>JAAONU010000011.1:57158600-57809315 GCA_012932295.1 Cyclina sinensis | reverse complement strand
AGTTTTCATGACCAAAAGTAATAGTAACATATGCGCAAAGTTATCTGCCAATTGCACCAGTTGCTGTTTCAATCGGCAGCTGGCATCTGGCAGCCGATCTTACTATCTTGCTGCAAATTAAAACAGTCGTGCGAACAGCAATCAGATAAAATCATTAGATTTTTAATAGTATCTGGCAGAGAGATTCTTATTTCAATGGTGCTGGGGATGCTCTATATGAAATAAACCATCAACCAGACGTCAATTCATCAAAGGTTTGTCAGCTAGAAAATATAAGGTAGATCATCAACCAGACGTCAATTCATCAAAGGTTTGTCAGCTAGAAAATATAAGGTAGTTGCCAAAATTCGATATATGTTAGAAGTTCTCATTATGTGAATGAGATGCAAATTCGATAAAAGAAAAAAGTTCTCAGTATGTGAATGACATACATATTCGATATATGTTAGAAGTTCTCATTTTGTGAATGACATACAAATTCGATATATGTTAGAAGTTCTCATAATGTGAATGAGATGCAAATTCGATATATGTTAGAAGTTCTCATTATGTGAAAGAGATGCAAATTCGATAAATGTTGGAAGTTCTCATTTTGTGAGTGAGATGCCAATCGATATATATAAGAAGTTCTCATTATATAAGCGAGATGATAATTTGATATATGTAAGAAGTTCTCATTTACATAATGAGATGCTAATTCGATATATGTTTGAAGTTCTTATTATATAGGTGAGATGCTAATGCGATATATATTAAAGGTTCTCATTATGTGAGATGCAAATTCGATATATGTTAGAAGTTCTCATTTTATTTTGAAATTGTTCCTGAAAACTAACAGACGTTTGCCATTTCATATAAAGCAAATCTTAGGCAACCAGCTATCAGCGAGATGCCAATTTGATTTTTAAGATATACAAGAACTGTTAATGTAAGATGATAATACTCCGAAGTGGTGCTTTGACCTTTGAGCTGAGGGTCAGTCATTCAGGGGTCGAGCTCAAATAAATATAGGTAAGTGGAAAGGCCTTGACCAAAGGGGTTTTGTGTCCAAGATTGAAGTATATCCACGTTCTAATAAGGCAGTTACGGCCAATGTAAAAGTGTTTGAACAATTGGATCTTCAAGGTGAAGGTCATTTGGTCGAGGTCAGATAAATATAGGTAAGTGGAAAAGCCTTGGCCAAAAGGTATTGTGTCCATGTATGAAGTATAAGCATGAAGACTACGTACCAATAAGGCAGTTATGGCCAATGTTAAAGTGTTTGAACAATTGGATCTTCAAAGTGAAGGTCACTCAGGGGTCGAGGTCAAATAAATATAGGTAAGTGGAAAAGCCTTGACTAAAGATGTTTTGTATCCAAGTATCAAGTACATCCACGTACTAATAAGGCAGTTACGGCCAATGTTAAAGTCTTTGAACGATTGGATCTTCAAGGTGAATGTCATTTAAAGGCCAAGGTCAAATAGATATAGGTCCAAACGACCTTGTCCAAAGGGGTGTTATGTCCAAGCATGAAGTAAATCTACTTACTAATAAGGAAGTTATGGCCTATGTTAAAGTGTTTAAACAATTGAATTTTCAAGACGAAGGTTATCCTGGGGCCAAGGTCAAATAAATATAGGTCAGTCCAATGGGATGTTATGTCCAAGTATAAAGTAAATCTACTTACTAATAAAGAAGTTATGGCTAATGTTAAAGATTTTGGACAATTGGATCTTCAAGGTGAAGTTCATTTAGGTGTCAAGGTCAAATAAATATAGGTCAGTGGGAAGGTTTTGTCCAAAGGGGTGTTGTGTCCAAGTATACAGTAAATCCACTCACTAATAGTTATGGCCAATGTTACAGTTTTCGGACGGACGGACGGACAGACAGTTCGAAAACTATACGCCTACCTTCGAGGGCATAATAAACAAACTATGTAAATGTTACTTCACTTTAGAACACGCAATTAATTTGAATCGGGCGGACAGCTGGATATCCATCATCATACAAATCGTCAATTTGAAACTATCAGCGACATGCTCAGTTTTTATGTTAGTAATACACAGTATGTTGTGAATTGGCAACTGGCACTTCACAGCTAGCTGCAAATTTATCAAAACCTGCGAATTGTCAACTGAAAAAGAGTCAGTTTGATTTTTACTAGAAGTTCCTAGCATGTGGTGTATTGCAACTGACACCTTTCAACCAGTTTTAAATTCGTAGAAATTTGCAGATCTTCAAACGTTAGCGAGAACCTTTTCGATTGATGTTAAAAGTAATTGCAACTGGCAACTGGCAGTCAGATGTCAATTGTTCAACTAGAATGAGTTGTCAGATTTAAATTCGATTCATGTTAAAAGGTCAACAGGCACATTGCAGCCAGCTGCTAAGGTTTTAAATTATGCGAATCGTCGTCTGAAAACTGGCAGCATGATGCCAATTTGATGTATGTTAAAAATATCGGTATGTAGTGAATAGTCTCCTAGCAAAATGCAACTGGTCGCTAACAGGAAATTCGTTAGAACTTGCGAGTGTTCCACTAGAAACTGTTAGGGAGATTCCAGTTCGATTATTATATCATGACTTCACATTATATCCTGCAGTGGCAACTGACAACTGCCAATTCGTCAACATTATGCAAGTCGTCAACTGTAAACTGTCAGCGATATGCCAGATCTATAATCTTATGAAGTTTTGGTATCAAGAGAAATGGCAGCTGGCAGTCAGACGATTCGTAAAAAAGGAATCAAACAATATCATAGTCGGAAACACACGTTCGTTCCATTCCATTTCACTATTTATCGACTGTGTGACAATTGATTTCGAACACTTCGTACTCAAGAATAAATAATGACGTAATTTTATTGGTTCCGAAATATGTCCTTTCGCAATCTAAACCAATGATATTACTCATTACATTTTAACACGTAGCTGTCTTTTCAATTACTGGAAATACATCTGTTTAAAGTAGCAACATATAGCCCAAACCTTCAAAATTGAAGAGTATTTATCTGTAATGCTCATTAAACGAAGAGTTCCTTCACTTTGCTCATTAAATTTCACTAAAACGAGTTATCGGCAGTCCATTGTTCAACTGTACGTAATGTTATTCTGCGGAAAATATACCGGGGCTCACCGATAATGAAGCAATATCTGAGAGACACCAGATCGATTTATGTTAGAAGTTATTATGTGGCAACTGGTAGCTGACATCCATCAGACAAAAAATAACTTTTGTCTTCTGAGCAGCTGACTGCCAGTTGCCTGTCGCCAGTCAATAAGAAACAGAGACATACTTACACAAACTGATATGACATCTTACTACGAGTATCAGTTGCCGATTCTCAATTCCTAATTCTTTTTCGCAATACAGCTGCTTGTCAGTTGCCTGTTGCCAATTTACTGCATTATAAGAACAGCTATAATGAACTTATGTCTTGCTAACACGTTTTAGTTAAATATTGGCGTGTTTTGACGAACTGGCAGACGGCTGAAAGTTACAATCTGCCAACTCCTCTTACCATCGCTAACAGTTTTCAGTTGAAGAAGCGCATTAGCAAATGGCAGCAATGTGCCAGTAGCTTGTTCACGACATACCGAGCATTCCGAGCATAATTCGAATAATCTTCTTTCTGACAGTTCCGACTTGACTAATCGCCTGTTTTTGAGGAATATCATTTGATAGCCGTTTGCCAATTCGATACACAAAGAGAACCTCAAACAAAAATCGCCAGCAGTTTCTTTGTTTCTAGTAGCGAGGCATTTACAGCTATTTTAGATGCCAGCTTCCAGTTGACGTTTTACACGTTTTGACTTTTTAACAGTTGCCTGCCAGTTGCCAAGCCAAGCATTCTAACAGAAATAAGTTTTCTTATTTCGCTGACAGTTTGTAGTCAATCGCCTGTTTGCTCTTTCTGTTGAGTTGCCAGCTGGCTTTTAGTTTAGTTACGTGAGCTGTATTGCATACTGTCACATAAGGGCACGCCAAATACTACAAACCACGAAAAAAAAAAACAAAGTCATTAAACGAATTTAATGACATTCAATTTATAAGAATAGTATGAACCGATCCTTGACTGGGGTTGATCTTAATGGTAACACAATATTTGCAATTTAGGGATCACGGTTGTCGCTCCTCCACCAACAGTACCGACTGTCTTTGACGAGACTTTAAAACGTGGTCCCATGGATCGGTTGTCTACACTGAGTATGTAAAAGAACCAGAAAAATAACCAGGTGTGTCTCTGGGATTGGGAGCTATCCTTGCACTATTCACCACAATTTTAAATAACGAAACTTTTCAGGTCGGGGGCGCGGGAGAGGAGGGGGGCTTCGGTCGTAAGGGAAAGTGTCAACGATAAATAAACTCAGAGAGTTAGAGAAACCCTTGATAAAATGTGCCAGCTTTTCTTTTTTTGGTATACTTACCAGCCCCATCTGTCGTCTGCTTTAATTGTTATTCTCTGGTTTTGTGGAATAGTGATGCTTTGTTTGCCATCGCTTGCTGAAATATAGAGAACTTTTTGATAAACCTTTAGACCTTATTATTGACTGACACAATTGAATAAGCACCACTCGCCTTGGTCTAATTTATGGGCATATGACATTTTAAGTGTTTTTCTTCGGCCATTGTAACCCGTAATATTTACTCTCACGTCAATGGCGTTTTCCAGTATAAAAAAAACTTTCGGCTTAAAGAAATTCGCAGACATTAGACTGTTTTTTTGCGAGATGGGTTTGACATTTAAAAAGACCTCCATTTTTTCAACAAAATATACTCTTTAGTATCTTTGTTACATTGATGTATCGATTGCTCAGTTAAAATCATTAATTGAAAATATAATTACTGTTTAGCCATACATTCCTCCGGCAATATATTCTAAAAATGTCCCAAATATTTAGGATAATAACATATTTACTTAAAATATACTTAATAACAACATCTTCGACATTGACATTACAATTTTACAAATAAACGACAATCTGAACTATAACTTTTAAGGCAACGTAATTTATTTGGTGAATGCAAAATTTTTAAATACAAACCGAGACAGGAGTTTAAAATGTTTGGTAACAACATTTCTTTCATTCATTATCAATTAATTTGTTTGAAAACATTTGTACGTTTTGATTTGGAAATGAAAATGTACAATGATATAAACAGCGTTGTGAAACCTTATTCAAAATGATTTTAAATGTTTTGTTGTTGCTGTTTATTCTGTTTTAAAAGCCCGAAACCGTAAGGGTGAATGAGGAAATGAACTCTGCAAACATGTTAAAACAGATTTGTTTTTAGTTAAACGGTCACGACATTAACTAATTACAATACAGACTAGATGTTTTTTGTGAAAAACGCATGTCTCCCGCTGCACACGATGAAAGGAAGGCCAAGGAAAAGATATCACCTTTCTGAAACAGAAGCCTCTGTCATTTATTATGGTATAAAGAACATTATATATATATATATATATATATATATATATATATATATATATATATATATATATATATATATATTAACATATTTATGGTTATGATCACAGTGGAACTGTTTGTATCAACGGCAGTGTGGAAGACAGCATATGTTACATCGTGGTAGCTGTAATGTATTAGAGTAACACCAGCTTCAATGCAGTCCATGCTTTTAACATATATATGGTCGAGAAGTGTCCTTCCAGCAGTGACCTTGACCTTTGACCTACTCACCCCAGAATCAATAGGATTCTTCTACTCAATAAGGGCAATCATCTTATGAAATTTGAAGGCTCTGGGTGAAATAGAACTCCAGTAATTGAGCGGAAACGGTTTACACACTTTGGGGACCTTGACCTTTGATGTACTGAATCCAAAATCAATAGGGTTCTTTACCTTAATAAGGGCAATCACCTTATGAAGTCTGAAGGCTCTGGGTGAAATAGAACTCCAGTTATTGAGCGGAAACGGTTTAATCTCTTTGGGCCTCTGTGACCTTGACCTTTGACGTACTGATCCCAGAATCAATAGGTTTCTTTTACTTAATAAGGGCAACCATCCTATAAAATTTGAAGTCTCTGGGTGAAATAGAACTCCAGTTATTGAGCGGAAACTGTTTACACTCTTCGGGCCTCTGTGACCTTGACCTATGACCTACTGACCCCAGAATCAATAGGTTTCTTTTACTCAATAAGGGCAACCTCCTATGAAATTTGAAGGCTCTGGGTGAAATAAAACTCCAGTTAATGACCGAAAACCGTTTACACTCTTCCGGCCCCTGTGACCTTGACCTTTAACCTACTGACCCCAAACTCAATAGAATTCTTTTACTCAATAAGGGCAATTATCCTATGAAGTTTGAAGGCTCTGGTTGAAACAGAACTCTAGTTATTGTGCAGAAACAGTTTTCACTCTTTGGGCCCCTATGACCTTGACCTTTGAGCTGCCGACCTCAAAATCAATAGAGTTCTTTTACTCAATAAGGGCAATCATCCTTTGAAGTTTGAAGGCTCTGGGTCAAACGGTACTCCAGTTATTGAGCAGAAACGAAGTGTGACAGACGGACAGACGGACAGAAGGACCGACGGACAAGGCTAAAACAATATGTCTCCCCGGGAGAGAGACATAATAAACAACATCTTTTACAACTTTTTACCACTTTTCTCTCCTCTACATCATTATGAGAATGGATGGTGTTATCAAAGAGTAACATTAATGACTCTTTATGTTACATATTATATTTCTAAAATGTTTTAAAAAAGTAACACAGCACAGTCTAAATACTGGTCACACCACCCTCAACAATACCTTTGAACTTTAACCTTAAAGGTTAAAAAATGTTTAAACACAAGTGTTGACTTGATTACCTCTCTCTCTCTCTCTCTCTCATATACAAATGTACAGTCAAAACCATGGCTATTAATAATTTTTTTAATCTCTTTTACATGTTACTTTTAGAGACTTACTGACGGTCATTGAGTTCTGTCCAACGAGTTCATAAGTAGTATCAGTTGTGGGTCTCCACACCTGGAAGTAGATGGTACGAGACCCTGAAACCTGGTCGAACTCGGCTTCCCAGCCCGTCACGATGCCACAGCAGCCAATAATGTAGCTAGGCTCACCCATCATGTAGCCATAGTCTAGTACAAGAACAAATGTCAAAGTAAACATAAAAATCATAAGAGCGGTTACAATTTGTTAACATTACTAGGTGCTTAGTGGCCAAAGATGTTCTGAATACATGTACGATCAGTAAACTGTCTGAACCCTGCTTCAAATGCTGTTATAAGTATCGACAGGACCTTGGAAAGATAGAAAATGATCTACATATATATATATAATATATGTAATATAATATATAATATAATGATATATATATTATACGCGTAGATCATTAAAACATCCGGTGTAATGGCGGTCAGCTTGTTTTTGTTTCACCGGTCAATTCAAATTATGTTTTAAGTAGCTTTTAAGTAGTTTCTAAGTGAAGTTGTTGGAATTAGGACATTATGAAAGGTACACAAATGCATTTGTGACATGAACATACTCGTTTTTACATTAAAAATGAATTAATAAGTGATATTGAATGATAAACACATTGAAAGAGTTGTCTCATGGTTTTCACGTGTGTAAACCACCCACGCTAAAAAATTCAAACTGTATACTACGCTACAAAAATAACAAATCCTTTATGTTTAGTACACCAGTGTTTGCTCCTAAATCACGTAAAATGCACCGACTCACACGCCGCGTTGCCATTGGAAACGAATAATGTGGGATTACAAGATATCAATTTATCAAAGTGTCGCTGCTTTTAATGACAAGTTTCTATCCTAAGCTGCCGTAAGAAAGTGACCAACTTCCCCAGACCATGATAGGCTGTATCGAACATATACCAGCGCCTCATAGTCAGTGACAGGACCATTTATAACAGGCAAGTGTCCCTGGCTACTGTCAGAGGGAGCCGACAAGTTTTCCTGCTGGTTTTGTTTTCCTTTTATAGCCCTTAGTTAGTCTGGGATCTGAACATCGCCTCACTTAGAGCAATACACTTTTAGAAAACAAAAGAAAAACGCGGACATATTTTTGGTCACAATTTACGTAATTTTAGTAAATATAGGTGATATAAAATATTAAAGGAAAAATCATCAAAAGTTTTCAAATAAAAAATACACAATTCATCCGCAGCAATTGTGTACTTACTCAAACTACTTACAAGTTACAGAACTATTCTCTGGATTTAAAACTTTACAACAGGGCTACAATGTTCATTCATAGTTCAGTTCCACTCGATTCTGTCTTTCCTTTTATTACAGTATTCACAAAATTTACTTTTCATCCCGTAACACCTTAATTCGCCATAAAAATGTGAAGTTATAAACATAGTTTATACACTTTTGAGACGCATTTGAGTATTTTTTCTAAAAGCCATTATGAAATGTGCACGTGCTTTTGAAAAGATTTAATAATTTAATATGTTGTCTTTTTTTAAGATCAATATTTGCAATGTTTATAAGGGTGAAAAGTAAATAAAATGTCAATAATTTAATCGATTTGTTCGTGTCAAAGAAAATGAATATGAAGATAAGAAGAAAATTTACTATTTAAGTCTCGCCAAAGTACATACAAACTTACGAATAGATATATTTAAAAAATCACATTCACACGCACATTTTTATTCATTCTCACTCATAATTGAGTTGTAATACACTATTCGGTTAGTAAAATTGAGTCATTTATAGACTTAAAACTATAATTTGGTATGACTGTTTCAAACTATACCAAAGCAGTACTGTTCAAAAGTTGCCATAAAACCGCTAGATTTTGTAATCATCTACTAGTTTTTTTCTTTCTTTTTACGTCAAATATTTTTGGCAGGGGGTTTTGGCAGCAACATAAGTAATATTGTCATGACTTAAGGTAAAAATGAGTTTTTCATTGTCTGACATATTGTCTCACACTACATTTGGCATTGAAGAAATTTCCTCCGGTCAGATATGCAACTAAGAGTTATATTTGTTTTAGCAGCTGATCTACCTAGATAAAGGAATGATTGGGCACATAGACGTCTCCCGGTTGTCTATGGGTCGGACCTTCTATAAGGTTCTGAATAATAAGCTATATTCAAAATGACATGATCAGTATACCAGAATTTAATTTTTCTCACGAAACCAAGAAAAGAATGTAATTTTAGAAAATCTGGAGGTTTAGGATTTTTTTTTTTGTACGAGAATCACTTTTAGATATAATTGGAATTATAGACACTGAATATGAATATATTTACTAGCTAAAAGTCACACAAAAAACTATTGGTTTTGAAACTAGGACTGGATTAACCCATTTTAATTAAATTGAACAAAGTAAAACAGTTTTGTTGTATCTTTTTGTTTTAACCACATTTTTCTTTTACAAGTATCTTTTAGCAATGTGCTATTGTAGAATGTAGGTACTGTAGCTCATTGTTATATCATAGAATTTACTAGATTTTAGAAAATGACAAGTAGTTTCTTGGGCGTATGTTAATAAGATACTCTTGTCTCCTATAATTCTTATATATACATGTTTTTGTGATATTGTTTGTATATACTATGTGTGTACATAGACGAGACATAAATAATCATATTAATAAGGAAGACGATTTTTTCCATTTAAAAGGACATTTCTGGTAATTATGTGTATTAAACATGAACATTGTATTTTACTTGGAGATGTAAATGGACACACTGCTAATTTCCGGGACTATAGCGTATTTAACAATGTTTAAGTTATTACTAGTTAGTTAAACTTAGATGACGGTTTACTTAACCTTTCTAATTGTTGTACATTTGTACATTCTTAAGCGAATGGCTCACTTGGTAGAACATCTGCAGATAAAAAGAACGAATGCCACTACTTTAAGGCTTTTAGATATTTAAAAAAAAGAAAAGAAATTTAAAACAATGACTTTTTTGTAAATGGTTGATTTGATAGAGATAGAGATGTTGGCGAATTTACTTTTCGCAATACCTCCGTAATAGAGTACGTTGGTGCTACTGGAAGTAGCTTTATTTATTTATTTTTTTTTACATATTTGAAAAATTATTGACCTTGACCCTTTGTTTTCTAAAGGTCACACGTTGCTTTAACTAAACGTAATTCTTTCAGTTCCGACTCGCGAATTGTTTTCAAATGTACCAGACAAAAACATGGCACATGATAAACCACCAAAATGACAGGGCGCATTAAGGGATCAATTTGTTTGTAACCTAAATGAAGAAAAAGTGAACTCGTTACAACATAAAATCATGCAAATTAAAAATATAACAAAATTTGATCAAGTGTAGTTGTATCTGATATAAGTTCACTTTTTCATTAGGCAGCCTTTTCAACCTTCAGAAATAATTGTTCTACTTTTCAAGGTAACAATAAAAATATGTTTAACCTTTTTTCGGGCCTCGGTGTAATTAAAGCACGTAACGATATAACAATGCGCGCCAAAACTACAAGAATCACAAGATGTATATAAGGGTGAACTTAAACTGGCCAGTAAATTTCATAAACAAACCTTTAACACAGACAATGAAAATTTCGTGAAATACAATCAAATAATCCTAACGATTTTTGGATAATTATTAACAATATCAATAGACGCTCACCCCCAAACAAGACACCAACTACGTAAGAATTCTAGAAATGTCAATTTGCTCCAAGAAGAGAAATCTTACGACTTTATTGATGTCGATATAAATTTGACATTTGACGATGAAATTTTAAATCGTGAAATTTCAATAGAAGAAGTAATCAAGATGATAAGTAAGTATAACAATTCTAAGGCGGCATCCCCAGATTATATCTATAATGAGTACTTGAAAACTCTAGGGATATTAATGCCCCTATATTAACAGATTTTTAACAAAATTTTCAAGTTTGGTATTTTATCTGATAGTTAGATGATAGGAACTATACAGCCTATTTTCAAGAAAAAGGGATGATCCGATCACTTATAAATCCAAAAAACTACAGACCTACAACAACCCAAATTGTTTGGGCACACTTTTTACTGACATTCTGAACTAAAGAATAAATCTGTTTCTTAATTTTAACAATATCCTTTAAGAAAATGAAACAGGTTTCCGTGCTAATTATTCTACTTCTAACCACGTTTTTGCTCAAAAAATTTTAATCGAAACATACAGATTGCAAAAAAGAACTTTTTGCACCGGCTGCATTCGACAGTATCTGGAAGATCGGACTTTGGAGTAAACTTGTAAAAAATGGCATAAATGGAAACATTCTTAAAAAAAAAGTATATACTAGTAACATGTATGCTGACATTAAATCATGTGTATCTGTAGGACATTGTATGTCTGCACTCTTTAAAAGTATATATGGTGTGAGACAAGGGGAATTTTTGTCGCCCATATTATTTTCAATTTATTTGAATGATTTGGAGAGCTTTTTAGAACAACAAAACGATGAAAATTTCGAATCTAGAATCTTTTCTTACATTATTTGTCCTCTACGCTAACGACAGTTCTTATTAGTGATAATCCAAAATCGTTTAAAAGTTTACTTAATGATTTCGATGAATATTGCAAAACATGGAAGTTTAAAATAAACATAGATAAAACAAAAATGATTCTATTTGGACTGATCAAACCATACAGTTTTAACTTTCATGTAAATGGAAAACAAGTTGCTGTTATTAAAGAATATAAATATTTTGGTGTGTTATTCTCTTCACCTGGCTCTTTTTAAACTTAAGGAAATATTATCTTCACAAGCCAGAAAAGCAATGCATTATTTGACGAAACTGTCGTTCCTGTTATAACAGTTTTGAACTCTTGGGTATGGAGAATTTTGACATTAAAGGAAAAATTCATTCCGAATTTCTTCGAAAGATAACTAAAAGCAAGAAAAGCACACCAATTTATATGCTCTATGGAGAACTTAGTCGCCTTTCCTTAGAAATATTGTTGAAATCTAGAATTATTAGGTACTGGAATAACCGACTAACGGGTAACAACAAGAAGATAGCACGCATATGTTACGATAAAGTTACTATCCAATCCTGACTATAAATGGGCATCAAATGTCAAAAGTATTCTTAACTATACTGGTTACTCTCATTTTTGGATAAAACAGTATCAGCGTGATTTAAAGCACGTCAATAATTTCGTTCAAGAAACGCTAAAAATCAGTTCTATCAAAAAATGGAAAAGCCAACTTTTGGAATCTTCTAAGGGGCTTAAGAATAAATTGTTTAAAAGTGAAAAGAAAATTGAACCGTATTTAAAAAATTTGCCACAGAAACAATGACTTTTAATGTTCTACTTCAGAACTTCCAATCATAAGTTTCGTATTGAAGTTGACCGATGGTGCTCAATGTAAATACCTTATGTTGCACGAAAGTTTAAATAAGTTAGGTGATGAGTTTCACGATCTTTTAGAGTGTCCTTTTTTTGTTTGAGATACAAAAATGTAAGTTTCCACTCATTTTTATAGGCACCAAAATGCAATGAAGTTTAAAATGCTGTTATCTACAGAATCATTTATTCAGTTAAAAAATTAGCATATTTCAGGCGTATCCTAATGGATCACTTCAAACCGTGTAACTTTATTTTTTATAGCCTTATGATAGTTGAGCGTATGTGTTTTAAAAACGCTTTACTGTGTAAAAATATCTTCATACACTTTAAGTTATTTTACCTTAGCACGTCTTCTTTTTATAATACTAGTGTACCGATACTTCGTATACTGTTAGATTCACGAATGGCGTAAATCAGTCAATAATCTTTTTTTATTTATTAGTATTTTTATATAGCCAATCATTTCATCTTATCATTTCCTTTTCTTCTGATAACAACATTGTTGAACACGAGATCTATACTACAAAACGTGTCTAGTCAATTCGTCACCTTTAATTTAATGTATCGTGAAAAATTGAGTACTATACATTTTACATTAAATATAACCGTTCTTCAGTGTCCCCACTGTATTTGTACGACTGATTACCTTAATAATCTTGCTTGCTTTTTATCTAACTATGCTGTTACTATCGTGTAATCTGGTTCATAATAAAAGTGGTGGTAGTTGTTGTCGTTGCATAGGATCAGTTAAATGAATCTATACGTGCCCTTAAAAAAAGTAAGAAATATTTTATCTTAATCATTCATATTTAGACCGTTTTATTTTGCTGATGTAAATTACAAATCAAGTTTCAGAAAATGCTTACAGACTATGTGAAACTAGTCGTTACAAATGATCTCTTCTCGATTTTAAAGTTGTTTTTGTTTGTTTGTTTGTTTTTGTTTTTTATCTTTTAATTAAAAAAATTGTTTTTATGAATAAAGGTAGTAGATAAAATGAATGAATAAATGAGCGTGCTAGCGAGACAGTAACTAAAAGAACAAATGTATGAATCATTGAGAAGATAATGAAATAAAAAAATACCAAAATCTTACTGCTTCGATACATGTGCACAGTAGATTTTTAAAATTTAAATGATTCAGATTTTTTTTTTTGCTGGAACTAACGTGTTTAAAAATAATAGATAAGACTTTTAAGTCTTTTATAGCTCCCTGACCTATGGCTTTAAGGTTGGATAGTGGAGCGGGTATGAAGGTGCGAGCACCAACGGGAGACTTGTCCTTTCGCTTTTGGTGTTTTGTGATAAATCGTTGGTCATTTAGAAAACAGTTATGGAATCTCTGACCATATGGGGCATATGACTTAAAAAAGTACCTGAACAAAAATTTGGTTCATAAAAACAGGTCTTAATAGTCAGGTAGCTGCCATTGCAGCACGTTTACCACAGTAAAAGTTCGTTTCTTTACATGTGTATAATTGTTAAAGAGAAACAGAGATAAACATAAGAATGACACCTACCTGTGTTCGTGCCTACTGAGTCGTCTTTGGTCTCGGGGTCGTTCTCTCCGAATTTGCCATTATTGTTACACGGTGATTGTCCGTCTGTAATGGTAACAATGTTTTATTTTAGAAGACCATATTTTATTCAATTAACGTTCAGGTTACTTAGCTCAAAATCTTAAAGTTTGGTTTCCCTTTGTTCTATAAAAAGACCCATTTCGCCATCGACATAATATTATCAAATGATGGATCAAGTTAAAGCGAATGGTTTGGGTTTGAATTGAACAAATGTAAAGAATTTGGAAAAATAAGGTTATATAGATGGTGTTTATTTTTCATATGTACTCGTAGTATTTTTGTTATCCTGATATGAAACTTTACAAGTACAATTTTACACAGTGGGCTATCATAATAGGTTAATATGCATACACGTATTTATACGAACATTTGTTTTCTGACATTATGATAAAAAAGATGGGTATGTGAAAACTTAAATATTTGAGAATTTGTATACACAATTATTTTCTTAAACTAAACGTAAACTTTTTAAATGAAATCACTATGCACTAACATCTTGTCATCATAACAAGTTTAGTGAATTAAAAGAAAAATACCAGATCGTACCAATTACATGAATGTTTATAAAAAGAAGACTAGAAAAATAAATGAAAACGATATTTTTTTTCTTTTAGAAATGACGTATTTGTATATCCTAAAAGTATTTGGTAAAATATTTAAAGTATTAATGACGTATTTGATATCTTAAAAGTATTACTTGTCTTGCTATTACCGCACATTTTTCAACCTTATAACTATAATAACTAAATCAAAATAAAAAGATGATTTATTATTAGAAAAAGAAATGTTCTGTTTTCAATTTCTTAGATATGTTCTTTTCTTTTTTTATATCTTAGTTTAAACAGGTTTCATTGTTACAAAAAGCGTACTAAAAATCAATCATCTTAAAAAGAGAATGCGACTTAAAAACCTTGAAAATGTAGACTGAGCAACAATTAACATTTTGTTTTCTTTTGCGTTATTAAAAGCGTATGTGTCATCCTTGGTATTGGGTTAGAGCGCCGGACTCCAAGCATGCGTGAGCACTGGTTTAAATCCGGAGGGATTAATAAATGTTGTTAGAATGTAAAATATAGGTTTAAACAAAACAACAAACGGAGGTAAAAATCGCTAAATGAAATCTGCATGCTATTTTTCTTCGCTTCCCTCCGATCCGTAACTCCTTAAAAAGATAGACTTTACGAGAACATCTAATTTCCAATCGAGACTTATTAATCTCAGAAGGTCGGATATGAAAAAGTTTAAGATTTTTCCACTTCTATTTATCTATTATTTTTATCATTTCTTTTTATTCTGCCTGTGCCTATGTCTGCTTGTTATTATTCTATTCTTTTATTTAAATTAAAATAATAATAATTATAATAATGATAATAATAACATGTCTAGCTGGCCATAAAATAGGTTTTAATTACTCACCTGTCAGATGTCCGAACAGAGCAATTAGAAGTATAACCGGTTCTTTCATCCACATACCAAAATATTTAATATTAGGGTGTTGAGCAAAACAAAAACGCACACAAGAATACCGAAACTAGTTAAATTATATATATATATATAAAGAAAAAACCTTTTCTATAATACACGACAGTGCGCGAACACTCGTGATTTCTCTCAAATCGTTCTTTCAGTTATCAAAATTCAATTTTAAACACAACAAATGATATTAAGCGTGTTAACGATCCGCTTGCTTCTATTGGTTACGATAAAAAAATACCTATAATTAAACTGAGATTTTTATTGACTTTACTCAGCTGAGCGCCTTTCGGTCAACATCTTGTCATTTGTGAAATGGTTATTTGACTTATAACACTGAATAGCAAGTCCTTTCCGAATTCAAAGCAATAATAGATATATGACGTCAGCAGGACAACGGGCTTAAGGAAGCAGTTATTCATACCGTAACGCCGGTTGTTGGACAATGCGGCATTATTAACGAAAGTAAAGGCACCGAAAAAAAAATGAAATATAAATAATTGAAAATAAAACAGATAGGGGCGATAAAACAGTTATTTTTTCCAAGGCTACACACGAGCTCAAACAGCACGCATAGTTTTCAATACCATCAAATACAAACGCATCTAAATGCTTTACTGATTTAATAAATAATATTTACAGGTTTAAAGGTTACGTTTCACTTATTTTGGTACATCAGTACTTGATTGCGTTACACTAACGTGGTCTTTGTACATAGGTTATCGTTGCGTAGCATTGGTGATTTTGCAACGAGTACTCGTTGCGTAGCACTGAGTTTGATCCACTGTGCGGCATTGCTTTTAGTATGTACGTGTACTCGTTACGTAGCAATGATTTTGGGTGCATGAGTTCTCGTGGTATACGGGTTTTCGTTGCTTAGCACTGATTTTTGTAAACTCGTAGTCGTCTGTTCTTTCCCCAAGCTTGCTCATTAAAATAGCTGCCATGGGTTTATCATGAAGTCTTTAATTTCAAATACTTTATATTGGTTTTAATTAATATGAACTTCAGTAGTAAGCCGAACACAGTTTACATGTCAGCTATTTATTCGCTGGTTGACAACGTATCAAGCTTAATACGGTGATCGTGAGCGTGCAACGAATACAGCCTACGTAAGTTGTATATGTTGTCAACCAACGAATATAGCTCAGGCGTAAACTGTATATGTAGAATATATACATATAATTTTCAGATATGTCTGTCGTCTTAACTGTTCAGAAATTATTGAGATAATCTTTATATATGAAAACTAGAACAAGTACAAACAAAACAAGTTCATTTCATCACAAGTTACACGTAGGTTATAACTTTATACACGCAAACTATCAAGTCGTTGGTTCTTGTAGAAAAGTGTCACGGCCCATCAGGGAATCTAACACCTCGCTCAGTCCGGAGCACGACGGCGTTGTGAACGTGACGTCATACAGACGTTAGTGCGCGAAAACACTGGTTGACGTTGACTTGTCAAAGTTAACACCATTCAGTTAAACGCATTTCATGTGTCGTTGCATCAATTTGTCATATGTTGATCACTCACTATCCAATTTCTTTACTGCATTTAGAGTCGCACATTTAAGTTCACTGAAGTTATTAAACCTTGTACCCCCCAGGTGGGCTTTGGGCATGTGGAAATGTCAACTTAATGAAACTTTACTGGAATGACCCCGGTGTACGATAAGTTGCGTGCTTTAAATAACGTCACTCCACTATGAATGAAAAAGAAACATACACTGGTTGCCGGTACAGACGGGAATATCCGGCTCTCGGGTAACTGTTTAGCGATAACTCAGCAGACCTTCATTACCGCCTTATACCGGCAGCCAGTGTAAGATTCTTAAAGTATATTAAATTGACGTTTTCCCGCTACTTGTATATCATCATTTCATCTTTTATGCAAGTATGAATTATTTGAATTTAACGATTTGTACGGCCTGCTCCGGGTAACTGCGCCTTAAGTTTATTTACCATGCAATACAATTTTAACGTGAAATAAACATAGATTTTATTTGAGCCTTCTCGTTTGTGAAGATAAGTTTATGTTTTTGTAAAATAGAATGTAAGTGCGTTAGGTCTTTTTTTCTTTTCAAAACAAAACGGTCTCAATAATTTACGAACAAGCCCCGTATATAGCTCACGTCAGGGCCTTAATTAAGGCCCTGCTCACGTTGTCAAAGAACAGTACCAAGCATAATTCTGATTATATTGATCTCAGTATCTTCTACAAAAATTGGATTCATCGTTACTATCATCATCATCGACGTCGTAGTAGAGGTAGTAGTAGGATTAAAAAGTAGTAATAGCAGTAGCAGTAGTAGTGCTTATAGAAGTGGTGGTTGTAATCGTCGTTGATTCACCATCACCAACATAGGTGTCGTCGTTTTCATCATTATCATCGTCGTCTCGCCGTCATAATCATTATCATCGTCGTCGTCGACGTGATTTTTAAAAACTAAAGTTGTCCTGGTAAGCATGCTATTTTTGCTGGTGATGATTATGGTGATGATGGTGAACACAACGGGTGTAGTGGTATTGATAATAGTGATGCTTGTTACAAAAATTTCGACGACGAAAACGATATAATGTAATGTTGGAGGTAGTCGTTGTGGTGATTATGCATCGGCTACTATATCTTCTGCTGCTGCTGCTGCTGCTGATGATGGTTATGGTGATGATGTTAATGATGATTTTGTTGACGATAGTGAAACTATTATGTGAAATAATGGCATTACTGATTCGTAATTTCGATCTTTCAAAAATGAACTATATACGGGGAATTACAGTATCTAGGCGTTTACAGCTTACAGAGAGCTGTAGTAGGTAAGCAGTATTAGGTGTAGGCTGTGTACGGTGTAAAAAGCAGACGAAAGACGTGCAGTTTAGTCTTGGCGGAAGCTCCCTGACGACCTACTGATTTTGATGCACGCGCTACTTTTAATTAATCGAGCCGTCTATCAGCATGTTCTCCTGGTTACTTGACCGTCTTTTACGTATTACAATTTAAATATTCTCCATTCAGCAGCTAGATTTAAAGATTATATGGACGTGAAGATTTTAGGTTAACATCAATATTTACTGCATACACAGTGCATGAACTTCACATGTAGGAAACTTAAATTAATATCATACGTATGAACTTTCGTAAATCGATAATGATGTCACTTTGTCATCGTAGTTGTTTAGGTAACAATGCTTCGGGAATGGGTCATTTGAAAATTTACATGTATACGTCAAGGTTTTAATGATTTCGTGTAAATTCAACAATAAATTACATCTTTTTCATCATTTTTACCGAACATTTTTTTGAATACATATTTTGAAGAGTGAAAACAAAGAGCGTTTATTTACTTGTTTATTCAAAACCACTTAGATTCTTTCTGCTTTCACTTCATGAATCGAAGTGGTTTAAGAACTCGTTTTTGTAAGAATTTTCACTCTAGTGCAGCATTTTAGAAAATAGGAACAGCTTACATAATTGAAAAACTACGGTCGTAACAATCTGTAGTCAGATAGTGCACATTTTCGTTATTACCCACTTTCTATGTGATTTATTACTCGTTATTACCCACTTTCTATGTGATTTATTACTCGTTATTACCCACTTTCTATGTGATTTATTACTCGTTATTACCCACTTTCTATGTGATTTATTACTCGTTATTACCCACTTTCTATGTGATTTATTACTCGTTATTACCCACTTTGTATGTGATTTATTACTCGTTATTACTTACTTTCTATGTGATTTATTACTCGTTATTACTTACTTTCTATGTGATTTATTACTCGTTATTACCCCTTTTCTATGTGATTTATTACTCGTTATTACTCACTTTCTATGTGATTTATAACTCGTTATTACCCACTTTGTATGTGATTTATTACTCGTTATTACCCACTTTCTATGTGATTTATTACTCGTTATTACCCACTTTCTATGTGATTTATTACTCGTTATTACTCCACTTTCTATGTGATTTATTACTCGTTATTACCCACTTTCTATGTGATTTATTACTCGCTATTACCCACTTTCTATGTGATTTATTACTCGTTATTACTTACTTTCTATGTGATTTATTACTCGTTATTACCAACTTTCTATGTGATTTATTACTCGTTATTACCCACTTTCTATGTGATTTATTACTCGTTATTACCCACTTCCTTTACAATGAGACTGGGACTGTTAGCAATCTAACAGTAAATGACATCACAAGGTACTAATACCATGTATTTGAATAAAATGGCTGCAAACCCAGTCATGCAGAGCTTTTGATGCAATCGAGTATTTCAATGCCTCAGTGCAATTTCTTGATTGAGTCACCATATTATTGCATTGGGCCATCGAATTGTAGTTGTAGGTGCATAGAACTCTAGAGAATGAACCAAGTTTGACATCCGGTGTCTGTATGGTCATGGTAAATCAAGTCTGACAAGTCTGTATTCCAAGGGGTTTTTGAAGTTGCACTGTAATGAGAGTCACGTAACAAAATGTATAAAAATATCTAATAAAATAATTTCCATAAAATGAAAAAATATGCTAGTCACTAGTAAAATATCTTTAAGGTATGATTGAAATTTAATTACAGATTAAAACTGAATTATAATCTTATCAATACAAATAAAAAATTTACACCTTTGAAACGGACTGAAATAAAAGTAAAAAAAGACTGTTTCAAACGAAGTTTTAATTACTACAGACAGGTATACAAATTGCCAGTTGAATGAAAAGCAGTCGCTAAAATATAATTATTTTTCAAAAAATGTTCTCTTCTATGGACTTCATATACAATGCTAGATCATACGATAGTGCCTGCACCAAATAAAAGGCGAGTGGATGGCTGTGTTTTAACATGCATGCGCTGCATTTATTCTTTTCATTCTTGAGGCAATTCATAACTCCGCGGAATGCACAAATAACCGCATTACATTTCACATAACACGATTACTTTATAATAAATTTATTGTCTTTTGAAAGGCACATGCAGCTGAGCAAAGTTTTGGATTTATTCCTTGATAAAATCAAAAAATCTGTTGACTAGGTGTAGAATGATGAAATTCAATAAGATATTTACTGTCTATATTTACTTTAAGGACTTGAAAATAGGACCATCATGGTTTCTTACATACATCGTGACATTGTTTTCAGGTTTATGTTCTTACTTTTTTTTCTGACGTATCAGTTATGTTGTTCTCACAACTATCTCGCGGTCACGACTTGGACGTTACCACGACATACTATCACGTTAGACAAAGATATTGTTACCATGATACACTGTCGTGTTAACAATGGAACACAATGCTGTAAACTTGTATAGTTATAACATTAAAAGACGTTATAACTAGTGGGGGCGGGATTTTAGACTTCAACTGCAATATTGTATTACCTTGATTCAAACCATTTTGATTCTGAACTCTTAGATAGGGATGTTTTCGTATTCATTTATCTCAGTAACAGCCATAGTTATTATTTATTAATGGTTTATATGGACAGTTTTCCATTACAGTATGAAATATCACTTTGATATTTAATAAAAGGAATTTATGAAATGACCATCATTGCCCCTTCTAATAATTGTCCACTAAATGGTGATTTATGCCTTTATCATTGTTATACAGATTGATAGAAAGGTTAAAAGTACCATAATTGCTCAAATAATAAAGGTTTTATTTATGTCAATAACCTTTCTATGATACTCACTTTTGATTGTAAAAATATAATTTCTTTATAGTGACGATGTACAAGTTAATAACGATTATGTTCTGTTATGTTCTATGAATTACAGCTTCAGTCATATGTTCACAGGAGTAATGACCTGTGTAATGCATGTCTTTAACGAGTTAATATTTGTGACCCCCAAATATTTGATGCAGGTTGCGTGTGTATATTTTGTACATTTAAGCTTCAGTGTATTCTATTGTTTCAGATTGAGTTTTGCATAAAGATATAAACAAAAAATCATCATCATCATCATTTTATGATTATAATAATTGTTATCATGATGATGATGACTATTCTCCACATATTGTTATTTGAATTTGCCTTTTACTAATTTGTGTAACCATTATCGTAATAATTGTTACCATTCTAAATAATCGATGATAACGATTTCGTGATGATGATTATGATGATAATGAATATAAAAATTGTTGTACGACGGAAGTTTAAAGACTATTTAAAAAGTCATCTGTTATATCGTTCGTGACCTTACACAAATGTTTGTTTTTTTTACTGTCAACTGTTACTTCTCATCAGAGAAAAACTAAGAACACATCATTCGTTTTGAAACACGTGAGAATGTGCGAGTTTGTTCATACATGCGTGTATATATGTTTTTCTAAAGCAAGTTGTTTTCATTTGGTTTCATTTGCAATTGCGCACTACATAGTACTTTCACTAAAGCTATCGAAATGTTGTACGACCGTAATTATGTTGATTTTTGTATTTCAGGCCCAAGGTTTCCTTATCTCAGTAATCATTTGAACTAATCAAAGGTGAGTTTGTGACTTATTGCACTTTTACCATTACAATGTGCAATTTCTTCATTTTTTTTTACAATTCTACAGTTGTCATCTGCGTAAAATACTACATAAGGCCGTTGAAAATGCCAGATTTAACAGTAGAAAAGAACAAATGATGATGATCATGATGACAACGACGATGATTTTGCTATTATACTATGATAGGATCTTCTAAAATTATGGCTAATTACTATCCTAACAGATGTAGATAATCACAGTTTGTAGAATCAGGACAACTCATTACAATGCTTAGGTTATTTTCCCTGATGCCTTTTCGCATTATCATGTTTTATATTAGTCTTTAAAACTTGGAAATTTGAGTAGAAATTGTACAAAAGTATGGAAGGCCCCTCCGTATATTATGTATTGTCACAGCATACCATCAATTACAGAAGCATCTAAATACTTTACTAAATTAACATATAGTATTTATAGGTTAGAGGTTACGTTTCATTCATTTTGGTACATATGAGTACTTGTTGCATTTCACTTATGTGGGACACGAGTTCTCGTAGTTACTTCACTAATCTTTGTACATAAGTATCGTTACGTAGCATTAATGATTCTGTACACGAGTACTCGTTGCGTAACACTGACTCTGATAAAAGAATATCCACTGGGCATCCTTGCTTTAAGTACACGTGTACTCGGTACGTACGTTGCATAGCACTGATTTTTGTACAATCGTACTCGTCTGTTTTTTCCTCAGCTTGCTCATTAAAATAACTGCCAAGGGTTTATCATGAAGCCTTTAATTTCATTTACTTTTATATTGGTGGTAATCAGTATGAGCTTCAGAAGGAAGCGGTGTTACACCGTATACAGATTTAGCCGAATACAGTTTACACGTGAGCTATATTCGCTGCTTTACAACGTATCAAGCTTACGGTGAGCTATATTCGTGAGCAACGAATATTCTTTTTCAGATAGGTCTGTCGTCTTAACGTAGGAGGCCTGTTCAGAAATTATTGAGACAATTTCATATATGAAAACTAAAACAAGTACACACAAAATATTACATCGCAAGTTACACGTAGTTTATTACTTTATACGCGCAAAATATCAAGTCGTTGGTTCTTGTAGATAAGTGTCACGGCCCATCAGGATTCTACCACCTCGCTCAGTCCGGAGCACGACAGCGTTGTGAACGTAACGTCATACAGACGTTAGTGCGCGTTAACACTGGTGGACGTTATTTCTTTTCGAAGTAAACACCATTCAATGGATGCATTTCATGTGTCGTTGCACCCATTTGTCATATTTTGATCTAAGACACTCACTATCCAATTTTCTCACTGCACCTAAGTTCACAGAAGTTATTAAACCTTGTTCCTTTCAAGTTGGCTTTGACATATGAAAACGTGAACTTAATGAACCTTTACTGGAATGACACCAGAATAATGTTTTGTAATTGACGTTTTCCCGATACTTCAATATTATTTCATCTTTTATCCTGCCAGTTATTTCATATCCGACCCGATAAAAGAGGTGCCGTATAAATTTTGCGCATGATACGTCACGGACTTTTGTGTTAATAAACAGAAGGAAGTGATAAAATTGTTGCTATTACAAACAGAGACTACTTGAATAAAAATTATATGTTTCAATATGTAGATCTTACAATATAGTGATCATTCAAGGAAATAAAATTATTGAAACTGTGGAACTAATTTTTGTGTATATGTACCCCTGGCGGATAACCTTGACATTAGCCTAATTTGAAACACTTTAAAGATAGATTTTCAATATATTTAGTAAATTATTTCTAAAAGCTAGATGTGACATGATAAATATCATAATAGGTTAGTGTCTTAATTGAGGAAGTTTATCTGGCTCGGCTGCGGAATTTATCTGGTGAGCCTTCGGGTAACAGTGCCTTAAGTTTATTTACCATGCAATACAATTTTAACGTGTATTAAATACAGATTTTATTTGAGTCTTCTTGTTTGTGAAAGATAAGTTTATGCTTTTGTAAAATATAATGTGAGTGCGTTAAGTTTTTCTTCCAAAACATATGTTGTCTCAATAATTTCCAAGCAAGCCTCGTATATAGCTCACGTGGTCAGAGACCAAAGTCAAACATAATGCAGATAATACTTATCTCAATATCTTTTACAAAATTTGGATTCATCATCATCATCATCATCGTCGTCGTCGTAGTAGTAGTAGTGATAGCAGTAAAAAGTAGTGATAGCAGTTACTGTAGCAGTAGTCGTCATCATCGTCGATACACCACCACCAACATAGGCGTTGCCGTTTTCATCATCATCATTATCACCGTCATCGTCTCGCTGTCTCATCATTATCATTATCGTCTAGCTGTCTCATCATTATCATCATCGTCTCGCTGTCTCATCATTATCATCGTCGTCGTTGTCGTGACTTTAAATAACTAATTTTTTTTCTGGTGATGATGGTGGTTGTGATGATGAACACTACGGCTATGACGTAATATTGGTGATAGTCATGGTAGCGATCACGCATCGGCTACTATAACTTCTGCTGTTGTTGCTGCTGCTGCTGCTGCTGATGATGATGATGTTTACGACGATTATGATAATATTGATGATGATGGTGTTGATGATGATGGTGAAACTGTGTTGTGAAATAATGACATTGCTGATACTTAATTTTGATCTATCAAAAATGAACTATATACGTGGATATGCAGCATCTAGGCGCTTACAGCTTACATTTAGCTGTATTTGGTAAGCTGTATTCGGTAAGTTGTATTCCGTATAGGCTGTGTACGGTGTAAAAAAGGCAGACGAAAGACGTGCAGTTCAGTCTTGGCGGAAGCTCCGTGACAACCTTCTGATTTTGATGCATGCGTAACTTTCATTTGATCTAGCCGTCTATAGTTCAGGTGGTGGTTCGAGTGTAGGATCTAGCGTAGGTGATAACATAACTGATGCTGTGCGTGGAGCAAATTCTGTATTATTTGCTGAGATGAGTGTCTTGGACAATTCTGTGTTTGAAAGTGGCAATTCCGCGTCTTCATGAGGCAATAATGGCAAAGGTTCTATATTCGGTGCAACTTCTTCACAAACCTCGTCGTCATCCGCTACTTCCGGTTGCTCCCCTGACTATAGTTCTACTCCTTCTAATACTGATATTATGAATTTTCTTAAGGGTATGAACAATAAGATGAACCAAATGGACTCAGTAAACTTGATAAGCTTAATGAAAAAGTTACTAACATAAAGTCAGAATATGGAATTTTGTGAAGGACAACACAAAATCATGACATGATTCTGTCGGTAAGGTGCAAGCTAGGCTCTAACATTTAGAAATGGCTCGAGCGGAGGCAAAGATCCATATTACGCAGCTGCAAAAAGATAAAACTGAAACGCAAAATACGCTTAATTATGTTCAGTTGCAAACAATGCAAAATAATCTAGTATTTTCTGGTATAAAAGAGACGGCCACCGAAAAAAACAAACGAATTGGAAATAGTGTTACGAAAATTCCTTAAGAAAAAAAATGAAACTTGCACAGAGTTACGTTGATTCATTGCGATTTGAAAGAGTGCATCGCACAGGTGATATGCCAGTAAATTGCCCAGGGGATAAGCTTAATTACAGGAATGTAGTGGCTAAGTTCACTTTCTTTAAGGACAGAGAAACCTGTACGTAGGGCTAGTCCAGTTCTGAAAAGCACGAGCTGCTTTGTAAACGAGCAGTTTCCAAAGGAAGTGGCAGACCGCCGCAAAGCCCATCTAAAGCTCGAGATGAGACAAAAAGGCGTGGTTGAGTTATGACACGCTATTCATAGATGGCGTGCCTTATAACACCATAGGTGTTGAGCCCGAGGAAACCAGTGCAGACGAAAAATGCGGGGCAAACTGTGAAAATATGGAGAGTGAGTATCGGAGGCTGAATTCAAAATTATTTCATTGAACGTAAATGGTTTAACTAAGCAAAAATTGTGCAACTCAGACTTTGTACATAATATTTCTGGTCATGATATTGTTTTCCTGTATGAATCCTGGACAAATGAACATTCGCAACTCGATATTGATGATTATAACTGTTGGAAATTTTTAGAAAATTTCAAAACCGTAACTCTAAACGTTGCAGTGGTGGAGTTGTTTAATTTAGATATTCTATAAATAAAAGGTGTTTCTATTGTAAAAACACATTATGATACAATCATATGGTTGAAACTCTGTAAATCTTTTTTAAACTTGATACAGATATTTTTCTAGCGGGTGTATATACTTGGGTTGAAACTTCACCGGCTTATAATATTGTCGATGTTAACCTGTTTGAAGTTTTGCATCAAGATATAAATCTAATTAAGGATCAGGGTTCGGTGTTGTTCACTGGGGACTGGAATGCAAGAGTTGGTGTAAAAAAGGGACTATATTACTTGTGATAGGCGAGTCGATTTCATTGATAATGATATATATACCCCGCATTGTCCGTTTGAACGCTAGTGTATGGATACCTTCAGTAATGCACATGACTTTTAACATACTGATCTATGTAAATCTGCAGAGTTAGCAAATCTAACGGTAGAAGGGTGAATGATTTTCAAGGTCCGTTTACTTTTATAAATAGCCAAGGTTCGAGTACAATAGATTATCTAGTTCTGAATAATAGTGAATTTCACCGTATTACCATGTTTAAAGTTGTTGAGTCTCTATATGAATGGTCCGACCATTGTGAATTATCTTTTAACATCTTATGTAATAACAGTATGATTATCCAGCCGAGGTATCAACAAATGAATATAAAATGGTCGGACGAAAATAGAGATACTTTTAGACGGTCTTTAATGGGCCAGTTGCCAATACTTAATGGCATTATACAAAAGCTGAAGTGTGATGAAAATTCTATAAATCAAGCAATGAAAGCTTCACGGAAGTATTTAATGATGTATCACTTCCACTTTTAGTAAGTGCACTACTGTTCAAACAGGCCAAAAGCCAAGGAAGGTGTAAGTAAAAACGGCTGAGTGGTTTGATCCCAACTGCCATATACACATATAATTTATGTAAGTAGGATAAAAATAGACCAAATATGCTTAGCAGGAAGTCTGTCTATAAGAAAATACTCAATTTTTCTTCTTTTATTTTTGGCTATCAAAAAATAAAAGACTTTGAAAAGATGCGTCACTCAAAGCCAAAAGATTTTAGAAACTTTTTAATAAGAAGAAAAAGAAACCTCATTGTGAAATTTCCATTTCTGATTTTTATAACTATTTTTCTGGTCTCCAGAATGATTTGAAAAAAAAGAAAATGCTGAAGCTGACCAGTTTTGTTCTGAAAACAATTTTGATGATGACTTTTGTAAATTCGATGAGCTTGATCAACCCATTACTAATTCGGAAAAAGAATATGTTATAAAAAAATTAAAGAGAAACAAAGCGTATGGAATCGATTGTCTGATTAACGAGTTTTATTTTTTATTGAAAGTTTCGATATTATTTCAACTCATTTAGTTGATTTATTTAGTGCTTTTTTAAATTCTGGTCACTTTCCCACACAATGGTCTGACGGTAATATTGTACCAATATTTAAAAAAAACGACCTGTGCGAAGTTCGTAACTGGAGGAATTACCCTCGTAAGCTGTTTATCAAAAATTTCATTAGTGTTTTAAATAAAAAAAATACAGATTGGGCAGAAAATAGCAACATCCTAAGAGATGCACAGTTCGGATTTCGTAAGGGTCGTTTAACTGTTGATAGCAATTTTTGTACTAAATGCTGTTATACACGAAATACTGGGTGAGAAGGGCCGTCTATACTGTACGAGGGTAAACATGAAAAGAGTATGTATATTCAAATGGTCTCTGGTTGAAATGGTAAATTACTTAGAATTATCAAGGACATGTTTTCACAAGTTAAAGTGTCTGCAATATGTACTCTAAATATTTTAAATGTGCAATAGGTTTAAAACAATGGGAGGTAATGTCTCCTATATTATTTTCATTATTTGTAGACGATCTGGAATTGATTTTACAAGATAAAGAAGGAAGTGGTATTAGTGTAAATGATATAACGTCTATATTATTGCTCTTTGCAGACAATATGGTTATACTTGCTGATTCTGTTAACAAGATGCAAAATTCCCATGACCTACTATATGTCTTTTGTAATAAATGGGGCCTGGAGGTAAATATTGAAAATACTAAAATAACTGGTTTTCGTTAACGTGTCCCAGTGCAGATAAATGAAAAAAGGCTTTATGATAGTCAAGAAATAGAAATTGTTGATAATTTTAATTATCTTGGTACAGTGTTTAATTATACGGGTTCTTTTGTACTTAGCCAAGAAACGGTAGCTGGAAAGGGCCTAAAATCGCTAAATATTTTGATGCAAAACATAAAAGGGCTTCAACTAAAACCTATTGTAATCTGTCAGCTATTTGATTCGTTTGTCGGTGCTACGTTGAATTACGGGTGTAAAATATATTTTCTTTTTTTTGAAATATAAAGAGATTGAACGCATACATCTAAATTTTGCAAACAGTTGTTAAATGTTAAAACTTCAAGTAGCGATATGGGTGTGTACGGTGAACTGGGTCGATACCCATTGTACATAAACAGATATTTCCTTATCAATAAATATTGGTGCAAAATAATGTCATCTTCAAATGTAATAATCACAGAATTATATTAGAAACTTCTCAGTAAAATTAGAAGCAATAATTGGGTATTCGGTGTCAAAATTCTGCTAGATAACTATGGTTTTTCATATGTATGGCATGATCCCAGAGTCGTCGATTTGAATGAGTTTCATCTTATTTTTAAGGAAAGAGCTTTAGATGTTAAGCAAAACTGGGACCAGAAAATAGTAGAAAGTAAAACGCTCCAGTTGCATAAACAATGTAAAGGTAGCTTTTCTATAGAGTAGTATTTGGACATCTTACCAGCTAAATTTAGGTATTTTCTTTCTAAGTTAAGATTATCTCGCATGTACTAATTGCATTGTATTTTTTTCTAAAAGCTACTTAATTGTTTGATTTCTGTAATCACATGATAAAAATAAAATCATTATTGTATGTATTTAGGTAAGACAAAAAACTGTATAGATTACGTCAATAACCTGTCTGTTCTGTTGTGTTTTATCAACATGTTCTCCCAGTTACTTGACCATCTTTTACGTATTAGAACTTAAATATTTTCTATTCGGCAGCTAGATTAAAAGATTATGTGGATGTGAAGATTTTAGGTTTACATCGATATATACTGCACATACAGTGCATGAGCTTCACATGTAGGAAACTTAAATTAATATACGTGTGAACTTTCGTAAATTTGTCACTTTGTCATCGTGGTTGTTTAGGTAACATTGAATTCGGGAATGGGTCATTTGAGAATTTAAACGTATACGTCAAGGGTTTTAATGATTTCATGTAAATTCGCAAATAAATTACATCTTTTTTTCATCATTTTTACCGTACTACTTTTTTTAATTTTATGTGTGAATTTGTGATTTGGAGACTGAATTATTACTTACGTTCTATGTGATTTATTACTCGTTATAACCCACTTTCTATGTGATTTATTACTCGTTATTACCCACTTTGTATGTGATTTATTACTCGTTATTACTCACTTTCTATGTGATTTATAACTCGTTATTACTCACTTTCTGTGCGATTTATTACTCGTTATTACCCACTTTCTATGTGATTTATTACTCGTTATTACCCACTTTCTATGTGATTTATTACTCGTTATTACCCACTTTCTATGTGATTTATTACTCGTTATTACTCTCTTTCTAAGTGATTTATTACTCGTTATTACCCACTTTCTATGTGATTTATTACTCGTTATTACCCACTTTCTATGTGATTTATTACTCGTTATTACCCACTTTCTATGTGATTTATTACTCGTTATTACCCACTTTCTATGTGATTTATTACTCGTTATTACCCCTTTTCTATGTGATTTATTACTCGTTATTACCCACTTTTTATGTGATTTATTACTCGTTATTACCCACTTTCTATGTGATTTATTACTCGTTATTACCCACTTTCTATGTGATTTATTACTCGTTATTACCCACTTTCTATGTGATTTATTACTCGTTATTACTCACTTTCTTTACAATGAGACTGGTCCTGTTAGCAATCTAACAGTAAATGAGATCACAAGGTACTATTACCATGTATTTGTATAAAATGGCTGCAAACCCAGTCATACAGCGCTTTTGATATAATCGAGTATTTCAACGCATCAGTGCAATTTCTTGAACAAGTCACCATATTATTGAACTGGGCCATCGAATTGTAGTTGTAGGTGCATAGAACTCTAAAGAATGAACCAAGTTTGACATCCGGTGTCTGTATGGTCATGGTAAATCAAGTCTGACAAGTCTGTATTCCAAGGGGTTTCTGAAGTTGCCCTGTAATGAGGGTCACGAAGAGAGGCATGACGCTAGAAGATTAAATTCCGTCCAAAGTTTTAGTCTTACACTAACAAAACATATGAAGATATCTGATAAAATTATTCCCATAAAATGAAAATATATGCTATTCACGAGTAAAATATCTTTAAGGTATGATTGACATTTTATTACAGATTAAAACTGAATTATGATCTTATCAATACAAATAAAAAAATAACACGTTTGAAACGGGCTTAAATAAAAGTAAGTTAGAAGGGACCCATTTCAAATAAAGGTGTAATTGCTATACTACAAACAGGTTTATGAATGAAAGGCAGTCGCTAAAATATAATTACTTTTTAAAAAGAGTTCTCTTGTATGAACTTCAAATACAGTGCTAGATCATAAGACAGTGCCTGCACCAAATAAAAGTCGAATGGATGGCTGTGTTTTAAACAGGCATGCGCTGCATTTATTCTTTTCATTCTTGAGGCAATTCATAACCCCGCGAAATGCACAAATAACCGCCTTCATTTCACATAACACGATTACTTTATAATGAATTACTGTCTTTTGAGGGGGCACAGTTTAGCAAAGTTTAGGATTTATTCTTGATAAATACAGAAGATCTTTTGATAAGTGTAAAAAGATGGAATTCAATAAGATATTTACTGTTAAGAAAGGACATGAAGATAGGACTCTCATGGTTTCTTACATACATCGTGACGTTGTTTTCAGGTTTATGTTCTAACTTTTTTTCTGACGGATCAGTTATGTTGTCTCACGACTTAGTATCTCGCGGTCACGACTTACTGTCACGTTAGACAAAGATATTGTTACCATGATACACTGTCGTGTTAACAATGGAACAAAATGCTGTAAACTTGTATTGTTATAACATTAAAAGACGTTATTACTAGTGGGGGAGTTTAGACTTCAATTGCAATACTGTATTACCTTGATCCAAACCATTTTGATTTGAATTGTTAAATAGGGATTCTTTTGTATTTGTTTATCTCAGTAACAGCCATAGTTATTATTTATTGAGATTTATATGGACAGTTTTCATTACAGTATGAAATATCATTTTGATGTGTAATATTTTTTTTTAATGAAATTAACGTCATTGCCCTTTCTAATACGTTATGGTTCAAGTCAAAAGAGTAACAGCAAGAATAACCAGTAACAAACTTTTAAACAATAACAAAAATTTATTCTAAAATAAATTACTAAAGTATTCAAGTACAATTACATAAAGTCACAAAGAAAATGTTGTTTTATTTTACAGTACCTGGATTTAGTGTAGTCCTAAAATGAATTGATAAGCCTGTCTGATCCTGATAATTGTTAAGTGTCTTAAATTCTTAATCACTGTATAATTATTTTCCAAAAAAGTCCAAAATAACTTGTAGTAGAGTAATCCTACAAATTTTTGAAAATTTGAATTTTTTCCCTTACACAGTATAATTAAAATATTTCCAATAATAACTGTCACTGGTGAAAATTTAATCTAACATTTTATGACAAAAGTTACCTAAAGATCCCGCTTAAAGAAATTCTCTAACTTTTATACAGACAAAGAAAATACCAGAAGAAACATAATCTAGACTATTCCTGAAAAAAAACCAAAACAAATCTCCAATGTTCTAAATATAGCCACAATGAGACATTTATAGAAATTTCTAGAAGTGTCTAATACTCAGGTAAAGCCAGGATAATTGATTAGTTTCAAAAATAGAAATGTAAACACACTATTATTATACATATACATAACAAATAGTTGTCCATTAAATGGTGATTTATGCCTTTATCATTGTTATACAGAATGATAGAAAGGTTAAAAGTACCATAATCGTTCAAATGATAAAGGTTTTATTTATGTCAAAACACCTTTCTATGATACTCACTTGTGGTTGTAATTATATAACATATGATTTACTTATAGTAACGATGTACAAGTTGTACAAGTTAATAAAGATTCTGTTCTGTTCTGTTCTGTTCTGTCCTATGAATTATACTTTCAGTCATGTTTTTATAGGTAGAATGACTGTGTAATGCTGTATTTCACGAGTTAAGATTTGTGACCCCCAAATATTTGATGCAGGTTACTTGTATATATTTTGTACATTTAAGCTTCAGTGTAGTTTATTGTTTCAGATTGAGTTTTTGCATAAAAAATCATCATCATCATCATTTTATGATTATTGATTTCATGAAGATGATGACCATTCTCTTCATATTAATTGTTATTTGAATATGCCTTTCACTTATTTGTGTAACGATTATCGTTATAATTGTTACACATTCTAAATATTCGATAATAACGATTTCGTGATGATGATTATGATAATAATAAATATAAAAATTGCTGTACGACACAGGTTTAAAAAAAAACTATTTAAAAATACCTGTTATATCGTTCGTGACCTAACACAAATGTTTGCTTTTTATCTGTAAACTGTTATTTTTCATCGGAAAAAAACTAAGAAATCATAATTGGTTTTGAAACACTTGGTTTTGTGCGAGTGTGTTTATACATACGTGTATATAGGTTTTTCTAAAGCAAGTTGTTTTCAGTGGGAAACTGGGAAATTAGAGTAGAATTTGTACAAATGTATGGAAGACCTCTCCGTATATTGTATATTGACACCAGCCACTTCACATAACTTCAAAGAGAAATGTTTTCTTATCCAGACAAAGTCAATGACTGTTTTATATTTAATGCGATGAAATAAGCTAAATTCAATTTTGCCTTCTCTTCTCTCCTGGCTTTGACGTATTTGACCTTTTGCTCTGTGCTCTTATAAACGATGTCAAAGTCATTATTTGCTTTCGTTAATCGTAAAAAGTTAGCCTACAAAGGAAGATACTCGACAAAGAAATGTAAATATAATAACCAAAATACTTAATTCTCGTATAAAATCAAATGATAGTATTTGCTTTGTGAATATTTAAACTCCTAAGATGAAATCAATTTTCTTCTAAATATCGAGACCATAAAGCTAATGAGTAGCTGTTCTCAAATTAACATTTTTGATAGTCTAAGATCAATTAATTTTTAAGTGTAAAGGTGGACTGAAAATGAAGGGTGAATTACATATAGTGAGATGTAAAGCGTTTAATAATTCATTGTCGAATAAACACATACAGATTTACAATATCAAATCACACTTATTGCAAATAATATTATTCAAATGCGCAAAAAACATCATATATTATATATCCAGCATTGTCCATACAGAATATCGTAGCATTGAAAATAATTCTACTTAAAACGGCAATTATAATAGTTCAAATAATTTGATTTATGAAAACACATACTTCTACCAGAAAGTCTTGCTGTTAACATCGGCCTCTTCTGCACTACTTGACATTCTTTCATATTCACTTTTCTCGTAAACTACCAGGCCTTTTATTGGAATTAACAAGTAAACTGCTCCGTCTATCAAGAAATTCGAGCGAATGTTTAAACCAATGCAACCATCACTGGGTTCAATCCCATTTCCGACAACACTCATGTTTTAAAGGTCATGTGACACGACTATAGCAACTTTGTCTATTCAAAATAATCATAATGTACTGATTAAAATGGTTTAATTGCGAAATTATGAAAATATTGCTTTTGATAAGAAAAAACGTGTTTTTGATGATCGGCTATTTCCGTTTCGACATCGGTAGTTTCCGCGGCAATTTCTGGCTGTGACGTAGATTTATCTCTACTGTCCTAGGCAGTAGTGCAGAATTACACTGCTCATAACACATCCTTTTTTAAATGAAAAAATAACACTAAACCACAAGTGCAAGAAAAACGATAAATGCACACTTATAAAAGTAAGGTGCTATAAATTGTAAATTAAAAAAAATAATGTGATTACTACTCGATTTTTATAAGTAAAATCAAACTTTGTGCCGGGAGAACGGTTTGTAATTTTACCTTAATAAATATTAATATATATTCCAATTTCTTCCATGTTGTGGTTCTATATAAAACTATCTCCTCCACGTTTTAACATGCTGCGTAACCCTTATTCTCTTGATGTTTACATCATAAACAAATTCTTTTTCATATAAATGTAGTAACATTGAAGTGAATTTAGGTGATCTAATGTGTTAACATTTGTTTCACTGGAATGGAATTTCACACTTCAGTGTATTTCACGTTGGGATATTGTTTGAAAAATAATAACATGGCATGTCCATCAAGTAGAAATTTGTGTCTGCTAATAAATTAATATCCAATGAAATGTCAAAGATCCATAAATCACGCCTTTTACTGTGGGATTTATGCAAATTAACCTGCCCAAAAGGGACCCTTTTATATTCTGCATAGCTGTCAAAACAAAGCAATTAACTTTTTTATGACCCAATCAATGATAAAGTTGAGACAAATAGCAAAATTTTATGGCAACTGATCTTACATATTGATTGTATTTCTTTTGATCAGTCAAACATGTGAAAAAATTATGTAATAGCTTGTTCCAATAATATTTCTGAATGATTTTTAGTAAGAAGCTTCCATGCAGATACATATTTTTAATTAGATAATTAAGTGTTATGGATGTATTTATGATGAAAATAAAAATCATTCGACTTCTTAATGTGAACAAATTAAAACAAAAAACAACGTGTTTCGTGTTATGATTTTGACATAAGTTTTTAGGGCTTCTTCATATTATTTGTTCTTTGATCATTATTGTATTTTTTAATGTAGAATGAATAAGCCAAAAAAAAGATATGCAGTTATAATGAAAAAAATCATAGATCTAGTCAAAAATTACTTACACGTACACCTCAGGCAAAATATACCACAGACAAATATGCAACACATCACTGTAAAGAGAATGTTTTTATGGAAAAAATATCTCGATTGGAGTTAGTTAATCAAGTCTTCCAAAAACTGCATCGGATAAAAATAAGCATGTTCAAAAACTTTTTGGATCAGTTACTTGAAAAATATCTCTAGATATTTGCACTGATGTATCTTATAATTCTATAACCCTGATTAAACTAGCCTCTATGTAATATTACTCATTGGCTTCGTAATTCCATCAAAATTTTCAAATTATTTATTTAAAAAAATCTTCAATGTGTATTCATGATGTTAGCTTGACTTGTTCAATTTTGCTTTTTTTACTATATTCAGTCTACATTTTCACTTTCCATCATAATTTTTAAGATTTTGTTAACAATCCAAGCAGCTGTGTCAAGTGGCAAGAGATAAATGTGCGTCACTTTCGGTTTCGCTCGTGACAGGTGCGCGCGAACAAGTGCGTAAAATATGGATTTTAATTTGCTATAAAAACATCTTTAAGATGAAAATTACCTGCGGAATTTTGTAAAACTGTCATAGTTAGATATATAGTTTTCGCTCATATTAAAATTTCGAGGTCAAAAATTCGTGTCACATGACCTTTAAAGAAAGTTTTGGCCTAGATATACTGACTAATGGTAGCCGTTTGAAATGACTGTTCGATGCACCAACATCGTTCATAACGAAACTACTGTTGATTGAGAATAAACTGAACACAGCAAGCCAAAGGAACATTAACTCTTCCAAATTATGTACTGTTTATAGTACATGTATAGTGCTGGTATCAGCTGTCTATTCCATACAGTGCCACTGGAAATCTGAACTGCAATCTTTGACGATTTAGCAGTGCGTTTTTTTTTTCTTCAGTTGTTAAATTTTGACAAAAACAATTTTTAGCCTTAGATTTCAACACAACTTGTACTCTGAACCATTATCCATTAAACTAGTTCCTCTAAGCAATGTCACCCAATTCCTTGCCTTCTCTTCAGTGTCCATCTCCACAACTAATCCTTCCCGCTCTCTGCTTTGATTCTCGTCGGATATGATCTTGCTTATACTACCCGTCTACCATCGTCGCACAAAGATATGTTACATTGTGATAGCTTAAAAGTACCATAAATGTAACTCGATCAGGGATCAGAATAGAAATACCCTTTGTGATCCTGTTCTTTCCAAAGGACATTTATGAAAATTTTATTTCTGTTTATACCTTCAACTGCATTTTCAAACTTGTTACTTATAGCGGCCTTTAACAGTCTCAAAACTGATATGACCGCACTATTTATAAAGTTCCATAACGTTGACGTCATTTCAGAAAAAAAAAAACTATGTGACATGAATGCATTTAACTTTTAAGTTTGTAATTGAAGGCTGCTTATGCAAAGTGATAATACATTTTATTGACTTAAACACAAAATTGATGACTTTCCTGGGCAACTTGACGAAAACAGACCTACTTGAAGTAGACAGAACATTTTTTCCACCAAACAACGAAGACTTTACATGAAAGTATTGTTGCCTTATCTAAAGATACTAGAGGGTTTCGAACAAAATGTGTGGAACTCTTGAACATTTGCCAGGAACAGTTTACCGGTTTAGACAAAAACGCATTGCTTTACAAATCCGCACCGCTGTCATGCTTTGACGTTTTTGTTTTTAAATCTACAAAATGACTTTACCAAGGCAATTTAGTTACACAACCGAGTGGCCTAATGCTGCCCATAGCGAAACAAAAATTGACATCACCTAATGAGTGCTTTACAGTAAAATGAAACAAAACCATCCTACATAACTTGATGACAAAACTACACTATCTTGAACTGTTTGACCAGTCTTTTAAGTAGGGATGGCAACGAATACCAAAATCAATGCCCGAGTACTCGGGCATTTTTCCGATCGAGTACTCGGTTACTCGGATCATTTACAATGGTCTTCAAAGTTTTATCAAACAATATCAACACCTTCTGCATGCTACTTTCCTTTTCTATTTAAATTCATAGAATTCGTAACTATAAAAAAAACTGCAAGGGAGGTAACTTAGAATAACCAATAAACAATAGCCAGCAAATACATAATAACTATAAACATAAGAGATCGTCAATGACAGCATATATATATATATTGTTTTATAAATAAAGGTTTATCAGTTCAAGAAGAATATTCTCGTATTTTTCTGCAAGATATAAAAAGTTAATGATATTTCTGGATTTATATGCGTAAAGAAGAAAAGGGAGTTATTCTCATTTATTGAGTAAAGAAAAACAAACGTTTAATCGGGTCTAATTACTACCTTTAATCTAACATTCATAATAGCAATCCGACCCTTTGCTGTTTTCAAAACAGTTACCTTAAAACAAGTTGGCTACAAACTGTTACACGATTAAAGGTAAATAAATATCATAAGAGGCCGAGTGACGTAAGCGACACAGTTCAATCCCATGCGCGTGTCAAACTGTTGATCGTCTTGTTAAATTTACGATATTATTTTCGCACCTCTGCAAGGATGTTTTGATTGCATTCAACAGGTATTTATGAAGATACATGTACATCTTCGAATTTCTGAACTATTTGGATACACCAATCTTTCTAAATCGCAAAAAATAGAAATTATATATTTTTTCCGAGTAATCGAATATCAATTTTGTTAACCGATATTCGGACTTTCGATCGAGTACACGGTTAACCGGTTACTTGTTGCCATCCCTACTTCTAAGTATTGGATGTATGTGAGTAATTAGGTTTCGTAAAAGAGAACCAACAACGAACATACACATCACAAGATAAGCCATATTCATAATGTGAATCAATAGTCTATCTGATATATAATTGTACTCTGCAATTTCATTTTTATGTAAAAGGATCAGATTGTAGGACCTTAAAACTGAATTTTGAAATTTGTAATGTGCAGATGTGCATTGGAAAAAGAGTAAAATGGTAAGCAAAAATAAATTTGCGTGGACAATGACAAAAACTATTGATTTGACAAGTTGTAAAACTAAAAATGTGACCATCGGACACAAATATCCCCGCCATGTTCAAATGTTGATATAAGATCTTAAGCAGATGGTTAAAATGTAAGAATGTCGAAAGCAGTGTAACTGTTGTTGATAACTACGTAATGAACAGATTACTCCAAAATTGAAGAAATTTGCTTTTTGTCAGCAATAAAGTTGAAAAAAGGTAATAATTGTTAAAAAATTGCAAGTGTCATGCCGGCTTTTGAAAAGGAACTGTGTCTTAGTAAGATATGCATACTAAGGAGTAATGAAATCCGTTCAATTGTTTTCTTTTAGATGTGCGGATACTTCATCTTAACTAAAAAAATAAGTCGAACCGATAACTCTGATAAAATCACGCCAAATTTCGGAAATAACCTGTATCATAAGATACATATAGAGGCAAAATATTAATGTTATTTGTGCAAGAGTTTTCCTTTTATGCAACGAAATTTTACTTAAACAGAAATTAAGTCAAAAAGGCAATAACTCTGCTAAAATTGGAGGTAACACGCCCAATTTTGAAAGGAGCCTCTAGTTTTATAAGACGCATAAACAATGCAAAATATGAATGAAATCTGTTTAAGCGTTGTCCTATAAATGCACGGAAACGAAATATTGGGTCGAAAAAGGGCCATAGCATTGATAAAATTGAAGGTGTTATGTACAGTTTCGACGAAACCTGTTGTTTTTTAAGATTTATATACATTGAAACTATGAATAAAATGTTTTTCTTTAGATGCGCGGAAATGAAATGTTGAGTCAAAAATGGGCAATAACTCTGATAAAATTTGAAGTGTCACGTCCAATTTTGAAAGGTTACTGCAGTTTTATAAGAGAAAATAAAAAAAGAAAAATATGAATAAAATATGTCGAAGCGTTTTCCTCTAAATCCGTAAAAACGAAATGTAGAGTTGAAACTCTGATAAAATTTGAGATTTCATGCCAAAAGTCGAAAGGAAACCGTAGTTTTAAAGATACATAATCATGGAAAATATTAATGAATTTTGTGCATTTTCCTTTAAATGCTTTGAAACCAAATGTTGAGTCACAAAAGGGTCATAACTCTGATGAAATTCAAGGTGTCATACCCAATTTTATAAGGAACTTATATTTTCACAAGATACATATACTTTATAAAAATATAAATGAAATCTGTGCAAACGTTTGCTTTAAATGCACGGAAACGTAATGTTGAGTCGAAAAAGAGCCATTACTCTGATAAAATTAGAGCTGTCATGCCCAACTTATAAAGGAACATGTAGTTTCTTAAGATACATTTACACGCAAAATTTGAATGGAATCTGTGCAAGTGTTTATCTTTAAATGCGCGGAAGCGAAATGAAGACGGACGGAATCACAGACGGGGGACAGGTGCAACACTTAATGCCCATTCGGGGGCATACGGAAGTAAAGGGTTAATTAAGAAAACAACAAATATCTCTTAGAGATAAACAGTTTATCAAAAGAGTTCATCAAAAGGCTGGTAAAAGGTGTTGACAATCCTAGTTCGCTCACTATTGTAAGTTCGTTAAACCGACTGAAGACACATAATTTAGCTGATTTTTTTTCTTTACATTTTAAGAGAAGTTTATATACTATGGAAAATGAAAAGTGAAAAATAAGCTTTGGTTTTACAAGGATTCATACCCATACCCTCGGTCAGTAAATATACAGCGACAATCTACACCACTGAGCCACGGGGAATAGTTCTTAAGAATTGTCAAAATTAATTATATAACTAAAGTATCTACCCCGTAACTTTTTACCGATAAAAGTATGTAAAGCTTTTGTGATGTTTTTCTGTAACAAAAGAATGAGTCAATAACTTAGTTTAGATATGTTCTTCACAATAACAGCTAGAATCTCTAGATGTATAAATATTTTCTTCTTCTTTTTTTCATCGTCGGCACAATCTGTGAGTCAGTAGCTTTAAAGCACGACTTCGGATTAATAGGGTTGATAACAGGTATAATAATTCTGCAAAAATATTATATATGTCACTCTCTTTCGTTTAAGTATCAATGATTCTGAATCAATTATTCATTATTTGAACAACGTTCAAAGCTAAGACCACACCATGTTGTAAATATAAAAAAAAACAAATGTAAGAAGTTTTGGAAACATTTTGTTTAAAGCATTTCTTTAAATTCATCGATGTTAAGCATAAAACCAAAAGCGCATAATTAATACAAGCTTTAAAGGGGTCAACCTAGTCACCTAGATAGTGCTTCATGCCAAAAAAATATATCGATTTTTTTCAGATGAAATATCGTAATATTTTTCATCTCAGTTGCCAGATCGGCATGATTAATGTACAGAACAAAACTTTTCCCATTCTTTTATAAGAGATTCATGCTTCCATTCTTCTTGATTAATATTTATGTATTGAAAGATAAATTACAGCGGTCAAAAGACACACAATAATGAAAACTCACAGTGAGCATTTCATGCATAGATGAGTTAATAATTTGAAGTATTTTTTACAAAAAAGTTATTGTGTTCTCATGTAACATGGAACTTCTTTGTGAATTTAATTGGATTTGCACACATCGACATCGACGTCGATTATTGATTTATCTCACTGATCTAAATACTACTAAGCTTCTTCAAAAAAGAAGCACAAGAGAGGTTTATCAGCATGCTCTTAAAATTGTCTTTCGTATTCAGTATATCAGCTATTTTAATCGAGAATTTGTCCCTCACGAATGAAAACACAGCAAAATATTCAAGTAGTCATGTCATGCCTTCCACATCTTTGGAATAGTTTGCACCAATTGCAGTAATATGCAGTTTGCAAAGATTAAACAGGTGAAAGGTCATTTAGACGAACATTTTGAAAACATGTAGTGATACTTTTTCGTTTTCCTGAATTCGTATTTTCAATCAGAGCATTCGCACAAAGATTACGGGAGACTGGTTCTTAATGTATGGGCTTTCAAATGTTAAGGTTAAACTTCAGCTCGGTACTAAAAAATGGATGCCCCTAACTTTGTGGAGAGGTCAAATGACCAATAATGCGATATTCATTTTTATGAACCAAGAATTAACGTCATGTATACAAAAATGCTGTTTTAGACCTCATTGTTAAGCTTAAAGTGAAAAAAACCACTAAAATATGTTGTTGTTCTTTCTACATATCCACCTTTTACTGAAATAGACAGACTACTTATTGGTGATGAGTGCTCTTCTGCTGATACATTTTTAGACAAATTAAAGGTGTTATGTACGATCGTAATATGACAACACTGTTAACAATCTGTCTATTATAGTTTATTTAACGTCTGTACAGGTTATCCATATGTCGGACACCCCTTAAACTGTTTAGTTATTTAGCGTGGGGGATAGTGCAAGGTACAGAAAGTATCACATTCTAGTGACACCCCTGTTTTGTTTTTTGTTTGTTTTTTTTTGTTGTTGCTTGTAGTTTGTTTGTTGTTTATTTTTTGTGGTTGTTATTGTTTTTGCATGTTCAGTGTATACCACTGTAAATAATACCTCGGCTTGTCTCATCTGGAAAAAAAATCAGTAGTGTAAGTGGAAGGAGCGGGAAATCGAACTCGCGACCCCTGGATTACAAGTGCTCGGTATAACCATGTTAACCGCACCTGTATTTCCATTTTATTTATACTAGCTAAAAAACATGAACAAACACACCCAGTCATTTTAACAAACGGCATCCATAGTACATCAATGTGCTTCTTTCTATATATGTTCGAAATAGGCTCAATTTGACTTGAAGTACACGGTTAGCTCCTAAAAGCAGAGCGTTATTTAGGAGCTGATTTAATAAGATTGAAATAGGCTGACAATTAAAAGAAAAAAAAACAGTTTCTTTTACCTCTGGCAATCAAATATCACTTTAAATCTAAAACAGATATGTCCTAATCAAAGAGTACATTTATTTTCATTTAAAAACGAAAATTGTCCAAGAAGAAATGTGACTAATTTTACAAAAATAAACATTTCCCTTTTTTTCATAACTCATCGATTTCCAAAGTGGATTGATAACATCCGCTATAACTCATGGAAAACTAATACAACTATAAATCAGCTTCCAGCGTTATGCATTTAATAGGCATATTTGTATTACAAATGAATAATGCTGACTCGGGGAATTCCAGTTATTTTGCAAGATATACGCCTATGTTCTAATTGTAATAAAATAAGTGCACTAATACTACCAGACTAATGTTTAAAGACTACATTGGGTAAATGCACTAAACAGGAATATGTGACCAGCTACTTTTTCAAAAGTTTATGTGTAAAAAATGCTTGAATAAAATTAAACCATATTAAGGGAAGAAAACGAAGACGTGGAAAGGTAAAAAGAAAAAGAAAGTAACGACATTTGCATTTACATGCGATTGTCCTGTTGATACTTCTCAACTGTAAACATGCCATCTGTATACAATAAAACCGGGGCACCAAACTGGCCCCTTTTATTCACTTGTCGTTGGAGGAATTTTTGTAACGAAATACTGCGCTGTAGACGCAATGCTTGAGTGTAGAACGAAGTATTTGAGCTAACTGTACTGCACACTAATAAAGTTTGACAAAATTGCTTGATATAAATTATGTTTGATACAGATAGAATCGTCCCGTATAGGCTTGCGGATGAGAACACATCCGTAGAACTTAACTAATTCGTAAGTCATCCGGTGTATCTTTTCAGAAATCGGGGGCATCTAGGGGCAAGGGTTATTTTGAAAATGTTCAAAATTTTGCCACGGATATCCGTAAGTAATTCGTAATAAATCCGTAACAGTTCTGATAGAGTAGTTATAGAGCTCTTAAGATCGTAACAGTCCTGAAGACAATCACTATGTCAGTCGTGTAAGAAGAAATATCTTTTTTAAAAAGCTGGTCGACGTAGCTTACATTATAAGGAATATTAATAGAAAAGGTGAAACTGATAACGCTCTACTTGGAAGAGTAGCTTCTATTCCGTAGTACTTTAACCCTTCGGAATTAATCGAATGTCTAGCACTAAAGGTACGGCACTAAAGGCATCAAAACCAAGACAAAAATGTCAACATTGGCTTCGCTTCAAAATAGAAAATTACCCGTAAGAACTTTATTTCTTCATCGATTTCTATGAGACATATGTCAGTCTAAGGAGAAAAAATATTAACTTTCAACGGAATATAGGATTTCCATTAGCAGCTCAGCCATTCTTTCAAGCACTTCGTGAAACCTTGGAATTTGATTCGAGGTTACTAATATTCTCGAATCCTAATTGGTTAGATTTTAAAGATTTTGTTAGCAACGCGTCTATATCAACGGAAGTTTAAACCAAAGGTTATCGACTAAGTCGAAAACAATACTTAAGAGCTTTTGCGGTTTTATTCCGATTGTTATAAGGTTAACTAAGGTCCTGTTACGATTGCACTAGAGATTTATGACGGTTTCTTACAACAACAAATTCACAAACTCATTTTTTCTTACACATCCGGAGTAATCTGGGAATGGGAAACCGGAACTCATTTGCAAGTCCATCCAGTACATTGTATTTCTAGCTTAATATTTACTATTACGCTCTAGAAATATTGGAAAATATAAAAAATGTATTACATCTGTTGTCAAATTAACTGGAAATTAAGTTATATTCTTCTGTACATATTCATTTTCATGTATATCTTGTCTTAAAGACTTTAAAGTACAGAAACTATAAAAGCCATCGAATCTTTATATGAATAATGATACACATGAGCACTTTTCATATCAGATTTTTTTTTCTGATATATCAAAACTGAGGAAAACATCTGAAACTTTTGAAATCGTGTTTTCGGTGATTACTGTAACAGTTTTATAATAAAACACAATGGATTTCATCTTTCACCAGATCGTGGGACATTCCTTCAGGCGCAGCTCTCGCGGGCAAGGCAGGCATTTTGCCTCTTTCATTCTTCTTTCCATGAAATAGGACGGTATGTCCCTCGTTGGCTGAGTGTTGAAGTAAGACACAGGCACCGTCTTCTTCTGTTTTTCCCCAAGGTACCTCTGGCAAATCTTCTGATGGCTTGTTGTCTACTGTTCCTAAACCAGTTTGACCCCCTTTTTCGGCATTTTTCTTATTCCAGACTGCTTTGTCAAAAATGTCTTTGAAGTGTTCCGTCTCTCTACATAGTTGTAGGTAGTAAGAATCATGAGCAGGTAGTTCTTTCTTTATCTTTTCTATTTCTTCCATTTTTGATCTAAGCATGCCAAGATACTCTTCTCTAATGTGCTGCAGACTGTTTACTTGAAACGTTTTAATATCTGCCTTTATTGCTTCTTCAACATCATTTTCTTCTTTGAAGATCCGTTCATACTTTTCTTGAGAAATGTTCAAAGATTTTACACTTCGGCGCACTGGTTTTTCTCTCACTGAAAAAAAGAAATTCATTTTTTTCCATTTGAACAAGAACTAAATATTTGTTTAGGAAATAGCCTAGCTGACTAACATGACTTTCTTAATTTTATCGTCTAAATATTGTACGTAGGAAATCCCCTATTACTGAAAAGAAAATATGCAAACAAAGTGAACTGCTTCTACGTTACGATTGGACAATCGTTATGTAATTAAGTAAATCTAATCCAAGATGCACGATGCTATGATGGTGAATATATCGATCGTACGATGTTGCGATGTTGAAAAGAAGACTGAAACGATATTGAAAGCGCAATTGTGAATTCGTGGTGAAGCGATGGTACGATAGATAAAACGCGATTTGATTTTTTTGTCATTTCACTTCTATATTTTTATCATTTTACCATCGTACAATCCCTTCATCACGATTCCGTCATCGTACCGTGGCATTTTAACCATCGACATTCTCGCATTTCACCAACTTACCATCTCGTTTTCATCAAATTACCATCGTACGATCGTGACATCATCATAGTAAAGTATCAATTTTACAATCACACCATGGCTTTTTTCACATTCGATCCAGTGCCTTTTTACCATCGTACCCTAGCGTTTTTACTACCAACGAGTTTTCACATCATTAATATGATGACAAGGCAGTACTGAAGGACAGCTAAATCCCCTTCCGTAGCAGACATCAATATGTACTTCTTGACCTTTAACAAACCATGACCTTGATGTTGTGCCATGCATATTGTAAGCACATGGTCTCATGATAGTAATTATTTGTGCCAAGTTATTTAAAATCTTCTATAAAGTCAAAAAGTTATGGAGAACATTTAAGCTTGACCTTGGGGGTAGCAACCTGGAAGTACGGTTCTGCACATCGTGTCATAGTGGTGATCATTTGTGCAAAGTAATTAAAAAACTTTTCATAAGCCAAGATAGTAAGTTATTGAGCAGACGTGAAATATGGATATTTGACCTTTAACTGTGACTTGACCTTGTGGGTAGCAACCCCATTGTTGTGCTCTGCACATCGTTTCATAATAGTGATCACTTGTGCCAAGTTATTTCAATTTTTTTACAGATTAAAAGATATGGAGCGGACACAGAATATTGACTTTTTACACTTGACTTTTAAGTGTGACCTTGACCTTGGGGGTAGCAACCCAATAATTGCACTCTGCACATCGCCTCAAATGGGTGATCACTTGTGCCAAGCCATTAAGCTTATGAAGTGGAAACGAAATGAAGACATTTTAACACTTGACCTTTATGTGTGACCTTGACCTTGGGGGAAACAACCCAATAATTGCGCTCTGCACATCGTCTCATAATGGTGATCACTTGTTCCAAGCACTTTCAAAAAATTCTCAGCAGTTAAAAAGTTATGAAGCGGACACGAAAGTGTTACAGACGGACAGACGAACGGACAGATATTGGGTTCTGCACATTGTGGTGATCACTTGTGCAAAGTAATAAAAAACTTTTCATTAGCCAAGTTAGTTCAAAACATTTTCAGCAGTTTAAAAGTTATGGAGTTAAAACGGAAGTGTTATGGACGGACAGACGGACAGACAGACGGACAGATGTTGGGTTCAGCACATTGTGTCATAGTGGTGATCATTTACGCAAAGTAATAAAAAACTTTTCGAATGCCAAGTTAGTAAGTTATAGAGCAGACGTGAAATGTGGATATTTGACCTTTAACTGTGACCTTGACCTTCTGGGAAGCAACCCCATTGTTGTGCTCTGCACATCGTCCTATAATGTTGATCACTTGTGCCAAGTTATTTCAAAAATTGTCAGTGGTTTAAGAGTAATGGAGCGGACACGAAATGTAGACTTTTTAACACTTGACCCTTAGGTGTGACCTAGACCTTGGGGGTAGCAAACCAATTATTGCGCTCTGCACATCGTCTCATAATGGTGCTCACTTGTGCCAAGTTATTTAAAAAAAAATCAGCGGTTTAAAAGTTATGGAGTGGAAACAGAAGTGTTATGGACGGACAGACGGAGGGACAGACGGACAGACAGACGGACAGATGCTTGGTTCTGCACACTGTGTCATAGTGGTGATCATTTATGCAAAGTAATAAAATAACTTTTCGAATGCCAAGATAGTAAGTTATAGAGCAGACATGAAATGTGGATATTTGACCTTTAACTGTGACCTTGACCTTGTGGGAAGCAACCCAATTATTACGCTCTGCACATCGTCTCATAATGGTGATCACTTGTGCCAAGTTATTTCAAGAATTTTTCAGCGGTATAAAAGTTATTGAGCGGACACGAAATGTAGATATTTAACACTTGACTTTTAAGCGTGACATTGACCTTTTGGGAAGCAACCCAATTTTTGTGCTCTGCACATCGTCTTATAATGTTGATCACTTGTGCCAAGTTATTTCAAAACATTTTCCGTGGTTGAAGAGTTATGGAGCGGACACGAAATGTAGACTTTTAAAAACTTGACCTTAAGTGTGACCTTGACCTTTGGGGTAGCAACCCAATTTATGCGCTCTGCACATCGTCTCATAATGGTGATCACATGTGCCAAGTTATTTCAAAAAATTGTCAGCGGTTTTAAAGTTATGGAGCGGACACGAAAGTGTTACAGACGGACAGACGGACGGACTGACAGACGGAGGCCATTCCTATAATCCCCTCCTCGCTTTGCGGAAGGGGATTCATTAAAATGCGTTATCCCAATCGTATCGTCCTGTTTTAATTATAGTGCCATTGCGTTTTCCAGACCGAGCCATTGCGTTTTCACTGTCGTACCATGTACGGTATTTCGTTTGGACACACGTGATTTTTAAGGAAATCTCAACACGATGTGCCATGGTACGATGGTGAAAACGCGATAGTGCGATGATAAAAAAGTGATGGTGCGATGTCGCGAAGGTAAAACAACGGTGATGAATCTTCGAAGATATATCTCTCATTTTATTATCACGTATTCATCATTTTACCATTGCACTATCTCTTCCTCCCGATTTCACCATTGCGTTTTCATCATCGCACCATCGCATTTTCATCATATTTCCATCGTATTATCGCTTCGGTTTTTTTTCGCCATCGCACCGTTGCATTTTACAATTGTGCCATTGGAATTCATCATCGAACCCTCATGTTTTAGCAATCGTACAATCGCGTTTTCGTCATCATATAAATGTGTTTTCATCATCGTAAGACTGTGCCAATGCGTTTTCAACAGTGTACCATTGCGTGTTCAACCTCCTACCGTTATGTTTTCAACATCAACATGAACTGTATGGAAAACAAAATTGTTCACGTTGCTGAAACAATATGTTAATTGTAATAAACTGATTTAAACTTATTTATTTTACATCGTTTATGAAGCAAGTTCTTGCAACTTTTATTATTCCCTTTTGATGGCTGCTTCCTTGGTTAAAACCAGTACTCGCGCCGAAAGTGAGGAATGTAGAATGTCACTAGAGACTCTTAACCCTAGTGGGACTCGAACCAGCAATTTCCGGAAATTGTAAATTGTAATGACCTTTACTAAATAAATGAGGTTTAAACCTCGACCACTCCGTATCAAGTATAGAAAATCAAAGATGTTTCTACAATTAAGATTGAACAAAGTTTAAACATTTAATTCAGTTAAATTAAAATTTATTTTACATTATTATAATAAAACCCTGTCTATAAGTTTGCAAATAGAAAATAAATTGTTCTTGTAAAGTGGAAATCTTATATTCTGAAGAGACAAACTCAAAACGACCTTTTAAATCCTTTGCTTCCATCACCATTTTATATACTTTCTCCTCTTCGTCCTTTTTTCCATCAAGAAATGTTTGTAGGGCTGCTGCTGCCTAAGACAAGTAACGGAAATACTTCGTAAATATTGCAAACATTTATTGATATACTCTTTTTAACAAGTTACAGAAGGAAATAATTAGATTAAAAAAAACATGGACTGTTTTTGTGTTTAAAACTATTCGTTTCGTATCAGGTTTTACACAAAGCAATTTTACATGTAAAGATTTGTTCACGTTCATTCTCTGTTCACATGAACAGCTACTACCGTTCATGTAAAGATGTTTTTTTTCTTACCACAGGGCCCATGCAACCAGCCTCCTTATTAAATTCCTTTACCACTGAATCTATATCTTTCATATATTCATCATATCCGGTTCGAGTACAGTACTTGTTATTTCCTAGTTTCATTTGAATCTTCATTGTATCCAGTCTGTCTAATATTGCATGGCACCTTTTTTCCAGTTCTGATTTAGCATTTTTCTTGAACGTTTTGACGTTTGCATTAAAGACCTCCTGAAATCAACGGTAGGATTCAGCTCCTTTCAATGTACTTTTTTTCAAATAGAAATCGAATATTAAACTAAAAGAAAGTAAATATTAGTGGAGCATGATATATTTTCAATTTAAAATAAAAATCATGCTGTCTATGGTCCTGCTATCGACCATTACCATTTATGTGAAAAAGTTAGCAGTCTTTTACAGAGGAAGGGAGTTCATTACTGTTACTTCACAGGAACGACGGTTAGATAAATTGTCTGGTATTAATCTGACTGTACGAGTGTTACACTCAGTAAAACTTACATCTGTGTAATATATCATATGAACTGTTATCTTGAATTTTCGGTGTATCAAAACCAGAACAAACAAGAGTTATGTTGACAAGGCCATCCCCTCCGAATGTGTTTGCTTAGTTGTCATTCTTGTGCACTCACTCCTGCCCAGTGAGATCTATCAACCTATGAAGTTTCAGGTTGATATCTCAAACACTTTTTGAGTTATTGTCCGAACAAAAATTAAGCATAAAAAATAACAAAGGGCAATAACTAAAAAAATGAAAGGTAGAGTTCTCATTCTTGTTCTTTACTCTTTTCCTAAATGAGATATATTAACCTATGAAGTTTCAAGTTGATATCTCAAACACTTTTTAGTTATGCTCTGGACAAAAATGTTGGACGGACGGAAGGACGGACGGACCGTGACTACTACAATATCCCCCGCCGCCTTTAAGGCGGGGGATATTTACTATCACTTACATGTTAATGTTTATATTTCGTAAAAAGATAACTATTTTAAATGTATTCAAATATATTGTTACCGACATTTACATTAACAAAAAAAGCATTACAACATTCGTAGAACAAGCCTAAGTTGTGCTTAGGCGCCTTGCTTAATCTAAGTGATCCATACTTGACTTACCAATGCTTTTATTTTGAAAAGTTTTTCGTCATCGAAAATCAATTCTGACTTTAAAACGTCAAGTGCTGCTTTTGTACTGCCTTTATAGTAGTTTACGAGTCCTCTATCGCTAGTCGTGTAAGAAGCAATGCGTCTTTTCATCGCGGTATTGTAAACATCTGTTGCTTTTTTTACTACATGTGTGTTCTGCGTCTCCGCCATGTAAATCATTGCGCTGTGCAAGGAAGGTGCTTCGTCCTCCTGTATTGAGTTAACGTAGTTCACAAGCAAGGAACTAAACACTGAAATAATACATATTCTATTTTTATGAGACATAGTGTGTGTCAAAAATATGTCTACAATAAGAAACTTCTAAAACATTTTAGATGTCATGGTAACATACTTTTTTAATTTTAATTATTTAAATCATACTTACTTCTGCCATTAATTCTCTTTCCTGATTTCAATGTCTTTGGCTTACGAGAAAAGATATAATTACGAAATTCGCCGAGTTTTTCCCTGAATTGGTCTTTTAATTCGGTCTCTTGAAGTATCATCAGATCTTTCAGGTTTTCCTGTTTTACTGGTTTCCTAAATATGAAACATTTCCTCTGCTTGAAGTATCTTCTAATTAGAATCCTAGGTAAGTTGTATTCGACGAGCGATTCCCTTTCGCAAGCTGATCCCAACTCATCAAATTTCAACTTCAATTTGCTTTCAAGAAAAATGTCGTCGCTCTCAAACTGGTTATCAAGAGTTTCGTCCCTTAATGTAAGTACGAAATAAGGAAAGAAGAAATCCAAGATGGAGTCGTCTTCTTGGGACCCACTCACCTTTACTGCAGTCTTAACCTTACTTAGAAATCTAGCATTCGTCAAGGAAAGTACTGAAGTAAATTGCATTCTCGAATGAAAGTGTCATATTTTGTGGTGAGTAAAATTGACTCAGTTTGAATTAATAAGCTACAATTATTTTTATCCATGTGCTATTCTGAAAAAAAAAATAAGCAAAATGTAAATATTTTTACCATCTAGTTTTGGAAAAACTATTACCTGAAATTACAGATACCCAATTATCATCACTTTTCTATGTTGAAAAGCTGAAATATATTAAAACGAAAGAAATTAAATTTAACTGATTACTATAATCCTAAATGATAAATATAAATTTTGTTCATTGGCCTCCAATTTCCATCATAATTTCAAATTATTTAGGTTTCTTGCATGTAAATCTACAAGTATATGGGATTTGAGGTCACATGGTCAAGGTCAGGGTCAGCGAGGTTGATAATAGTTTTTTCTATTTTCTGTCTTCGAGCCTTTATTTTTTGACTGAAACTAAAGTATTTGGTTTCTAGGCACCTTCTATGAAGCTCTACCATTCATTGGGGTCAAGGTCAAGGTCACCAAGGCTATAAATAGATTTTATTTACTTGACCTCATAGAGCCTTCATTTATTGATCGATATCTTAGATATTCGGTATGTATTTATAGACAATATATCTCTTTTCTTTTCCTTAACCAATCTGATCCCATCATAGGTTCCAGAGGTATGGGGACCAAAAATATTTGCCATGTCTGCATGATAGTTGTTTCGAAGCGTTTATAAAATTACAAACCACTGCCCTGATTTGAAAATAAATTAACTCAACTATAATGATGAACTTGAGGAATGGGACTCATGTCAGCGATGTAGGGTAATCATGGTCCTCTTGTTACATTACCTCAGTCTCAGCTGACGATATGTGTACGTTAGTTTGATATCTTTATAAGGATACTTGAATTTATCAATTGTAGTTCTGTCGAAATTTCCTTTCGTATTGTAGACCAACGTGTTAGACAGAAGTGTTCCAAGAATAAACCAGTTCTTGTCATCCTCTATCTCAACCTGGAAACATGTTTCACATGTAGATAAAATTCCGAGAGGTTTTGATATTGATACTAGTATAAAAATAAAAATACACAAAATGATGTTCTTTATGTTTTGTTTCTGCTTACATATGAGAAATGTCAGCGGATATAAAATTAATATGTGTTCTAGGATTGTTTATTGTCTGTGCAGGTAGCATACAATTTCCTGAATCATTTTATTGTCTCTGTATTTATACATTACATTTTATGAGCAGAATTTTCCGGTATTTTTGTTTTCTGTCAATAAGTATTTTCTAGGAAAAACAAAATGTCACTTTATTTAGTTTGCTTTACTAAGCGTTGATTTAATTGCATATATCGTTTGAAAAAGTTTCTGCTCTTTATTGCACACAATTAAAAATGAATTCATGAAGTCATTGCACAACTAAAATATAGCCCCACAAACAAAGTTAGGGCAGTTGAGGTATATAGGAGTGGGCGTGTCGGTCGGCCGGTCGGTCAGTCCATTTCATGGTTTCTGGATGAAAACTATTGAAGGAGTCAGTGGATTGTAATAATTTTAGTACACAAGTGTATCATCATAAATACAGGTCAATTTCGAACTGGGTTCAGACCACTAAATTTTTACGCAGTTATGGCCCCTTTTCATCTTCAATTTTTCAAAAAAGGTTTCGTGATGATAACTCTTCAAGGAGTCATGGATTGTAATAATTTTAAGTACACAGAAGTAACATCAAAGAATACAGGTCAAATTCGAATTTGGGTTCAGATCCACTAAATTTCTACATAGTTATGGCTCTTTTTCATATTAATTTTGCACAAAAAATGGTTTACACGTGATAATGCTTTAATGATTCACTGGATTGAAATTATTTTTGGTACACAGATAAAAAAACGTAAAGTACAGGTCGAGTCTGTACTTTGGATTCAGACCACTTAATATTTACATAGTTATTTTCATCTGTTATTTTGCAAAGATATGGTTTCCAGATGATAACTCTGTAAGGAGTCAATGGACTGTAATTATATTTTGTACTCAAACGTAACATCATTAAATACAGGTTGATTTCAAAGTTGGGCACAGATCACTAACCTGTTTTGATGATTTCAAATCTTACTTGATACAATTATCTGTACAATGTTGTCTTTCTTTTCACTAGATATATGTTATTTCTTTTTACATGTTTCTTTTTGCCACAAAAGTAATTGCCGTCTCCATCAAGGGGGCATTAATCGCATTCAGCGATAGCTCTAGTTTGAATCGGTTTATCTTTACTCTGAAATGTTTGTTTTCCCAGACAGAATGTTCAAGTATAACAGCAGATATTGGAAACACCTTGTCTCATAGGTATTTAGGCAGAATACTCAAATATAATAGTAGATTTTAGAAACACCTTGTCTGATAAGTATTTAGGCAGAATACCCAAGTATAATAGTTAATTTTGGAAACACATAGTCTCATAAGTATTTAGGCAGAATGCCCAAGTATAATAGTAGATTTTAGAAACACCTTGTCTCATCAGTATTTAGGCAGAATGCTCAAGTAACACAGTAGATTTTGGAAACACATAGTCTCATAAATAAATAGGCGTATTTGTTACAAAAGACTTTTTTATCTATCTGTAGTATGTCTTTAATGTTGTTTCAGATAAGTTTGAACGTACTTTGTTACAATATTAAGGATGTACCTTATCGGGATCGTCAATTCCTTCTGTGTCAAGCAAGACAAGAACTTGGTCTTCTTGTGTTGGATGTGGTCGACACAGAACCCAGATTCCCTTTGTCACGGCAGTCGTGGTGTGTCCAGTTTTAAAGCAATTTCCATCAGTTACTAAAATGAGAATTTGTAAATTCCAGAATGTAAAAAAGTATAATAATAATTATAATAATAATTAAATCTTCATTTTTTTAAATTTAAACAATGGAATCAAAGTTATAATGTTTAATAGCTTCCAAAGACTTTTTCTTACTTTGAAGTAAGATTAAAGCAATATAGGATATTAAATATTTTGAGTTTAATAATACCAAAATACCAGCATATTACATATATTTTTTACGATCAGAACCTAAACAAATGACTTATGTCATTTTTACCTGGGCCATGTGTCGCCAGCTTATTTAAGATGAACGACTTGCCCGTTCTGAGCGTCCCAACGACTGATACAACGTTCAATGATTTCTCAATTTCACAGAGTTTCGTCAGTGTCGACTCTTCGCACTGGGGTTTGCCATTGACACTAGAAACCAGTACCATTGGTGCGTGAAATATCGGGTTGTCAGGACTTTGTAAAGAATACAGAACAAGAGGTTAACAATTCCATCTACAGCTGTCATGGAATTTTCTACAATCATATTTGTATAGAAACAAAGGAAATGAAACATTTAAGTAAAAAAGATGTACAGGATCGATGTGTTCTATTTTGTTATTTCCACAATAATTTCTAGAAAAGTATATTTTAATTCCATCCACGCAATATCTTTAAAAATGCCGGTTTTGACATGGATGACTAAGATAAAATAAAACTGATTGTCACAGATAGTCGAAATATTTTTTTATCATAGTACTGTATCTGAATATTTAATTGTATATTAGAGTTCATAAGTTGTATAAAAGAAGTATGGACATTAAACAGAAGTCAGCATTATATTGGTAGATGGATACAATTATTATTTACTTTAGATACTGTCTTGTTCGAGTTGGAAGTGTTATTTTTGGAAGCTAAATTTTATCATTAATGAGCTTGCTTGTAATTTTCATAAATAAACATAAATTTCTTATGAATTATGAAGTGTATAAAAAATAACAGTTTAAAATCGCAAAACATACGCCGGTTTCTCAGACAATAGTTCTATGTGTAGACTTTTCAGCAACTATAAAGACACATACAAAAGCTCATAGTTATAACTATAATGTTTAACACATTTTATGATTGTTTTTGTAGTTTTTTCATAAGACTTTCCACGAGAAGTGTCACCAACATTGCTATTTATGTTCTTGTTGAATTCAAACTCTGTAAAACAAGGGTCGGAAAATATCTATGCATCTTTTAGGTTTAGATTGTGTGTTTTTGCTTCTGTACACAGGGAAAACGATTCAGTAAGCTTCCTTTATTATAAAAAAGTACAATGCTTCAGAACGTTATTAGTGATCGGGAAAATCATTTTATCATCAGTCAAGTTCTCATTGTAAAAGACAGTTTATCGAAGAAAAAAATTAAGCATTATAATTTAATCAAACTCATATAAATATCCCTATATATAGACTGTTTTGCTGATAATTTTACTGATTACTTTTTATAGGTTTTTTACATATTAAAAGATGGTTATTGATTTAAGACGATTTAAACGTTCTGTTTTAGCTCACCGGAGCATATGCTTTTCTGATCGCCCGTTGTGTGGCGTGCATCGTCTATTTTTACATTGTTACATTGTTAAATGGACCTCTATCAACTCTGATCATATTATGTCGTAATAGTCAAAATTGCCCTACCCCTGGGGTCCTGTTAAATATAAGATCTTTGAAATTTTAAGTTCCGAAAGTAATTTTTCTTCAGATTTTGCACAACAGCAGACCCACAGCCAAAGTACTAAGGAGGGCGATCAAGGGCCATAATTGCCCTCTTGTTAGGATTAAACCTCCGCTATCAAGATTGCTGCATTTAATTCTAGCTTTACACGTATTGCGAAAACAATATTCTTTGTATGTGTACGTACAAATTAGAGACAGGAGCATGGTCTTGCTCCTCGAATTGTTGTACACTGCTCGCCGACATACTTGACTCATTTGTAAAGTGTTTCTCCAATATCTGTAAAACAATGAAGCATCCTTAACAAACTGACAAATACAGCATATTCATAGTATTCATGTTTTAGATTCATTGTGTACAATAATGGTAACAATCGATTACATTATGAATCTAAAACATTCGATAATTAGGTTATGAAGTATTAGTAATAATGTTTACTTAAACTGAGACTCAGGCCAAGACAAGACAAGAGAAGACAAAAGAAGATATATGTTCAATAAATTGACCTGTCTGTATATACAGAATCAATGATAATATTATGAAAGGCATAAACAAATTCGGCTGTTTTTCTTGGATAGTGATAGTGATTTTATCGGCATGGTTCGTGTAGTTAACACTTAGCAAAAATCGCACCGAAAGAATTGTTTTTTGTGTCATTATATAGTGAGCAGGTTAGAAGGAAATGTCTTTCATCTTCAACCTGAGCACTGTCACATGGTAAACATAATCTCGCATTAACGGTCTCTCCTAAATAGCGGCCAGTCTCTATTCGTAAAATAATACAGACTTGAAATTTTCTTCTTTAGTTTCTATGCACATAACTTTGGTTAGTTTTTTTAATACCTTTTCCACTGCATCTAAAATTAACCAGAAAGTCTTGTATCAAGTTTTTTTTATCATCTGTTTATGTGATTGGATAACTTCAATTTCATCCACTTATTATATTTAGTATTTTATAAATGATTCTAATATGTATAAAAACAAAAGTCGTAAGTTATTGAACGTGAAATCCAAAAGAATTATTGATTATCTGGCGAAAATTTATATATTATGCACACTTGTTACTATCAAATTGAAAGGAGAAGAACCACTTGTTATATTATAAGTTTGCATATCTGTAACACAGCAATGATTACTATGTTTAATCAATTAAATTACTCTTCTTTAGAGAGCCAAAATCTATGTCGCAGTTCTGAAATTGGTTGTTTGTACGCTATAAACATATAAAATTGATTGTCTTAGTACGTTGCAATAAACATATTGAGTCGGGTATAACTACAGATAATGAAAGAAATACAAGAAAAAAATATTTAAAGGTATTATTTTATCTCATATGTAACTAATTTAATGTTTGTTTAATGGCGTTTAGGCCTACCCAGACCAATTAAGCATGCGCGTGACATTTCCGGAAAAAAAACTATGTGTGATTTTGAAAAAAAGAAATACGGCCAATTGCCTCGCTTGGCCCAAAGAAAAAGGTGCGCCATGGCCGGACCGTCGATAACGCCAAGTGAGTGAGGTAAACTATGTCTTATTTGTTTCTGTTTACACGTATTATCTTAAACTGTCTCAGAACCGGCGTCAGTTTCAATTTCAAAATGTTCTAGCTTTCAATATTAAAACAAAAGCCGGTCGAACCGGGTGATGCTCCCCGAATAGGTTTTGTACACAGAATAGTGTGTCCATGAAGTCTTTGCCAAATTCAGCATAAAGATATTATGTTATTGGTAGTTGCTGAAAAAGGTTAAAACTGTTTAAATATGCAATGAATAGTGTAAGGGAGTTACCATTTTATTCTTTATTTTTCTATCAACTCGGACAGTGGCAGTCCTCTCTAGACAGTGTCATGGTCCCTGAAGTAGGCTGGTGACAGGTAAACCAGAGGTTTTTGATACCTCTTGTAGTTTCAAAGTTATGTCCCGGACAAATTTCAAAGTGTAAAAATGAACAAAGGGCAATTACTCAAAAATAAGGCAATGCAGAGTTATGGTTCTTATGCACTGCACTTCTACTCAATAAGATCTATCTACCTACAAAGTTTCTTGTTGATACCGCTTGTAATTTCAGAGTTATGCCCCGGACAAGAAAATACGAACGGACGGACGGACATACAGACTTAAGGACGGACATACGGACGGACAATCTACCTACAAAGTTTCTTGTTGATACCGCTTGTAGTTTCAGAGTTATGTCCCGAACAATGTACAAAGTATAAAATGAACAAAGGGCAATAACTCAAAAATGAGGCAATGCAGAGTTATGATTCTTATGCATTGCACTTTTACTCAATAAAATCTATCTACCTACAAAGTTTCTTGTTGATACTTCTTGTAGTTTCAGAGATATGTGCCGGACAAGAAAATGCGGACGGACGGACATACCGACGGACAAATCGGCGACTATATACTCTCCCTTCAGGGAGCATAAAAATACTGAATGAACATACTTAGATCCTAAAATATTTGAGGTCTGAATTATTCAAAGAAGTTTAAATAAGAAAACAGATCCTGATGCTTATTATTTCACGTCTTCAAGTTCATTTTTTGTGTCAAGATATTAAAATTTTAATTCAAGTTGACGTTTACTTGTATGATTTTCATTATACTTAAACTATTTACCTTTTCATTTTTAAGTTGAAGGCTCTGTAATCGACTTTTTATGCCCCCACAAAGTGGGGTGCATATAGCGTTGCACTTGTCCGTCCGTCCGTCCGTCCGTACGTCTGTCCGTACGTCCCGAAAACTTGTGAACGCAAATCCTCTTAAACCGGGTGGCAGATTTTGCTTAAAATTCCAGGGATGAACAACCTTAATGTGTAGATGGCAGTAAAGGAAGGAATTTTTGCTGCGACCAAATTTAACAGAATTATGGCCCTTTGTTGATTTTTTCACTAGAAATTTTGTGAACGCAACTCCTCTTAAACCGGATGGCAGATTTTGCTTAAACTTCCAGGGATGAACAACCTTAATGTGTAGATGGAAGTAAAGGAAGGAATTTTTGCTGCGACCAAATTTAACAGAATTATGTCCCTTTGTTGATTTTTTCACTATATACCATATTGAAATTTTGTGAACGCAACTCCTCTTAAACCGGATGGCAGATTTTGCTTAAACTTCCAGGGATGAACAGCTTTAATGTGTAGATGGTAGTAAAGGAAGGAATTTTTGCTGTGACCATATTTAACAGAATTATGGCCCTTTGTTGATTTTTTCACTATATACCATATAAATAATTGAACATATAAATTTTACATTTGTAATTTAATTTAACATGTACATAAGGTTACCTGTAGATCATTTTAGGTATATGTACATAAAAATCTTACATACAGGATATACATGCTCTTGTTTATGAGCACTTATGCATAGTGGGGGCATCCGTGTTCTATAGATACAGTTCTAGTTTCTTGCATCTCTTTCATATGTTTACAGTTCATGTACGAATCACTTACACAAACACCTAGAATAATATATTCTTATATTGTACTTACGTTTCTCTCTTCATTCAGACAATTTTAAGCCACCCAACACTTATGCAATGATTTATTTCGACAGCAAATATTGCATGTCCACAATAACAGCCTTTTGTATCAGTTAACAAAATACCACGTCTGTGCTTTTAATTGAATAAAACCAGCTTAGATTGCATAAATCCTTAATAAATTGATCTGTGATAAAATCTGTCTACTGGTTTTATTGTCTTTGTCAGCGCAAAACAAATAACGTCTTTTTATTCCCTTTGTAATCGATCACGTAATCGATGACATTAACCTGACTTGCAGAGTTTTTAATCAAAGCATTCAAATAAGAAATTTATGCATGAATAATTTTGATTAACATTCATTTACAGGATATCTCATCTTGCCGTCGATGTATCGATTTTTTAAGTAAAGGATTTTATTTTTTGATGATATTGTTTATGTGATCGTTTATTCTATTATTGACCTTTTGCTTATTTGGATATTTATGAAAGAGGAACTACGGTTCAATTTCAAATTTTGAGAATAAAAGTTCTGCTCTCGTCACGTAGGTAAAGGAAGATTTCTGTAGGTATACACATTTACCGACTCTACGGATTATAATTACTCGATAAAAAAAGTAAAATTCATAAGTTCACTCCATATATATCTACCACATCTAATACCGATATATTTCATTCTGAAATGGCAACTACGTAATCTGAAAACACGAATAAGGCTAGCTAAGACTGTGACTGTTACAATGCAATGGCTAGCTAAGACTGTGACTGTTATAATGCAATGGCTAGCTAAGACTGTGACTGTTACAATTCAATGGCTAGCTAAGACTGTGACTGTTACAATGCAATGGCTAGCTAAGACTGTGACTGTTACAATGCAATGGCTAGCTAAGACTGTGACTGTTACAATGCAATGGCTAGCTAAGACTCAGACTGTTGCAATGCAATGGCTAGCTAAGACTCAGACTGTTACAATGCAATACCTTTTTGAGTATAAGCCCAGATTTATGCCAGTTTCTTAACTTTTAAATATCAGTTTTAGATATTGAGGATATATTGTATTTAGCAATATAATTGCTGATATTTTTATATGTTTATTAATTCTATATGTAATAGTCACATATAATTCTGTATATATGGTCTTACATTTACTGCAATTTATTGTGATAATTGGTATCTGTTATTGCAAGAATGAGACTTGAATAAACAATTAATATAAAAGTGAAAAAATAAAGCCATGTGTGTGTGTGTGTCTGAAATGCGCTTTCCATTTTTATGCCCCCGAAGGGAGGCATATAGTTTTTGAACGGTCCGTCCGTCCGTCCGAAAACTTCAACATTGGCAATAACTTTCTTAAAAGTAAGTGGATTTACTTCATACTTGGTCACAACACCCCTTTGGAAAAGACCTTCCCACTGACCTTTAATTATTTGACCTTGACCCCTGAATATCCAATTGTCCAAAAACTAATATTTGGCCATAACTTCCAAATTAGTAAGTGGATACACTTCATACTTAAACATAACACCCCTTTGGACAAGGCCTTCCCACTGACCTATCTTTGTTTGACCTTGATCCCTGAATGACCTTCACCTTGAAGATCCAATTGTCCAAAAACCTTAACATTGCCCATAACTTCCTTATAAGTAAATGGAATTACTTAATACTTGGACACAACCCCTTTTGGATAAGACCTTCCCACTGACCTATATTTATTTGACCTTGACCCCTGAATGACTGGTTTTCAGCTCAAAGGTCAAAGCACCACGTTCGGGGGCATTGTCATCTTATAGTGACAGTTCTTGTTTACAATATCATTGAAAAAAAACTATTTTTAGATCTATCCATTGTTTCATACCTGCACATGCGTGGAACGGTTAAATTGCGTCTCGTTGTCGACCTAAATTTACCCTTTTTGATCAAAGAATCAATGGGATCAATGTTTATGACGAAGAGCTTGTTGAGACCTCCATGCTTATTTACAATAAATCTCCATCGAGAGCACTTGTCTGAGAGGCGTGATCATTAAAGTGTAACCGAACTATATTTTGTTTATGTACTTTCGTTTCAAAAATATTTTCAGAAGAAAAAAACTCGTTATGAGTGTTCCACAATCATGACAATGACAAACTGTTCGTTTTCGATGGGACATAGGACAAAAAAACTTTTAATTAAACGGAAAAAATATTAAGTTTGAGTTTATTTATTTACAAAACAGCACGAGTCCTATATTGTACACTGCTCAAATTAATAAAAGGAGCGCCCCTATAATCTATAAAATACCATACGCGTTGAGTAGATTTATGAATATCTTTTACAGAAATAACAAAATCTTTCTTTTTACAAAAACAAATTGCCATTTTCATCGCCAACAGGCACATTCTTTAACAGAGAAGTGTCCAGGATATGAACACTACCAAATTTACTTTGAAATTGTGGTCTTACAGGAGAACTAGCAATGTCTGTAAAAGCAGATTCAGGCCTGGAAAAGTTTCATAGTCAGTGTCAGTAATTAGTGTATCCCCCTCGGGCGTTTAGGCACTCTCTGCATTGTCCGGGCATGCTCCTGATGACGTGTTCCAGGGCAAACTCTAAGCGAGCTCTCCGGTGAGCCACGGTCAGAATTGGTCCTCTGGCAGATCTTCGGGCATGCAAACCATCTTCATGAAGACGATTTACTAAAATAGGACAGTTTTAGGTGACACACGAACCCCTGTAGCTTGCCGGAAGTCAATTTCAATGCCACTAACAATACACTGACGATTTCTAAGGTCCAAAGTTCTCAGATATTGGTCCCGACAAGGTGTTGTAATGCGGTGAGGACTTTGCCCAGGTTTTCTTGTGAATTCTCCAGTCTCCTGATATCGACTCCACAACCTGGCAACAACGCTACGAGAAACGACTAGAGCGGTGGCCACCTCACGTTGCGTCAATACATTTTCGATCATCTGCACCGCCCGAACAACATCAGTAGTTGCTAAATGACACCGCACACCCTGGACCGTTGTCAAAAGTGCAGATACAGTACATATTTGCACTAAAACATTTATTTTGTCAAATGTGCTATCGTGAACGAACTGTACACATGCAAAAGTCTATATCTTATTCGGGGGTTACACACAAAAAAAACAAAAACGAAAAAACAAAATAGGCCTACCCATGCTTTGTAGATTTATTTTAAAGTGCACGGGTTTCTTGAGGAAATTTACCATCGATACCTACAAACGAAATGTGCAGTGAAATACGTAGTATGGTGGGCAATTTACGCCAAAACATGTTTGCGCTCCTTTAATTAAATTGAGCAGTGTATAAGGAGCACGTGTAGTGTAAATAAAAAAATTATATACAAAGCTATTAGTATAAAATTGAAACAAACGAAATGCATACATTAAGACAAACCGTTTTATATCTCAAAATATATCGGGTAACTCGCGACCTGTAAAAGTTTATCGTTTTTTTTTTGCCTGTTCATAGAGCCTGCAAGTCATGCTAATATTAGCTCCCAATGAATAAGAATCCCTTAAATGTTTCATGGATAATATTATCATTATTTTTAATATTGATCTTTTTGTTGTAATTACTTTAACTAGGTGTTTTAAAGCTGTTCATGTGTCAAGGCGCAATTTATGTATCCTTTGTTTTCCTGCGTGCCTCCAACATTTTTCCTTCTGGGTGCATCACCGATAAAACATTAGCAATAAATGTAGAAAAAGGATAGAAATGTCAGAAAATTATTTACAAAATTTTTCACTTACTTTTGAAGTAAGTGAATTAATTACAGTATGTCTACTAAATTTTATGATCACTGAAGAGAACATCAAAATTTTATTAAGGATGTGCACGATTTTTCTTTATTTAGTGAAAACAATAAGACATGACTTGGGAAAAGTGTCAATTTGATATATTTTTTATAATTTGTTGAACAAGCCAAATGGCGGAAGGAAAGACTGATTGATGAAAAGAACAACTCAAAATGAATCATCAGCTAGAACTACTGCGTCTGCTGCAACTCCATCTGAAAACAACATTAAACAAAGCTTTTCTTTTCCCGTGGCTTCGCGAACACTGTCCACAAAAAAAACACATATCGTTGAAAAATATTTCTAATGAAATTATCAATCTTCTACCCCCAATCTGTTGTTGAAAAACAATAAAAAGTGTATTTTAATTCATAACTGTCATGAAACCAGAACGATATAAACTCCGTCTTTGAGTAGAGTAATACATAGAGGGTGTCTTCTAAGAATAATAGTCAATTAACGAGCATAATTTTTCTACATTATCAGAGATAATTACATTTGTCAATCATTGGTCGTTCCCTGAACGGTTTTGTTATAAGAGGCATCAAATACATTTGTAATTCTTAAAACCAATTATAATTCATGACCTTGTCCATAGACTATTTTCACAATCATTGTATGATTACGATTTGAGTTTAAACTGACAACTCAGGATATTGTTAATCGAAAATATCAAAAATAAGATAAACATCTGAACAAGTCAAGGGGAACGTAAACGAGAGGTGAGGGAAAAAGACCAACAGAGATGAACTATGGCGCTTGATTGGTATAAAACAGGAACAACGAATGCATGCGTAAGTGTTTTAGTTTAGTATTTTGATTCTTAGATAAAAAAACAAGACAACGAAGAAGAAAGTTATTAAAATAGGAGGTTAAAGAACCAGCTTCGTCTCTTGAAAAGAATGTTTTCTTGTGCTATCCCTACAATCTGAATTAACTAAACTTTTCAGTGGGCGTCGGTCATAGTGTCAATCGGGATAGATAAGAAATAAACTTATGTTTACATAATTATTCAATTACACTTTACACTGAAATATTATTAATAATGCTAATTGATCTGTTGCTCTCAGGTAAAGTTTTCAGATCATGCTGTTGTACCGTATGGATTTTACTTTTCAGTACAACTTATGACGCCTTAAAAAGTGACAAAATACCGACGATCAGAAAGATTATTCAGTCACAGAAGTATGGATTTGATTAAATTATAAGGCATTAACGCTACCAAAAAGCAACTTATGCTTAAAGCAACTCCCACTATCCATTCACAGCAAATGTGCCAACTATCAATCTACAAACAAATGTAAATATAAAAGAGATCCAGAAAAATACAAAGTCCATACTATCCACAACATTTACCCAGGTTACAACGGTATCAGTGGTACAATCGGATCTTAAATCATCTGTCGAGTTAGATTCCGGTTTGACTGACGTCTTGCATTTCTTGCATGTGAAGAAATTCCTGATCCTCAAAAAATGCTATACCCGCAAAACTTTTGTCACAATATATCATAGACTCGACCAGACATAACAAGACTATAAGAGTGCTCCATATAGCTACTCAACGTTATTATGTACACATCAAGAAGAGAAGTGTTTTTAGAGTTCTTTGGCACATAGACGTTAGAAGGGTCAACAACACAAAGAAAGAAAAACAGTCACTGCATCACTTTCTTTTTTTCCGGATGAAATCGGCAGAATAAAGGTGAATACACTTAACATGGATAAAAGAATAACTGGCATGATAACGTTAATAATTTAAAATTAAGGTTTACGTTTTAACTTCAGTACAGAAATAACAGCCACGTCCCCGTTCTCTGGAGGTCCTGAGGCGGTTTCAATGCCGAGTTTTCCATATACATTTAGTCCTCAAACGTCACTCCATTCTGACCCGTTTTGATCAGGATCTCACTGGCTCTGTAGCTCCAAGCCGGAAATTTCAGCGTACATTTCGGCTCATCGAATGGAAAGTACATGTTGATTCCAGAACCTGCAGTACGAGTACATTAATAGCTTGTAACAGTCGAGAATTTCAGCATCTGCAATTTTTTTATATAAAGACTTGTCTAAGAAGATGCAAAACAATCGATTATTTGGCTTAGTGGTTTGATCATTGATTTTCGATGTGGGAGGACAGGAGTTTGTATCCCGCTCTAGGTGGTCATTTTCAAGATACACTGCATCTGATTTTTAAGAACATTCATGTTCGTAAGACTGTCCAAGGCTAGACAGCCATCTGTACGAATAGTTAGGAATCCTTCTAACTCAGAAGACTTTTAAGTATATTAACAAAATAGAATACTTGTACTGATGGATACTTATTATAAAAAGTGCATATAACCAAAGCTGAATAAATTAAAACATGGTTTTGTATTTTCTGTTCTAGATATACTGTCCTATTGGTAACTACAGTTCAGATTTACAAGGACAGTTTGATGTATTTCTTCATTTGCAGACGTGTCCAAAACCAAATATTCATCTGTCCATGTTTTCAGTTTCAGACTTTCTTGTTGTTCGTCGAAACCTATAATCACTTTAAAAAAGATAAATACAGCCTATAACAAAATTAAAGATATAAAACCAAACTGGTGATAATATTCACAGATTGGTGTTTCAGTTAAGAAGTGAAGACTTCAAATATCTCTCTATAACACAAATCAGAGGAACAAGATGATATCAAAATATATTCAGTGTAGCCGGGTACAGGTTTATAGGTGAAAAATCGATATGAACCTAGGGCCTTCCGCTTACAGGGCGGACACTCTACCAACTGAGCTACCAACCCACACGGTTCTGCCATATCGATTTATCACCTATAAACCTGTACCCGGCTACATCAGAAATACAGCAAAAGTTCGATGTTCGATAAAGCGTATGAAATTAATCACTCATTTGACATTTTTGTTTTTCAATATAAGATATGTTACTTAAACCTATGCAGAAGTAGATCTTTATTTGCATGTTGAGTCTCAAAAGCAGCTGCACGTTCAGTTTTTGAAATAACATGTTAAAATCAGCGTCAAAACTCACCGTATAACACGAAGTCCAAAGAAATGTGTCTTGTCAATCACAGGTCTAATATTCTTATTGTTATTCTGCGTTGAAAAAAAAATATAGAACACATTTGGCATTCAAATGGACATATCAAATGGTGTGAAAGCCCTATTTATTGGTTTTGTAAATTACTGAGCTTAAACAATAACATTGGAACAATTCTTACTATATTTTATCAGTTCTTGAATATCGAGTGTGTGTGTTTAAAATAAACTTGGTAAAATTAACCATATTTTGACATTTTTTCAGCTTTGAATTCTTCCATTTTTCGGGTTACACAGCTGTAAGGGCAGTTATTCAGTGTTAGCTGAATTGAATTCGGCTTGTATATTGGAATGCAGTAAGTAAAATTTCCATGGGGTGACGTAACTCCTTTTAGACTGTAAACTGACTTCACAGTGTGTTCTTTGTAACAAGCGGTCTTTTGATTTAAGTTCGTGAACCAGTCTAAATTTTACTTAAATAGCCTATTTAAAACGAAAGACTACCATGTTATTTTTAGTAAGGACGCGACAGTTTCAAGCATGGGTTCGAATTAATTAATTTTTTCCGAAATATTTTTTCCGTACGTGAGTTTTTTTTAATTATCGAGGTAGGAAAATGAAAAAAATAGGATTATCTTTTGATTAGATTAATGATTTCGGTTAAATTCCACTCCCTTAATCCAAAAAGCATAATGTGACAACAGCCAATTTCCGTACAGAGGAAACAAAGCTACTTGGCGTAGATTCATCTTTTTCAGTATTAAACATTAACAGATCTCAGCCATATACAAAATAAGAGTGTAAAAAGATTAGATTTGATTAACCACCATACATTTAATCCAACATTACTAATTCTCGCAACCCCCACTCCATTTGGCGGCGTTCAAACATTTGACTTGTATTTGATTTTACACCAGAAAAATAGCAATCATCTAGCTGCTGAGCCTACCGTTCACTAATGTGTCGTACGTGAATAAATAAGAAAACATTGTAACTAAAATCCTTTCTTAATTTTATCGAATAGAATGATTACATTGTTATTATCTTTTCTCAGTCTGATTAAAATCATATCCTTTAAATCGTTATGCTTTTAGGGAGGTCGTGCAGTTCAGGCTGAAAGTCATATTTTCAAATTATCACTGTTGTTTGCTTTTGTCTTTGTTTGTTTTTTTTGTCTTCAGCTTCAATTTGTCATCATGCTTTACAGTTGTCGAACATTACGCCATAGTTATAAGCCATTTTATGTTTAAGAAAGTGGGCATGTTATAATTGCACCGTCCGTGTGTTCGTCCTTCCCTTTTTTCATGTCCAGGCTAAACCTTTGCCATGCATGAAAGGATTCCCATATCATATGGCAAAAGTGTTTAAAACATGAAGGCGACATGTCGTTGCAAAACCCACCTCCCTACTTCTGATTTCAAAGTCACACTTACAGATATGAAGTAACCAAATCCTGTATATAGGCAAACATTCGTGTCCGTACTGTATTTCTCTTATTCAATGGAACTCTTTTAGTTAAAGTGGTGCAAGTGTTCAGCTCAGCACTGAAGACGACATCGCATGCAATACTCGCGTCGTTATAAATAAGTTTCTGTTATAACGAAAAGTTAATTGGTTTAAACAAAATAAAATAAATGTGACGACAAAAAATGTGTATAACGGCACTTAAGGGGCTCCGTATATAACAGATATATATAGAGAATGTTTCTACTCTCCAGACATTTACATCCAGGTTATCTGCGCAACCCATTTGGGGATGTTGCAACAGCCGAGTGGTCCAAGGTGTTCTTACTTTGCATTCCAAGGCAGTTGGTGCTGTTAAGTGCGATTCGAATCCTAGTGGGAACTTGCTTATTTATCAACACTGAAAATATAAGTCACAACTTTGCAATTAATTGAATAGTGTCTTTTAAATTATTACTTTTCTTCTATTCTATTATTGAATGTATTACTTTTGAACATGATAGAGACATATAAAACTTTTATTTCACTCAGGTGGAATGTAGTTAAAACATGATGGCTTACAAAAAAGAACTTAAAACGAACTTAAGATAAAAGTAAAAGCTCATTGAACTCTCAGTGCTAAGTTACAGAAAGCAAAGTCCGTATGTATAGAATGTAAAATAAAACATGCGGCTGTAACCATGGTAAGATTCCGGAAGTCTGAGAAAGTTAATCAGGAACTGTTTCATCAACCTGATTATACAGTACATTTTACTCCGCTTTCTTGTTTGATCCCTTGTTTTATTCTTTATACAAATCCCTTGGTTAGTTTGTTAGAAACTTGTTTTCTCATTCATGACCGATTATAGTTACATTAAAAAATTACTCGTATGTCAGATAAATGCAAAAAAGTTAGTATGCCCTTTACATAGATATACTTTTCTGAAGATAAGCTCAGAAGAAAGTGAACACGGAGAGTCATATCATGTTGAGAAGGAGATTAAAGTTTAAGTCAGAATATGCAAATGGTATAAATAGACGGCAGTCTGCAATGCTGGATAATACAATCAAAGAACAAGAATGGATGCTTCACGGCTTTAGTTGCCATAGGTATGTTGTCTTGTATATCACATTCATAATTACATGTATGTACATAGGTAAAATACATTTGATTGTTATAACAGACGCCAAAGTGTCACGTATTGTCTTGTAATATTACAGTACTGGGATTTGACATGTGTGGCGACGAACTACGGTGCACTGATACCATACGCTGTCCGAGCTTGTTTCTGTCAACGATGAAAACAAACACTAAAATTTTGCAAAACTTTATAAGTTTGTCTTGATAGATTTTTAGCTGTACTTGTTTTAATTCTATTATTTTTGTTATTCTGTTTAATTATGTTTTTTTTTTTCGAAGTTTGCTGAAATCTTACCTCTGTGTGTGTGTGTGTGTGTGTGTGTGTGTGTGTGTGTGTGTGTTTAGACCAATTAAAATTTCGTTATAAAATGAAAACTTATTTCAACTTGAATCATTAATAAAGTAATTTTTCATAAAGTGAAACATCAGCTGTGTTATTTTCTTATCAAAATATACTCGATGACTGAAAGTACTTTTCTTTTAATATATTAGAAAATCAACTATGTTAGATGTTTTGTTCTTATTTGAGTTTTCTTTTCTAAAAAGTATCTTTCGGTTCAAATAAAGAAAAGACGACAGAATTACTCTGTCTGGATTTCTTTTAGACAATTGCATTTAAAGAACCACGGATTTATTTCCATATACAATTAAAGAGAACAAACAGCACAAAAAAATAATAAAACGCCGAGATAAACAACTTGCCTAATTTGGAAAAAAACTGCAACATTTTCACCGAGCATCTTCTTTTCATTCCAGACAATGTGTAAGTGCACAACAGTAACTTAAGGTCCATAGAGACAGCTTCGGAACAGAAAACAAAAAAAACACCACCGATGAACTTTAAGAAAACACGTTAGTACAGAATTTCAGTAATGCATGACAATCACCTGTTAGCATGTGGTTGCAAGTGAATTCAGAATGAATTCATATTTCATCTGAACTTTTATATGAAACGTCTTCAGTCAAGTATGATTTGCTATAAGTAGGGCCTTCTATGTAATTTATAAAGCACAACATGTTTACATTTGTTCTGCATCGGGCAAGCTTAAGACGAAACGCTGTCTCTTAATGACGATTCGCTCGACTTTACTATAAATATGGTGGGAAGACTAGCATTGGTGTATCATATACACACACTACCAAGTCATTAACTTGCTGTGTTAAACCATGTAGATCTATTTGCTGCATTGGTGATAGGAGACTCATATTTCTGAAATATTGTTCTCTATTAAAAATAGAAAAAAATATGTCGAAAAGAGCAGAAGATATTTTTTTGTTTCAGACTTATATATACTCTTTATTTCCCAAAACGAATTTGAATTATATAAACAGTACAAGGAAAAAGAATATAGTTATGAAAACGAGTAGCATAAATTATAACAACAGAACACATGTACATAAATGGATATGAAAATGACAATGAAGTGTAGTATACAACATAAAGATAAGCATTATTTATACAACATAAAGATAAACATTATTGAATACTGTAAAATTTGTTCTATTTAAAAAATCTATCCTTACTGACAAGAACAAATAAACTTTTGTAAAGCATTGTGACTAAGTCAGAAGGATGGCTTCTTAAAGGAGGTGGTCGATTATTATAGGTGTACATAGAAACATTAAAATACTGGCATTAGGTTAACTTTATTGGCATTAAGCAGGGACACAACTTTGTACAGGTAACCACTGACTTTGGTTTGACTGCAAAGTGTAAGGCTACTTTTCTCGGTAATTTACCTATTTGACCAGATCTTGAACGAAACGAAAAATCAAGATAAGGTACTTAGAATATCTAGCTGTACTGAGTAAAATAACTTTGGTCGAACATAAGAATAATTAACAACGGGTAAAAAGTGTTTTTCTGCCATGAGTAGACATTTTGAAACAAAAGAAATGGCTATGCGTAAAAATGCTTATGAATCTTTTTATCGGTTATAGAAAAGGTTCTTCTGCCTATCAGAATAAGCGATTTTTCGTCTGTTGTGTAACAGTTAACTAGCTCATGTTACAAGTCAGAGCTGAAATACCTGTCAATTTTATGAAAGACTGTTTTCCGTATTTTTTTTTTGTTAGACAACATTCGAGAACAGCATGTTTGTAAGGATTATAATACATTATTCCGCAAATACAGCATAAGTACGGAATTTGAGAAGCATTGAAACTAGCATTAGTAATCCAAAGTTTACTAACAATATAAGCATGAGATAAACTACTGGGGTCAGTGGCACATTCCCATATGATTGCTCTTTCTATATTAGAATGTAACAGTCTAAATCTGCTAAAACTGTCATCAACTTGTATACGAGTTCGCCAGGCACAAGTTTCAAAATTGTGAATTTGAATTTTACAGATTTGCTTCCACGCATGTTTGTTTGGAAAATTACCTGTCTGTATATAGTTAATTAGGTGATGGGCTAACTGAAAATTTTGCGGAATTTTTATAACATCAGGTATAAAACATTTCTGTTTTTCAGTTGTGCTACATATATACATAGCTAGGCGGAAATTAAAGACATGCTTACATAATAAATTAGGTGGCATTCTACACAGATTTCCAAAGAAGCTTAATTTGCGTTTATCAACTTCTGATAGCATTGAATGCCACCCAAGCATACTTAAAGATATATCTGTTCTTGCAGAGATAGGAAAATGCTGACATTTCTTTGCAGCTAGTCTTGAAAAACGCTCAATTTATAAGATATCTGAGTGGTTCAAATTATTCCAGTGTTCTGCACCAAACAATAATCGTGGAATACAAATTTTTGAAGCAATAGATGCTGATACGATAGGATTCGTGTACTTTAACTTATAACAGAAAATAAAGAAAAGAAAGCGGACTTAGCTTTGATTAAACCATTTTGAACTTTTTCAGTGTCTTTTAATTTATCGTTAAGGTAGACCCCTACATGCCTTACTGAATTACACAGTTTCACGCATTTATTTCCTAGAGAAAATGACAATTTGTGTGTCGTGCGACTGTGGGAAAAAACGATTACATGACATTTTTCATAATGAATATGTGTTTACATGTGTATATGTAGGTAATATCTGACATTTTCTGTAGGTTGGACGGACTTGTTGCTGCGAGATCATCATTAGCAGTAAGAGCAGTAGTAGTAGGAAAGTCTTAACAGTCTTACTGAAATTAAGACATGTTTAAACATACAGAGACTCTCCTAAGTCTATTGCATAGGTCTGCGACTGTTCCTGACACCCTCGCAGAATTTAAGGAATTTTGTTTCCAATATGGAAAATGTCATTTTTGATCTTTAAGGACTCTCCTGCGTCGATTTAACCGGTCTGCGACTGTTTCTAGAACTTTCGCAGACTTTCAAGAATTTTGGTGCTAATCAAGAAAATGTCACATTTGATGTCAAAGGATCCTCCCGGGTCGATTTAATCGGCCTGCGACATGTTCAGACAAAGTCGCAGACATTAGAAATTTTAGCGCCAATCAAGAAAATGTCATGTTTGATGTTTAGGGACCCCCCGAAGTCCATTGTTACAGTCTGCGACTGTTTCTGACATTATTACAGACTTTAAGGAATTTAATGCCAATCTAGAAAATGTAACTTTTTATGTCAAGGGAACTTCCGGTACGATTGCACCGGTCTGCGAATGTTTAAGACACTCTCGCAGACATTCAGAGTTTCTAATGCTCTAACTGCTACTGCCAACTTCACGTTTTATTTAGTTATACTGCTCTAACTGTTACTGCCAACTTCACATTTATTCTACTGCTACTGCTCTTACCGCTACTGCCAACTTCACGTTTTTCCTACTGCAACTGCTCTAACTGCTACTGCCAACTTCACATTTGTCATACTGCTACTGCTGGTACTGCTACTTTCAACTTCACGTTTATCCTTATTGCTTCTGCTCTTACTGCTACTGCCAACTTCACGTTTTTCCTACTGCTACTGCTGGTACTGCTACTTCCAACTTCTAGTTTTGCCTACAGCTATTGCTCTTTCTGCTACTGCCAACTTCACGTTTTTCATACTGACACTTTTGGTACTGCTACTTCCAACTTCACGTTTTGCCTACTGCTTCTGCTCTTACTGCTTCTTCCAACTTCACGTTTTTCCTATTACTATTGCTCTTACTGCTATTGCCAACTTCACGTTTTTTTTATTGCTACTGCTGAAACTGCTACTGCCAACTTTACGTTTTTCTTACTTCTACTACTGCTGGTACTGCTACTTCCAACTTCACGTTTTTCTTACTACTGCTACTGCTGGTACTGCTTTTCCAACTTCACTTTTTTCTTACTACTACTACTGCTGGTATTGCTACTTCCAACTTCACGTTTTTTACTAGTGCTCTTACTGCTACTGCCATCTTCACGTTTTTCTTACTACTACTACTGCTGGTACTGCTACTTCAAAATTCACGTTTTTCCTACTGCTACTGCTGTTATTGCTACTGCCAACTTCACGTTTGTATTAATTTCTACTGCTAAAGGCTACTACGTACTGCTACTGCTAACTTCCTTCCAGTCACTAAAATGCTACTTTCACTAAAGCTATCGAAATGATGTCTGTAATCATGTTGATTTTTGTATATCAGAACCTGTCTTTCAGGCCCAAAGTTTTCGTATTTTAGTTATCAGTTGAAATAAGTGAAGGTCAGTTTGTGACTTATTGAACGTTTAACATTACAATCTGCGATATCTTCATTAACAATTGGATTTTTTTACAATTCTACAGTTGTGAACTGTGCAAAATATTACAAAAGGCCGTTCAAAATCCCAGATTTAACAGTACAAAATAACAAATGATGATGATGAAGACTCTACTATAATACTATGATAGAATCTTTTTAACTTCTGGCTAATTGGTGTACATTTGTGAATGATCGATTACTTTTTAACTGTGAAGGTGGAAGAAAAATCAAAGGTGAATTTCATATAGTGAGATGTAAAGCTTTTAATAATAAATTGTCGAATACAAGTATGAAGATTTACAATATCAAATCACACTTATTGCAAATAATGTTATTCATATGCGCAAAAACATAATATATTATATATCCAGCATTGTCGATATAGAATAGACAGGTGTCTTCCCCTAATGAAAATTCTTTGAAATCGTGTAGTTTTCCCCAAAAAGCATTAAAATAATTCTACTTGAAACGGCAATTATAATAGTTCAAATAATTTGATTTATGAAAACACATACTTCTACTAGAAAGTCTTGCTGTTAACGTCGGACACATCTGCATTACTTGACTTTCTTTCACTATTCACTTTTTCTCGTAAACTACCAGGCCTATTATTTGGATTAACAAGTAAACTGCTACGTCTATCGAGAAATTTGAGCTAATGTTAAAACCAATGCAACCATCACTTGGTTCAATCCCATTGCCGACAACACTCATGTTTTAAAGAAAGTTTTGGCCTAGATATACTGACTATATACGTTTGGAATGACTGTTCGATGCACCAACATTGTTCATAACGAAACTACTGTTGATTGTGGATAAACTGAACACAGCAAGCCAAACGAACATTAACTCTTCCAAATTATGTACTGTTTATAGTACGTGTAAAGTGCTGGTATCAGCTGTCCATTCCATACAATGCCACTGGAAATCTGAACTGCAATCTTTGAAGATTCAGCACTGCGTTTATATATATATTTTTCAGTTGTTAAATTTTGACAAAAACAATTTTTAGTCTTAGATTTCAACACAATTTGTACTCTGAACATTTATCCATAAAACTGATTCCTCTAAGCAATTTCACCCAATTCCTTGCCTTCTCTTCAGTGTCCATCTCCACAACTAATCCTTCCCGCTCTCTGCTTTGATTCTCGTCGGATATAATCTTGCTTAACATACACGTCTAACATCGTTTTCAAACTAGTTACTTATAGCGGCTTTAACAGTCTCAAAACTGATATGACCGCACTTTCTATAAAGTTCCATAACGTTGACGTCATTTCTGGAAAAAAACTGTGTGACACGAATGCATTTAAAGGGCAATTGTTTTATAATTTTCCTGCACTTTTATGTTTGTAATTTAAGGCTGCTAATGCAAAGTCAAAATACATTTTATCGACTTAAACACAAAATTGATGACTTCCCGTGACGAAAACAGACCTACTTGAAGTAGACAGAACATTTTTCCACCAAACAACAAAGACTTTACATGAAAGGATTGTTGTCTTATGTATGAAAGTAGTGGGTTTCGAACAAAATGTGTGAAACTCTTGAACATTTGCCGGTAACTATTAACTATTTGGACAGAAACAAATCCGCACCGTTGTCATACTTTGAAGATTTTTTTAAATATCTACAAATAATTTTACAAAGGATTTGTTCTGGCAAATTATTTTTTGTAAAGCTAAGTTCAACAGAGTAGCCTAGATGCTGCGCATTCCGTCTTTATATAAATTCGAAAGGACCTGCAGTTTCAAAGGACATATATACAAGAAAATAAAAAGAACGAAATATGTGCAAGCGTCTTCTTTTTTCCTGAAACAAAACGTGGAGTTAAAGAAGGCAATAGCTTTGATAAAATTTGAGGTTTCATGTCAAATTTCGAAAAAAAACTGTAGTTTTAGAGAAATATATACATGGGCAATATGAATAAATTTTGTGCATGCGTTTTCCTTAAATGCGCGAAACAAAAAGTTAAGTCGAAAAAGGGGCAACAACTGTGATAAAATAGGTAGTGTAATGACTAATTTCGAAAGGATCCTGTAGTTTCATAAGATACATATTATAACATAGAAAATATAAATGAAATATGTGCACACGTTTTCCTTTTAATGCACGGAAACGAAATGTGGAGTAGAAAAAAGGCCATGACTCTGATAAAATTTGAGGTGTTATGTCTAAATTAAAAAGGAACCTCTTGTTTTTCAAGATTCATAAACTTTGAAAATTTAAATGAAATCTGTGCAAGCGATCCTTTAAACGCACGGAAACGAAATGAGGAGTCGAGAAGGTGTCATAAGTTTGATAAAATTGGAGGTGTTATACTCAATATCGAAAGGAGCTCGTAGTTCATAAGCTACATATACATAGAAAATATAAACGAAATATGTGCACACGTTTTCCTCTAAACGCACGGAAACGAAATGTGGAGTAGAAAAAGGGCCGTAACTCTGATAAAATTTTAGGTGTCATGCTCAATTTAAAAAGGAAATCTAGATTTTTAAGATGCATATACTTCGAAAATGTAAATGATATCTGTGCAAGCGTTTTGCTTTAAACGAACGTAAACGAAATGTGGAGTCAAAAAAGGGCCATGAGTCTGATAAAAATTTGGGGTGTCATGCCCAATTTCAAAAGAAATCTGCAGTTTCATAAAATAGATATACATGCAAAATATGAATAGAATATATGCAAGCGTTTTCCTTTTAATGTAAAGATACGAAATGTGGAGTCGAAATAAGACCATATCTCTGAAAAATTGGAGGTGTTATGCCCTATTACAAGAAGAACCTGCAAAAATAAGACACATACACATGGAAAATATTAATGAAATTTGTGCAAGCGTTTCCTTTAAATGAGCGGAAACGAATTGTGGAGTTGAAAAAGAACCATATCTTTGACAAAATTGAAGATGCCATGCCCAATTTGAAATGATCCTGTAGTTTCTTAAAATACATTTATTTGTAAACTATAAAGTAAACTAAAGTGTCACCCCTACTGAAATGGCCAGCCTCTCGGGTTTTTGAGACTCCTCTATCAGTGTACACATTTACTCCCCGATACCTTATCCTATGTGCCAGGCGCCCGGCAGACATGCAATCAGTAACCATTCCTTAACTAGCTTGCGGCTCACCAACCGGCCGGAACAGAACTAGCCCCTGACAGGGCTCGAACCTTCGACCTCCCGCTCCATTAGCGGACGCCTTAACCACTAGGTCACGGAGACGGAGACTATAAATCATATATATGCAATTGTTTATCTTTAAATGCGCAGAAACGAAATTAGGACGTACGGAATCACGAACGGACGGACAGGTGCAACACCTTACGTTCCTTCTGTGGCATGAAGAGGTAAAAGGTTTAATGAAAAAAAAAACGAAAAAAAAACAAATATCTAGCAGTGATAAAGTTTATCAAAATGCTGGTAAGAGGTATTGATAATCTTAGTTCGTTCACTAAAATAAGTTCGTTAAAGAACTCCTTAGGACTAATATGGTCTTTGAGATATGATAAATATGCAAAAATAATTTGTTTGTGTCACTCTCTTTCGTTTTAGTATCACTGATTCTAAATTAATTATTCCTTATTTGAACAACAAACCATGCTGTAAATATCAAAGGAAAGGGATATGAAGTTTTAGAAACATTTTGTTTAAAGCATTTCTTTTAAAAACATCCATGTTAAACATAAAACAAAAGGCACATAATTGTATCAATCTTTGAAGGGGTCAACTAGTCACCTAAATAGTGTTTTATGCCAAAAAACATGTTTTTTTTTTCAGATGAAATATCGATATATTTTTTCATCTCAGTTGCCAGATCGGCATGATTAATGTACTATAAATCTCATTCTTTTATAAGAGATTCATCCTTCATTCTTCTTGATAAATATTCATGTATTGAAAAATAGACAGCGGTCAAAAGACACACAATAATGAAAACTCAGTGCATAGTTGAGTAAATAATTTGAAGTAAATTTTCAAAAAGGTATTGTGTTTTCATGTAGCAAGGAACTTCGTTGTTGAGGATGATTTTTTCCCAAGAATCTTGAAAATGTCAAATTTGCTCTTTTTCAACTATCTGATTTCTCGGCAATTGTCACCAACCACGACTTTGCGTTTAATTGGAATTGCACACATTTGTCCATGACACCAGCTCTCGACGTCGATTACTGATTTATCTCACTGATCTAGATACTAGCATGCTTCTTCTAAAAAGAAGCAGAAGAGAGGTTTATCAGCGTGCTCTGAAATACTGTTTATCTTATTTAGTATATCACTAGTTTATTCGAAAATTTGTCCCTCTCACAAATTGAAACACTGCAAAATATTCAAGTAGTCATGTCATGCCTTCTATATTTGCACTTATGCAGTAATATGCAGATTGCAAAGTTTAAACAGGTGAAAAGTCATTTAGACGAACATTTTGACAACGTAATACGATATTTTTTGTTTCCCTGAATTTGTATTTTTAATCATGAGCATGCGCAACAAATTATTGGAGGCTGGTTCTAAAGGAATGGGCTTCAAATTTTGAGGTTACACTTCAGTTCGATACTAAAACATGGATGCCCCTAATACTGTGGAGAGGTCTGATGACCAATAATGCAATATCCATTTTAACAAAACAAGAACGTCATTTATACAAAAAGGTTGTTTTCGTTTCAAGCTTAAAGTAAACAAGCCTCACTTAAAATATGTTTTTTTTTACATATCCACCTTTTACTAAAATAGAACAGCTACCTAATGGTGAGGAGCGGTATGCTTCTGCCTATAGTTTTTCAGAAACATTGTATGTGTTATGTACGGTCAAAATGACAACACTGTTAAGCATCAATCTATTACAGCTTATTTAACGTATGTACATGTTGTCCATATGACCGACGCCCTTTAAAGTGTTCAGTTATTTTAGCTTGTGGGGAGATAGTGCAAGATAAAGAAAGTATCACATTTTAGTGACACCCCTGCTTTTTTGGGGATTTGTTTTTTGGTTTTTTTTTAGTGAATTAGTTGTTTAGTTTGTTTGTTTTGTGTTGTTGTTGATGTTTTTGAATGCTCAGTGTATGTCACTAAAAACTCTACCTGGTTTGTCTCATCCAGAAGAAAATCAGTAGTGTAAGTGGAGATACGGGTGATCGAACTCTCGACCGCTGGACTACAATTCCAGCTCGTGACCATGTTAACCGTCACCTGTATTTCCTATAATTACTTATACTGGCTGTAAAGTAACCCTGAACAAACACACCAAGACATAGTTACCACTGACATCCATTACACATAAATGTGCTACTTTCTATATATGTTCGACAGTGTTCGATGTGGGCTCACATTTTGAAAAAAAAATAAACATATTTTTTTCTGGCAAACAAATATTACCTTAAATCTAGAACGGATATGTCCACATCAAAGTGCACATTTATATTCATTTAAAAACGAAAATGTCCAAAAAGAAATAAAATGTAACTCTTTTACAGAAATGGGCATTTCCATTTTTTATAACTCATCGTTTTATTTGACTCAATTTTCTGTTGCCTTTTCCATCTCCGTATGACTCATCGGAAACTTATTCCTTGTCTAAAATTATTTTTGAGTTATTTGAATCTTTTAACAGTTGAAAATAATAAAAATAACTACGGGTACACTGACTGGTATGTTTAACAAATATATTATAAATGTGTTAAGAAAGTATAACAAATACAAGAATCCTCTTTGGTATCTTTATTCTTCTTTCATGGTTATTGCAGCGTCATCATTGAAACTAGACAAAGAGCGTTTTATTCTTGGCAGTGGATTTCCCCTTCTAGAAATATATTCTAATCTAAAATTATGATTTAGGATGTATTTAAACATATCATAATCAAGAAAATTTCAATGTTTTAAAATGACAAAACTGACTAAATTTCAAAAAACCTTCTTAAGTACATTTAAATATACACAACATCTGCAAAAATGCTGATGCAACAAATAATATCAGAGTTTTTACTTCTTTTTAAACATATCAAAAAGTAACGCAATATTTCCGTCTACATGTGGTCATGGACTTTTGTGAACACAACTTAAAATATGTCCACTTCACAAGACAGTCAGATGTCAAAGAGTATACATAGATACTTAAGAGACTAAAATGTTATAGCTAAATTTTAATTGTTCCAATGAATTTTGATTTAACATCGTGCAGTTAAAAATCAGCTTCCAACATGCATTTGATAGGCAGATATAATACAAATGAATAATGTTGTTTCGGGGAATTTCAGCTAATTTGTAAGATATACGCCCATGTTCTAATTGTGATATACTTAGTGAACTAGTGTACGGACTAATAACTAAAGACTACAGACTAATGTGTAAATTCACTAGACAGGAAAACCTGACAAGCTGCTTTTTCAAACGTTTATGAGTAAAAAAATGATTAACCCATATTAAGTGAAGTAAAAAGAAGTCGTGTTTAAGTAAAAAGTAAAAGAAAAGTAACTATTTACTTGTCATATTGTGTTTGTTCTATTAATACTACTCAACTGTAAACAAGCCATCTGTATACAACAAAATAGGGTACTAAACTAACCCCTTTTATTCACTTATCGTTGGAAGAATTTTTGTAATACCCCCTTCACACCTGCGAATTTTTCTTACGAGTCCTTACGGATGTCTCATATCCGTAAAAGTACACGGATTGTTACGATCTGGCCGCATTTACGAGCGGTTTACAAGTAATTAATGTCCATTTACGATTTATTACGGGTTGTGACGATGAATTTACGGCAAAAATCTACGACTTGTTCCGAGTTATTACGGACAAAAACGAACATGCTACGACAGCTTAAGAACTGTTTACGAATTGTTAGGAGTATATTAAGGATGGTTACGTTTAATCTAGTCATTTACGTGTAAATTACGACATGTAAACGTATTGGTACGGATAGTAAAGAGTAAGTTAGGAGTATTTACGAGTCCTGTTTTTTGTGTGCAAAAAGCCTGCAATTCTCTGTGTATCATCATTCAATAGCTGGCATCCAGTGAGACAACATGGCTTACGAAAGGCACAGATTGCAATTATTTCAATACTTTCTTCAATCGCTCCATCAACTAGCAGAATGGGAAGAAGCCCAGCAGCAAATAGAAATTTCTAGGCAGAAGAGACGTTCAGCACGAAGAAGACTTTGGTGCAGGACCTGGCTGACACGCAGGACCCTCTTTGGGCAATATGACCATCTTCTGCATGAGCCGAACCGAGAAGACTCTGCTGGCTACAAGAACTTTCTAAGAGTCGATGCTGACTTGTTTGGGGAGATTCTGGACAGGGTTACCCCCGCTATCAATTTTACACGCTTTTATACCATTTCTAAATCGTAAAAAAGTGTACGTATATATTCGTAAAGTACTCGTACATATCCATAAGGTGCTCGTAACTATGTCTTATCAATCCGTAAAGCAATCGTACTGAACGCAGTCAAAATCGGTAAGGTCACTGAATGACTCGTAATATTCTGTAAAAGAATTGTAAACTGTCCGTAACCTATCGTAAAACAAATTGTTTACGAGACATGTACGGATTCATGCGAGTAGTTTACGAAGGGTTACAATCCGTTTACGATACTTGCGGATTGTTACAAGTTATTTACGAGTGAATTACGGAAAATTTTATCCGTGGACACTCGTGAAAAAATTTTTGACATGTCAAAAATTTTGTCTCTACTTTCACCGATCATCACGAGTTTCTGCAAGTTGTGACGAGTACTTAACGGATGCGAACGAGTTATTTACGGATGCTTGCGATTGACTACGAGTTGGCTATCCGTAAGGACTCGTAAGAAAAATCGAATGAGTTCCTGATAGCATCCGTAACACATCCATAGAACTTAACTCATTCGTAATTCATTAGATGTATCTGTTCAGAAATCGGGGGCATCTGGGAGCAAGAGTGCAACATTTTGAAAATGCTCAAAATTTTGTCAAGGATACCAAAAATAATTTAAAATAATTCCGTGACAGTTCTGAAAATATCGTAATAGATCTCTTATGGTCGTAACAGTCCAGACGACAGTCACTCTGTCACCATAGTAACAAGAAATATGTATATTTAAAAAAAGTTGGTCGACGTAGCTTAATCAATAAAAAAAGATGTAATCGATAACGCCCCACCTCGAAGAGTAGCCATGTTTCATTTTCAAAAAAACATCAAACACAGGTATTAATTACACAAAGATAAAAGTAAATTCTAACAACAATGTGTCTAGAAGCCTCTTGCACCGGTCTGTACTGACTTGGAAATAAAATTTTAAAAAATCTCCATTTGCTTACTTATACGCATCCCTTTATCTGGCGCTTCCAATAAGATAAGATACCATTCTAATTACGCCTGGGGTTTAGTCGTTTCTTTGACCGAATTCCTCCCAGTGGGCGAACAATGCCGGAATTCTGCTCGGTGGTTGGACAAAATCATTTCCTATCGCTACATTATCCGTAAGACAGAGGAGGTTATAGGTAATAAAACGTCGATAAATCGAAGGCTTACCATTCCCTCCTTTTGTCAACCGCCAGCCGTTAAGCTGTCTTAGACGTTTAATTACGACGGCTCCTTAAATCCTGATTAGTTAGATTTTAACGATTTTTGCTATCATCGCATCCATATTTACGGAAGTTTTAACCAAAAGTAATCGTCTACGTCGAAAACAATAAGAGCTATTACGGTTTTATTCCGATTCTTATAAGGTTAATTTAATTTCTGTTACGATTCCATTTGAGATTTATTACAGTTTCTTACAACAGCAAATTTACAAAATCTTTTTTTTCTTACACATCAGAAGCAATCCGGGGATGGGAATCCGGAACTCATTCGCAATAAAAAACAGAAGACATTAAAATTAATACTAAAATTAGTGGTAAATTCTCTTAAAATTAACTTATATTCTTCTGCACGTATTTTCATCTCCATGCATTTAGTACAGAAACTAAAAACCATCGAATCTTTACATTTACAATGAAACACATGAGCACGTTTCATATCAGATTTTTTTTCAGATATATGAAAACTGAGGAAACATCTGTGCTTTTCTAAATTGTATTTGGGGTCAATACTGGGATTCAACACTTTTATAATAGAACACATCTGATTTCATCTTTCACTTGATCGTGCGACATACATTTAGGCCGAGTTATCGCGGGCAAGGCTAGTACATTCTCTCTTTCTTTCTTTCTATACAGATACATATTCCAGCTTGCTTTGTTAGAAATGTCTTTCAAGTGTTCCGTCTCTCTGCATAGTTGTAGGAAGTAAGAATCGTGATCAGGGAGCTCATATTTTAGATTTTCTATTTCTTTCATTTTTGCCGTAAGTATAGCAAGGTACTCTTCTCTAATGTGTTGCAGACCGGTTACTTGAAACCTTTCAATATCAGCCTGTACTGCTTCTTCAACATCGTTTTCTTCTTTTAAGATCCGTTCATAATTTTCTTGTGTAAAGATCCAGCCTTTTTCTCTTCGACGCTCTGGTTTTTCTTTCACTGAAAAAGAATTTCCACTTTCAATTGGAAAAATCACGTATTTTGTTTAGGAAAAAGCCCAAATGATTACGATGATGGTCATGAATTTATCCTTGTATTATTGCATGTTCACCATCGAAATTTCACTGTCGTACTATCACGTTTTTATCACCGTAAACTTGTGATTTCACAATCACACTATGGCATTTTAACAATTGTACCTTTGCGTTTTCACATCATATACTACTAAATAGGTTAATACCATCGTACCATCCTGTGTTAATCATTCGATGTTCCGGTTGGTCACTTGTGACTTTGAGGAAACCTAAATCATGATGCATGATGGTACGATAGTGAAAATGTGATGGTAAGATATCATGATGACGAAACCTCGATGTAATATTGCTTTTTCGTCATCGTATTATCACGTATTCAACATCTTGGTAAATTGAAAACTCAAAAAAACATCCAATAACAATGTTTGAACAAAGTTAAAACATTAAACTTACTTTGGTAAATGTTTATTTTGCAGGGTTATAATAAGACCCTGACAGTAAGTTTGCAAAAAAAGAAAGAAATCAAAGGTTTTTGCAAAACGGATAATTTTTATCCCCGGGGAGAAAAACTCAAAACGACCTTCTAAATCCTTTGCTTCCATCACCATTTTATGTATTTTCTCCTCTTCTTCCACTTTTCCATTAAGAAATGTTTGCAGGGCTGCTGTTGCCTATGACACATAAAGGAAATAGTTTATTAATATTGCAGACATTCTATTTTTAACAAATTTTAGAAGTAAAAACTTCATAACATTTAAAACAGTTGCTTTAACACAAAGCAACTTCCAATGTAAAGATCTGTGCACTTTCATTCTCTATTACATTAACAAAGAAAACATACACCACTTTTCATGTAAATGTGTCTTTTTTCCTTACCACAGTGCCCATGTAACCAGCCTCCTTATTGAATTCCTCCACCACTGAATCTAGATCTTTAAAGTATTCATCATATCCGGTTCGAGTACAGTACTTGTGATTTCGTAGTTTCATTTGAATCTTCATCGTATCCAGTCTGTCCAATATTGCGTGGCACCTTTTTTCAAGTTCTGATTTAACAGTTTTCTTGAAAGTTTCGAAGTGTGCGTTAAATACGTCCTGAAACCAAAGGTAAAATACAAATCAGTTCAATGTACTTTTTCCAAATAAAATCAAATTCTTAACTAAAAGAAAGGCAAATATTAGAGGAGCGTCGTATATATTTTCAATTGTCCTCACTAAGTCATTAAAAAATCACTTGTATACTTGTATATAAAATCACTAAACTTTTCACTGAATGAAGGTCATGGCTTAAAGTCCCGCTACCGATCATTACAATGCATGTGAGAAAAATAGCAGTTTCTTAGAGAGGAGGTTAATCTTTCAAAGGAACAATGGTTAGATAAGCTGTCCATCTGGTATGGCTCTGACTGTAAGAGTGGTACACTCAATAAAACCAGTTAAACAAGCTGTGTAGTTATTTACATCTATGTAATGTATCATAAGAACTGTTATCTTGAATTTTCTGTATATTGAAACCGGAACAAATTACTATCACTTACATGTAAGGTTTTATATTTCGTAAAACGTATATCCATTTATATGTATTCAAATGAATTTTTATCGAAATTTACATGAACAAGAAAAACGCATTTCAACATTCGTAGAACAAGCCTAAAAGTAAAGTTGTTCATATGCGCCTCGCTTGATCTAAGTGATCCATATTTGACTCACCAATGTTTTTACTTCGAAAATTTTTTCATCATCGAAAATCAATTCTGACTTTAAAACGTCAAGTGCTGCTTTTGTACTGGCATTATGATAGTTTACAAGCCCTCTATCACTCGTTGTGTAAGAAGCAATGCGTCTTTTCATCTCTGTATTGTAAACATCTATTGCCTTTTCTACTACATGTGTGTTCTGCGTCTCCGCCATGTAAATCATTGCTCTGTGCAAGGAAGGTGCTTCGTCCTCCTTTATTGAGTTTACGTAGTTCACGAGCAGAGAACAAAACACTGAAATAATATTTAAAACAAATATGATACATTGTGCTTGCTAAACATTTGTCTTTGACAAGAAAATTCTTCATTTTAGATGTCACGGTAACATCCTTTTTTTAATTTCAATTATCTAAATCATACTTACTTCTGCCATTTATTCTCTTTCCTGATTTCAGTGTCTTCGGCTTACAAGAAAAAACATAATTTCGGAATTCGCTGAGTGTTTCATTAAATTGTTCTTTGAATTCGGTCTCCTGAAGTATCATCAGATCTTTCAGCTTTTCCTGTTTTACTGGTTTCCTAAATCTGAAGCATTTCCTTTGCTTGAAATATCTTCTAATTAGAATTCTTGGAACGTTATAGTCATTAACGCTTTTGTAAGCTGACCCCATCTCGGAAAATTTCAACTTCAATTTGTTTTCAAGAAAAGTGTCATCGCTCTCAGATTGTTTATCAAGAGTAACGTCCCTTAACGTCAGTACGAAATTTGGAAAGAAGAAATCTAAGATGGAGTCGTCGTCTTCGGATCCATTCACTTTGACTGATGTCTTTATTTTACTAAGAAATCTAACATTCGTCAAGGAAAGTTCAAGAGTAAATTGCATACTCGAATAAAGATATTGTAATTCATTTTGTGGTGAGTAAATTTGACTCAAGTTGTATAATTACGGAACAAATCAGAGTATAGTACATAAACATAATATCGACTTAATATATTGAAAAAAAAACAACAAACAAACAAAAAACAAACAAAAAAGCGCTCAACCTGTTGCGAAATAAAAACTGGCTGGCATCTTGCCATATTCGAAAATGACGTTACTGTAACGCAGCATTCCAGTGGTTTATTGTGTGTTTTATTGGTGTGTCTTGGTCAAAGTAAGACATGTGCAACTGTAAACATACACGTTTTATGCAACAATTCAAATGAGCCACGTCACTGGAAAGTTAAAAAACACAAAACAGATAAATCAATTTGAATTTGTGAGTTTCGCCTACTCAAACGTCTACACCTTAAGCAAATTTGATAGAAGAAAGTGTGTGTCATTCGTTATTTCTCAAGCGAGAGACGAATAGAAATCAGAAAGAACATTTATTAAACGACGATTTGAGTTATATGTGTTCTTTGAGCTTTAAGAGGAGTCACAACTTGTGTTTCAGTTTAGATGATATGCAAGGTTCTGTTTAATGTGTCGGGATTTGAACTCAGCGGGTACATAGAAAGTGCTTTTTCGAAAAGTAGGTCCCCACAATTCTTTTTTAAAATTTACTTTTTTCATTGCTGTCTGTGTAAATACCAAATGAAGACTGTGTTTCTACCTTGCTAGGAGTGTTAGCAGTGTACAAGTGTTCGTCAAAAGTGATATGCAACATTTAAAGCCTCTTTTTAACACTACAATGCAGTGGATCAGTGATCCAGTGGTAACGCACAAGACTTGTAAAACCGGGCTCGCGAGTTCGATTCTCCCGCTCGCTCCTCCACTAACACTATTTCATGTCTTTTATATGATACTTTAAACTGGGGTCCCATGTGTCGGCATTATACATAAAACAGATAAAAGAACAAGGAGTATTTCTGTAACATGATGCTTTCTTTTCTTGCGCTATCCCCACACAACCTAGAATAATGTTTAACTGTTTGGTGTGTCGGTCATAAAAGCAACAGGTACAAACGATAAATTTACTCAAACAGATAGAAAATGAAAAACGACGACGACGTGAGTAACGCTACTGCTCTGAGGTCGCGTACAATTTATTCTAGTTCAAATAATTTTAACTTTGCAACAAGACCTATATTCTTTTGGAACGAGCCATAAGTAACAGTGTTTTGATCATTTTTCAAATCAATATTTGAGTGTCAAAATTTAACACAAAGAGTTTTTTGTCAAATATTGAAATATGTTTTTATAATGTTTTTTTTTTTATCTTTCGAAAGAATTAACGATAAGGGCTTAACATTAAAACCATTTACACATAGCGTCTGAATGGAAGAATATTCTATTTCATATATCACTTTTCGTTACCTGCAGTCCTAGCTGGACACATCTGTCCGTAAGTTTAATATGTTTATAAGGATACTTGAATTTTTCGATTGTAGTTCTGTCTAAATTTCCTTTCGTATTGTAGATTAGTGTGTTAGACAGAAGTGTCCCAAGAATAAACCAGTTCTTGTCATCCTCTATCTCAACCTGTAAACATGTTTCACATGTAAATAAAATTGTAAGATACTTGTATAAAATACAAATGAAAAGTAAAAATGTTCTTCATGTTTTGTCTCTGCTTACATATGAGGAATGACTTAAAATAATACCTTTACCTGGACTGATTAGTGTCTGTACAAGCTACATGTAATTTTCTGAATTATTTTATTGTCTCTGTTATCAAACATGTATATTTTATGAGTAGAAATTTCAGATATTTTTGTTGTATTGCCATTGATTATTTTCTAAGAATTGCAAAATGTCACTTCATTTGTTTTGCGTAACTAAGGATTAATTAGATTTCATATATCGTTTGAAAAAATATCTGCTTTTTAATGCACACAACAATCAATTCTTGAAGTCATTACAAACTTAATTTGAATTGGTTTATCTTTTCTTTCACAGACAGAAGGCTCAAATATAACAGTAGTTTCAGAATGTGCGTGAAGTTAGCTGCCAGTTGCCAGTTCCCAGTTGCCAATTCAATTGGCAACTGGCAACTGGCAGCCAACTTCATAGTTCAGCTGCCAATTCAAACTTATTTAAAATCGTAGGTAGCTGCCAGTTCTCAAAATTTGCGAATAGTCAACCGATAATTGGTAGTCAGATGCCAATTCGATATGTTTAATAAATTATTAATATTAACCGAATCAGCAACTGGCAACTGGAAAGTAGGTGCCAGTTCGTTAAAAATAGCGAATTGGCAACTGGCAACTGGCGGCCAGATGCCAGTTCGACCAATATCATAAATCATGAACATAGAGTGAATTGGCAACTGGCAACTGGCAGCCAGATGCCAGTTCGTCAAGACATGCGACTCGTCAACTGTCAATTGGTAGCCAGATGCCAATTCTACATTTATAATAAATTATTGATATTAACCGAATTGGCAAATGGCAAATGGCGGCCAGATGCCAATTCGTTAAACTCGCGAATTGGCAACTGCCAATTGGTAGCCAGATGCCAATTCGACATTTATCATAAATTATTAATATATTAACTAAATTGGCAACTGGAAACTGAAAGCCAGATGCCAATTCGTAAAAGATCGCGAATTGGCAACTGGATGCCAGATGCCAGTTCGAAAATTACCATGAATAAAGAACATAGAGTGAATTGGCAACTAACAGCCAGATACCACTTCGTAAAAACGTGCGAATTGCAAACTGTCACTGGGTAGCCCGATGCAAATTCGACATCTATCATAAATTTTTGATATTAACCGAATAGGCAACTGGCAACTGGCAGCTTCATGCCAGTTCGTCCGAACTTGCAAATCGGCAACTGTCAATTGGTAGCCCGATGCCTATTCGACATTTATCATAAATTATTGGTATTAACTGAATTGGCAACTGGCAGCTAGATGCCAGTTCGTCAGAACTTGCAAATCGGCAGCTGTCAGTTGGTAGCCAGATGCCAATTCGACTTTAATCATAAATTATTTATATTAAGGGAATTGGCAACTGGCAACTGGCAGTCAAAAGCCAGTTCAACAAGTATCATGAATTACGAACACAGAATGAATAAGCAACTGGCAACTGGTAGCCAGATGCCAGTTCGTCAAAAATTGCGACTGGTCAAATGTCATTTGTAAGCCAGATGCCAGTTCAACATTTATCATAAATAATTACTATTAACTGAATTGGCAACTGGCAGCCAGATCCCAATTCATTAAAGGTCGAGAATTGGCAGCTCACAACTGGCAGCCAGATGCCAGTTCGACAAGTATTATGAATTATGAACAAAGAGTGAATTGGCAACTGGCAACTGGCAGCCAGGTGCCAGTTCGTAAAAACGTGCAAATTGCCAACTGTCAATTGGTAGCCCGATGCCAATTCGACATTTATCATAAATTATTGATTTTAACCGAATTGGCAACTGGCAACTGGCAGCTAGATGCCAGTTCGTCAGAACTTGCAAATCGGCAACTGTCAATTGGTAGCCCGATCCGATGCCAATTCGACATTTATCATAAATTACCGATATTAACTGAATTTACAACTGGCAACTGGCAGCTAGATGCCATTTCGTCAAAACTTGCGAATCGGCAACTGTAAATTGGTAGCCAGATGCCAATTCGACATTTATCATAAATTATTGATATTAATTGAATCTGGAAACTGGAAACTGAAAGCCATATGCCAGTTTAACAAGTATCATGATTAACGAACATAGAATGAATTGGCAACGGTCAACTGGTAGCCAGATGCCAGTTCGTCAAAAATTGCGAATAGTCAACTGTCAATTTTAAGCCAGATGCCAATTCGACATTTATCATAAATTATTACTTTTAACTGAATTGGCAACTGGCAGCTAGATGCTAATTCGTTAAAGATCGCGAATCGGCAACTGAGAACTGGTAGCAAGATGCCAATTAGAAAATTTTCAATTCAATTAATATTAATAATTCATGATACTACTTGAATTGGCATCTAGCTGCCAGTTGCTAATTGACAATTCGCGATTTTTGACGAATAGGCATCTGGCTGCAAGTTGCGAGTTGCCAATTCAGCTAATATCAATAAATCATGGTATTTGTCGAATTGGCATCTGGCTGCCAGTTGCCAATTCAGTTAATATCAATAATTCATGGTATTCGTCAAATTGGCATCTGCTGCCAATTGCTAGTTGCCAATTCGCGATCTTTAACGAATAGGCATCTGGCTGCCAGTTGCCAATTCAATTAATATCACTTATTCATGATACTCGTCGAACTGGCATCTGGCTGCCAGTTGCCAATTGACGTCTTAGACAAATTGACACCTGACTGGCAGTTGCCAGTTGCCAATTCACTCAATGTTCAGTTTTCATGATACTTTTTTAATTGGCATCTGGCTGCCAGTTGCCAGTTGCCAATTCACTCAATGGTCAGAATTCGGTCTACTTTTTGAATTGGCACCTGGCTGCCAATTGACAATTCGCCTTCTTTGGCGATCTGGCTTCTTGTTACAATTTCATTTTAGTTGGAATTGGTAGCTGGACTATGAAGTTAGATGCCAGTTGCCAGTTGCAAATTGAACTGGCAACTGGCAGCTAACTTCACGCACATAGTTTCAGACACACCTATTTTCATTTCGATTTGGGCTTATTTGTTTATCTAGGTTTTGACAAAAAAATTGTAGATTTTACTTTTACATTTATTTGGGTCATACTTGAGCAAAGTATTTTTTATAATGTTGTTTCAGTATCTTGTTACAATAAATTAAGGAAGTACCTTATCGGGATCGTCAATTCCTTCTGTGTCAAGCAAGACAAGAACTTGGTCTTCTTGTGTTGGATGTGGTCGACACAGAACCCAGATTCCCTTTGTCACAGCAGTTGTAGTGTCTCCAGTTTCAAAGCAGTTTCCATTAATTACTTAAATGAAAATTTGTAAATTCCAGAATGAAAAAAATACAAAGAAATAGTTATCTTTTTTAATTTTTTTAGATTCGAACAAATGAAGTAAATCATAGATATAATTTTTAGTTGCTTTAAAGACGTCCTCTTACTTTGAAGTAAGATTTAAGCGATACAGGATATTAAGATGTTTTGAGTTTAATAATATCAAAATACTTCTATTACCAGCATTTGTGTCAAATATTTTTTACGCCAAAAGTCTTTTGTCCTCTTACCAGGGCCATGTGTCGCAAGCTTATTTAAGATGAACGACTTGCCCGTTCTGAGCGTCCCTACGACCGACACCACGTTCAATGATTTCTCAATTTCACAGAGTTTCATCAATGTCGACTCTTCGCACTGTGGTTTGCCATTGACAGTAGAAACCAGTACCATTGGTGCGTGAAATATCGGGTTGTCAGAACTTTGTAAGGAAAACAGAACAAGAGGTCAACAATTCGTGTACAGTATATCTGTCATAAACTATTCTACAGTTATATGTGTGAAAACAAGGGAAATGAAACATTGAAGAAAGAAAGATGTACAGGATTGACGTTTTCTATTCTGTCATTTCGACAATCATATCGAGAGAAAATGGAATTTAATTCAGTCCATGCAGTATCTTTACTAATACCCTTTTGGACATAGATGACTTGGATAAAATCAAACTGACAGTCGAGATAGTTCTATCATGGTACTATACCAAATATTTCTTGTATATTACAAAGTTCAAAAATTGTATAAATGACGTATGGACATTAAACAAACTTCTGCATTACATTAGTTTTTGACAACATTGCTATTTGCTTTTGGAAGCTAAATTCTATCTTAATTGAGATTGTTTTTAATTTTTCAAAAACTATACAAAAACTTATTATGAATTACTAAGTGTCTGCTTCTTTGCACACAAATACCTTGAAAGAAAATGTAGTCAGTAAGCTTCTTTTATTGTGAAAAACACAATTCTTCAAACAATTGATTGTCAGTCATTTTCTCTTGATAAAAAACTTTGTATCGAAGACAATTTTTTAAACATTATAATCTTATCAAATTCATCTTTTCTAAATCTCCTATGATATAGACAGCATTGAAACAAATTCATTTGAATTGCTATCGGTTTTTTTTTTCAAATTAAAGAAGTTGCATTTCACTGATAATTTGTCACAGTTTTTTTTATTTATTATAGTATGGTTTTAACATTACGATTATTGATTTAACGACGATTATAACACTTCCGTTTACAGTTCACCAGAGTATATGCTAAGGGTGAGCCTTCATTAACGCCCTGTGTCTGGAGTGCATGTGCGGCGTGTGTCTTCTAATTTTACCTTTAACAAACTCTCCTCCTAATTAACTGAGGTAAAGCTAATAAACCTTGGCAGTAATGTTCCATGTATGAAGATCTACCAAGGTTTTTCAAAGAATTGAATTCCATCAAGAACTCTGGTTGCTAAGACAACAGAAAAAACAAGCTTTGAAAATTGTCCTGTCTGGAACCACAAGGCCTAGAGCTTAGATATTTTGCCTACAAGTTTATCTAAAGGTCCTATACCAATTTTAACAAATTATGTTACTTGGTTCATTAATGGCCCTTCCCTGGGGGTCACATGATTTTACATTGGCATATACAGGGAAGACTTCAAAAATCTCCTTGTTTGAAACCACAAACCCTAGTGCTAAGAGATCATGCGTGGGGTATTATCTAGGGGTCCTCTACCAAAATTGTTCAAGTTATGGCCTATGGTCCAAACTGATCCTGGCCGGGGGTCACTTGTTAAACATAGGCTAATATAGGAATGAAAAAAAAATGTGTTTGTCTAAAACAGTATGCCTTAGAGCTAAGATATTTTTGCATATTGTATTGTCTAGTGCACCTTTACCAAGTTTGTTGTTAAAATTTGCCCTACTCCGGGGTCCTATACATGTGAAATATATCTTTGAAAACCTTATTGTAAGAAACTGTAAGCTCTATACCTTAGATATTTGGTGTGTAGTATTATATGGCTGATCTCTGCAATGATTATTTAAATGGTTTTCCTATGATCCAAGCTTACCTTGCCCGGGAGGTCACTTATTTTACATTAAGCTGTTTAGAAAAACATTTTAAAATCTTCTTGTCTGAATCTGTAAGCCTTAGAGCTCAGATATTACATTGTTAAATGGACCTTTACCAATTTTGTTCAAATTATGTCCTAGGAGTCAAAATTGCCCTGTCCTACGAGTCTTATATGTATAAAATATAAGATTTTTTCAAAATCTATTTTGCTTCTGATGTTTGCCCAAATAGCAAGTACTCAGGCGAGCCATCCGCGACCATCATAGCCCTCTACCATAGCAAGTACTCAGGCGAGCCATCCGCGACCATCATAGCCCTCTACCATTTTTTCTAGCTTTACATGTGTCTCGTATAAAAAGAAGAAATCTTTGTATGTGTACGTACAAATTGGAGACGGGAGCATGGCCTTGCTCTTCGAATTGCCGTAACCAGCTCGCTGACTCTTTTGTAATGTGTCTCTCCATCATCTGTGAAAAAATAAAGCATTCTTAACAAACTGACAATCACAGAATATTCATGATTACATTGGTACAAGGGCAACAATTTATTACATTATGAATCTAAAACATTCGATGGTTAGGCTATTAAAGTATTAGTTAATAATCTTTACTTAAACTAAGACTCAAGTCAAGACAAGACCAAACAAGATATATGTCCATTAAAGTGGCCAGTTTACATATACTAAATCAATGACAATTGTTAAACTGTGAAAGGTATCAAACAGAACCCGGCTAAGTTGACCAATAAATCGATCCCGGCTAAGTTGACCATTAAATCACCTTACTCAAAGGTATTATCGTCAGTGGCTAAACTGCAGCTCTGTTATAACTCTTTCACAAATAGTATATGCAAGAAAAGTATTCATTTCATCAGAACACAGATCCATCAGAATTCAAATGCATTTTGCCGAACTCGGCAGAGCCTCATTCCGGCTAATATGTGGTTGCACTCGGGCCGCATCCCTTGATCCGTACTTTTAACATTTGAATAATATCTATATTCCTGCTTACCGGGTCATCTATCCAGCTTTTTACCCGTGTTCTTACACTCTTATTATGCGAGTCACGCGACGCCCTAGGCGTATCATTTATGCCCTGTTGCGGTGACTGCCGTATTTCAGACACTTACATTCAGCGCATGCGTTTTCCTTTGAGACAATAACAAGTCCAGACTCTATTGTATAGAAACTGCTACCAATATATATAGTGACTTAATTCACCTTAGTTCACCCGGCCCAATGGGCTCATAAGCCACTATATAATGTCTTCACGTGGTTCTATACATGTATGTAGACGACTTTAAATAAGTAAATAAGTTTGGATCCCTAGAATTATATAATGATTAAACTCCTGCATTTAACCTTTATTTTGCAGGCTCCACGTGCCGTTGGAAACGCCCAGACTCAAGCATCCCTACCCCCCTATTCATCTCCTCATCGTCAATACGCCGTCTTTGCCATAGATTTGCCATGACCAGTGCTAGGTTCGATATAAACGTTACCATGCACATGCGAAGTCTGAATAAAACGGATGTGTACATAAAGGTGCACCACTTTTCCAGGGGTATCGCTCTTCCCGTGCATCTTGAGCCATGTACAGGTAAACAAACAAAATCTGCTGGACAGGTCGGCTTTGCCATATGTATAAACTCCATGTTTGAGAAAAATTCAGTTATCTTGAGGTTATCATTAAAAAGATATTTAAGAAATAAAAAGTGATCCTTATCAAATTTTGAGTAGAATACTTATAAACCATTTACCTTTTCATTTGCTCAGTTGAAGTCTCTGTTATGTATTTTTCTCTAGCATCTGTTTCAAAAGTTTACAGTTATGTACGAATAACAGGCACAAACACATAAAATAATATACTGTACTTACGTTTTGTCACTTCATTCAGACAATTTAAGGCACCAAATCTGTTACAATGATTTATTTCGACAGCATATATTGCATGTCCACAATAACAGCTTTTAGTATCAAGTTACAAGATACCACGTCTGTGCTTTAAATTGAATAAGACCAGCTTAAATTGCATTAATCTTTAGTAAATATATCTCTGATAAAATCTGTCTGCTGGTTTATTGTATTTGTTAGTGCAAAAAATGACTCATTATTTTTATTCCCTTTGTTTTACGTAATCAATCCGAAATTAAAGGGATATGACTAGCAGAGTTTTTAATCAAAGCATTCAAAATAAGAAATTTATGCATAAATATCTTTAACATTCATTTACAGGATATCCAATCCTCTTTATTTCTTTATATAGTTTTTTTTATCTTTTTATAATATTGTTTATGTAATCGTTTATATTATTATTGACCTTTGTTTATTTGAATGCATTTATAAAGGGGAACTACAGTTCAATTCCAAATTTTGAGATTAAAAGTTATGTTCTCTTCACGTAGGTAATGGAATATTTATGTAGGTATTCACTTCTACCAACTCTACGGGTTATATTTACTCGATAAATAAGAGCAAAATTCATTCGCATAAATTCACGTCGCATATGTCCACCACATCTCATACCGATATATTTCATTTCAGTGGTGACTAGGTAATCTGAAAACACGAGTAAGGCTAGCTAAGACTGTGATTGTTACAATGCAATGGCTAGCTAAAACTGTGATTGTTACAATGCAATATCTTTTTGAGTATAAGCCCACATTTTTACCAGCTTCCCAACTCTTTAATATCAGTTTTAGATATTAAGGATATATTGTATTTAGCAATATAATGCTATATGATTTTTTATATGTTTAATAATTCAATATGTAATAGTCACATATAATTCTGTATATATGGTCTTACATTATTTATTTACTGTATTATATTGTAATATTTGGTGTCTGTTAGTGCAAGAATGAGACTTGAATAGAGAATAAATATAAAATAAAGCCGCGCGTGTGTGTGTGTGTGTGTGTGTGTGTGTGTTTGTAAAGCGCTTTCTATTTTTTGCAATATCATTGAAAAAAAGTACTGTTTTAACTCTATCTTTTTTTTTTGATACCCGCACATGCGTGGAAAGGTTAAATTGCGTCTCGTTGTCGACCTAAATTTAGCCTGGGATCAAAGAAAGGAAAAACAGAAGCAATTAGAAAGAAATCTTTGGATCGCAAATCTCGATCTTCTGGAATGTTAATGATGAAGAACTTGTTGAGACCTCCATGCTTGTTTACAATAAAGCTCCATCGAGAGCACTTGTCTGAGTCGCGTGATCAAAAAAGCGTGGCCGAAATATATATTTTCATGTACTTCCTTTTAAAAATATTTTCAAAAGAAAAAACTCATTATGAGTGTTTCACCTTGACAATGTGTTCGTTTTCGATGGTACGAGTTTTTTTAATTACATAGGAAAAGATATTGCCCGTTAAGTTGTACTTTGTTTTTTTACGAAGCAGCACGAGTCCAATACTGTATAAGGAGCACGTGCTGTGTAACCAAACAATTTATATACAAAACTATTAGTATAAAACAAACCAAATACACAGTTTTATATCTCAAATATATCAAACGACTCGTGACCTGTAAAATTTTACTATTCTTTTGTCTGTACAAATAGCCTGCAAGTCATGATAATATCAGCTTTCCGTGAATAAGGATCCTTTAAATGGATATTATTATCATTACTTCTGATATTGAGCTTGTTGTTGTATACTTTACGCGGAGTTCGAAAGCTTTTATGTGTCAAGGCGACCATTATAAAGGTGCACTTTATGTATCCATGTTTTCCCGCGTACCGTCGACATTTTTCCTTCTGGATGCATCACCGATAAAACATTAGCAAAAAGGTCAGGAAAAAGATAGGAAATGTCGGAAAATATAAAAAAAATACACACTGCTGAAGTATGTTATTTAATTTCAAGTATGTCTAAGAAATGTTATGATCACTGAAGAGAATGCCTTTGCCAAAATGTTATCAAGGATGCGCATTATATTTTTGATTTAGTGAAAACAACGAGACATTACTTGGTGAAAGTGTCAGTTTGATATATATTTTTTAAATCTGGTGTTAATCAAACTATTTTGTTGATATTGCTGTGAGCATGCAATGTATAAATGCCTTAAACATTGCACCTAAACATATTTATCTATTATTCTTTAAATATTTCATAGTCGCATAAAAACTGATCGAATTAACTGTGCCGTATCATAGGTCTGTTGACAAAATTGTGGCACCGCGTGAAGTTAGACAAGGCGTGTACCGCATCCATCCTTGTAAGTAAAACAATGCTGTATTCTGCTTTTTCCTATTTATATAGCAACCAGGCATAACGAAGAAAAAAGACGTCTCTCTACTTGGATGAACAAGCCAAATGGTGGAAGAAAAGCCAGATTGATGAATAAAAACATCACAAAAGAAGCATCAGCTAGAAAATCTGCATCTACTGCACAACTCTTCTTGAAAACAACATTAAATAAAAGTTTTCTTTTCCCGTTGCTCCGCGAACACCATCCAAAAAAAAGAGCAACAAAAACACATATCGTTGAAAAAAGATTTCTGTTAAAATTATCAATCTTATATACGAATTCTGTTGTCGAAAATCAATAAAAAGTGTATATGATTTATAACTGTCATGAAACCAGAACAATATAAACATCGTCTTTCAGTAGGGTAATGGATAGTGGTCGTCTTCCAAGAATAATACTAAATTAAGGAGCACATTTTTTTTCTACATTATTAGAGATAATTGCATTTGTCACTCATTGATCGGTCCCTGAATAGTTTTGTTATAAAAGGCAGCAATTAGGCATTTTTTACAATCATTGTCTGATTACGGTATATGTTTCTTTCAGTAAACAAGTGAAGTACATAGATATTGATTCTGCAAGAAAAACCTGATTTCAGTTGAAGAGCTCAAATCTTCTGACTGATATAAAAGAGGTTACAGGTTCTATAATAGATAGCTTGGAAGTTAAACATTTTAAGATCTTACTTCATAGGAAAACAGAAAACTTGCCAATGTATACGTAGGTTGACGGTTTCAATATTGCTGACTGTAAAAACTGGAAGTATTGCACTGATTTTGACAAATGCGCAACGGGTGTTCACTATTTTGCTGCCTATAGGTTTGAACTGACAACTCTGGATATTACAAATAAGATAAACACGTGTACAGGTCAAACGGAACGTAAACGAGCGGTGAGGACAGAAGACTTCGTCAGAGATGAACTATGGCACTTTAATGGTATGAAACAGGGAAAACAAATACATGCATAAATGTTTTAGTTAAGTATTTTGATTCTTAGATATAAAAAAAAAAAAACAGGTAAAACAATGACGTCAGAGGTTAATTAAAATGAAGTTAAAGAACCTAGCCTGTCTCTTGAACAGATTTTTTTCTTGTACTGTCCCTACAACCTGAATTAACTAAACTCAGCGGGCGTCGGTCATATTGGCAATCGACATAGATTAGAAATAAACTCAAATATACAGAATATTTCTGTTACACTTTACACTGAAAGATTATTAATATTGCTAGTTGATCAGATAGTGACAAAAACATCTGATAACAACAAACGTGCCTACAATCAATGTACCAACATATTTAAACATAAAAGAGATCCAGAAAAATACAGTCTTTACTGTCTACAACATTTATCTAAGTTACACCAGTACATGTATCAATGGTACAATCGGATCTTATATCATCTGTTAAAGTAAATTCTGGTTTCACTGACGTCTTGCATTTCTTGCATGTGAAGAAATTCCTGATCCTCACACTGAATGCCTTGTAACCTTCACTTACCCGCATATCCTTTTGTCACGAATATATACCCTAAAATTGACCAAACAAAACAAGACTATACGAGTGCCCCAGTTACTCACCGTCATGAAGTTCATTAAGCATGAATAAAAGAACAACTGGCATGATAACGTTAATTATATAAAATCGAGGTTTATGTCTTAAAGGGATACACAGGCAAATGGGGGCCCCAAAAAATAAAACTGATACTATTTGCTCAAATCACGTTCAATATCAAGAACTTTAAATTCTCAGTATGTTTGTAGTGAAATGCGGGCTTCAACGTAAATATTTGAACGTTCTTTAACAAAAAGTAAAACGTGAACAAATTCACCGAGTTATTTTCAAATAGGTCACGTGAAAAAAAAACAACCAATCGTCGTTTCTCTTGGGTTGTTTTTGTCGTTGATCACGTGACAGGTACTTCAACCGTCCAATCATTCACTGCGAAATTTAGCGCGAAATCTAAATTTTCTATCTAGACCCACGTGGGTCAAGTTAGGAGACTACCCGGTTTTTTATTTAAAAAGAGGAAATCTTTGTTACTGGGACAGATCATTGTATTTATTTCAATCACATTTATAGTATATTCATAGAAGGAATGAGAAAGAAAGCAAACAACTTTTGCCTGTATATCCCTTTAACTTCAATACAAAAAAACAACCACTTCCTCGCTCTTTGGAGGTCCTGTGGTGGTTTCAATGACGCCCCATGCTAAGTTTTCCATAAAGTCCTTAAGCGTCACTCCATTGTGACCCGTTTTGATCAGGACTTCACTGTCCCTGTAGCTACACGCCGTAAATTTCAGCGTACGCCTCTGCTCATCGAATGGAAGTTTGTGAGATCAACAGAACATGTTTCCAAAATCTGCAAATACTCGAGTACATTCAAAGTATGCAACGTTCGAAAACTTCAGCATCCGAAATATTCTTATATAAATACTTACCTAAAAGGAGAGTACAATAGTATTCCAACATATGCAACCCTCTAATTTTCAAGTATTTGCAGTGCTAAAGGCAGTGTGTATACTGCTGCCCAAACATATCCTATACTTCTAAACTGTAAAATCTCACCTGAAAAGGGTACCACTCCACAGACCCGTTGCTAGAGACAATAAAATTTAAATACGTTGAGCTAAGACCGGTGAACACTTTGAGAGTGTTCCCTCAATGTTACATCTGGTTTCCAGATCTGATCTTGTGGCTAGTAGTGGATCAAGTTATATTATTAAGAAACAAGCATCTTTTTGACTATTGTTACTGTTTGTCCAGTTCACATCGGCCTATAATACTATAAATACAACCTCTGATCTCTGCGTCAAGGAAACGATTTTTTGGCTCAGTGGTTTGAGCATTGATTTTCGATGTGGGAGTACCGGATTTGTATCTAGCTCTGGGTGGTCATTTTCAAAATGTATTGCATCTGATTTTTACAAACGTTCATGTGCGTAAGACTATACAAAGCCAGACAGCTATCTGTACGAATATATAGGAATCCTGCTAACTTTAAAGACTTTTAGGTAATTTAACAAAATCGAATACTTGTATTGATGAATACTTATTATACGTAGTGCATGTAACCTAAGATGAATAAACTAAAACATGGTTTTGTATTTTTTGTTCTAGATACACTGTTATGGTAACTACAGTTCAGACTTACAAGGATTTTCATGAATTTCTTCATTTACAGAGCGGTCCTAAACCAAGTATTCATCTATCCATGTTTTCAGTATCAGACTTTCTTGTTGTTCGTCGAAATCTATGATCGCTAGAAAAGGTAAGTACAGCCTTTACCAAAATTAAAGATATAAAACTAAACTGGTGATAATATTCACAGATTGGTGTTTCAGTTATGACGTGGAGACTTCAAATATCTCTCTACAACACTAATCAGAGGAACAAAATGGTTTCAAAATATATTCAGAAATACAGCAAAAAGTTCGATAAAGCGTATGAAAATTGATCACTCATTTGACATTTTTGTTTTTCAATAAAACATATGTTACTTAAACCTATGCAGAAGTAGATCTTTATTTGAATGGTGAGTCTCAAAAGCAGCCGCACTTTCAGCTTTTGAAATAAAATGAGGTCTAATATTCTTATTATAATTCTACGTTGAAAATATATATATATATTATCAGTTCTTGAATATCGAGTTTAAAATGGACTTGGTCAAAGTAACCATATTTTGACATTTTTCAACTTTGAATACTTCCATTTTTCGGGTTACATAGATGTAATAAGGTGTTTATTCAGCGTTAGCTGAATTGAATTCATTGACAAGAATAGCTCAACACTGATCATTCTTTATATTTGATTTTACAATAACAATAGCAATAATCTAGCGTGAATAAATAAGGAAACATTTTTTTCTAAAGTCCTTTCTTAATTTTATCGAATTGAATGATTTATTAAAACAACAAGAGGGCCATGAAGGCCCTGTATCGCTCACCTAAATATGATTCCTTTTAACAAAGTTGCTATGTACCTGGTTATTTGACCCCAGATGACCCATATTCGAACTTGACCTAGAAATTATTGAAACAATCCTTCTGACAAATTTTCAGGTTATTTGGACCGAAAATGTAGCCTCTAGAGTGCTAACAAGGTTTTTCGATATTTGGGTTCTGTGACCTAGTTGTTGACTTTAGATGACCAATATCCAAATTTGAGCTTAAAATCATCAAAACAACCTCTCTGGTAAATTTCCAGGATATTTGGACTGAAAAAAATAGCCTCTAGAGCATTAACAAGGTTTATCTATTTTTGGGCTCTGTGACCTTGTTTTTGAACCCAGATGACCCATATTCGAACTTCAGCTAAAATCATAGAAATAACCTTTCTGACAAATTTCCAGATTATTTTGACTGAAAACTTTACCTCTCTTTTTCAAAAAGATTTTCAAAGTTTTCACTATATAAGACTTTGTCAAACCAATGACCCCGGGGTGGGGCCAAATTTCACCCCATGGGTATAATTTGAACAAACTTGGTAGAGGTCCACTAGATATGCTACACAACAAATGTTAAGGCTCAGGCCCATGTGGTTTCAGACAAGAAGATGTTCAAAGTTTTCCCTATGCAAAATCAATTGAACCCCGAGGTGGGGCAAAATTTCACCGCAGGGGCATAATTTGAACAAACTTGGTAGAGGTCAACTAGACAATGCAACATACCAAATTTTAAGTCTCAGGGCCTTGTGGTTTCAGACAAGAAGATTTTTTAAAGTTTTCTCTATATAAGCCTATATAAAACCAATTGACCTCCGGGGCAGGCCAAATTTGACCGCAGGGGCATAATTTGAACAAACTTAGTAGAAGTCTACTAGACAATGCTACATACCAAATCTTAAGGCCTAGGGCCTTGTGGTTTCAGACAAGAAGATTTTTAAAGTTTCACAATATAAGCCTATGTAAAATCAATTGACCCCTGTGGCGGGGCCAAATTTGACCGCAGGGATATAATTTGAACAAACTTGGTAGAGGTCCACTAGACAATGCCTTGTGGTTTCAGACAAGAACATTTTCAAAGTTTTTCCTTTAAGTTGCCATTGCAACCAGAGTTTTCGATGGAATTGAATTATTTGAACAACTTTGGTAGGGCTTCATTAAAGAAATATGCCATGCATGTTTTGTCAATGTCGGCTCAGCGGTTAAGGAGAAGAAGCCGTTCAAGTCAAATCGTTGACGATGCACGACGGACGCCGGACAATCAACGATTCCAAAAGCTCACCCAGAGCAGTGCTCAGGTGAGCTAAAACTGTTATTATATTTTCTCAGTCTGATAAAAAAATCATATCCTTCAAATCGCTCCGGTTTTAGGGAGGTCGTGTACTTCAGGCAGAAAGTCATCTTTCTAATATTTTGTTGCTTGATTTTGTGAATATGTCATTTTTGTTTTCAGCTTCAATTTGTCATCATACTCGTATAATTATCGAACATTACGCAGAGTTATAAGCCATTTTATGTTCGAGAAAGTGGGCATGTTATAATTGCACCGTCCGTCTGTCTCTCCGTCCGTGTGTCCGTCCTTCATTTTGTTCATGCCCAGGCTAAACCTTTGTCATGCATGAAAGGATTGCCATATTATATGGTAAACGTGTTTTTAAAACATGAAGGCGACATGTCGTTGCAAAACCCATGTCCCTACTTTCAAAGTCAAACATACAGATGTGAAGTAACCAAATCCTGTATATATGCGAAATCGTGTCAGTACTGTATTTCTCTTATTCACTGAAACTCTTTTAGTTTTTTGGTACAAGTGTTCAACACCCAAGGCGACGTGTCGCATGCAATACTTGCGTCGTTATAAAGAAATAAGATTAAAAGTTAATTTGTTTAAACAAAATAAAACCAAATGTTAATTGATTCAAACAAAATAAATTAAATGTACATCAAAAAGACTTCGGAACAGAAATGGTTTCACACTCAAGCACTTACTTTCCACCGTTAGTACAAGCTTTAAAATTGCAGTGCTATACTACTATTAAAGTTAAAAAAAACACCATGGATGTACTTTAGGAAAAACGTTAGTACAGAATTTCAATAATACATGACAATCACCTATTAGCATTTGGTTGCAACTGAAATCAGAATGAATTCATATTTCATCTGCACTTTTTCAATCAAATATGATTTGCTTTAAGTACGACCTTTTATTTAAATTATAAAGCACAATATGTTTACATTTGTTCTGCATCGGACAAGCTTAAGACGAAACGCTGTCTCTTAATGACCATTCGCTCGAGTTTACTATAAAATATGGTGGGGAAGACTAGCATTGGTGTATCATATACACATACTTATTATTTTGCAATACAAAGTCATTAACTTGCTGTGGTAAACCATGCAGGTCTAATTGCTGCATTAGTGAATGGAGAATCATATATCTGAAATATGTGTGTTATCATTTAAAAATAGAAAAAAAAGGTTTTATGTCGAAAAGAGCATTAGGATATATATTTGTTTTAGACTTACACAAATGTACAAATTGTTGTCTATATAATAAGCACAAACACTATGATAATGTCGATAACACAACGTAAAAAGTTTGACCAGAATATCTCGGAATAAAATCACGTACATTTATAATGTTATATCGAAAGTTCAGACCCTTTCCTTTGCTTTATGTACTTGTGGAACAGAAGCTCGTAATTTAAACATTTAAAGCCGTACCTTTGTTTTGATCAACTGTGCCATTCAATATAGTTGAATTCCAGATAAAGAGCTAGATGCTGGCTTCTGGGTTAGTGCGACTAATTGGGATGACAATGCAACTTGGAAGTGGGAAGCCACGCATCAACCGATGACATATGTAACATGGGGACAGAGTCAACCTAATTATAGAGATAACAGTGAACACTGCTTGGCTGCACTGAAATACTTTCGTTATGCCTGGAGTGATAAATTCTGTGACTGGGATAGGCTCCACTACGTTTGTGAAATGCCGTAAGTGTTACACGATTTGAATAGTGATATTATTTTCTCATCTGTTTATGGAATCTATGTAGAGTGTTTCTTTAATTTTATCAAAAACTAGTTAATCATTTGTATGTAAATAAAACATTTATTAAGTATTGAATCGAATGATGAAAATAATCAAAAAGAAAATAAATATTTGTATAAACTACGTTTTTTTTCATTTGGTTAGGCGATCACTACCTGTCTGATGCTACATTGTTTCGATGAAAATAAGATAAAATTACATGTAAAAATGTTAAGTTGCATAACAATTATATATAACTGTAAAATATTAAGATATAAGCCAGAAACTAGTTAATTGTCTATGTCTTTTCTATGATTTTATATTTTTTAATATATTCTATTCTTTTTATTTGTAGGGAAAGTACCTGTTGTAGAATCACAATTTACACGAGACTTTTAATTCTCAATATGTTTAGAGATATCTTTTGAAATTAAATGATGTTTTTTCTTTTTATTCCTATAACGAATTATATTTTCAAAAACATTTATCACTAGTTTTCCCATTGCAAGAATCAGCTTGTGACAAAGAAGCTACACTTAGAATTTCTAGGCTTAGACATAGACCTTATTACATTGGTATACGTTGAATTTAGATAACCCAAAAATAACTTTTGTATGTATTTCAAAAGAGTGCTCATTGTTCAAGTCCGTATTTACACAAGGCCATAAATAACTTCACAAAGAGCTGGTCATAACTTGCTGATGGACATTTATAGTGCTTTCATCTGCACAAAAATATTTTAGTTTGCTCATTTAATTGTCCTGTTCCTTCTTTGCACAGAATGGGCACTAGAGCTAAAATAGATTTTGTGAACATTTGGCTCCAAATAACATCTCCTCCTAAACTTCAACTTTCAGATATATTATATTTCACTTTACTTAAGTTGCTCAAAAGGTTCAACTTCAACTTTATTGCAGGTAGGTGCTACCAGACCCCCCCCCCCCCAAAAAAAAATATGACATTTTCTCTTGAACCAAATTTTACAGAAATTTATATACCCATACCATTTTTTCCAAGGTCCCAATCTGTTGCACAAAATGGCAGTTAGAGCTAAAAATACATTTTTCCAACATTTTGAACAAGCTCTGACCGTAGATATTTGGTATGTAAGATTTTATTGTTGACCTCTACAAAGACTGTTCAAATTATTTTCCTACGGTCAAATAGACCCCGCCCAGGGATCGCTTATTCTACATCGAGATGTTTAGGAAAAACTTTGAAAATCTTTTGGTCTGCAACTGTACACCCTAGGGCGTAGATATTTTGTATCTTGCATTCTCCAGTTGACCTCTTTTTCAAATCATGTTCCTGTGGTAAAAATTGGCCCCGCACAGTGGGTCCTATATCTTTTAGATATTATATCTTTGGAAATCATCTTATTAGAAACAAAACCACGCTTGAGGGGGCGATTCAATTTTGATAAAGGAATTTGAATTGTTTTCAACACAGCTTTTCTGTGTTTATAAGTAAAAAATACTAAACATGAACAAAGTATTTGTAATTTTGAGCAATTTTAATCTGTTATTAGTATAATCTGTTTACATTTCAATTTTATGTTTTGTCCGAGATATTATCTGATGTAGACCGTGGAAACCAAGCATTGAAAATAAATTAACTAGGTACATTTACGCGGGAAATTGCATCTGAAACGTGGTATTTTATGTACGTTTATTCGATGAGAAACGACTGATTAATTACTTTGAAACTGAAAATAAAAATCAATGGTTAAAGTGTTAAGTCGCTCTAGGGTCCATCAGCCAAATCTATAAATATCTAAAATATATGCTAAAATTTGTGTTATTTCTTATTATTGATAGGGGCATAACCTTTCAACTTATACTTCAACATTTAATTAGTCCCTTGCTACAGTGCATATTTGTTTTGTTTGACGATAAAATGGTATTTTGGCCTTTATTATTCAACAAAATATGTTTTAAAATTTCTAAGAATATATCTGGTAAAACTGTTGCTCCTCAAACTAGGATGAGAAGGGCTGGAATGGTCCACTGGTAATCCAGAGGAAATGCTTTCGATCCTCCGTTCCTCCATTAACATCACTAATTGCCTTCCTCTGAGTGTGGACAAAACAGGAGTTTCTCTGGAACAGGATGCTTTCTGTATCTTGCATCCCCTCAACCTAAAAAAAAATCCTGCAGGAGGCGTCGGTCAAGTTGGCAACCGGTACCAACTGTAAAGAAATTCAAATAGAGAGATATTAAGGTTTAGCAGATGTACATATTTAATTTTTTCATATTTAAAAACATTACATCACTGGACTTTGTTGAAATACACGCTTTACGCGTCCGAATTAGGTAAAGATATAAGGTTAGCTTATCAGGTTATTACACATGTCGAGCGATTAGTCTAAAGGCTGCTCGTGTAAAAAGTAAGATTGTTTTCCTTCTCATTGCAATAAACTGTTATAACAATGATGAATCTTTTAAGAGATGATGATTTGTAAGAAAGATAACTTCGATTGCTTTTGTGAATGATGTGTACCAGTTACCTTCCGTCACTACGGAGCATTGACTTCTATCTTTAAATTCAGTACTTAGTATCTGTTTATCTGTTTTATTTGTCGATGAATTTAAAACTGTTTAACTCATTTCAATATTAGATATAGCCGACATTGTCAATTACGCTGCTTTATAATACACTAAGTGAATGGTAAAAGTCATGTTCTTATCACACTTCGACCGTTTTGTAGCGTACCGTCGATATTTTATCCCTTTGGGTGCATTACCGTAACATTTTAGAGCATCAACAAAAAAGGTAAAACAATTATAAAAAATGTCGGAAATGTTATGATCACTGAAGAGAATGTGTTTGCCTAAATTATACCAAGGGTGTGCACGAGTTTCTTTATTTAGTAAAACAATGAGATATGTCTTGGGGAAGGTGTCAGTTGATATATTTTTAAAATTCTTTTTTTTCTTTTGTAAATAAAACTATTTCGTTGATATTTCTTTGAGCAGTTTATGCATGCTTTGAACATTGCACCTAAACATATTATCTATTATTCTTTGAATATTTCATAGTAGCGTAAAAACTGATCGAATTATTTGTACTGTATCATGAGGTCATTGACATAATTGTGACGCGCACCGCATCCTAGTGAGTAAAACGATCGTTCATTATGCTTTCTCTTTCTTATTATATAGCAACCAAATATTAAGGAGATAAAGACGTTCTTTTCTTTGGTTGAACAAGCAAAAACAGTGAATTTCTCAAAATAATACATCAGCTAGTACTCTGTATACTGCAGCTTAAAACCACATTAATCAAACCTTTTCCTTTCCCGTGGCTCTGCGAACACTTTCAAGACCAAACAACAACAAAAACATATATTGTTAAAATATTTCAGATAAAATTCTCAATCTTATCCATCCGTTGTTGACCAAAACCTTTAAAAAGTTGATCTTATTTTGACTTCCATGAAATAAGAACAAAATAAATTATTGATATCACTCTAAGCGGAAGACATCGTGTTTGTTTCAGACAACCAAGACGATTTTCAATACTGTTTGAATATCTGTAATAATAACAGAAGTCAATAGAAAAGAACTTTTAACCAAAACAAGACGGAAATTATAGTGTTCGCAGCTAGAAACAGAAATGCCTACAAATAGGTGAAAAATGAAATTGAGGTAACCGACTCCTACCATTACCTTGGTGGGACCTTTTCTACAACTCGATCTTTCCCTAAAGCTAAATAACATGTTATCCAGCAAACAAATAAAGCGATGCATGTATTATTTACAATTGACTGTCTGATTTAACCATCAAATTATTCGACCAAACGTTATTACTGATTATATGATATCAGAAATTTGCGCTCACGAAAGTTGAATCTTATCGAGAAATTCATAATTTATTTCTGAGACGAATAAAATGTGCCCGGAAAAGTACTCCGAAGAATATGCTTTACTGCGAGCTCGGGAGTTATCCAATGAATACAAACGTTTATGCTAAAATGATTTCCTTCTGCTAACGCCTATTGTCTAGTAATGGCCCGGTCACACCGCCCGAACTTTGTTGGAGCGTTCCTTGAACGGTAGGGAGAGGGGACCGAATTTCAACAACGCTCGTCACCGCGCACAAAATGGGAAAAAGTCGAAAACACGGGCTTTGATTTACCGGGCCACTGCTGAAGCAGCCGTTGCTATAACGTTGGCTTAACGGTAGCGAGCAGTAGCGAGCTTTGGTTTAGCGGTGACGCGAACGTTGATAGAGCGGCGTTCTGCTCTATTATTTTGTCTTTTTCAGGACCATGATGTCAAACAGCCATTGTGCTGATACATGTTTTTATCCTGAATATATATTTTGAAACAGCAACAAGATTAAAGACCTTTATTGGAACGTCTAACTTAAACAAAAAACCTTCAAGTATTAAACAAGACATGTTTTAAATAAAAAGTGCTTTTATTAATGTAGTATGACATCAAAATGAATCGTATCACAAGTTTCTTTAATAATCTCTCATAACATTTCAATCAAACACATGCACAATTTGTTTATTGCATTTCCAATACTGGGGCCACATTAACGTTCGAGTTCCTTTAACAATGTCAAATAACATTTACAACAAAGTAATAAACATGAGTATATATAATATGTACAATGCACAAGTCTCTCCTCAGTGTTCTGCAAAGTGTTCGGTTGATAGCAACCATTCTCTTCTGCCAGTCCACTGATCCTGTTGGGGAGTTGCACCAATGCTTGAGTAGGTTTCACTGCCTCTTCCCATCGCGCGAGGCTATGTTGGGGCCTTGCACAACGATAGTGTCCTCCAAGTTCCGTCCTTCTCTTCATGCCCCAGGCTGCAGGTTCCCATCTGGTTGTGCACGGTCCACAAGTCTGTTCTGGAGCACTGGGAAGCGGGTGCGCATCAGGTTATGGAGGATGCAGCAAGCTTCCACGATGGTTCTGACAGTTTCATGGTGATGTTGCATGATGGTGAGCAGAATCTGGAACCTGTTGGCCAGGATGTCGAAGGCGTTCTCCACGACCCGTCTTGCCCTGGACAACCGATAGTTGAAGATGCGCTCTTCATGGGCGAGGTTTCTGGTGCTGTATGGCTTCATAAGGTCCGCAGTGAGAAGGGGTCATCCCCGATGATGAAATAAGGCACATCCTGATTGTCACTGGGTAGGGGGTCTGGCTGAGGAAAGGCATGAATCCTGTTCTGGTCCAGTCCACGATGGAGATCACTTTCGTTGTAGATCTGAGCGTCTGAGGATGAGCAATTGCCTCATAGGTCAATGTAGGTGAACTGAGCCAGGGATTCGAGAAGCTTTACAGGCCACGTGCTTGCCATCATTGGCACCAACTGTGTGGGGAAAGTTCCATCTCTGGTACCATTGGTCAGTCAGGTCTCTCCATCCTCGTTCAGTTGTAGGGCAAAACAAGAGTTCATCTGTGTACTCCTCAATGATGGCCTTTACCACTTCTCTGACTACTACAATGATGGTGTTGTTGGGAACCCTCCATGCGAATTGCATGTTTCTGTAGGTGTTACCAGAGGCCAGGTGCCGTAGGGTGATTGCCACTTTGAGACCAGGTTCCAGGTTTGCTCGGTAATTGGTGTCTTGCTTGGTCAATCTTTGGGTCAGCCTCTGTACAACTTCATCAAACATGGCTGGTAGCATCTTCATGAAGTGTTGGAAGACTCGTGGAACCTCATTCCTCAGCTCCACCATCAGCTTGTCATACAGTCCATGTTCAAGCCTTCTAAGTATCCACTGTCTGACCCACACAACTCTGTCTCTCCTTCTTTTTCTCTCTCTTCTCCTTCTGTCAACGGCTTGTTGCAATCTGAGGAGGTTCTGATTCTGCTGCTTGACTAGTGCACCAATCACAGCAAGTCTCTCAGCATCCATGGTAGTACAGTTTTACTGTAACTTTGAGCAAATTTGATGTAAATGAGGTCTGCACTCAACGGCAGCTCGATTCCAAATGGGCTCCTGGTCCATTTCTCCCCGTATTTATAGCCAAATTCTGGTCCGCCCCGACACCTCCATACCAACGCAAAACCAAAGTTCATCACCGCAATGGATCGCTGTTTCAAAGCCCGACACCGTTCCAGCAATCCCGTGTCCGCTCGTAACACACTTTCAACCGTGTAACTTTGAGCAAATTCGATGTAAATGAGGTCTGCACTCAACGGCAGCTCGATTCCAAATGGGCTCCTGGTCCATTTCTCCCCGTATTTATAGCCAAATTCTGGTCCCGCCCCGACACCTCCATACCAACGCAAAACCAAAGTTCATCACCGCAATGGATCGCTGTTTCAAAGCCCGACACCGTTCCAGCAATCCCGTGTCCGCTCGTAACACGCTTACAACCGCTCCACTAAAGTTTGTGCAACGTTTAATCACCGCCCGGGCAGAGCTGGCGAAGCAACGGTGGTCCAGCTTTCAAAATTTCTGCGTTGGCCTAGTTGACCAAAGCGTCCACGAACTTGCATCTAGCGGTACCAAACTTTGACTGGGCGTTGTTGGAGCGGTGGTGAACTTTGCCGGAGCGGAAAATAGCCAGCTCCTCACCGCTTGCAATATCTTGTGCAGCTCAAAACTATCGGAGCGGTAGGAAGGACCATAAGCGGTGGCCGAGCGTATACGGCGTTGCCTTAACGGGGGCCAACTTCTCGTGAACGGTAACGAGCGGTGATGAATTTTTTCACCGCTCCAGGAACGCTCCAGCAAAGTTCTTGCGGTGTGACCGGGCCTTATAAACTGTCTACAAGACTTAACTAGTATATGATGAAACAGACTGACAAAAACTTTAAATGGATAAGTAAAATAATCAGATTTGACTTTGAATCTAAAACGGATATGTCCAAATCAATGTGCACATTTATATTAAATTCAAATAGAAAACTTCTTAGAAGAAATAAAATGTCTCTTTCTATTTTGTTTTCTTTTCTTTGTTTGTATGTTTGGCCGAGTCTTTCGAAAATGGTTCGACAGCATCTCCCTATGACTTTAAATAACTTTAAAGTGATTGTAATAAGAATAACTACGGATGAACTCTTTTCTTTTCTTCTATAATAGTCTTCAGCACGCGAATGTCCTCTGATCTGATATGCCGTTTACTCGAAACTGTTAAATATCAGCCAAGTGAAAATCAAAATATTTATTGGCATAAAAAATGCCATATGCTTTCGCCAGAAAAAAAGGAAAAACCTTTGGTGAAATGTTTATTTTATCAACTTATTATGAAATGTGTGACAAATACAAGAAGCCTCTTTGCAGCTTCTTAATACTTCTTTCTTCTCATCGTTGAAACAAGACAAAGAGTTTTTCATTCTTGGCCCTGAATCTTCCTCTTCTAGAAATTTAATATAATTTTAAAATTTTCATTTGGGATGTATTTAAACTCATTATAATGAACAACTTTTCAATGATTGAAAATAAAACTCCTGACAAATATCAGTACTCTAAAATACACAAAACGTCAGCATAAACACTGCTGCAACAAATATCTATAAGTAACGGGGTAGTTTCGTGTACGATGTCGATGGAATTTCGTTAACACAACTTCAAACATGTACACTTCGTAAAACAGTAAGACGAAGCTGGCAAAAGATATCCATAGATGGCTTACTTTAGAGGCGGAATGATATTCTAGTATCAAAAATCTAAACTGTAACAATGAATTTCGATAAGACATTGTACAATTACAAAAGTCAGCTTCCAGCATTAAGCATTTAATAGTCAGTTTCATCTTACAAATATATAATGCTGAATGGGGGAATTTCAATTAATTTGTAACATAAATATTCATGATTTTAGGTCATAAAATTAGTGAACTGAAAAGGAATGTGAGACAACCTACTTTTTCATTAGTTTATGTGTAAACAAATGCTTTATAAAACTATATAAAGAGAAGAACAAGAACTGTCACTGAAAGATTGCAATACCCCCGAATTGGTACTCTAACCTTTGAGCTGATAACCATATAAAGATAATGTGTGCAAAAATTAACTAAATCTGTTCAGAAATACAGAAGTAATGGCCAATATCAGGTATTTTTGACAACGGATTCTTCGAAGTCAGAGTCATTCAGGAGTCAATGTAATATAAGCATACGTGAATAGGAAGGTCTTGCCAAAATGGTGTTTTGGTCAAGTATGAAGTCAATCCATTTACTAAGAAGCTAGTTATAGGATAGATAATGTTTTTTAACAATTACTCAAGGTCATTCAGACGTCAAGGTCAAACAAATACAGTCAGTGAAAACGTACAAAGGGATATTGTTTCTAAATTTGAAGTAAATCCGTTTACTAGTAAGGAAGTTATGGGCAATGTAAAGGTTTTCAAACGCCCGGACTGACAGACGGACAGTTAAAAAGTATATGCCCTTCTTCGGGGGCATAAAAAGAAGACGAAGAAAACTGTAAACATTCCTTCTATATACAACATTCTTTTTATGCACTTACCTTTGGAGGAATTTTCATTACGCAAATATTGTGCAGGAGACGTATTGCAAGAGTGAAGGATGAAGTATTAGCATCCATAACGCATCCGTCGAGTTCCTAACTCATCCACAAGCCCATCTGGAGCAGTAATTCTTCAAGCTTAAGAATTTCTATTACGCAATAAAAAAACATTATAAAATATTTTTAAAAAATGTTTTAAAACTGAAAGAAAAAATTAAGTTATATACGAATGCTCATGATATTAACGCATATTGACTTTCATGTATATCTTGTCTCTGATGTATAAAGTACAGAAAATAAAAGCCATCGAAACTTTAAACCAACATGCGCAATTTTCATTTCAAACTATTTTTTCTGAAGTATCAAAACTGAGGAAGAAACGTGTAATTCTTTGAATCAAATTGTGCCGAATACTTGGATGAAACAGTTTTATAATAAAACATATTGGATTTCATCTTTCACCAGATCGTGGGACATTCCTTCAGGCGAAGCTCTCGCGGGCACGGCAGGCATTTTGCCTCTATTTTTCTTCTTTCCGTGATATGTTACGGTATTTCCCTTGTCGGCTGAGTGTTGTGGTAAGACAGAGGCACCGTCTCCTTCTGTTTTTCCGCAAAGTGTCTTAGAAAAATATTCTGATAGCTTGTTGTCTACTGTTTCTAACCAGTTTGACCCTTTTTTCCGCATTTTTATGCTTTGTCTAAAATGTCTTCCAAGTGTTCCGTCTCTCTACATAGTTGAAGGTAATAAGAATCATGAGCGGTAGCTCATTATTTATCTTTTCTATTTCTTCAATTTTTGCTCTGAGCATGTCAAGTACTCTTCTCTTATATGCAGGAGACTGTTTACTTGAAGCCTTCTAATATCAGCCTGTATTGCTTCTTCAACATCGTTTTCCATTTTTGAGATTCGTTTATACTTTTCTTGAGAAAAGCTCAAGGTTTTTACACATCGACGCACTGGTTTTTCTCACACTGAAAAAAGAAATTTCTCTTTCGGTTGAAAAAGAACTAAATATATTGTTTAGACAATAGCCAAGCTGAGTTACATGACTTTCCTTGAAAATCCCTTTTTATTGCAAAAATACGCAAACAAAGCATACTACCGTGTTCCGATTGGACAATCGTAATTTAATTAAGTAAATCTACACCAAGATGCACGATGGTATGATTGTGAAATATCAAGTGTTCTATTTGTCATTTGGTGGGTGTGGTAGTCTGACATCCAAGCTGGCTTTTTCTTTGCTCTCTCTGACCTTCTTGGTCTTAGTTCTGTTAGACCTGTGTTTGTGTTTATCCTGTCTTATTCTGATGGTGTACTACTTTCCTCAAATGTAGTTTTGGCCTCTGTATCAAGGTTGACTTTAGCGGTGCTGTCAGCGTGACTGCCTGAAGTGTCAGTATTTCTTACTTCTTCTTGACGACTGTCCTTACTTTTCTCAGAAATTATTTCTTTCTGCCTAGTAATCTCTTCTGGATGAGCTGCATCTTCAAAGGCATGCTTACTGTCAGTTAGTGAAGTCTGGGCATCTCCATTTGTAGTTGTAGTTAGGACAACTTTATCTTCACTACTGTCTTCTTCGTCAATTTCTATGTTACCTATAACTGAATTACTTTTAACACTATGGCTTTCCTTAGGTATATTTCTTTCTTTTTTTGACTTAACAATGTCTCTATCTCTTTCATTATTACTGCTTTCTTTGGTTCTTGGTTCATTGTCTATGAACCCCAAAGGTAATAGATGATTCCTATGTAGCCTTCTCATAGTTCTATCTTTTGACTGTATATCAATACAGGTATATTCTCATTTGGCTGTCCTATGATTTTGCAAGTATCTTGTTCAAATCTATCTTCAATCTTATGTTTCCGATCAAAAGCTTATGTTTAGACAGAGACTGTATCACCTATATTGATTTTTGCAGCTTTGGCCTTTTTATCATAATAGCCTTTCTGATTTGCCCTAGCCTTCTCGGTATCCTTTCTCACCACCTCTTGTACTGCCTTTATCCTATGTTTAAGCACTTCTACATATGATTCTGTAGAGGATGAATCATTTGTGTCTTCTGGAGACACTTTTGAAACACAGCATCAATTGGCAGTCTTGGCTTTCTCCAAAACATAAGTTCATATGTAGTGAACTTAGTGGTCTCATGTTTGGTGCTATTGTATGCATGTACCAAAGTTGGATGGTATTTCTTCCAATCCGTCTTTTGCTCTGTCTGCAATGTGCCCAGCATGTCTAGCAATATACGATTGTACCTCTCAGTTTGGCCATTACCCTTTGCATGGTATGGTGTGGTTCTGGATTTATCAATGTTAAATATCTTACAGAGCTGTGCAGTGACATCAGAGTCGAAATTTCGTCCTTGGTCCGTGTGAATTCTTACGGGCACCCCATTGTTGACTAAAAAGTGTTCATAGAAAGCCTCTGCAGTTGTCTTCGCAGTCTGGTTGCGAATTGGTATAGCTAAGGAATATTTGGTAATGTGATCGGTGATAACCAATATATTAACACTGAGTTAAGTGCAGACTTGAACAAAAAATTCAGAACTATATTAGAGAGTCCCGTGATGCCGGTGGCATTGTTAAAACATCCATTGTTCTAAGTAAATGGCTTGGTGTCATCAAGGATTATAATAAATATCTTCTTAAAGTAAATGGAGGTTCAACTGAACTGACTAGGCCATGGACTAGATCCCTTTTGGAGAGAATAAACTTAACAAAGCGGAAAGGCACAAAAGAAATCAAATATTTGCCAGATGATTTTGAAAAAAATCAGACTGAATATTTAAGCAGGATTAACTTTGCGGTAGAGAAAAATAATATCTCAGATGATGTTGTCCTTAACTGGGACCAGACAGGAGTAAATATGGTTCTGATAAGCCAGTGGACAATGACTCAAAAAGGTGATAAACAAGAAAAAAATGTAGGAAGTGATGACAAACGCCAAATAACAGTGTTATTGTGCTGTTCAAATCTGTAAAACTTTTACCTCCGCAAGTCATATATAAAGGTAAAAGTGATAAATGCTACCCTTCTACAAAATTTCCGGAGACCTAGAAAATCACTCAATCAGAAACTCACTGGGGCAATGAGGAAACAATGCTAGTGTTTTTTGATAAAATACTGATTCCTCACATCGAGTCCATAAGAGAAAATTTTCCAGTTGAAAGGTACAAACATATTAATAATCAATAACGTGACAAATAGATAGAATTATCGAATACGTTAATAAATACAAGAACGTCAAACTTAAGTATATACTTGTAAACAATTGTAGGGTAAAACAGTGAAAAATATTTTGTTCATATCCATTGTTATGTGTCAAACTCGCTCTATCTATTTGAGCTTATGTATCGTCGGTACCGGTTGCCCATATGACCGTCGCCCCCTGAAGAGATTAGTTATTTTATGTTGTGGGGGTAGTGCAAGATGCTGAAAGCATCCCATTCCAGGGACACCTCTGGTTCTTTTGCACGCTCAGTGAAAAGCAATTATACATGGGACCTCGGTTTAATGTCTCATCCAAAGGACTATTAGAAATGGTAGTTGAGGAGCGGGGGATCGAACTCGGGACTCCTGGTTTACCACTCCAGCGCGTTACCACTGGATCACATCCGCTCCCAAACTGGCATTCAGTTGGGTGATTTCCTTTCATAGTTACACAATGCATCTTTTTGTTGCATGACCCAGTTGTACGACACCTTATTAGGTGTGAAAATAAAGTATTACATTTTGTTCTTATACAGGTGTGACCAGACTGCACTTGCAATTTTTGATGTGTTTAAAGCTCATCGCAGTGAGGTTTTGCTGGACAGACTGAAGGAAAAGAATCGACTTCGTTCCACCATCATGCACTGATCAACTACAGCCATTGGATGCTATACCAAACAAAATTTTCAAAGACGAATTAAAATCAGCTTTCCAGAATAACTATTCTGACTGTGTTCCAAATAAACTGAAAAACAATGAATCTGTACGTAAAATTTATTTGAGAACAAGTGCTATTAAACCAATACTTCCTAAGTGGCTAATGAAAGCACATGACTCTTTATCTTCCAAGACTGAAATGATCAAATCGGCATTTCAAAAATGTTCCATTTAATTACAGTGCAGATAGAACAAATGAAGCAGATTATCTTGACACATGAATATTTATAGTGTTTGTAAATAAAATTTCATAACCACGCCGCGGTTACTTCCCTTTCAGTAATCAAGAATGACATGTGATGATGATCTATATTTAAAGTTTATAACCACGCCGCGGTTACTTCCCTTTCAGTAACCAAGAATGTCATGTCATGATGGTCTAAATAAACTTTTTTTTCAAATTGATTTCTATTTTAGTTTTAGAATTAAAACCGATGCATTGCTTATCGATACAATTAAATGAATATTTGTTTTCAAAATTTTTACAAGTACATGTTACACCAGCATGGGTACAAATATACCTCTCAGAATGATGAAATTTACGCTGGCAGAAATTTTCGCGATTTTCATGAATTCGCGAAAATCGCAATAATTTCCAGGTCGGGAACTTTACCATTTATACAATAGTAATCGCACTGTCCGTCCGTTCGTCCGGTAAAATCTTGTCCTCGCTGCTTCTCAAAAACCACTCGAGGGATTTTATTGAAACTTAAAAGGAATGTTTGTCACCAAGCCCAGTTGTGCATATCGTCAGGAGATTCTGCTCGATTTATTTTTGGCAGAGTTATGGGCACTTAGTAATTTTTCACTCTTACTTCTATATTAAAATCATTTCCACGCTTAATCTCCAAAACCACTGGAGGATTTCATTAAAACTACACAGGAATGTTTGTCACCAAACCTAGCTGTGCATATCTTCAGGAGTTTTTGGTCGGATTATTTTGGCAGTGTTATGGGCCCTTAGTCTTTTTTAACTATAACTTCTATATTAAAATCTTGTCCAAACTTCATCTACAAAAGCGCTTGGGGGATTTTATTTTATATAAAACATCAGTGAATTTGATATTCGTTTGATTATCAGAAATCCGCCGAAATGTAATTTATATTAACAGTTAATTTCATGCACGAGGTTTTTTGTGAAATTAGTTAAATGTTATGAATTTGGAACGGTATGTTAACAGCGATCAACACGAGTAAAAGTAATTACCATGATAATCAATGTCAGGCATTATTTGCTAGTTGTTTTTTTAACGGTTAACCGGTTAACCTTCAAAAGAACAAACGGTTAACCGGTTAGTAAAACCAATACCGTTGCCATCCTTAGTAGAAAGTAATCTCTTCAGATAGGTGAAATAACACTGGGCCACTTTTGATATGTACATTAGATAACTTTATCTATTCAACTGTGTTTTATTGTACAAGGTATTCTTATTTCTTTGTTTAGGTGTAATGAAATGTTTTTTTTTTCTACAAATATAATCAAAACAGAGTGGGTAAATAATGATACGAGTTTATCTACATTACTTAGACTCTCAGAGTTTTCAACAACAAAACTTTCCTTATGTCATATCAAATTTCTCTCAACAGTATAAATTGGACAGTCCAAAATGACATGTGTTTCGGACTCTGCAGCATTACTTCCAAAGGGACAAAGACGCTGATCTCCGGGCAAGCCGTCATATTGACAATTTTCCAGTCGCCACTTCGAAATTTAGGAGGGACAGATCTATGAGCATAGTACTGCTCGACAGAGTGGTCACTCTTTAACATTTTATAGGATCGTTATTCATTTCAATTTGAGCCATTTATTCCAGTTACTTGTTCAATATCAGTCTACTATTGTTCAATATGAGCATTAGATAATACAGTAGATACAGCATCAGTCAGTTGTTTTCTTGAGAACGAAAACTGTACGAAACTGTTTAATCCTAAACATCAGAATTTATCCTTGACAATAAAAGCCCAGTTTTTATACATAAAGCCGCCTTTATTGCAAGTCCAGTTAAAATCTTTCTTATTAATACGAGATTCATCCTAGTTTAGACTGCGATACAAATGACTACATACTACTATCCATTGATCTACCAATACTTTGTTCAAAACCATTTCATCATAGACAGGAGCATTTGGCGTATATTAACTAGTGCCAAGATAATCTTAATGCACGTTTATGTACATGTACTGCATTTATTCACGAAAAGGATTTGGTTTTGGTGCCCTTAACAGAGGCCCCATATGTTATGATGGGTTCAACAAGCGAGTTGTACAATTTTGTGTAAATATCGTACGGCAAACCGCCATTACTTTTGAACCGTGCAGTGAGAAGCCTTAAGACATGACGCGCGTTTTGAGCTATAACTTTTTGCCGTAATATTATTATCAAGGTGCTTGGTCAAAATGATATCAAGATACAAATACTTATTTACATAATAAATTATTGACTCTTCTCGTGTCAATATTTAATATGACCTCTATGTAGAATTAGGCCTGAAATGTACAATGTTACTTTTACTGGCATTAACTGACATTGAATTTGTTCTACACCAGTAATTCAACAAATTCAACATAAATTGCAAATCGAGTTCATTTCCTGCAATCGGAACAACATTATCTCCATTAAGAAAGATGCACACTTTTTCACTGTCAATATCTATACCTTTTTGCATATTCTTTAGCAATATTGAAAGTCGAATACTGCAATCAATATAGATACTGAAAAAATCAGTAGATAAGGAACAGGTCTGACGTAATACTGTATCAACAGTACACCAATCAGTATAAAAACCATTTACACGGACACAGGATGAAATGTTAACATAAAGAAATCGTACTACAGAGAGCATTTTGGTTGACAAGCTAATAAAGATAAATATTTCTTTATGTATAAATATATATATTACAAAGAAAAAGAATTTGCCATTTGGCTAATTATAAATCTAGAATGATATTGATCCGAAAATGGCTGGGTTTTAAACTTCAGTTGCAGATGATAGACTATATCAGACAAACGGGCAAAGGTACAACCTGTTAAGTAATAGAATTGAATTCTCATTCCAAAGAAATTAAATCTTTTATGACTTACCAACTAAAAAATGGGTTTTAAACTTCGTTTAATTCATTTCATATTAATAACTACGGGGAGATATCGTTTAGCTTTATTTAAGTGTGTATTGTACAATTTATGAATATGTTCAGGATACCGGCACTGTATATACAAAACACACGCAGAACACTGTCTCTTATTCAAGACTTAATAACAGTCAGTATAACTTTTTAAGTTACAAACTAATTTTACACTACCACAATTCATATTCAAAAATTCATACACATTTTTAAAGTCTTGCTCCGAGCACTCTGGTCTCAGTAAGGTCATTGAATAACTATCTTTTTTCACTGTACAATGCTATTAGCTTTTATGTATTATATGGTTGTGTGTTTTTGCATGCACCACTGTCGAGTTAATGGGTGGGTTTGACTTATATCACCAAGACAACTTGTTCTTATTTATTCTTATGATAACCTGTGTGAGGTTGGTGCACACTAGAACCTTGTTTAAATCCCCCAGTGACAAATGTTTTGGCACTGACCGTTCCAAGGCAGTAACCCCTCGGGTTCTCTCTTAATTGATCTATAAATGAATTTATTCTATCTTTTCCCGTACTTTTAGACTGCAAAGGGAGGCTGTGTTTTTTTCTGTCTTCTTCCTGATATACTTTTTCACATTTTTGCATCAAGACGGCCTTGTTTCAAATTCAAAAATGCATTGTATACATTGTATATATGTATTACATTAAGACAGAATGAGTTGATCAAATATACTTAGAATACAGCCTCTTTTCAATTAATACTATAATGGCATTCAAATTTGTTCGAAGATTTTAACGTGTGTATGAATGTGTGTGTGTATGTGTGTGTGTGACAATTTTGGCGTGTGTTTGTGTGTGTTTATGTGTGTGTGTGTTTTTTGATGTTATTTACGACTTTTTTAGGCAACAATAAAAAATCACAAAAAGACATACGTAGTATCATTGATAATTCACTGATGAAGGCTTTCAAAGTTGCCACACAAGGGACTTGAAATTGCAGCAGTTTTTCGCTCGGTAATACGTTGAAATGCACGGTGAAACAGTCACCCGAGGAAAAAGACCTAGCCGTATCATATATTTCGGGAGAGTTTTTATTCCTGGAGCAAATGCGACTTCATTTAATTTATCTAAAAAGAACACTTTGCAGTACATCTTCCAATGCTAGGGCAAACTTTGACCGGTGCATAATGCATAATATTATTTTACAAAGTATGATTAAATATAAAAAATCTTTCTACTTCGACTAAGAAGCTGACAAAAAGACATTACATTTAAAGCCTGTAAATCAATAATGATATTTTTAAAATAAAGAAGCTGTGCATAATATTTCGTAAATGCAAACAACAGTTGTTTGTTTACGAAATGTCACATTTTCCTTTTCTCGAATATCCTTTTCGTGATACTGGATCACAGTAGGTCGGATCGTCGGACATTCCTTCAGGCGGAGTCCGATCTGGCAAAACGGTAATTCCGTCTTGATCCTTTTGCATTCTCTGAGATGCATCGATATCTTTTTCGTCAGCTGAGTCTTTTGATGTGACAGACACGTCATCTCCTTCAAAAGATTCTTCCATGGCTTTTTTCCAGAGCGGATCAATGACATTTTCCCATGGTTCGTTGTAAACTGTTTCTAGCATACCAGTTGCACCTTTTTCTTCGGCGTTCGAAGGTTTCTTGTAATGGGGCATATTCAAGGTTGCTTTGTTAAATATGTCTTTCCAGTGTTTCGTCTCCTTACACAGCTGATGGTAAACAGAATTATTACGAGTTAGCTCCCTTTTCACTCTATCAACTTCTTGTATCTTTGTCTTCAACATGCCAATATACTGTTCCTCAATGTGTTTTAGACCGTTTTCTTGAATCATTTCAATATCAGCGTTTATAGCCGCTTCTACGTCTTTTTCTTCTTGTATGATCAGCTCATCATCCTCTTGGAAAATAGTCAATCGTTTTACTTTTCGCCGCTGTGGTTCATCTCCTTCTGAAAATGATTGAAAAAGAAATGAATTATAACTCTTGAGGAAATGAACAGCACACACTTCATTTATTATTGAGAGCTTCCAGTAGGTCTTTTTATCCATTCATGTATATGTTTCGAAATTTTCTGTACCATATCAAAAGCTCATCTGAGCCGATATGCTATAATGATTGACTATCACCCGCCGTCCATCCGTTCACAACTAGATTCAAGCGACATTTCTTTTAAAACTACTTGGTCTGTTTTAAACTAAAAGACCTTGGGTTACTAACTGACCTTATATAAGCCTTTCTGTTCTCACTAAAATCGTAAGGCCCAGAACTTATATATTTGGTCCTGTAGCATTGTTTATTGGTTCTGTACCAAGTTGTATAAATAATGACCCCATGGTCAAGTGACTCAACCGTGGGGTCATTCATTTAACTAACAGATGTTGCTTTTTTACCCAGGCCCAGATATTTGATATGTATCATTGTTTGGTGGTTTTGTACCATGTAATTTCAAATAATAGCCCCAAGTTTAAATGCGAACCCGTCTTTTAGGTAAAAAATTATTTTATTTCGGCTACACAATTTAGTATGAACCTTTATGTTCACATATGGCCGTTTTGCGACCTTTACATTGACTTATTGGCCTACGTCCCGGTTTTTGAAGCTTTAAAATATTTATAATTTGAATGCTGACTTCAACCATGACCAAATCCTTTAGTTCCCTGTTTTGAAGATACGTGTATGAAATTAACATCAAATGTACGTTTTCACCTGTACATTGTAATTTCAAATATTTATTAATTTCTGTCTTCGATATTAAAATTTTAACTGCCTAATTTTGCTTGAACATTTTGTAAACATAAGTTTGGATGTCTGAGTATTCTGTACTTGAATTGACGTATGCCGTCATAAGGCTACCATAAAAGTGTGCGTTATGCAATGACTGATTTTCAGACAGTTAAGTGACAACAAGATCTTCATATGTTTCTTAATATACGTAAATTGAGTGTGAACAGAAGCCAATGAAAATCGATTTTTTTTCAACAGCACGGTAGCAAAATCAATATTAGCCTTTCATTAACATTTATTCTTTTTTTAATTCAGGAGTGTCATTGTTATGAAAGCAGCCAATAAGAATTTCAAAATGTGAGAGTAACAATCTTTTTAAGAAAAAAATCATGAAGATGGTTTGCCGATGAATAAACAGCTTTTCAGGTTCAAGTAAATAGAAAACACAAATTAATTTCGCGTTCATATTTAAACATGGTAAGTTTCACACGCAGATCAAGACCTTTTAAGCCTCGAATCTGACACTAATATAAAGTGGTAGGTTCGCTAAGTATGGAGAATGTCCAAAGAGTTTATAGAAAAATAAAAAAAAATCCTTTTCAAATATTTTGTTATATATATGAATTTTGTGTAAAACAAGTTTTGAAGCATAAGCCTGTACAATTTTAATCTGCTTCCTTCATGTTCTGGATGTTTATGGTCGATAAATTACCCTACCGTTGTGGCATGTATGCTGATGTTTTAATATTGTTTTTTGTTTTGTTACTGTTTTTTTTTTTTTTTCATTACTGGAAGCAGCCAACATTAGTATTATTGTACTAACTCTGTGAATCGATAAAATCTGTCAAATGAGTAAAAAAAGCTGCAATAGTCAAAATACGGATGTCTGCTTCCATTGTTTAAAACTTTCGACACATAAAATGGGAATTTGAACTTTTCCCTTAACCCGTAAGCTACATTTTCTTGTATCTTTATTCACGAGCCTTGGAACCCGAATCAAAAACAAGCTAAGAACAAATGTTTTGTAAGATGTTTCGCCAACCAAAATATCCAAGGGTTTAATTTGAAAAAAAAAAAACAGTGAAAACACATTTTAATTAATACAGTATGATATAGCAACTTTAAAAATATCCGTTCATCCGACAAGGCAAACAAGGCAATAACACGACCTAAACGTGACTTGTGATCACGGTGTATAGTAGTCTCATTTCAAGCGTACAATAAAAATAGTAACATAGTGTCAGGGGCACTGTTTTTCTATGCCCATATGAATAGTTTTGATGTTTGCTACTTGAAAGAGACAGAGATTTGCAACAGCAATAAATTTATCATTCTGTTTCTTTGTCATCTAAGCGTGATACTGATGTTAACCATGGCAACAGAGTTTGATCTTTTAAATGAATATGGTGTAGAATAATTAATATTGAATGAAGGACATTCCTGATAACAAATTATCTCCCTTACTCAGATAACATCAAAGGTAGACCAAATAGCACATTGGTCCTTTCAGTTGGAATCCTCTGACTTTATCCTTGTTTCTAATTGTGATGGTCATGACTTTTAGTTATGAGAATTGTCATTTATATATTAAATAAAAAGTTAGTATTATCAAAAATCAAAGATTATGGTGTTAACAAAACATATTGCTAAACTTAATGTGTAATCTGACTTCCAGTGCTGCAAACAGTTAGGCTTAATTATCACCATACCAAAAGAGAAAATAACATAAAAGCAGAGAGTCCAAATGGAAGGACCAATGTAATATCAGATAGATAATATTCAGGGTAGATAAACCACTAATGTCCCCCATTGTTTCACTACTATTAGTTTATATTGTTTAAAGAATTAAACAAAATATAAGCAAAGCTGTGATCCTTTAAGACAAACTGCAAGTTAGGGTTGCTGAGTAATTATCTGTGCTAAAGTTGTTTCGAAAAATGAGAGGGACAGTGTTTCAATAAAAAAGGTATCGATATTAATTTAAACCCATATATTATGTTATTTTGTTATCTTTGTGTCATTTTAGAATATTACAAAATAGGAAGACGTATCCGTCGGTGTTCTAGGCGTAGTCGTAAAAAGTGGGATGTACTGTCAGCTTAATTTTTCATTATATTAGTATTAATATTTGTTAGAATCTGAACACTGTTTTCAAGTTACCTTCTAAATCCGTTGCTTCCAACACCATCTTATAAACGATTTCCTCTTCGGCTACCTTTCCATCAAGAAATGTTTGCAGGGCTGTTGTCGCCTAATATATTGACCAAAAAATAAGTTTTACAGCAACCCAACATTATCATACCGCAATACATTTTCAAAAATGTTTTTCTTCTCGACCGAATGATATAGAGAAATTGATTATACAGAAGAGAAACGTGATACATTCTTTTTTGTAGTTGCATTTAATTCTTATATAATATTAAGAACATTCTATTTATTTTCCTCTTTTCCTTCACTTACCACAGAACCCATGTAGCCAGCTTCTCTCTTAAATTGTTGGACCAGAGAATCTATGTCTTTCATGTATTCGTCATAACCACTTCTAGTACAGTACTTGCGATTCTTTATTTTCATCTGTATTTTCATTGTATCCAGCCGGTTCAGTAATTCGTAGCATTTTTCCTCCATGTGTGCCTTGACACTGTTTTTGAATTTTTCAAAGACGGTTTTGAAGGTGGCCTAAAATGACAAGTGGATTTGAAAATTTGGGATATTTATGGTTTAATTATTTAATTATTAAATAATTTTTTACACTGCCGTTCACAAATATTTTGATCGTTTCCTGTGTTCATTCAGATTTCTTCTTAAAAATGTATTACCATAGAACCAAAACTAATTAGATATTTTAAGTTAAGATTAATTGTGAGCCTCTCTATTTGCTATTCAATTGATCCTTAAATGAATGTATCTATTCGAACTCGTTTAAACGTGCATATTCATACCATTATTTTAAAAAGTGATAAAGATAGTCCTGCAAATTATCGACTAATCTCATTAATCAGTTGCATTGGAAAAGTATTTGGACGAACTTTTTTTACACACATCTATAACTTTTAACATCTTAATAAACACACTTATTAAAAACAATCAGGATTTCTCCCAGGTCATTCCACAGTTAACTAGCTTAATAATATTTACAAAGAAATTTGCAAAGCTTTGGACGAAAAACAACTAACATGTACGGTTTATTGTGTTATTTCCAAAGCATTTGACAGAGTATAGCATCAAGGTCTTATCTTTAAATTAAAGCACTATGGCATTTCAGAAAAACTTAATTATTCGATTTTCGACTATTTAGATAACAGAATTCATCATGCCTTCGTCGGCTCTTCTTTTTCAGAAACCAAAACTATTAATGCGGGTGTGACCCAGGGCTCAGTCCTGGGGTCGCTCTTTTTTCTAGTATATGTCAATGACATTGCTGACTCGTTACAAAGAACTGTGCGACTTTCTGCAGATTATTTGTCTCTTTCCGAAAAAAAATTCTCACAAGAAGGATATCATTGAAACATTGTTAAATTCTGATCTTGAAAATTTTTACAATGGTCAAAACATTGGTTGGTAAATTTCAATCCAACGAAAACTGAAGTGATAGCTTTTTCTCTTAGTGATAAAGATCATCCGAGACTTAAGTTTGACAATACCAAACTAACATATGCTAATCAACACAGACATTTAGGTGTTACCTTAAGCAGTGATGGAACTTGGCACGAATATATTTCTAAAATTTTATCGTCCGCTACTAAAGTATTTGGGTCAATGCAGATGTTAAAATTTAAGTTAAAAGGGCATATTTACTTAAATATTTATTTCATATCTACGACCTATAAAAGAATACGCATGTATTGTATGAGATAAATGTATTTTACAAGAAAAGAATTTTAAGAAAAACTACAATATGATGTTGCAAGAGTAGTAACTGGTTTATTGCGTTCTGTATCGATCGACTTTTTAATGAAATTGAACGGGTATCATTATCAGATCACCGAAAAATGCAAAAATTAACGCTTGTCTTTAAAGTAAAACATGTTACCAGAATATTTATCAGAGTTATTCCAGACGTCTGGAAATATATTCAAAATCTGTAATTCCATCATCTGTTCAGCTGTGGAATGAACTAAGTGAAGACAATCGAAGTTGTCAAACTGTAATCAATTTTAGATATAATCTAACACAAATAGTACCAAAGTATTTTCTATCTGGCCACAGAACCTATTCAGTGTACCAGGAAGTGTAGTAACCACATGATTCAAGCTACAATTTTCTAAGAGATGATAGTTTACCCTAAGGGAGATAGTTTTCATTTTTCTTAGAGTGTGTAAATTACAATATTCAGAGACGTATCGTTTACCAAACGACTAGACTATTTCATCTATTAACTATTAATAAGATTTTGTGTGGTGATGAAAATCGTACAGAACGTTTCAAATGTTAATTTATATTTTAGGATTAAATCTAGTAAGTGAATGCTTTATCGAAGAATAAATTCTCTGTCTTCAAATCTTGCATATGTTGGGGTCCATTTGGTGGAAGGGGCGGCAGAGTATTAATAGCTGTATAAAATCCATTCTTTGTATAATTTTTTTATGAGGTACCTTAAAATTTCAAATCTAGAAACTACAAACAAGGTAATACTTGTATACTAAAATGATATGCATGAAATTCAGCATTTTTTAAAATCGTTTATTATTCAAAAGAAATTTACTAAATATGCTTAATATGAAATATCGTTTTAATCGGATATCATTTGATACTATAATGTGACACATTATAGATTAGCAGTTCTAATGTTGTAATAACTTGTCGTCGAATCTTTTTTGTACTTTGCTAAATGACGATATCGTTGTATTGTATTGTACATTGAGAAGTACCGAGTAAAATATCATTCAACTAAAAAGGCCAAAGTCAAGGTTGAAATCTGTAAACTGTTCATGTTTTAAATTTATTTGTTGTAGCTGTAAAAAAAATTTGGAGGAAATCAGCAAGTGAACACCGAGGTCAACCAAGGTCAAGTCTGAAATTTATATTCAAAACTGTGAACATGTTTCTAGTCTTGTTGCGGTAAAGCTGGTCAAGTTTTTACAATGTCCAAATTGAAAATCTACATTTAGAAATACAACACGATCCAACTTTCATTGTCTCGCTTAAAATTGAAATTCTTACAGGTACTGATCCCCAGAAGGGGCCAAGTTGAACCGAATGTGAATGATTTAAACAATCTTAGTAGTGATCCATTACACAATACTACATACTGAATATCTAAGCTCTAGACAAGAAGACTTTTAAAATATTTCGTATTCAACACAAAGTGAACCCTTAGGACTAATGTTGACTATAAAGGTATCTTTTAAAAAGCTCACTGAGACAGTGCTATATACCAATTATCTTAGCTCTCGACCTAATCGTTTTTCTTACATGTCAATGTGAAACAAGAATTTGCCGTTGACAGCATTTCTTTTATTAAAGAACTATCATGGCTTGAGTGAGTTTGAGAACGGATCATTTAAAGAACGTTTATGGGAAACTATTTTGAAATTGGGTCAGCGGTTTCTGAGGAGAATATTTTTAAATTTTCCTATAAAGTCACATTGTGAAAACTAGCCCCGCCCTATATTTACGCATCAACATGGTGAGAAGGAAATGCCACCAAAGGAACATTTCAGTGAAATTATTTTGAACCCTGGACACGGTTTCTGAAGTGTAGATTTTCAAATACTTCCATAACGTCCTGCAGTAAAAACTTACCCTGCCCCGTGTCGGCCAAGTTTTTACCAATCAACATTGCTTGAAGTAACTGGATAAAAATCCACACTAGAAAAAAATCCGTGAAAATTATTTCAGACTAGCAATTCCTTATGAGAAGATTTTCAGTGTTTCCTTTTGATTGTTATGGTAACCAGAGTTCTACATGAAACCACCGAATTTTATATCAGTTAAAAGAGGACTAATTAAGGAATATAAATGTAAAGTTTGGTTAAAAACTGACTTAGTGGTTAATGAAAAGATGCTGCTAAAAAATAAATGCTAGCAACGGTCGACGAACAATTATGCATAAGAACAATTCACCATTGAGCACTTCGTTAGTTACAAACAAAAATACTATAAAAGTTCACCATTGCTTGTTCCTCGTAAATTTGCTCATCATCAATAACCAGTCCCGACTTCAAAATTTCAAGCGCTGCCTTCATGCTATCTTTATGGTAATTCACAAGTCCTCTCTCGCTTGGTGCATAGGAGGCTATGCGTTTTTTCATTTCGGCATTGTACACATCCGTCGCTTTCTTTACTACATGTGTGTTCTCAACAGCTGCCATTGAAAACATTGCGCTAGTCAAGCAAGGTGTTTCGCCCCTCTGTATTGCGTTTACGTAGTTCAAAAGCAGAGAACTAAACACTGAAACAAAACGTTAGTTTTTATTTCGGCAACAACGTGTTCATACATTCCATATAATAAATGAAAATATAAACCTTTGATAACTTTCGTTAAACTAATGATTATTTTAAATCCTTATATTACATTGCACTTACTTCTGCCATTAATTGCCTTTCCTGACTTCAATGTCTTCGGTTGACAAGAATACACATAACACCGGAATTCGTTGAGTGTTTTCTGAAATTCTTCTTTCAAGTCACTTTCCTTAACAACCATCAGATCTTTCAATTTCGACTGTTTTATCGGCTTACGGAATCTGAAACATTTCCGATTCTTGAAGTATCTTCTTATCAGGATCCTCGGAAGATTGTAGTTTCTTATCGACTCCTTTTTGGAAGTAGAGTCCTGCTCGCTACGTTTAAGTTTCAGTGTATTTTCAAGGTAAGAATCATCGCTCTCGCACTTGCTATCAAGAGTGACGTCCCTTAGCGTCAGTACAAAATTTGGAAAGAAGAAATCCAAGATGGAGTCATCCTCTTCGGACCCATTCACTTTGATGGACGTTTTAATTTTACTCAAAAATCTAATATTCGATAAGGAAAAATATGAATAGGATACTTTATCTGTATTAATTAAAAAATTATTAATAATTTATTAATGATTTCTTACGAACATAAAAACTAGTAACAATTAAAATAGCTTAAAGGAGATATACATATCGTTTTACAACATATTCATAGTTCTTGGCTTTTGTGATCAAAGTGATTCTTTACTAAAACAGTCTTAATATTTGCATAACTTTTTTCTTCGACAAACCAACATTTTCTTATACTTGCACCTATTAATAATGCATTAATTAATGCCTGTGTTGCTTTTGTATTTAATAATTATGTAATAAGTCTTCAGATTACCATTTCTTGGGCATACTGCTTTTTGTTTATCTTTCTATGTCACAAAATGCTATATTCTAAGCACCGCAATAAAAATAAGAGTTTTCTCTAACTCTCTTTTGTGTTATCCTTAACATATAATGTTGATTGACATAGCTTTTTTTAAATCATACTTATTTTGTGATCTTTTTATGTATGTTTTCAATGTTTCTTACCATGTAAATGCACATTTTATGTTGAAATCTATCTATGATTAAAGGATACTTGAATTTGTCAATTGCAGTTCTGTCAACATTTCCTCTCGTATTGTATACCAGTGTACTGGACAGAAGTGTCGAAAGAATAAACCAATTCTTATCATCCTCTATCTCAATCTAAAAAGTTTTATCATAAGCATTAATCCGTTTTAATTTACAAGCCTTAATCAAAGGAACACTTTTTTTCACAAGCATAAATCCAAGGATAAATTTTCTTCACAAATATTTTATATATATATATACTGAACAAAAAAAGAAACTTCCGTTTACTATACATATTTTTTAATGGAATGAAAAGAAATCAACATGTCCAGTGCCCTATATATGTTCGGGCGAACCATCATGTGTCAAATAAAACCAGTTATAACTCAACTGTACGCGTTACACAACAAAAAAAGAGTAATTTTCTGGTGTATCAGTCTAATTCTATATACTATGTTGTCAATAAGGAAAAGACGTTGAAAAAAAATGATTTTTATTAAATTTTCTTTCTTTTTGATACGCCTTGAATTTCACCAAATTTACGTAAACGTGCCAATGGAATGAATGCTTAATACCGGTATGGCTACGAATGAGGTTGCTAGGGTTGTTGGCAGTTCTAGCCGTTCTATTCGAAACCTAAGGCAAAGTTTCCAAGCAATAGGGCATACGGAAGATTTACCACGAAGTGGGCGTCCGCGCGTCACGACGCCTGGTCAAGACCGCTATATCATGAACACACACCTACGCAATCGTTTTCAAACTGCCACTGCTGCTAACAGCCCTGGTACACGTAACCACCGAATATCTGCACAAACTGTACACAATCGTCTGCGAGAGGGTGGTCTACGTGGACGTTGTCCTTACTTTGCCTGTGTATTGACGCTACGTCACCGCGTAAATCGTGTTATTTGGGCATGAACACAACGTCGCTGGATAAGGAAACAATGGAATAGCGTTCTTATCTCCGACGAGTCGAGATTTTCAATTCATCGAAGTGATGACATGGGTTCGTGTATACCGTAGAAGGAATGAACGTTATGCCGACTGTTGAGAACTTGAACGAGATCGTTTTGGGGGCAGAGGTTCCGTCTTGGTTTGGGTAGGCATAGCCACTCGGCGTGATCGATGGAAATTTTAATGCCCAACGCTACCGAGATGAGATACCTGCGAGGAACGTCATCCCACTTGTTACGGTCTAGTGCACACCTATCTATAATTGTATAATACAACCTCTGACAACTGCGTCAGGGAATCGATTCTTTGGTGCCAGTGCGTGTCACTCTGGTGATCGGAGTTTGAATCCCGCTCTCGGTTATGTATCCTAATATGCACTGCACTTTTCTGTTACGGACTTTAATGTTCGTAAGATGGGGGCTGGTCCGGGATAACCCCTCCTGGACTTAGTTTTAAAAATTAAAATGAAAATTAAAAAATCTTTCAAGATTTCTGTCTGATCCATTTATCTAAAAATACACAACTCCATTCGTCATCATATATCATGACTTTCTCAAGAGGAGATGTGTTACGGTCTAGTGCGAACCAACCTATAATTGTATAAATACAACCTCTGACAACTGCGTCAGGGGATCGATTCTTTGGCTCAGTGTTGCCGCGTCACGCGGGAGATCGGAGTTCGATTCTCACTCTAGGTTGAGTACTCTTAGATGCATTGCATCTTTCTGTTGCGGAATTCTATGTTCGTAAGACACTGTTTTAAAATAATGCCAGTACCACACCGTTTCAACAGGATAATGCCACAAGCCATACAGCAAGAGATACTGTGTATTTCCTCAGGACGAATAATATTGCATTCTTTAATGATTGGCCCGCCAAAAGGCCTCGAACACCTGTGGGATAATTTGAACCAGCGTGTTAGACATCGACCTATTCCACCGTCGAACATCTATGAACTAACACAAGCCTCAATCGAGGAGTGGAATAACATTCCAAAGGCAGCAACCAACACACATTTCAGTTCTGTGCGCAAACGATGCCAGACAGTACTCCATGCTCAAGTTAGCCATTCCCGATATTAATGTGTGACTTTCGTCAACGATTCATACCACATTGAATCAACCATTTAACAGTTTTCGTAGAACGTAGAGCAATACAGTTTTACACACAAATTCACATTAAAATACTCTTGGAATACAAATAAAAATAGTTTAACCATTCTTTCCATATTTACATATTTAAACACAGCGGAAGTTTCTTTTTTTGTTCAGTATATATAACTATTATTATGACCTACAATAATTCTACATTTAAGTGTACTCTCAATGGTTCAAAGCTTGTCACATCATAATCATGATTCAATATTTGTGTACATAAAATAATGGGGTGAAATGCGTGAAATCCATAAGGTGATATTTACATTTAATCATTGCTTTCGTCGTCAATGGACCAGACTTTTTCGCTTCATTGAAAGAGTAACTGAATACACCCTTTCTGTATCTAAGAAAACGTACCTACCGCAAGAAAATGACTTACGCTTTGTAAGATTATCACATACAATATTCGATCTATACAAGCCTCTCCAAACTTACTTTGTCAGGGTCATCAATTCCTTCTGTGTCAAGCAAGACAAGGACCTGGTCGTTTTGTGTTGGGTGAGGTCGACATAGAATCCAAATACCTTTCGTCACAGCTGTTGTGGTGTGTCCAGTTTCAAAACATGATTTATTACCAACTTAAAAACAAATAATTATCTTTGAAAACCAAAAACAAAAACATTTTAAACTTTTTTTGTAAGATGGTCATTTTGGTCATTTAGTCATAAACAGAAACGAAGTTTTTGTATACATTTGGGTTCAAGGGTTCTAGATCTTCCCATGGCTACAACGCATGTTTTTCGTTTTGATATGTAACGTATGTTGATGTTCTATAAAATACTATATATATATCTCGTTCACTTGACATCAGGTTTTTAAACCAAGATGAAATGCTGTAGATTGTACACCATTAGACTTACTTCCAATAAATAAACCAAGATGAACATCGTCTTTTACCTGAGGCTAGCTTATTCAGTATGAATGATTTTCCCGTTCTTAGGGTCCCAACGACAGACACCACGTGCAGGGGATGCTCAATGTCTCTGAGATACAGCAACGTTGATTTTTCGCACTGAGGTTTGCCATCGACATTTGAAACTAATACCATGGGAGAGTGGAATAATGGATTATCCGGCCTTTCGTAAGAAACACAGAATAAATAACAGAGTTTATTCATAAACCCCCTTCCGATTATCCAAAATAACAAGTTTGCAAATATATGATATATATTATTACTGAACCAGAACTTTCTTAGAATGTATATCTAACGATTTTTAATCATTGTTATGTATTTTCCACCAGTTAATCTAACGAATTCAAGCTGGCTTTTATATTTGAAATGAGCTTTTTCCATATTTAAAATGAGCTTTTTTAATATTTGAAATGAGCGTTTTCAGTCAAAAGACAAGCATATTCAGTAACTTACAATCACCGGTTATACCCTCCATCACTATTAACTACATACTGTTTTGACAATTCTTAATACTCACAACGGCTTGTCATTAGCTTTCGTTGAAATATCAGTTTTCTGAGACGGCATTTTTCTGTAAAGTCGAAAAAAATGTACTATTGATATTAGAGCGTCATTTAACATAAAATAATTAACGATTGAAAACGGACTAATATCGGAAAGGTTATTGGTATTAACTCCCTCGCCAAGCAGGCAATGAACTAGTAGTTCTTATGGAGTCCATACTAGTCTAATTCTTTCAAGAGACAATAGAAAAATAATTGATTCTCTGGAAAATGACTGTAATTTGATGGAATGAGGTTCAAACACAAGTGAACCAGAACAAACTGAAACTTGACACAATCATTTATAACAAAAATATCTGTGATCTACAACAACTCCACTTCGAATAAGGTACGAGGTAGCAATAGGGCCCTGTATCGTTCACATGAGTATCATTACTCTATAAAGCGAAGCCAGTGAAGAACATTTTCAACTTAAATAGAACATACTTAAACATTCAAAACCTTTTGGACAAGTTTATTACCTGGACCTTTACGTTTATCGATTAATTGCGTGTGTTTATCTTTTGGATTATTAAAGACTTACTCTTTTGACGGGCCAATTTTATCTTTCTTTAATGTACCTTCAACAAGAATGTTAGTCAGAAAATCAGCCACAATCAAAGTTACGATGCAATAAACGTTCAAATTTCAAATACACGTATTTCATGGATGCGGTGTAAAAAACACAAGAGAAATTAGGTCAGTATGTCAATGTCATTTTCGCTCAAACTAAAAGTTGAAATTGGCAAGACAAATGTAATTCATTTAATAGTTTAGCTTAGAAATCGTGTAAGTAGGTCAAGGTGAATATCAGCCCGATGTTGAAGTTACTATTAATGTGCAGAATAGAACACGCGGTCCAAATTATATAACCAGACACCGGTCGACGGACAGATTGTGAGCACTGCAGCTCACCCTAAGCCTGAAGTTCAAGTAAGCTAAAACATACGTTGGTAAAGAAACTGGTCTTTCTGATATAGGTTTCTTCTTTCTATTCTCAATTCTGTAAAATACAAACAAGAACAATATATTTAAAAACGTTAAAAAAGAAGAGTATTTCAAAAACATATTTAACCTGTAGTTGTATAGTTTCTTGTTGAAAAAAAAACGTTCGTGAATGTCACAAACATATAGTAGCATATTTCTGCCGTAAGATAACAAGTTACGTTTCGCAAACAACTTTGAGGTAATTACAAAATATTTGCGATAATTAATCAACTTACTAGTTAATGTTCGCATAATGTTTCACCGCAAGATGAATATTTTAACACAAATTATAGACTTGATTGTACACAATAATGCCCACAACCGCCACAAGTTTTGTTTATGTTTGTCTTCTTTTGTTGATGAGATGATTCTGTTGTAGGATAACCAGGTAAGATCCGCAGACACTTGCTTTTCTACTAGTAGTATTCACAGTAATTAACACGTTTACTAGTTCACGTTCGCAAAACGTTTTCTCGTCAGATAAATATTAGACATAATAGTACCAATAGTGCCCAGAACTGACACTAGTTAACTTAATTTTGTGTTCGACTGTTAAAAGGATAACTAGATATTGTTGCATGACCAGTTGATAAGTTAAGAATATTTGATCAGATATAAAGCGTATATTCCGACAAGCTGACTAGTCATAATACCCATGGACACTTCCTATACGGCGTATGGAACTTTCCAGAGTCTTTTGATTGTCAATCAACGGGCAACACGTAAACTTCGCATTGATCATTTATTTAAGTGACAATATTAGTTAGTACGACAACTTCTTGATACCTGGAAAAAGTTTACTGCTGGCAGTTCAGGACAATTATGTGGACAATTAATTATTTGTGTTACGATCAAAATGTTTTGCAAGCGTTAACTGGTTAGCTAGCTTATTATCACGAGGGTTATGTAAATGCGAGCCTTAAAGGGTTGTCTTAGGGTAGATATGTGCCAACATACAGTCACGTGATTCTTGTTCAATATAATAACGTTAAACATTTAAGCATAATGGTATTTGCTGACTTACCACATGTAGCTACATTTGTGCGTACAGTTATCGTTTTCTTATTTCTAAACAATTATTTGGAGGAACTCCCTAGACATCTATCGAAACCAGTAAGAAGCCAACTGTTTCTGGATAATTAACCCTGCACCCCACTCGAATGTAATTTCAACACACGTAAATGTGTCATATTGCATGGAGTAAGGAACGCTTTTCTTATCCACGATTCCAACGGCTTTCAATTACCTAGTAGATTAAATCTTTCGATTTATGTCTTCAATACGTGAGTAAAAAATAGGATTATGTCGCATTATTCATATATACATGTACTCACTGTGGGGAAGGTGGAGTTGTCCCTCGTGCTTCAAACTTCCCTAATCTACTCTTGGACAACTTCCCCGGCAATTTTGAGATTTCAGCAGTATCTTTCTCCATATTTTGTTTGCCTATAACAAAACAAATGAAAATGGGATAACATACATTCACCGTGGAAGGTCAATGGCTTTTTTGCAATTATTAGAAATCATGGTAACCTTTTTTAAAGTACCATAACATGTTTAGTATTTATTTACTATCTGTCGGGGTAAATCTTAGATAAACTTAAAGTATCTATGACTATCTGTAACAAGATGGAACATAACAGTTACGAATACTCACAATTTACTCTAGCCTAGTAATTTTGGCGTAGACGGTTTGACTCATTTTATAGACATTTTTGTCAAAAATTTTATTGAAAAAAATCATCGCCTATTAAAAAAAATTCTTGATATTTCTTCGACAAGTCCGATTAGTTGGACTAAGCTGACTCGTATGTATAAAGACAAGGCCACGCTTAAGCTTATCACTATAATAAATTGAATTTTGATATTGACTACAATCTGCAGTATAACATGTCAATAATAATCTTACCATTATCTATATATCAAGCAATCTCAAATGATTAGAGAGTTACTTTATTCAACTACACTAGCATGTCAATATTAATTCATTCAATAGATAACATTTATGTACAGATGGAATGCGAGGTATAGTTTTTTGTGGCCTGCATTTGTTGATCGTGGTATCAAATAGCCATGTCTATACTTTGAGTGCGTTGTTATGACTCAAGTTGAAAGTATATATTACACTTTGAAGCAAATTCAGTGCGAGGGAATGCCCTTACGTTCTTGCATACTTTTAATTAAAGTTGATGTTGATGCAAAAGACAAGGAATTTTTGTAAATTGTTATGTTACTTAAGTTACTTAATTCTTATTTAGAAATAAGATCAAATGATCTTTTTGATGTAAACCTGAAATGATGATTAATTAGAGTACATCTGACAGTTAAAACTCTGACCTTATCAGAAATATTGATTACATATCAAGATTGCCTAGGTGACATGTAGATTATATTGGCGGTGTCGCTGTGTTACGCTGAATGTAGAGCTATGTTATCCACGTTCAACTCTGCATTCAGTGAATGTAGAGCTGTGCAACTGGCATTCGGCTCTACATTCATAACAAAATATTCCTAAATGTAGAGCTATGCAATAGACGTTCAGCTCTGCATTAAGCAAATGTAGAGCTGTGCAATTGATATTCAGCTCTGCATTAAACCTACATAAAATATAACTCTTTAAAATTTACTCTCTAAAATCAAATAAAGATTTCTGAGCAAATTGATCCCACTCTTGCCTAAAAAGCGAGACACCTGTTGTTTTTTTTTTCAATATTAATAATTCAACACTCATCATTCAACTTCATTTACCAGTTTACATATATAAAACAAGATATGTGTTTTAAAATCAGTATAAATGAATATTTACATTCAAATAAATAGGTTTAAGATAATTAAACTGAATGTATTGGTGTATATCTAGAATATATATTCTTATCAGATTGTCAACTGTTCATTTGAGCAAACAGTTACAGAAGAAACGAAGTAATATTCGTTTATAGATTTCACAGATAAACATGATTATTTTATGAAGGTGACCTTGTACGCGAATTTCCTCCATATTGTATGCGCAATGTGTACTTAAGCACAGAAAACCAACCAAGCTAAATAATCATGTGATCTAAACATTTTCTTTCGGTTTCTTTTGGTATATTCGATATCAAGCGTTTCTACAAGAGAAAAGTGTCGAACTTGTTTCACATAAAACTGAACATATAAATACACATTTATGTTACTCAGATATGTAATTATTTTCAGATGCTGGTTTCAAAGAAGCAGTTTGTTTATACGTACAGATTGTCTTGCACAACAGCAGTATATTTTCTGTTGCTATGCGTGTGCAGAGAAACGAGAAGAACGTTCAAATGTGTTTTTAAATGTGTAAACCGTTAAAAAGAACAGAGATGTTTTTGAAACGATGTCTGTTTTCAATCTTGTATCAAAAATTTCTACTTTTACATTGTTTGTAGCAGATATGGAATAAGGTGAGAGTCGACTCACGCCCCCATCTATGTGATGCATGACAGCATTGAAGTAAAATAATCTAAGAGTCGCAATGAAGAGCTGATCAGTGGTCCAGTGGTAACGCCCAGGGTTCCCGAGATCGATCACCCGCTCCTCCACTAATATTACTAACTGTCTTTCGGATGAGATGTTAAACCGCTGTCCCATGTATCAGCGCTGTACACTGAGCATGCAAAAGAATCTGGAATAAGATGCTTTCAGTATCTTCTTCTATCCCCCACAACATAAAATAACTAATCTCTGCTAACTAATTGCGTCATATGGGCATCCGGTACAGACGATAAACGAAAATAACTAATCACTGCAAGGAGTCGTCATATGGGCAACCAGTACCAACTAAAATAAATAAAACTAAATAAATTCAGATAGGTAGGTAGGTAGATTCGCAATGGCAGAGGGGTGGATAAGAAGTCCAGAGGTAACGGACTGGACTGGTAATCCAGGAGTCGAGGGTTCGGTACAATGCACCGCTGCTAACACTACTAAATGTCTTATGAACGAGGCTCTAAACACTAAGCATGTAAAAGAACAAGGAGTGAATCCGGAATGGAATGTATTTGTATTGTGCAATAACCTTCATAATGTTAATAAACTGAACTCTTTAGTGGGCGTCGGTCATATTGGAAACCAATGCCGCAGATTAACAGAGAAAGCAATGGTCATTTGTAAGAATGTGATTGTATACGCGAAAACAATACAATAAATATCTTATAGCTGTGTGCATGATCGGAGTGTTGTGCAAGATTTGCGTTACAAATGTATATAATTTGCAGTTTTTGCACAGTACACTCCAAAATATACCCGGTATCGATGAACGTATTGTACAAATGTATTATAAAAATACATAATCAGTAATAAACATTTTCTGGCAGCCATTGACGACACGTATAAACTTATTCAAATATAACTGCAAGTAAACAAGAAAAATAAATCATAATATGCAGATATACAAAACAATATGATACAATTTCGTTCACTACTGTGCAATGTAATTAAATAGCCCAAGAGCAAGATAACACAAAATATACAGTGTCGGTTTAGGTTGAGTAAATGCAAATATTAGGCTTAAGTGTGCAGATTTGAAATTTAAACCACTTTTAAAAAGACATGTTTCAACTGTTTTTATCTATATTTATACAATTTATATATATTTATATTTTAGTAACGTTCGATGTTCGAAGATTTATAATAAGACTTAACTGAATAGTTTTTTTTCTTAATTTAGAAAGTGTTTAAAAAATTCTCCAGATAAATACAATCTATCCAACAAACAGTTGACAATGTATGACAAATCTGTCATAATTTAGATAAACAGCCGTAAAAAAGCTGATAAAAGAACAATGCAATACTTCTGTATAAAATGCCAAATGCACATTGCTTTTCTGCACAAAGCAAATCACGTGACATTGAATTTTAGTCATCAAATAATCTTAGTTCTGCCACGATACGTACTTTTGCATCTCTAACAACGACAGCCCTTCATATCCATAAATAACATAAACAGCTGATATAGAAAACAAGGCAGTCTGAAGGACAGCTAAATCCCCTTCCGCAGCGGACATGAATGTGTACTTCTTGACCTTTAACCAACCATGACCTTGATGTTGTGCCATGCATATTATAAGCACATAGTCTCATGATAGTAATTATTTGTGCCAAGTTATTTGACCTTGGTTGTTGCAACCTGGATGTTGGGTTCTGCACATCGTGTCATAGTGGTGATCATTTGTGCAAAGTAATTAAAAAACTTTTCGCAAGCCAATTTAGTAAGTTATAGAGCAGATGTGAAATGTGGATATTTGGACTTTAACTGTGTCCTTGACCTTGGAAGTAGCAACCCAATTATTGTGCTCTGCACATCGTCTCGTAATGGTGATCACTTGTGCCAAGTTATTTCAAAACATTTTCAGCAGTTTAAAAGTTATGGAGCGGACACGAAATGTAGACTTTTTAACACTTGAACTTTAAGTGTGACCTTGACCTTGGGGGTAGCAACCCAATAATTGCGCTTTGCACATCGTCTCATCATGGTGATCACTTGTGCCAAGTTATTTTAAAACATTTTTAGCAGTTTAAACGTTATGGAGCGGACACAAAATGTAGACTTTTTAACACTTGAACTTTAAGTGTGACCTTGACATTGGGGGTAGCAACCCAATAATTGCGCTCTGCACATTGTCTCATAATGGTGATCACTTGTGCCTAGTTATTTCAAAAAAAAATTCAGCAGTTTAAAAGTTATGAAGCGGACACGAAAGTGTTACGGACGGACAGACGGAGGCCATTCCTATAATCCCCTCCACGCTTTGCGGAAGGGGATTAAATAGCGTACCTCATCATAGATATCATCCAAAGTCGCCGGTCAAAGGCGCCTCAAACATGTGACGTAACTTTTCTCGCGCAGTTTACGATTTTTAACCAATGAATAATTGTAAATATTCATTCCGTGTTGGGGGGAGCAGAGATTAGTTTTTTTACTTTGTGTGGGCCAGTGCATGATATATAAAGCATCTTTTTCCAGGGACACCACTGATTCTTTTGCATGTTCAGTGTACAGCACTTATACATGGGACAGCGGTTTAACGTCTCATCCGAAAGACGGAAATGTTAGTAGAGGAACGGAGGATCGATCTTGCGACCCCTGGGTTACCAGTCCAGCGCATTACAACTGGACCAGTGATCCATTGCCCCGTAGATGTTTATAGGTCAGAGCATATTTTATGCTACGCTTTCTTCTGTTAGCTTTGTTTTATCAATAAGTTTGCTCTGCCTAGTTTTTATATTACTAGATACATGGAGGATGTGCCCTGCCTTTGTCTGCTGAACCTCGTCCTTTTCTTCGAATGCATGAGAAGTTTTGTCGGAAAAGAATGTATGACTTATCCTGTCTGATTGAATCTCTTTAATCGCTTTAAAATCGGGCATAACAAGCAACATCACTGTTACAACATATGAGACGTAACGGTGTAGCAGTGGTTTTGAACAAATCACTGGATTTCTTACAAACTAAATCACACTGTGAATGGCAAAACATTTCACGTATATATGTATTATTTCATGTTTGCCAGCTTTCTGTCTATAGCTTGTTTTGCAAAATTCAATTAGTCTTTTTTAACTGAAAAGTTTTCACTAAAGCGTGAAAAAAGACCACAACTGTCTTGTTTCCTTGTTAATTTACTATAACAATAATTATGTGAGATTAAAATTGGTCTTTTTGTTATAATTATATGACAACCAAATTATATTAAGTAAAGCATTGTCAAAACATAAAACCATGTATTACCGTGTTGTCTATGATTGGTCTTTGCTTTCTTATTTTACAAAATTTCATGATTAAAACCTATACCTATCATATTGTTAAAAGTAGAAAAAAATTAGGTCAGGTTTTATTTGTTTTCACGTGCTTTATTCTGCTTTATTCTGCTTTTGTAAACTACTGCAATTTTCTACTCTGTTTTGTCCTTAACCTAATTGTCTAAAGCGAGGCGAGTGTGTTCAGCTCTTTTTGATATTTATCTCTTATCATTATAAGCATTACTTCAAAAAATATTTAAAATGCCCTAAGTTAAAGGTCTGTAAATTTGTACATGAGATAATCTAAAAATATTTTTACAAAAAATCAAGTTTCTAGTTGGATAAATTTGTATAATTCAATTTAAAACTTAAGAGTTACCTTTTAATTTTATCCAGTCCCTATACCCATATTTATGGAGGCGTATCGTTATCTACATATATAAAATCTATAAATAGCATATCTTTTCTACTTAATATGAAAATTATGTTTCGTGGAAAGAGCCTCAGCGCTGTACATACGGTCAGAGAATAATCGGGTGTTTACGTAGACAAAAAAAAAACTACAGGTGAAGCGTAGCTTTGTAGTGGGTGAAGTCCTATTTTGTACACCAGTATTAACTCAACGCGTTAACAAATATTTGGACTAAAGTGTACATGCTACTAGTAAGGCAATTACCTGAATCAGATTTAAGGCGCTGGTAAGTTGGATATATTAGTTGCTCTTATATTATTGGCATTATTTAGAACACGTCTGCATATATTATTGTTAACTTTTTTGCTACAGCATTTCACTGCACTTTATTGAGTTTTAAATGTTTTAAGCTTTCTTGCGAAAGTGATATGTTACATTATTTCATAAATTATCCTTATCTTACGTGTAAACTGGCGAAGCAATTCCACCGTGTCCAATCGTTACAATTGGAAGGAGGATTTGTAACGCATCCGCAGTCGTGTATTTCAGGGATTTAGGAAGGGGTGATGTAAATATTTTCCTCATTATTTCTTCATTTTTTCTGTCTGGTTTTTGTTTAATGGTCTAAGATGACCTTCAATCAATGTAGATTCTTGCTCCAAAACTTTTTTGTCTCAGAACTTTGCCATTTTCAAGATCATTCAGGAAAACCTAGCGTTAGAAAAAAAACGCTTGATTTTAGCACGATGTTTTGAAGATTTCTTGACATAAACGTATCAAACAACTTTATATTTTGTTTGGTTTACAAGAATTTCATAGTAAAAATTGATTCTAATTTAAACTTTATCCCTGCGTTTCCAATTAAATACTGATATAATCGTTTTTGCTAACGAAACACATGTAACGTAGGCGCAGTTATTTTTGTGACGCACGCGGAGCAAGGATTCAATAACTTTCAAGTAACTTTTCTCACCGTAATTGACCAAATAACAAATAACTAGATGTATTTTATATTTTCATTCTTACTATGAAATTCTTGTAAACCAAAAAAAAGAAACTAAAGTCCTCATACGTTTATGTCAAGAAATCTTCAAAATATCGTGCTAAAATCAAGCGTTTTTCTTTCTAACGCTAGGTTTTCCTGAATGATCTTGAAAATGGCAAAGTTCTGAGACAAAACAGTTTTGGAGCAAGAATCTACATTGATTGAAGGTCATCTTAGACCATTAAACAAAAACCAGACAGAAAAGAAATGAAGAAAGAACGAGGAAAATATTTACATCACCCCTTCGTAATCCCTGAAATACACGACTGCAGATGCGTTACAGATCCTCCTCCCAATTGTAACGACTGGACACGGTGATAATGCTTTACAATCAAATAGGATGACTAGAGCCAATTCTCGGCTTAACACATCCGGGTACTTTTTAAAGGTAGTATATCCGTACTTGGGTGTAACTCGGATTTTATCGTTGAGCTATATGTAACTTCAGTATTAAAAATTACAAAAACTAGAACATATAACAAAAGAAGTCTTAATTTCCGAGACCTATGGCCTGATAAGTGCATTTGTAACGATTTTAATTAATTAAAATTGTTAGGTTTCATAACAAACGACTTTAAAGTCAAATAGGCTCTAACGATAAAGTCCGAGGTAACGATCAACAACCGAATGCTTAAATAAGTTAGTTACTGTTATCAGATTGGTTAATGCCTAGAATGACGTCATGCGTAAGCCGAGAATCTGCTTCCTTAAACAGCTTTCTTTATTTACATTCGATTTTATTAAAAATCTTCATCAAATTTATCTTTTACACTCCTTGAGGAGTCACCGTGGTCCAGGGGTAGAGCGCAGGGCTCCGGATCCGGAGGTCGCGGGTTCGAATCCCCTCAGAGGTGAGATTCTCTCATGATCTTCACATTCCTCACCGCTGCGCGAATACTGGTATGGAACCCAGGAAGCAGTCATCGAGCGTGGTGATTCCAAGTTGTAAGAACTTGTATCGTAATCGATGTAAAATAAATGAGTCTAAACACTGTACCTTTTAAATTTGATTTCACAGAAATCTTGTTTTTGTGATGCATGACGCGATGCACAAGCAGAGGTAACATATTTTAATAGTTTGGAAAAAGCAGAGTATAAGTATTATCATATATAAAACTCAACAGAGCATTCACGATTCAAACTGCAGACACTATATTGCTGTATTCAGTTTTAATGAGCTGTGAATTCTCACATTCAATGTCTGCTATTTTTGGGTGAATCAACAAACAACCTTGCACATCCATAATAAGAATACCTGCAAGTTGAGAAACAAATTGCTTAATCATTTCACGCAGGTATTTCATGTTTGTTTAATTTCAAACCGCAGGGTGTTAGCAACTTTATGATTTTTGACTTAATGCATGCGCACATGCGCTGAAAATACCTATTTAATATTTTTGGGATATCCCGGATATATACAACTCGCTGATTATTTTTGGGGCATTCATGGGAGATTTTCATTTGTAATTAGGGAGAAATAGTAACGTGATGCTCGTTTGGGAGATGTGCAGCTCGGGAGAGGTGAAAACACACAGATTTCCAATGGGGAAGGGGGGCGGGAATCAAAATATAGTTATAAAGAGGATGCCGTTCGTGGGAGGTGACGTTATGGTAGGATTGATTGTATATTTAACATATCTGTCCCCAATACTTACCACAAGTATAATATACACACTATGGATATCAGATCAATAGGCTCAAAACTGAACTTGCATGTCCCAAAGCTAAGAATAGTATTTTTAGGAAAAGTTTTGAATATTCTGGAACTAAAAACTGGAACTCATTCCATTCTCATTAAGCTGAAACCCTCTCTAGCTTTAAAAGTAAATACATTGCATACTGGCAAATTCTTTCTATTAATCTCAGATATATGAATATTTCTTAACGCTTTATAAATATATCTAGTTATTTGTTATTTGGTCAAATACGGTGAGAAAAAATACTTGAAAGTTATTGAATCCTTGCTCCGCGTGCGTCACAAAAATAACTGCGCCTACGTTACATGTGTTTCGTTAGCAAAAACGATTATATCAGTATTTAATTGGAAACGCAGGGATAAAGTTTAAATTAGAATCAATTTTTACAATGAAATTCTTGTAAACCAAACAAAATATAAAGTTATTTGATACGTTTATGTCAAGAAATCTTCAAAACATCGTGCTAAAATCAAGCGTTTTTCTTTCTAACGCTAGGTTTTCCTGAATGATCTTGAAAATGGCAAAGTTCTGAGACAAAACAGTTTTGGAGCAAGAATCTACATTGATTGAAGGTCATCTTAGACCATTAAACAAAAACCAGACAGAAAAAATGAAGAAATAATGAGGAAAATATTTACATCACCCCTTCCTAAATCCCTGAAATACACGACTGCGGATACGTTACAAATCCTCCTTCCAATTGTAACGATTGGACACGGTGAATTCTGTCAATGCAGATTTCTGTCCTATTTTTGATGCTGAATGCAACATATTTAGCATGTAGCGCCCTTTTTACAACTACTCTATGTTAGACGAGAAAGGTTGTATATAAGTTGGATACAATAATTTTGTAAAGATTCTCATCACTTTATCTCTGATTACGCATTCAAACTTATTGCTGGTAAGATTGAATCTTGCAAATCCATAGTTTTTGTAGAAAGCAAGATAAAAATGTTCTGTATCAAAGTTGCAATGATCTACACGTAGCTTTATTTACTTACAAGGCACTTGAGCAAATCGGAATACTGACAATTATTTGTTCATATCTGATTATTGAAACAAGGGTGTACTAGTATTTAAATCTACCCTTTTCTAGTACTTAAAGTGGTAAAGTGATATTCTTTACGATCTGCATATGATCTCAAGTATAAAGCATGAAAATTGGGGCTTAAGCTTAAAACAAGATTTTTTTTGGTTTTGTGAAATAACCCATAAAATGAACAAAAAATCTCAGCCAATTTTTAGATATGGGTTATTGAAAAGCTTTCCTATTATGAATTACAATCTGATTGTATGTGAACAAATAAATTGCTTGTTTACCTGAGTTGCAACTACCCATTATACTGCATGCAATCAAATGCCTTTTATTTAGTTTGTTATGCTATATCGAGATTGTAAAGCCTGTCAAGTTTAACATTTCGTTTCGATCTCATTAACCGCTTTTTCACATTATTACTGTTTCAGACGATCGTCGGTTCGGAATATTTAAACTTTGTATAATGGCCGCCAGTTGCCATCCTTCTACCATAAAAAATATCTATTGTCACCAAGCCGCAGCTCTCTATATTTTTTTCTAATTGCACAGTTCTACTAACACAAATGAAATATAGACAAAATGTCAGGATTTACAGATGTGTTACAGCTATGCTTCTACGGAACTTTCACATTAATTTAACCACTAAATACAAAGCTGTAAGAAACACCATAGGTTTTACAAACTGGATCATAAATGAACTAAACACAAATAAGCCACGGTTAGTAGTCACAGCACACTTTATCAGAAAGTTATATGGATTGTCCAGTGTCTATGATTATAGAAGAATACTTGTGTTGCGTATGTTAATTATATTTTTCTTTCGGGTGAAACTCTTTACCGTTGGTATCGATTACCCATATGACCTACATCCCAGTAAGGCATTGTTATTTTAGGTTGTTGAAATAGATAAAGATACAGAATGCAGCCCATTCATAGGACACACTTCCTTTACATGCTCAGTGTAAAACACCGATACTTGGATATTGGTTCAACACCGATACATGGGATATTGGTTAAACACCGATACATGGGATATTGGTTGAAGATCTCGTCCCAAAAACAATTAAGTTGAACTGAGGATAGAAATCGCGAACTGTAACTGGACCACTGGTCTGCTCCCTGCATAACCTGCTAGTCAAATAAATGTTAACAATTTCAGAATAACTTGAGAATTCATCTGCGTAACCAACTTACCAATATGGCAGATAAGAAAGGACCAAACAAGCTTACGGAAAGCCGGTTTGCAGTGTTTCAAGATTCTGTGTTACCTTCAGCTAAAAAGTAAGCAGTTATAAATTTATTGAAAATTTCAGTCGCTACAAGCTCATTTAAGAAATTTGATAATCGAGCAATTTTCTTCAGAAAGCGAATCATTAACACAGCTGCTTAAAGACTTGTTGGATCTGAGAGGAATAGATAAATAGTATATCTGTTGTTATTTTTGTACATTTCCTTCAACCTTCTTCGAACGAAAGATAAATTATTAAAACAACCATTTATTTTATCTCCATAAAATGTAAGTAATGTATACGGGAAAAATGTCCTCTGCCGGATTTCAGTGTCCTTTGATGTTGTTGTATTTTTAAGGTATTATTTCAATGTTAGCCCTAGTTTCTTTTCAAACTTTTTCTTTCTGTATCATGTTACAAATGTTACATAAAATAAGGTTTTCTGCATTAATCTGTGAAAGTAATCTTGAAGACCCATTAAGCCTCCGAAATTACTACAATTTTTCCTCTCTAGAAAAGGCAAAAATGTGTTTTAAAATATTTTAATAGTAGATTTAGAGCATGTAAGAGGCTTATGACTTGAAGATACTTGCGCTGAATATGAATATTTTTTTTTACAAAAGTAGCAAAATCTAAACAAAGTTGTTTTTTTGACATCAATACAAAATACTAATTCACTATAGCTTTGCAAGTGGCCAAAAAGCAAAAGAAACAAAACATGGTTCAATTATATGGCTAATGAGTATCATTTTGGAAATTGTAACAGTACACTAAAAATAAAAAATAAAAAAAAGCTTTTGAGAAATAAAAAAATAGTAGCATTTTTGGGCTTAATTGGCCTTTAAATTTTAAGTAACATTTATTCTGACAAAGAAGTATCTGTTATCAAGAAAAAAACTGACAGGGTAGAAAATAAAAAAATAAGAGCAATAAAATAAAAAAAACCTAGAAAGTTACAAATTATTCATTTAATCTATTCATTCTTTTTCAATAAAAACATTTCAGGCCCATTTCAACAATTTTTGAAAGGCCGATGGCATTGATTTCTCACGTGAATGGAAATACCACATGCAATTTGGACACTCTAGCAGAACTAAGCAAGATTGAGAAAACTCTAAATGTAGTATCGGTTGTTGGAAGTCTTCGGACCGGAAAATCATTCTTGTTGAATAAACTGGCTAACGCCATGGCAGGTTGTATCATTTTAAAGTTTATGAAAAAATAGTGATATAAGTTATCATTGATGTTGTTGTTTAGCTCACCTGAGCACATAGTTCTCATGTTATCTTTTGTAAACGCATGATAACTGTCGTCGTGCGTTAGTGCGTCAACAATTTGAATTATACGACATCTCCTCTGCAACAACTTGGTCAAAGTTAATGAAACATGGCAGAAATGGTCCTGGCATTAAGCTCTACAAAAGTTGTTCAAAAACATTAGTTCCATGCATAATTCTGGTTGCTATGGCAATCAGAAGAAAATCTTTAAAAATCTTCTTTTCTGAAACCACATGACCTAGAGCTTATTTATTTTTCATGGTTTATTACTTAGAGGTTCTCTACCAAAATTGTCCAAATTATGTCCCTGGGGTCAAAATTGGCCATGCTCTAGGGGTCAAATGTTTTACATCGAAATATATAGGAAAAACTTTAGGAATCTTCTTGTCTAAAACCACAAGGCCCAAAAATCTAAAATTTGCAAAAGGTATTTTGTAGTGGATCTCTACGAAGATTTTTCAGATTAAGTCCCTGGGTCAAAATTGACCCCGCACCGGAGGTCACTTGTTTATATAGAGGCTTATGAAGGGAAACTCAAAATTCTTCTTGTCTGAAACTACTATGCTTTTGGATTTGATATTTTTGCATACAGGTTTACCCAGAGCTCCTCTACAAAGATTGTTAAAATTTTGCCGCTGGAATCATTAATGGCTCCACCACATGGGTCACTTGATTTAATAAAGGCTTATATAGTAAAACTTCTTCTGTAAAACCAGAAGGCCTAGTGCTTAGATATTTTGCACGGAGCATCATCTAGAACTTCTCTACCAAGATTGTTCAAATAATGTTCTTGTGGTTAAAACTGACCCCACCCCAGGGGTCATTTGTTTTTTGTTAAGACTTGTCTTACGAACACAGAAGTCTGTAACAGAAAGATGCAATGCATCTAAGAATACACAATCCAGAGCTGGATTCGAACGCCGATCTTAGCGCATCGAAGGCCAACACTCTAACCACTGAACCAAAGATTCGATTCCTGGACGCAGTTGTAAGAGGTTGTATTTATACAATTATAGGAAGGTATGCACTAGACCGTAAGACATCCTCTCTTGAGAAAGTCATCATTTATGATAACGAATGGTGTTTTGTATGTTTTCTAATCAGAAGATCAGACAGTAATTTTGAAAGACTCTTTTTTACTTACTTTTTATAACTAAGTCCAGGAGAGGTCATTCCGGATTAATAAATATCTTATAGTCAGACGTTAGTAACCACAAGGTACGAGGGTATATTGTTAAGATATTCTATGTGTTACCTGGCCTAGTAGGCCTCTACCAAGTTTGGTCACAGGGGCTAAAAATAGACTTTTTCCAAATTTTCGTAATAGAGCTTTAACCTTTTGGCAGATATCTTAGATATTTTGTATATACCTTGCGTGACTCTCTTCCATTCACTTGGGTCAAGGTCACCGAGGTTAAATTTAGATTTTTGTTCTTTCCCCTGTAGAGTCTTCATTTATTGACCAATATCTGAGATATTTAGTATGTAGGTGACTTGCAAGGAACTATACCCTAAGGTGGAGTTTGATGTCACTGGGTCAAGGTCAATGTCATTAAGGCTTAAAATAGATTTCTTTACTTATCGTCATAAATATAGCCTTTATTTATTGAGTGATATTTTAAATATTTGGTATACAGACGCCTTGCATGAATTTCTCCTTTCTGTCATAGAGCCTTTATTTATTGACTGATAATTCAGATATTTGGTTTGTAGGCACCTACAAATCTTCAAATAGAAGTAAAATAATAGTTATAATGCCTCTGGCATTTGCTTAACAGCAAACCCACAGCCATAGTACTCAGGTGATTGATCCAGAGCCAGCATGGCCCTCTTGTTTTCCTTGTTACCATCATCATCGTCATCATTATCGTCGTTGTCCTCGTCGCAGTTATTGTCATTTACATCAATTTTATATACATTGTCTATCAAAGTCGATTTAAATATGACATATGTGAATTGCCAGGCTTCCGTTAAAGTTTCACAACGGTTTAATAACAGATAACAGAAATAATATAAGAAAAATTTGTAGTAGTTTTTTTGGCAGGTTAACGAAAAAATACTTATCTCTGACAATATAAGTATATGCTTGACAATAAATTATTTAAGGGGAAGGCTTTGAGACTGGACATTCAACAACGGCAGTGACCAAAGGCATTTGGATAATGTGTCGACCACACCCTACACAGCAAGATCAAGTTCTTGTGCTCCTTGATACGGAGGGCATTGATGACCCAGATAAGGTAGGGTAGGGTAAAAATAGATAAATACTTTCAGTATGTCCCCGCTTAATATTCTGTATCTAGGACAGCACATGACTACATGATATTAAGACTACGCACAGTTGAAGTGACTCGTCTTACAAAGCTTTTAACCAGGTCAACTAAACACAAAGGCATTCTACGCCTGATGGATTTGAGGTCCCAAAGTCTTGTTTTGAATCAAAGAATATGGTTTAATTCACTTTCAATTATAAAACAGTATCTCAAATGTTATTATATCATCTATTTATGTTTGTTTAATATAAAAAATATATTATCTTTACAAATGTTAACTATTAACCTTACTTCAGAGCTATAAAGTATTACTGGTTTAACCAGTCTGTCAAAAATCATCAGTTTGGTTCTACTATCTGAATATGGTATTCCCGAAAGACCTTATTATATTATGTTTTCACAGCCTGTAATAAACAACCTGTCATGATAGTAGCAATTTACTATACAATGCCTTTACAGTTTATTCAAAGCATTAATACAATACGTACAACATGTATATGAAAGTTTTTGTAATATAAAAGTTTATTAGAATCTCATCAATGTACACAGTTTACAGACATATAAAATACAATAATCAGTATACACTGCAAATCTTTAAAATTTATAAAAGACTGAAAACATTGAAATTTTGCCAATTACTATTTACATAAAAGTCTAATACAACCTTGCTAATCTGAACTAAAAGCTTGTATTAAAATTAATATACTTAATTAAGAATCCACATGGAGTACACAAATGTACCTTTAATAGATGGGATTAAAATAATTAAGTCACATTTAATCCAATCAAATTCAGTTGGATTGGCAAAGGTATTTTCGTAATAATACATCTTAAAATACAACATAATCATTTTAAATAAATGTCAATTGTATAAAATCAGTTTTCTTCTGTTCATTATGTTAAAACAGGTTTTCGCATTTAAAAACACAATTTCTGCACCAGAAAGAACATATCCTACTTTATCAATGTCTGCGAGGTTATCAAAATTACTGTTTAGCCTTTGTGTTTCTTGTTTCAAGCCATTACGAATGAAGTCATAACAATACATGTTTTTCATCTACCACCATGGTTTGACAATCGTTGTTCCACTGCCAAATCATTATAGCGTCGTAGTTTCATACCTATTGGTGCAGTACCACTGCGGAACTTTGATGAAGGACCCCTTTATGACTTATTAAATACTAATTTACAGTAACTTTCAGTTTCAAAGGTATCCTTAAATGTTTTATACAATCTCACTTTGTTTACACCGGTACCGTTTCGGGCAGTTTCTTGATTAACAGTACAGGTCCAATCTCGGATATAATCTTCAACGTATTATTAAGTAATAAGAAATCTTAGAATGATAAGAGTATTTTTATAGTAGTTGAGTACAGGCAATAAGCTTAAAAATAAAACACATGATTCTGTATTTGTTTTGTCTACAGGTAGAGGTAGTACATGACCAATGGCTATTTATTTTATCTACCTTGCTGAGCAGCACAATGGTCTACAACACGAGAGGCAATTTTGACAGAACAGCTATTGAAAAGTTCAAGGATCCTTTTTTCGTATAATTACACAAGCTTAAGAAAAGATATTAGTTTTGTGCTATCAGATATGTAGATTTACCTTCATTTATACATATAGCTAGAAATAGAATGGTTAAAGAAGGTAGGCACTGATGAACAGAAAGACAGGACCAGACTTCGGGCACATGAGGCACATCTTATCCATCTGTATAGTTATGACCTGACTGCTATCATACACAGTGGGTCAGCCTCTACATGCATTCCACCTGGCATCCGCTTCATGTAAGGCACAATTTATCTTCATAATTATGACCTGTTTCTATCATACACGGTGGATCAACTTACATTATATTCCACTTTATATCCGCTTTACGTAAGACACATTTCCATCCATCTACATAGTTACGACATTATTAATATCATCCACGGAGGATCTACGTATATATGTATTCCACCTGGTATCTGCTTCACGTAAGACACATTTTTATACATCTACATAGTTACGATTGACTGGTACCATACACGGAAGGTCAACGTATACATGTATATGTATTTCACCTGGCATCCGTTTCATGTAAGACACATTTTATCCATCTACATAGTTGCGACCTGATTGCTATCATACAAGGAGAATTAACGTATATATGTATTCCACCTGGCATCCGCTTCACGTAAGACACATTTTCATCCATCCACATATTTACGACCTGATTGTTGTCACACACGGAGGATCAGCTCATAAGTTTTCCATCCGTTTCAAAGCTTTATTGTAGTAAACATGAAAACTAGACAGCAAGGAATATTGCTTATGACTAAAATTTGTAAAAAATGATATAATAAAAATATCTCAATGCAGTTCGACAGAATAAACTTTACCAAGCGCGTAAAACGTTTTCATTTACCTTCACATAGAGAAATAGCAGAAGAAGAAAAAACTTGACCTTATGACAAACACCGAAACTTAATTGATTCCTTACACAAAGATTAACATAGATTAAGCATTGCTTTGATACTTTTCTTGAACAAATTAATACAAAGGAATTACGTACGTCGTAATGTATACCTGGTCGCGATGAGATAATTTTGTAAAACGGTGTCCTGTTTACTATTTTTTATCCCCGCAAAAGGCGGCGGGGATATTAGAAATGGTCCCCGTACGTCCGTGCATCCGTCCAAAATTTGTCCGGAGCATAACTCCAATAATAACTTGAGAGATTTTCTTCAAACTTCATACACGTTCATAGCACATAAGGAGGAATTGCAGTGTGTAAGAACAATAACTCTATCATGTCTACTTTAAGATTATTCCCCTTTATCAGATTTAATTGAAAACCTTTGTTCGAAGCATAACTTCATAAGTACTTGAGCGATTTTCATCAAGTTTCATACACTGACAGAGCACATTGGGAGAAAGTACAATGTGTAAGAACAATAACTCCATCTTGGCTACTTGAGAGTTATCCCCTTTGTCAGATTTACTTGAAAAACTTGGTTCGAAGCATAACTCCAAACGAACTTGAGGGATTTACTTCAAAATTAATACACTGACATAGCACATTGATAGAAAATGCAGAGTGTCAGAACAATAACTCTACCTTGCCTACTTTGAAAGTTATCCCCTTTATCAGATTTACTTAAAATGTTTTTTGTCAAGAGCATAACTCCATAAGCACTTGAGGGATTCACTTCAAACTTCGTACACTGACAGAGCACATTATGAGGAAGTGCAGTGTGTCAGAACAATGACTCTATAATGTCTAGTTTTACAGTTATTCCCCTTAATCAGATTTACTTGATAAACATTTTCCGAAGCATAACTCCAAAAGTACTTGAGCGGTTTTCTTCAAATTTCATACACTGACAATGCACATCGGGAGAGAGTGCAATGTGTAAGAACAATAACTCCATCTTGGCTACTTTTAGAGTTATTCCCCTTTATCAGATTTATTTGAAAAACTTTGTCCGAAGCATAACTCCAAAAGTACTTGAGGGATTTACTTCAAACTTAATACACTGACATAGCACATTAGTAGAAAGTGCAGAGTGCAAGAACAATAACTCTGCCTTGCCTACTGTAAGAGTTTTTTTCCCTTTATCAGATTTACTTGAAAAGAGTATGTTCCAGAGCATAACTTCATAAGTACTTGAGGGATTTTTTGAAACTTAATACACTGACATAGGACATTGGTAGGAAGTGTAGTATCAAGAACAATAACTTTACCTTGCCTATTTTTGAGGGATTTTCTTCAAACTGCATACGCGCATTATTATATTTAGCTTAACTTCTTCCCGGCTGGGGGATTAACTATGTGTAACATGGCTCTTGTTGTAAATTTACATTTACATTTAAGCAGATGCCATGTGGAATACATGTTTATTTGAGTTGGCTCTTTGTAATTTCCTTTTTTATGTTGTTGTTGGTGTTATTAAACAAAGTCATATTTTATCCTTTAACTTTTGTTAAAAGATTTCTCAGACAGATCAAAACGTCAGTGACTGTGACTGGTGCGGACAAGGACGATTCCATTCTTGATTTCTTCTTTCCAACTTTCGTACTGACACTGAGAGATTTCACACTTACCATTGAGGAAAACAACTATGATGTATTTTTAGAAGCTAAACTAATGCTCCAGCGGGGACAGACTGACAGTATCAAGCGCTTTAATGAGCCAAGACAACTGATACGGCGCTACTTCAAGCAGAGGAAATGCTTCGTCTTCAGGAAACCGGCGAAGCAGAAGTTAATATCTCAGCTAATGAGAATCCCAGAGAGTGACTTTAAACCCGTGTTCCTCGAAACTTTGAATTCTTTTCGAGATTATATCTTCTCATGCCAGCCTAAAACATTGAAGTCGGGAAGGGGAATCAATGGAAGAAGTGAGTATACACCAGCATAACTATACATGTACGTCAAAATAAATATATCTTACAGTTACTGAAGAGTCAGTAGTTTAACTGTTGAGCTGCCTTCTGGTGAAAATATTAAAGACCTATTTTTACCCAACTGATTTAACATGACATTATCCAAAGAATAACATTCGCCTGGCAATGCAAAGATTTCAAGAGGAAAGTTCTTTATTTTCTAATTTAAGATTGAACATTGTACTGGAAAACTATTGTTATTCTCTTTCAGTAATCGATATAAACTGATTCTGTGGTGACATTGTGAATCCTTTCTAAGGTCATAATTCATACTATTGTTTAAATAATGTTTTGATGTAGCAGAGGTCGAAGACAGAAGCCACTTTTTCTCAGATGAACATTGTTAATTCTCAATAGAACGGGCAAACATTTAAGATTTCTTAAAGTACACCGTCAGAGAAGCTAGGCAAGATTTTGTTCATTTTCTACTCGTCTGGTAAAAATGGCTACAACTTTTTGGAATCATTGTCAGCTATAGTTTGTTTTTTGCATTATTTGACAGGCAGTGTAACATTATGCCTGTTCACGTATCGTTTCAATCGTCTGTTCCTTGTGTTACTTACAGTACATCCTACATTCTTGTCGAGCATTTCACATATATTTTCATTTTCCGTTTCTTGCGTTACTTCCAGTGCTTTCTACACTATTGTAAGCTATGTATGATCTGTGTATTTCCGTTTATTGTGTTACTTAGTGCGCTTATTACACACTCTTGGTTTGTTATCTAACATTGTGTCTGTTCATAGTCTATTGTGTAACTCACAGTGATTGCTACGCGCTTGGCTAGTTATTTAATATTGTGTCTGTTCATAGTTTGTTTTTTATGATGCTTACAGTGCTTGCTACGTGCTTGGCTAGTAAATTTAACATTGTGTCTGTTCATAGTCTGTTGTGTAACTCACAGTGCTTGCTACGCGCTTGGCTAGTTATTTAACATTGTGTCTGTTCATAGTTTGTTTTTATGTTGCTTACAGTGCTTGCTACACTCCTGACAAGCTATGTAACGTCAATTCAGGAGGGAAACTCGCCATGTTTGCAAAGAGCGATGAAAACTATGACTGATGTTGAAAATAAGCACGCGATTGAAAAGGCAACGAATGTTTACGATTCTGAGATGAAGAAAAGGATCGCTGCATATAATACACCCAGCGACACAGGACTGGTAAATTTCCACAACGACAGCATGAAAGAAGCCTTAGACGTCATGAAGAAAGAACTTGTTTTCGACGATGAACACCTGTATGAAGAAGAGGCTCTTGTAAGGGGTATTTTTTCGTAGGAGTAATATGTCTTTTGCTTGATATTTGAAAAATGCAATTTTAGACATACATATTCTTGAAAGAAAGAGTACGTTATAAATCTTACTATAATAACCTTCTGAGCAAATACAAGTTAAAAGTATGATTTTTGTGTAGCAGGAAGTCATTCACATTTAGACTTTAACAATATCTGCAAAGAAAACAAAAGCAGCGTTTTGACTCTCATTCTTCAGGTCATGTTCAAAAATAACCTTCAGAAGTTTAAATCTGCAGCAGACAAAAATTCAAAAGCTATATGCTACAGAAGACTTACGCAACTCAACCTGAAGATTGAAAGAAAGAAGAACAATGGCACATACTGTCACCCTGCCGGATACGATGAGTACTTGAAAGATATAGAGTGGGTGATAAAGCAATACAATAGAGATGCTCCATACCTTGGCACAAAGGTAAGGTGCTCTGACATAAACCGTAAAGACTGTTTGTTAGCTCGTAAAATAAATACAGTATGTAGACCGGTATCCTGTCGCGTTTGAAATTAACAAGAAAGAGATTAATAAGAGATGTAGTCTATTGTAGAAACTATGCTCCTATTTATTCACTAGTCTTTAACAGTCTTTGTTATGTGAATACAGTCAACTACAATCGAACATAAGCAATCCGACAAACAACACTTGTCTAAAACGCGCTTTCAATTCTTTGTCTTAAGTTTACCTCTTCACCTTATAGGAATTTCAACGTGAATATTGTGCTTGTTTCTGAACAAATGGCCTCAAACCCTGATCCGTGAGTAAAATGTGAAGTGTTAGATCAAGATTATAGTTCTACCTAGACATCTAAATATTTTAAACAAAATTATAGAGAACACACAGAAATGCACAGATTGATAGTCGGCGTAAAATGATATTAAATTTTATCATATTATGCACAGACTTTCTCAGGCCCGTTAGATATTGGAAGTTTTACATACCATTGCATCATTCTCAAAAACCGCCAAAGTCAGAAACCTTTTAACTACATTTGAAAGTTTTGTTATTTGTTTTGAAAAGACTGAATCTATTTGCTTTATGAAATTTAAAATACTTTACAAGAAAAACTTTGTTATACGATGCTTATTTTAGGCGCGAACAACCCTTCAAGAATTTTTAGATGGCAAAGAAGAAGAAGAGGAAAAGGTTTATCAGATGGTCGTAGAAGCACAAAAAGGTAACAATCACTTTGACATCAAAATGAGTATGATGATGATAAAATGATAATGAAAAAAGATGCCTTTTAATGCCTTCACACAATTACAGGACTTTTTCATGTACATGAACCTAGAAAGTGTAATAATTTTATATATGTGAGTGTTGCCAAACTTTGTCCTACGACCGACCGGCCGATCTTACTTCAGTAATAAGCTCTTATATCTTTCATGTTTTAGCGTATCCAAAAATGCTACATTTCAAAGAGAACGATCAAGGCAAACTTATTTTGTTCAATGTAGTTCTGCAGCCTTATGAATACGCGCTTTTCTGACATAAAACCAGCCATAACGGAATTCAACCGCAGTTCTAAAAACATGGTCTCTTTATAGAATCTGATGTCTAAATAAGTACTATTTTGTAGCTCATTTAAAAATTTATACACTTTACTTGTTTAAATGTTTCGTCCAAAGGAAAACGCTTAATATGACGAACGTTTTTCAGCCATTGTACTCTTTTTAGGTACTAAGGAAAGCCCAAGCACTCGTGTAAGAAGATTAAGTTCCCTAGTGATGGAAGACGTAAAATTGGCAGAACAGCATAAAGAAAAGAAAGCCGCCGAAGAAGAGAAAATTGAAAATGAAATTAGCCGTGATATTATTGCTCTACAGATTGACGGTATTAGGAGTATTGGCGGCCAGTACCTTGAAATTCTGAAGATGAAGATTGAAGAGCTAGAGCGCGTGAAGAGCGAGCTTTCGGAAGATGACCCCTATTACGAATCCCTTCAGCTGGAGACTGACTACTGGAAGAAACTGTGGGAGAAAGCGACGTGGAATTTACCACAGTACAGGGATGCAGTCTTGAAACCTGTTTTAGAAACACCTACGAAAGAAAATATGAATCCAGCAAGTTCAACTCCAAAGCTGCCTGACCCGGTTGCTAAGAAAGAGACGGACGGGGATACGGTACCTAAACAAAGCGTAGCTGGAGAAGGAGGAAATACAAAGCCGATATATAACCAAGATTTTTTTAAGATCAAACAAAATCCAGCCCCGGTTGATCCTCAGTCTATAGACCCAAAATTCATTGTGACTCTGAAGTCGGAAAAGGTGGAGAAAAAACCTGATGGACGATGCAAAATCCTCTGAGATCTTAGATTCTAATTGTTTTGCGCATCTTAAAACACTTAAAAGTCACAGGCCCTTATGACTCATGTAGTTGTATTTATCTTCATCATTGATGATGGAACTTATGTGATTTCTTAGTTGTTGTCTTTTTCCAAATAGGGGAAAAGCTGGAGTGGAATCCTTAACAGCTTTTTCTTAGATGTGAGGGAAATAAAACTGTCTACATTTATGACCTGTGTGTTTTATTCCCAGTTCTCAAGAATGAAGCGTCTCTTGGCAACGCTAAGAATGCTAATGGATAAAGACAATAGTATGATTAATTTAAGAATGTAATATCTAAATTCAGATACCTCCTATACCATAAAGGTATAGGGTGGTCTAAGATTTGGCGCGTAAATTGGGTAACCAAAGACTGAAATGTATGTGTGTTTTTCTGTATCCTGAGATTGAGTTTTCGAAAAGCAATTAATCTTTAAAGATCTGTTATTATCTTAAAGTCCGTAACAAATTTAGGTGCTTTGTTATGATCCAGTGCACACAGGCTTATAATTGTACAAAACACTTCAAACATTAAACTTCTGTAAATGTATTAAAATAAGCCATCCAGACTCACCCCTGTTCTCATTTTTCCTTTTTTTTTCCTTTTCTGTCTCATCCATATTTTATTTCCTATACAAATCTTAGCTTGTAAAGAACATACATATTTAGCTGAAAATGCCTACATTTTTCCTCAACACTGTTATTATAACATTTTCATTTTGTTAGTTTATCTATGTATATACATGTAAGTTGAAAAAAATCCTCCGTCAATTTGTGTACAATGATAGCTAAAAAGGGAGAGCCGTAAATAAGTTGAGAGACATTGTGGCTCATCCCTTTTGCCTGTATATTTCTCTGTATAATAATATGTTTTCTTTTACAATTATAAGCTCTGTATATATGTTGGCAATAAAATATGTTCAAACTAATTGTATAAATGCAACCCTTTGCATGTGCGTCAGGGAAGGAGCGAATATGATCCAGTGGTAACGCGCTGGACTGGTAAACCAGGGTCCAGAGTTCGATCCCCCGCTCCGCCAATAACATTACTAATAGTCTTTCGGATGAGACGTTAAACCGAGGTCTCATGTATATGTGCTATACACCGAGTATGAAAAAGAACCAGGGTTGTTCTCTGGATTAGATGCTTTCTGTATCTTGTACTACCCGAACAACATAAAATAACTAATTTCTTCAGGGGGCGTCGGTCATATGGGCAAGCGGTACCGACGATAAATAAGCTGAAACAGATAGATAGATGCTTCAGATAATCGATCCTGTGCCTCAGTGGTTAGAGCTTTAATCTTCCATGTGGGAGGACATGAGTTCGAATTCCGTTCTGGGTGGTCTTTCTCAAGATGCTTTGCATCTTTCTATTATGAACTTTCATGATCGTAAGATGGGGACTCGTCCGGGATAATCCCTGCTGGACTAAGTATTAATAATAAAAGAAAAAAAGGGATATTTCAAGATTCCTGGTATAAAAATATACCACACCATTCTGTCTCATAAATGTTGACTTTCTCAACAGGGTCTGTTATGGTCCAGTGCACACCGGCCTATAGTTGTATAAATACTGACTGCGTCAGGGAATTGATTCTTTTGCTCAGTAGTTAGAACATTTATCGTCGATGTGGGAAAACCTGAATTCGAATTCCGCTCTAGGTGGTCTTTCTCAAGATGCTTTGCATCTTTCTGTTAAGAAAATTCATGTTCGTAGGAGCGGTCACGAAAATTCCAGCAATCAATAGTTCGAAAAGCTGCTGAGCCATGCAAATGGTCAACAGTGAATAATTCTGTTACTGTATGTAAGTCTTAAGATAATGGCTCTGTTATCGTTGAATGTTGGGCCATGTGAATAGCCTGCAGTTAATGGCTCTGTTATTGTAAAATGTTGAGCCATGTGAATAACTAGTCTACAGTTAAAGGTCATGTGACACGACTATAGCAACTTTGTCTATTCAAAATAATCATAATTTACTTATTAAAATGGTTTAATTGCGAAATTATGAAAAAATTGCATTTGATAAGAAAAAACGTGTTTTTGATGATCGGTTGTTTTCGTTTCGACATCGGTAGTTTCCGCTGCAATTTTTGGCTGTGACGTAGATTTATCCCCACTGTACCAGGCAGTAGTGCAGAATTACACTGCTCATAAAACATCCGTTTTTAAATGAAAAAAAATAACACTAAACCACAAGTGCAAGAAACACGATAAAGGCACACTTATAAAAATAACATGCTATAAATTGTAAATTAAATAAAATAATGTGATTACTTCTCGTTTTTTTTTAAAAGTAAATTCAAACTTTGTGCCGGGAGAACGGGTTATAATTTTACCTTGATAAATTTTAATAATTATTCCAATTTCTTCCATGTTGTGGCTCTATATAAAAAAATCTCCTCCACGTTTTAACCATCGACGGAAACCCACGTTCGATCCATTCCGTTTCACTCTATTTATGTACCGTGGGACAATTGGCTGGTAAAATTTCGTACTCATGAATAATTCATTACCTACTTTCATTGGTTTCCGTAAGATTTCCCTTGCGGAATCTCAGCCAGTGAAATTACTTGTTACTTCCGCGCCTATGTTTAAATCCTGGGAAATACGTCTATTTTAAGTAACTTGTCATTATGCCTACTCTCCACACTGAAGAGTGTCTATTTGTAATGCGGCATCTCATTCGACGAAGAGTTACATCCCTTTGCTAATAAATATTCATAAAAACGAATAATCAGCAGTTAATTATCCCACGGTTCATAATGTAGTTGTGCGGAATAGGTACCGGGGGTCACCGACGATGCGTTTTAACATGCCGCGTAACCCTTCCTCACTTGATGTTAACGTCATAAACAAATTCTTTTTCATTAAAGTGTAGTAAAATTGAAGTGAATTTAGGCGATCTAATGTGTTAACTTTTGTTTTACTGGAATGGAAATTCACACTACAGTGTATTTTCACGTTGGGATATTGTTTGAAAACTAATAAATGGCATGTCCATCAAGTAGAAATTGATGTCTGCTTATAAATTAATATCCAATGAAATGTCAAAGATCAATAAATAACGCCTCATACTGTGGGATTAATACAAATTAACCTGCCCAAATGGAACCCTTGTATATTCTGCATAGCTTTCAAAACAAAGCAATTAACTTGTTTATGACCCAATCAATGATAAAGTTGAGACAAATAGCAACATTTTATGGCAAGTTATCTTACAAATTGATTGAATTATTTTTGATCAGTCAAACTTGTGAAAACATTATGTAATTTAGCTTGTTCCAATTAACATGTCTGAATGATTTTTAGTTAAGAAGCTTCCATGCAGATACATATTTTAATTAGATAATTAAATGTAATGGATCTATTTATGATGAAAATAAAAATCATTCGACTTCTAAATGTGAACAAATTATAAAAAAAACAATGTGTTTGTGTTATGATTTTGACATAGTTTTTAGGGCTTCTTCATATTATTTGTTCTTTGATCATTATTGTTTTGGTTTAAAAAAATGAAGAATGAATAAGCCAAGAAAAAAAAGATATGCAGTTATAATGAAAAAAATCATATATCTAGTCAAAGATAACTTACACGTACCTCAGGCAAAATATACCACAGACAAATAAGCAACACATCAATGTAAGGAGAATGTTTTTATGGAAAAAAATCTCTCGATTGGAGTTAGTTAATCAAGTCTTCCAAAAAACTGTATCGGATAAAAATAAGCATGTTCAAAATCTTTTTGGATCAGTTACTTGAAAAAATACCTATAGATGTTTTAACCCTGATTAAACTAGCCTCTATATATTATTGCTCATTGGCTTCGTAATTCCATCAAAATTTCAAATTATCTATTTAAAAAATCTTGAATGTATATTCATGATGTTAGCTTAACTTGTTCAATTTTGCTTTTTACTATATTCAGTCTACATTTTCACTTTCCTTCATAATTTTTAGGTTTTTGTTAACAATCCAGGCAGCTGGGATAAATGTGCGTCACTTCCGGTTTCGCTCCTGACAGGTTCTTTGTTCTTCTATTTTTAAAAATTATCGTAGTTTTACTCAAATCATTGGAGTAATTTATTGCATAAAACATAGTTATATATGCTTATAGCAATGCACAATCAATTTCAAAATTGCAACATGGAACCGGACCTTGAGCGCGATATCAGGAATATCTGGACTTCAATAACCTCTTCACTATATCAGGATCCTGTACCAATCACTTCCTAGGCGAATGGTGAAAACAATACGGACAAAGAGCTAAATTACCAAATATTGAGGTAAAAAAAATAAGTTTTGAATTTGTTTTTCTGATATTTTAAACCTTTAACCAATACGTCGATGTCGCAATTATGATTATTTGTTTATAATAATATGATTCGGCGCTGTAGATTTTTCCTCTACATAAAAACCATTTAATTTGATTAAAACATAGCAATCACTGCTCTTTTAGAGAAGACCAAACTATTATATAACAAGTGGTTGTTCTTTTCTTTAATTTGAACCTAACAAATGTGCATAATATATAAATTTCACCTAATAAATAACTTTTTTGGATATTACGTTCAATAGATTTACGAATGTTTTTTTTCTATACAAATAAGAATCATTAATAGAATACTTAGGTATGATAAGTAGTCGTAATTACATGTGTCAAATGACACAAGCAGGTAAAAACAATGTATCAAAACTTGTAAAAAATGACGCAACGCATTCTGGCTAGATGCAGTGAAAATGGTAAAAAAAAATTAATCAAAGTAACGTATATGGAATCTAAGAAGAAAAACGGAAGGGATTTTTTTCTCTTTGTTTTGACAGGAATGGTAGCACGTTCTATACAATAGAGTGTGAACTTTCTCAAAGGAAAACGCAAGCGCTGAATGTAAGTATCTGAAATACGGCAGTCACCGAAACAGGGCCAAGGGTATCACACGACTGTAAGAACACAAGTTAAAATGCCGGATAGATGATCCGATATGCAGGAATATAAATATTATTCAAATGTTAAAGGTACGGATCAGGTGTTTTTGCCTAAAGGCAACCGCATTTTAGCGGGAACGAGGCTCTGCCGAATTCCGCAAAAAGCATTTACATTCTAATGGAAAACTCGAGCATATGAGAATAATATTTTACTTGCATATACTAATAATTTTTGTGGCAGAGTTAGAACAGAGCTGCAGTTTAGCCATGGACAACCCATATATTCATGTAAGGTAATTTACATGTCAACTTGGCCGGGTGCTGTTGTATATCTTCCATGATTTAAATATTGTCATTGATTTTGTGTATACACAGAGGTCACTCTAATGAACGTATATCTTGTTTAATCTTGTTTTGGCTTAAGCCTTGTCTTGCAAAATAAAGTTTAAGTAAAGATTATTAAATATAACTTCATAGTCTAATCATCGAATGTTTAACATTCATAAAGTAATAAACTGTTACCTGTACGTACACATATCAGACAAGAGGGCGAACATGTAAACTGTTATGTAATAGAATTAAATTCTCATTCCAGAGAAATGAAATCTTTTATGACTTACCAACTCAGACATGGCTTCGTTTAATTGATTTCATATAAATAACTACTGGTATATATCATGTAGCTTTATTTAAGTATGTATTATATATGAATATGTTCAGGATGTCGGCACTGTATTTACAAAACACACAGAACGCTGTCTCGTATTCAATGCCTAAATTACAGTCCGTATAACTTTTTAAGTTACAAACAAATTTCACACTACTACAATAAATTCACTTGCAATATTCATGTACGCTGTCTCTTATTCAAGACCTAAATTGAAGTCAGTGTAATGTTTTATTTCACAAACAAATTTCACACTACTAAAATCCAAATTGCAAATATTCATGTATATTTTTAGGTCTTTCTCCAAGTGGTCTGATCTCAGTAAAATCATTGAGTAACTACCTTTTTTTCCCTACAATGTCATAAGCTTTTTATGTTTTATATGTTTGTGTATTTTGCATGCAACATTGTCGATTTGATAGGTCGGTTGGAGTTAATTCACCAAGACAATTTGTTCTTGTTTGTTCTTATGATAACCTGTTGGAACAAGTGTGAGGTTCGTACACCCTGGAACCTGGTTTATACCCCCACCCCCTTGCCACTGTCCGTTTCAAGGCGGTAACCCCTCGAATTTTAATTTTAGTTTACTGTTTGTGGTGTCCTACTTTTAATTGATTTATAAATGTAAACTTTTCCTCTACTTTTCGACTATATAAGGAAGCTCTTTTACTGTTGTTTTTCTTGATATGCTTTTTTCCACTTTTTTGCATCAAAATATGGCATGGTTTAAAATTTAAAAAAAATACAAGGGCATCCATGTATTACATTAAAACAGATTGGGTTGATCAAACATACTTAGAATATAGCCTCCTTTCAGTTAATACTGTAATGGCATTAATTTTGTTCCGATGAATTTAACGTGTGTAACATATGTGTTTTCAGCCTGTTATTTACGACTTGTTTTGGAGACAATAAAAAAATCACAAAAAGACATACATAGTGTCCTTTTAATTCACTGATCAATGCTTTGACACTATAGGGAGAGTTTCCATACAAATGACTTGAAATTGCAACAGTTTCTCGGTAGTTTATACGTTGAAATTAACGGTGAAACCGTCACAAGGAGAAATACTTGGTCGGGAGATTTTCAATTCCTAGATTGATTGGCTTATCTGGGCAGTTTTAACAGCTGTAGACATATCCCGGCAGTCAGTCCACCTAACAAGTGTTCCTGGGTAACTAACCAATTTACTAACCAATTTATCCGCAAATGACTTTCTACTTCCTCACTTGCTTCAGAGGTGAGTGACAAATGATCTATAGACGCATTGTCTGAGATCAATTATCGCGAGGAATTTTTGCCGGTCTTGATAAGGATCAACCTAGGAACTCCAGGATTGACAATCCGATGCTCTACCGATTAGGCTAGCCGGTCCGGACTGAAAATGTTACCTCTAGAGTGTTAACAAGGTTTTATCGATATTTGGGGTCTGTGACCTAGTTTTTGACCCCAGATTACCTATATTCGAATCTGAGCTAGAAATCATTAAAACAACCTTTCTGACAAATTTTGAGAATAATTGGACTGAAAAGTAGCTTCTAGAGTGTTAACAAGTTTTTTTTCTATTTTAGGGCTCTGTGACATAGTCTTTGACTCCAGATGACCCATATTCAAATTTAACCTAGAAATCATTGAAACAACCTTTCTGACAGATTTCCAGGTTATTTGCACTGAAAATGTTCAGAGGTGAGTGACAAATGATCTATAGACGCATTGTCTGAGATCAATTATCGCGAGGAATTTTTGCCGGTCATGATGAGGATCAACCTAGGAACTCCAGGATTGACAATCCGATGCTCTACCGATTAGGCTAGCCGGTCCGGTTTTCAGTTCCTGGAGCAAATGAGACTTCATTAAATTTATTTAAAAAGAACATTCCAACGGTAGGGTTAAAGTTTAGCCGGTGTATATTGCATAATATTTTTTATAAAGTCTGATTAAATATAAAAAAAAACTCGTTCTACTTCGAGTTATTTTATGACCAAAAATCATTATATTAAAAACAAACAGACTGTAAATTGATATCGATATGTTTAAAATAAAGAATCTATGCATATTATTTCATCAGTGCTAACAACAGTTCTTTGTTTACAAAATGTCACATTTTCCCTTTCTCGAATATTCTTTTCGTGATACGGGATCACAGTAGGTCGAATCGTCGGACATCCCTTCAGGCGGAGTCCGGTCGTACAAAACCGTAATGCCATCTCTATCCTTTTTGCATTCTCTGTGATCCATCGCTATCTTTCTCGTCAGCTGAGTCTTTTGATGTGACAAACCCGTCATCTTCTTCAAACGATTATTCTATGTCTTTCATCTAGAGCGGATCTATAACATTTTTCCACAATTCGTTGTAAACTGTTTCTAGCAAAGCAGTTGCACCCTTTTCTTTGGCTTTCGAATATGTCTTGTAGCGAGGCATATTCGAGGTTGCTTTCTCAAAGATGTCTTTTCAATATTTCGTCTCCTTCCAGCTGACGTACAAAAAAGATTATTACGAGTTAGCTCCCTTTTCACTATCAAACATTGCCGGGAACAGTTTAATTATTTGGGAAAAACGTTTTGTTTTACAAATACGCATCCCCTTGGAAGTTCAACCGAATGACCTAAATACTGCTTATACCGTCTTTATAATTTATATAACTTGTTTTTATTGCCCTGATGATAAAAGAAACCGGTAAGCAATTATATATTCAAACACCCATGTGAGAACGAAATGTCCTAAGTCAGCCGCCGTAATTTTCAGATTAAATTTGTGGTATTTTTATGCTCCCCGAAAGGAGAGCATATAGTCACCGTCTTGTCCGTCCTTCCTTCCGTCCGTCACACAGTTGTCCGGAGAATAACTTGAAAAGTGTTTAAGGAATTTGATTGAAACTTTTGACATTGATAGAGACCAGTGAGAGAAAGTGCAGTGTTTAAGAACTATAATTCTACCTTGAATATTTTTTGAAAAATCTCCCTTAATAATGCTTGTCCGGAATATAACTCCTAAACTGTCTGTGATATTTCACACAGTCATAGAGACTAGTCAGAGAAAGTGCAGGGTCAAGGAACCATAACTCTACTTATTTTTTAATTATCTCCCTTTATACTACTTAATATTTCTTGTCCGGATATTAATTTGAAAAGTATTGAAGGAATTGATTTAAACCCCACACAGTCAAAGATTCTAGCGAGTGAAAGTGCACTGTTTAATAACCATATGCTTGCCTTGCTTAATTTTTTAATTATCTCCCTTCATGATAGTTAAAATGTCACACTCTTGTCTGAAGAATAACTTGAATGTGATTGAAACTTTACATATTGATAGAGACAAGTGAGAGAAAGTGCAAACTCTAAGAACTATAATTCTACCTTGCATAACTTTTTAATTATCTCCCTTAAGTTAATAAAGCTTGTCCGGAATATAACTCCTAAACTGTCTATGATATCTCATTAAAACTTCACAGAGTTATAGAGACTAGTCAGAGAAAGTGCAGGGTTTAAAAACCATAACTCTACTTTACTTAGTTTATGAAATATCTCCCTTTATGGTACTTAATTATGTTTGTCCGGGGAATTACATCAAAACTATTTAAGGAATTTTATTAAAACTTCACACAGTGATAGAGAACAGTGAAGGAAATTGCTTAGTTTTTAATAATCTCCGTTATTGATAATTACAAGAGTTTGTCCGGGGAATAACATCAAAACTATTTAAGGAATTTTATTAAAACTTCACACAGTGATAGAGAACAGTGAAGGAAATTGCTTAGTTTTTAATAATCTCCGTTATTGATAATTACAAGAGTTAAATAAGTCTTGTCTGGAATGTAACTTCTCAAGTATCAATGATATCACATATCTTCACACAGTTATAGAGAGTACTATGTTGAAAAATCATCACTCTGCATTACTTAGTTTTTAATTATCTCCCTTTATAATACCTAATAATGCTTGTTAGGAAAATAAGTTTTGAATGAAATTGAATAAAACTTTACAGTTATAACGACCAATGAGAGGAAGTGCAGTTTTAAAGAATCATTACTTTACATCAGTTAGTTTTTAAATTATCTCCGTTTATAAAACTTAATATAGGAACCCCGATCCATAGATAAATCAATGGCTTATCAGATGGAATTCTGGAGAACAACACTGATTATATGAAATACAGGTCTACTTTTTACACCTGCCAGCCAAGCACTTGATACCTCTTCTTGTCATTATAAAATTATGGAAAACATTCACAGATTAAAAAAGTAGCAGGTAAATTTTGCAATAAATCAACAGTCCTTACAATGCGGTCTTTTTTTTACTATAAATCCTCGAATACGTTTCATCATGATTATCCTTACTATAACTTAAAATGTGTTTAATCATATGTCGAAATTCCATTGATAGTACATTTCTTACTTTTCTGTCATTCTGAACAAAAATACTTCGGGGAGCATTATTAAGTTTTACCAATTTCTTGTTCAACTCAGTCGGCATAATTTATGAAAACAGATTTTTTTCACTTTTTGTGAAAATTCATGCATTAATACTTCTTAATTTATATTTATTTATTGAAAGAGAAATTACAGTGGTCGAAAGAAGAAACATCGATAATGAAATCTTTCTGTGAGAATTTTGTGCATAGGTGAGTTAACAATTTTAGGTAAATTTACAAAAGTTATTGTGAACTCTTGAAGCAAGGAACTTCTATGTTGTAGATATTAATTTTAAAGAATTTTTAAAAACGTCAAATTTGTTCCATTTCAACAATCTACAGTCAAGGCAAATATTACCAACCATGAACCATTGTTAAAAACGTCGCATTGAACAAGACTTGTAGACACGTGTCTATGATACCAGAACGCGACATCGATTACTGCTTTATTATTCTGAACCAATATAATGTGATATAAATTTTAATTAGCCAAGAACTTGATTTATGCTAAAAGGCTGTTTTAGACTTTAGTGTTAAGTTTAAACTGAAGAAAAACCCCACTTGAAACATGTTGTTTTTCCTTTACATACCCATCTTTTACTAAAATAGAAAGACTACGTTTGGTGATAGGTGGTATGCTTCTGTTAATACTTTTTCAGATACATTATATGTGTTATGTACGGCGTTGATATAACCACTTTGTTAATTATCTATCTAATACAGTTTATTTATCTTCGGTACCGGTTGCCTATATGACCTACGCCGTTTAAAGTTATTTTAGGTTTTGGTAGATAGTGCAAGATACAGAAATCATCAAATTCTTGCGATACCTCTTTTGTTTTGTTTTGGTTTCTTGTTTGTTTGTTTGTTTTTTTCGTCTGGTTTTCTTTTTACGCATGCTAATTGTATAGTTCTGATAATAGTACTCGTTATGTTTCATCCGGAAGAAAATCAGTAGTTTAAATTGAAGGGCAGGGAATCGAACTCGCGACCCCTGGATTACAAGTCCAGCGCGTTACCATGTGAAACATCACCTGTATTTCCTATATTTATACTGACTGGAAACAAAACATGAACATATACAGCTAGTCATATTTAGCAATGGCATCTTTAACACTAAAGTGTGTTTCTTTGTGTATCTGTTCGAAATAAGCTTATATTTGGAAAGAAATAACAATCAAATTTGACTTGTAATCTAACACGGACATGTCCGACACAAAGTGCACAATTATTATTGGCGTTCCTGGACGGCGATATATACAATTAAGGTATGAAACCACCAATTCAGCTCAAAAAATGGTACCCGCATAATGGCGGCTAGAAATAGTTCTCAGTTTTCTTGGCTATTTTTAACATTGTTGCCCTAATCTGTGTATTTTTTTTGCTGGAATCATTTTGTTTGACTATTTCTGATAGTGTGGTAGCAATTTTATGCTCATATGCATTCAGAATAGAATTCACAATGTGAAATTGTTTCACATACCCCAATCTGAAAATTAGCTCAGATTTTTTGTTAATTTTATGGGTAAGTTTACATGAGCAGAAATATCTTTCTTGTTTGAAACACAACCCCCACTTTTCTTGCTATTTTTCATGAGTACAGATATAGATCTACAAGAATATGTAAGTTAAAGCTATTTAAAAAAGGTTTTGCTGTGTTTTACAGCCCTGTGAACTTTATGAATTTTATATAGAATAAAGAAGGAATCTATTTCGTGGTTTCACACCTATAAGAAAAATTTCATTTCCTGTTGTCTGCATATGAAAACTTTTAAACTTGCCAGAATGTAGAATTTTAATGTTTTTAATGCTAAAAGGCTGTAAAGAAGTATGCCAGGAGTGGATTTAGTGAGTTTTCAAACTTTTCATACTGCAGTTAAGCCATTATGGTAAAATTGCAGGAAAAATGTCCTTGTAAAACTGTAAACAGAATTTTTGTGTACACAAACCTGATATTTTTGGCAAGGAGTAAGTTTTGTAAGCTGCCAGAGTGCTCACAAGAGCCATTTAGTGTAGTTTAGCTTATTTAGTGAACATAAAACAGTTAGCTGAGTTCAAAATTCATGTGTATGATGAGAACAAGAAGTTTGGTAATGTCAGGTTTTACTGCACAGTAGGACTTAATTCAGTCAAAAAATGTTTCTTATGGTCATTGAGCTTCTGTTTATGTTTTATATTAGTCTGTTTATGGATAAGGAGCAAGTGCATTAAGCTTCTTTCAAGTTTTCATGATATTTGATTAAGATAGTGTGTAGTAGAGGCTTTGGGAAGTCTTAAGCAGACAGTGGTATAATATTTGTGGCTGGTTTACAAAGACAGGTACCTCAAAGCTAACAAAATAATATTACTCTTGGGATCTGTTTTCTGATTCTGTTAATACTTTTATTGTGTAAGCTTTCATCTTTGTTAGGCTATAGTATTTTCACATAACCAGTGCTATCATTCTAGTTTGACAGTTTGCATACAAGGTATGGATGGAGGAACAGTACTTGTATTTGGAAATTTTTAGGCTAAAGCAATGCTATTTTCTGGAAACCCATTAACAAAGCAGCATCCACTGCAGCTACATTGCTTTAGCCAAAACTGTGTTCCACATCAATTTCATACAACTTATAACATTTGCTTGACTGTTTATGCTATATTGTAAGGGTATGAAGTGATCTTGAAAGGGAACATGCTAGTTAGGTAGAAAAGTAAAGTTTGAAATTTGTGGGTATATGTTACATGCAGTAGCTACCAATATATGCATTTTCTATTTTCAGAGTGAAATATTCTTCTAATCAGTTAGAAAAATCCCTTCCTTTGGTTGTATCTGTGTTTAGGACTCAAGGATTGCTTTGCCTTTTGCACATATCAGATGTACTCACATGACTACACACTGGCCATAGAGGTGGAGCCCATTTTGAAGATCTATCATTGCCATTTTTAGTAAGTAAACAGTCATTTTCATTCATACTTACAGTTAAACATTGCTCAAGAAGTAAAAAGAACAATTTATATCAGTGTAAAGACAGTATATAATAGATGAACAATAAAATTGTGTATGTTGAATACATGTCTAACATTCAGGTGGTGTTCCTGGACTTTTCTGAATTAAAATTGTTAAAATTTCCTCCTTCAAAGAGGTGTAATTGGCATGAAAGAAGAAAAATGTAGCATTTATTCTGTTATATTGTATATAAATACTTCAGTTCTTAGGTTTAAAGAAGGCATGGACAGCATAAACTATCATTTGAGACAGATGGGGATACAAGACAGAGAAGGACCAGAGAAATTTTGATCTTTTTTGGCAGACAGAAGGACCATAGCTTTTGAAATCTATTTGCTGATTTTTGACCTGGAGGTATAACAGTAACCTCTTGAAATAATCAAGTGTGATGCCTTTTCACATATAAGATAGAGAATTTCAGTTCAGTCATGCTTATTAGGACAAAATATGACTTGAAAGTCAAAATAATTTGAAAAATATGCTTTTTTTCCCAAAAAATCTTCATGCAACTAAGAATATTATGTATTTTCTACTAATGTGTAACCCTAAATTTGATAAAATTGGATAAATTAAGTATTCACACATAAGCTGAGACAGATTTGGTTCAAATATATAACGCGTTTTAAAAAATAACAGAGAAATTTCACCACAGACACTTTCTTTCATTTTGCTGCTCTTGTTCGCAGTCCGCACAGACATTTTGAGTCATTTTAAAAGCTTCATTTTATGAAAAGTACTAGTATTTCTGGACTGAAATTTGATTTTCTTAAGTTGAAATTAGTTACTCTTGATGTAGAAACCAAAAAATCACAGTATCAGAATAAAAAAATTTTCTTATAGGTATGAAACCACCAATTCAGCTCAAAAAATGGTACCCGCATAATGGCGGCTAGAAATAGTTCTCAGTTTTCTTGGCTATTTTTAACATTGTTGCCCTAATCTGTGTATTTTTTTTGCTGGAATCATTTTGTTTGACTATTTCTGATAGTGTGGTAGCAACTTTATGCTCATATGCATTCAGAATAGAATTCACAATGTGAAATTGTTTCACATACCCCAATCTGAAAATTAGCTCCGATTTTTTGTTAATTTTATGGGTAAGTTTACATGAGCAGAAATATCTTTCTTGTTTGAAACACAACCCCCACTTTTCTTGCTATTTTTCATGAGTACAGATATAGATCTACAAGAATATGTAAGTTAAAGCTATTTAAAAAAGGTTTTGCTATGTTTTACAGCCCTGTGAACTTTATGAATTTTATATAGAATAAAGAAGGAATCTATTTGGTGGTTTCACACCTTAACAAGATTTGAACAGTTTTGCCTGTACACCGCCTGCCTTGAGCCAATCAAAGCAAAGCATTTCATATCACATGATAACAAAATGGACATCAAAATTCTTCAGCAAGGGATGCGTAAATGGACTCGCCCAACCGCCATGTTTGTCGGGTTACTTATTCTTACAACTGAAAAATACCATCATCAATGTACGATCTCAGTACCAGTCTTTAGGATAAATACAGGATAATCGCAATATTTTTTGCTACATGTCATTTTTAACTAGAGAATGTAGTCTAAATAAGAGTACGGTTTGTTTGTTTTTTCCAAAACTTGCACTTAAAGAAAAAAATAAATGCTTGCTTCCGGGCGATTCTAATCAGGATACAAACTCCCCGTAGGGGTTACTTCCCCTGATTAGTACAGTAAAAGTAGCAAAGCGTGACCTGACCGGTGCGAGGAGTTTGATCAGGATTTTTCCGTGTTTTATGTATGCTTGATTAGGGTCAGGGCAATATTGTATTTTTTACCTAAAATTTATTCTGTTTAAATTGTACATATAATATTCTTATGGTATTGAAGAAATGTATATAGCTTTTGTTAAGTATATATTTTTTAGTAATAAATAAAGTTAAAAAACTATAGTCAATTAATTATGCGTAGACTAGTTTACAACAAAGCAATATTTACAAGGTTTTAATGCTGCAAATTTTAACATGATGTATAAAGATATTGGGATGTTTTCATAAAGAAACCAAATCGTCCGCTTTCATAAATAGTCCAGCTACAATAATAATTACAATGTATATTTTTTCTACTTAATAATTTCTGTGTGAAAATTATCAAATATAACTTCGCTTTTCAGTGCAAAGCATGTTGTAAGATTATCAAATTAATGAATGAAGAACATGAAATACATTCATCTATGGATAAGACGAAATGCATGGCTGAACGGCGATTTCAAGCATTTTTGGAAATGCTAATACTTGTATTCATTTCAAAATGAAAACTTAAGTTCCAGAAAGAAATAAAATGTGACTCTTTTTTTTAAAAAAAAAGATTCTTCCATTTATTATATAATTCATCGTTATGCTTGATTAAATATTTCCAAAGTGGACCAATAATATCTCCATATGACGCATCGGAAACTAATACATTGCCGAAAATAACTTTAAAGTAAACGTAATAAGAATAACGTCGGGTAAACTCTTTTTACAATTTCATCTCTTTTATATTAATCTTCAGCATGCGAATGTTCTATTCTCCGATATGCTATTTCATCAAAACTGTTTAATACTAGTATCAACCAAGTCAAAGTCAAAATATGTATTGGCATAAACATGCTTTTCGCCAGAAAAAAAAGAGAAAAAAATCCTTTAGCGGTCTGTTTATCTTATTAATTTATTATGAAAAAGTATGACAAAGACAAGAAGCCTCTTTGTAGCTTCCTAATTCTTCTTTCATGGTTATTGCAACTTCATTGTTGAAACTGGACAAAGACTTTTTTATTCTTGCAGTGGATATTCCTCTTCTAGAAATTAAATCTAATTTTAAAATGTTCATTTGGGATGTCTTTAAACTTACTATAATCAAGAATGTTTCAATGATTGTAAATTGAAAACAAACCTAACTATTTCTAATACTTTATTAAATACTTTATTATATACAAAACATCCGCATAAACTCTGCTGCAACAAATAATATCAGAATGTTTAGTTCCTTTTTAAATATATCTAAAAGTAACGGAGTATTTTCGTCTACGATGTTTTCCAACATAAAGCATTTAATAGGCAGATACATATTACAAACAAGTAATGCTAACTGGGGGAATTCCAACTAATTTGTAAGATATACATCCATGTTCTAAATGTCAAAAAATTAGTAAACTGGTCTAAAGACTAATACCTAAAGACTAATTTCAGTAATTTGTATAAATGCACTAAAATGTAATATGTGACAGCATACATTTTCAATAGTTAATGTGTAAAAAATGCTTGATAAAACCATATTACAGGAAGAACAAGAACTGTCACTGAAAGATGACAATGCCCCCGAAGTGGTGCTCTAATCTTTGAGCTTAGGACCAAATGAAGATAAATTGTGTATCCTTCGAAAGAAGTAGTTATTTCTAACAATTTGTCTTCAAAGACAATGTCATTTAGTGGTCAAGGTCAAAACAATATGTCATTTGAAAGATCTCTCCCAAGGGATTGTTGTGTGCAAACATGAACTAAATCTGTTGATTCAAAAGAAGTGGCTTTTCTGAAAATTACACCTCAAGGTCAAGGTTATTTCAGGGTCAAGTTAAAAAATGCATTTGTAAGATTTCTCCCAGTGTTGTTGTGTGCAAACATGAACTACATCTATTCAGTAATACGGGAATCATGGCTAATATTCAATATTTTTGACAACTGGATCTTCAAGGTCAAGGTCATTCAGGGGTCACGGGCATAAAACATACGTGAGTGGGAAGGTCTTGTCCATAGGTTGTTATGTTCAAGTATGCAGTCAATCCATTTACTGATAAGGAAGTTACAGGCAAAGTTAAAGTTTTTTGACAATTGGACCTTTGATGTCAAGGTCATTCAGACGTCAAGATGATACAAATATATGTCAGTGGGAAGGCCTTGTCTGAAAGGGTGTTGTTTCTAAGAATAAAGTAAATCCATTTTCTAGTAAGGAAGTTATGGGCAATGTGAAAGTTTTTTATCGGACGGACTTACAAGCCGGACAGTTCAAAAAATATTTGCCCTCCGTCGGGGACATAAAAAGAAGACGGAGAAAACTGTAAACATGCCATCTATATACAACAAAATGGGGCTTTCATTCATTTATTTTTGAAGGAATTTGTATAACGCAAATATTGTGCAGGAGTCGCAGTGCAAGGGTGTAGGACGAAGTATTTGAACTAACTGTACTATACACTAATAAAATGTTGACCAAAAAAAACATTCGTTAAAAGTTGCTTGATACGTGTTAAATACAGTTAGAATCACACTGTTTCGGATGGGCTTGGGGATGCGTTCCGGATAACATCCGTAACGCATCCATTGAATTCCTAATTCATGTCTCATTTGCAAGTCAACTATTGTATCTGTTCAGAAATCGGGCGCATTTAGAGCAAGGGTGTGAAGTTTTCAACATGCTGAAAATATTTTCACAGATATTATATATCCGTAGTGAATTCGAAATAAATACGTAACAGTTCTGAAAATATTGTAACTTTTGTGAAGATAAACACAGTGGTAAAAAGAGCTATTAGAATTTCATCCCGGTTCTAATAAGGTCTGCTAAGGTTTTGTTACGATTGAATTAGAGATTTATAATGGTTTCTTACACCAATAAATTTGCAAAACCCTTTTTTCTTACACATCCAGAGCAATCCGGGTATGGGAATCTGGTACTTATCCGCAAGCTCATCTGGAGCAGTATAATTCTAGCTGAATATTTTCTATTATTCAATAAAATATTGGAAAATATAAAAATTTGTATTAAAACTGGTGGAAAAATTAACTTAAAACAAAGTTATATCTCCCACTCTACGCATATCTACTTTCATATAATATGTCTTATCTTTGAAGTATAGAGTACAGAAACTAAAACCCACCGAAACTTTAAATTAACATGCGCATTTTTCAAATTATGCTATTTACTCTGATATATCGAAACTGAAGAAGAAATGTGAATTTTTTAATCAAATTTGCCCCGAATACTGAGATGTAACAGTTTTATGATAAAACGCATTTGATTTCATCTTTCACCGGATCGTGGGACATTCCTTCAGGCGAAGCTCTCGCGGAAAAAACAGGCATTTTGCCTCTATCATTCTTCGTTCCATGGAATAGTACGGTATGTCCCTCGTCGGCTGAGTGTTGTGATATGTCAGAGACACCGTCTCCTTCTGTTTTTCCCGAAGGTAGCTGAGAAAACCCCGTTTGACCATTTTTTTCGGCATTTTTCTGATTGCAGACTGATTTGTCAAAGATGTCTTCCAAGCGTTTCCTCTCTTTACAGAGTTGTAGGTAGTAAGAATCATGAGCAGATAGTTCCTTTTTTATCTTTTCTATTTCTTCTATTTTTGCTTTGAGCACGTCAAGGTACTCATCTCTAATGTGCTGCAGACTGTTTTTTTGAAACGTTTGAATATCAGCCTTTATTGCTTCTTCAACATCGTTTTCTTCTTTTGAGATCCGTTCAAACTTTTCTTGAGGAAAGCTCAAGGTTACACTTCGACGCACTGGTTTATTTCTCACTGAAAAAAGAAAAAATTCCACTTTTGATTAAAAAAGAACTACACATTTTGTTTAGGAAATAGCATAGCTGGTCATTTGTCATCGCAATATTATGTGGATATCATTTTACCATCGTACAGTCCCTTCATCGCGATTTTATCATCGTACCATCGCATTTCTTCCATCGAAATTCTTGCATTTTCACCAGCGTACCGTCGCGTTTTCATCATATTACCGTCGTACTATCGCGTCAGAGCGTTTTCATCATAGTGAAATTGGGATTTCGCAATCATACCATGTTATTTTCACAATCAATTAATTGCATTTTAACCGTTGTACCCTAACGTATTTACCAGCGTACCAATGTGTTTTTACATCTTATAAATGCGATATCACCATCGTACCATTCCGTTTTGATCATCACGTCATCGCGTTTTCAAGACCTTTCCACTGAGTTTTCACCATCGTACCACAGTGTTCCGTTTAGACAATCGTAATTTTTAAGGAAATCTTAACCACAATGCAATATGGTACAGTGGTAAACCATCGCGGTTTTGATGTCCTAAAAAGCACAATTCTCCAATTAGAACACCGTTGTAGACCTTAGAAGTTTTTTAATTGATTTACTTATAAATCGATATTTCTACGAGCAGAAAATCTCGCGAATATTTGATTCTGGATAATTTGCAAAGTTAAGATTGCCTTGAAATCAAATTATTGTAATCTTATTGCACCTCACTCTTTGATGCAATTTACGTAGATAATTTTTAGGGAAACGGGGTCATTCATGAAAACAAAATTGTTAACGTTGCTGAAACAATATGCTGATTATAATGAACTTTACTTAATAAATGAAGTTTAAACCTCGTTCACTCCATATTAAGTAAATTGAAAACCCAAAATGTTTCAATAACAAAGTTTAAACAAAGTTTAAACATTTAATTCAGTTTGGTTTAGGTTTCTTTTATAGTATTATAACAAGACCCTGTCTTTATGTTTGCAAAAAGAAAATAAATTATTCTTGTAAAGCGGATATCTTTATCCTGAGAAGACAAAATCAAAACGACCTTTTAAATCCTTTGCTTCCATCACCATTTTATATACTTTCTCCTCTTCGTCTTCTTTTCCATCAAGAAATGTTTGTAGGGCTGCTGTTGCCTAAGACATGTAAAGGAAATATTTCCTAAATACTGCAAACATGTATTGACATACTCTTTTTAACCAGCTATAGAAGAAAATACTTAATTAAATCTAAAAAAAAGGAAAAATGCATATCAGGAAAAACACAGTCAAAAAACATTTTCCACTGGGGGTTAAAACCAGGTTCTATGGTGCATCCAACCTCACACTTGCCCCAACAGATTATCATGGAACAAACAAGAACAAGCTTTCTTGGTGAATTAACTCCAACCCACCTATCAACACAACAATGTTGCATTCAAAAGCACACAAACGTATAAAACATAAAAAACTGATGGCATTGTAGAGAGAAAAATGTAGGTACTCAATGACCTTACTTAGATTGGAGCACTTGGAGTACCATCAGCAAGAACACGGTGGCAGAAAATAAAAAGACTTATCGAGTTTCTACTTTTTTTAAAGATTTTCTAAGAAACATTCATAAACTCTCAAACCCCTGTCACCGTCGTGCAAAAAAGAGGTAAACAAAGCAATCAAAGGTAGAAGATTTAATCACCAATCAGGCAGAGCGCTGCAGAATATTCTATTGGTAGCTTTTCTTTTTGAATTTATAGATGTTTTTACAAAAAACGTGGAGAAAGTAATATTGCTCTTTGTTTTTTTTTCAATTTATATATCAAATTTATAAATGAAACGCATGTAATGAGTGTTTAAAACTATTCGTTTCGTTTCAGGTTTCACACAATACCATTATAAATGTAAAGACTTGTTAACTTTCATACTCTGTTACATTAACTGCTACCATCTTTCATGTAAAGATGATCTTTTCCTTACCACAGAACCCATATAACCAGCCTCTTTATTAAATTCCCCCACCACTGAATCTATATCTTTCATATATTCGTCATATCCGGCTTGAGTACAGTACTTGCGATTTTTTAGATTCATTTGAATCTTCGTCTTATCCAGTCTGTCCAATATTGCATGGCATCTTTTTTCCAGTTCTGATTTAACATTTTTCTTGAAAGTTTGGAAGTGTGCGTTGAAAACGTCCTGAAATCAAAGATAGGATTCAAATTCTTTCAGTGAACTTTTGTCAAATAAAAATCAAATACTAAACTTAAAGAAGGGAAAATATAAGTGGATCGCCGTCTGATATTTTTTCCATTGCCCTATGTCATTTTTAAAACAATCACATTGTCTAGGGTCCCGCTACCGACCATTAACATAAATGTGAGAAAGTTATCAGTTTTTAACAAGGGAAGGGAGTTTATTACTGTCCCTTCACAGGAACGATGGTTTGATGAACTGCCTGGTATGAGTCTGACTGTAGGAGTGTTACACTCAATAAAACCATAAAACAAATGTGCACTGGCATCTGTGTAATATATAATATGAACTGTTTTCTTGAGTTTTCGGTGTATCACCTAAACAAATTACTATCACTTACTTGTTAAGATTTCATATTTCGTAAAAAAGAGTCTATTTAAAAAATATTCAAATGTATTGTTATCGATGCTTACATAAACAAGAAAAAGTATTACAACATTCATATGACAAGCCTGAAACTTAGTTGTGCTTAGGCGCCATGCTAAACTTAAGAGATCCATACTTCACTCACCAATGCTTTTTCTTCAAAAAGTTTCTCATCATCGAAAATCAATTCTGACTTTAAAACGTCAAGTGCCGCTTTTGTACTGCCATTATGATAGTTAACAAGTCCTCTATCGCACGTTGTGTAAGAATCAATGCGTCGTTTCATCTCGGTATTGTAAACATCTATAGCTTTTTTTACTACGTGTGCGTTCTGCGTCTCCGCCATGTAAATCATTGCACTGTGCAAGGAAGGTGCTTCGTCCTCCTGTATTGAGCTAATGTAGTTCACAAGCAAGGAACTAAACACTGAAATAAAACAAATTTGATTTTTATAAGACATCGTATTTCACAAAAATATGTATACGACAAGAATATTTTAAAACATTTTAGAAGTCACTGTATTATTTTAATATACTTATTTAAATCATACTTACTTCTGCCATTAATTCCCTTTCCTGATTTCAATGTCTTTGGCTTACAAGAAAAGACATAATTTCGGAATTCGCTGAGTGTTTCATTGAACTGATCGTTAAATTCAGTCTCTTGAAGTATCATCAGATCTTTCAACTTTTTCTGTTTTATTGGTTTCCTAAACCTGAAACATTTCCTCTGCTTGAAATATTTTCTAATTAGAATCCTAGGAACGTTATAATCGCTGAGGGATTCCATTTTGCAACCTGATTCCGACTCGACAGATTTATACTTCAATTTGTTTTCAAGAAAAATGTCGTCGCTCTCAGACTGGTTATCAAGAGTAACGTCTCTCAACGTCAGTACGAAATTAGGAAAGAAGAAATCCAAGATAGAATCGTCTTCTTCTGACCCAATCACTTTGACTGCAGTCTTTACTTTACTTAGAAATCTAGCATTAGTCAAGGAAAGTACTCAAGTTAATTGCATACTCGAATAAGAATGTAGTAATTATTTTTGTGGTGCGTAAAATTGACTCAATTTGTGTCATTAATGAACAAATCACAGAACAGTTTATGAACACGCTATTGACTTAAATTATAAGAAAGACGATAATCGCTTAACTTATTGCAAAATGAAAACTTGTTGACAATTTGTCATTTTCGAGAATGACATCAGTGTAATGCAGCATACGAGTGGTTTATTATTGGTGTAATTGTCATGTCTTGGTTAAGATAAGCACCACTGAAAACACAACACAATATAAATAAATCATCATAAGAATATATAACTTACGCCTACCAAATTTATACACATTAAAAAAAGCTGATAAAAGGAAAGCTTGTGTCATTCGTAGTTTCTGAAGTGAGAGAGGAAGAGAAATCATAGAAAAGGTTAGAGATAGAACATTGATTATAACGACGGTTTTATATTAATGTGTTCTTGTAGCTTTTAGATCAAACACATATCGTTTGTTTCAGTTTGAATAATCCAACGGGATCATTCGGATTTTCAAAGAAGCTAAATGAAGGTCTGTACCTAGTGCTCAGACATCAGAATGAAGTGTTAGCAGTTTACGAATATTAGTTAAAAGTTATATGCAATATTTAAAACCTCTCTTTTAAACAACAGTGGCCTGGTGTGCATCAGTGGTCCAGTGGTAACGCACAGGACTTGTAAACCTGGGCTTGCGAGTTTGATTCTACCGGTCCTCCATTAACACTATTTAATGTATTTCGTAACTAGAATTTAAACCGAGGTCCGATGTGTTCGGTGTGATACACAGAGGATGTATAACAACTAGGAGTATTTCTGTAACTGGATGCTTCCTGTACCTTGCACTAACCTCCTCAACCTAGAATAACTAAAATGTTTGTGGCGTCGGTCATAATGGAAAAAGGTGCATGGATAAATTAACTCAGATTGAAAACGACGACGTGACGACAAATCATACAAGTTTAAATAATTGTTACTTTGCAACTAGACCTGTATTCTATTAAACTGAGATATCAGTACAAGTGTTTTGATCAATCTTTCGAATCAATATTTGAACGCTAAAATTTAGTACTAAAATTTCAAGTTGCTAAAACGCATTATTGAAAATATGTCTGATACTTATCTTTTTTATCTTTCGGAAGAAATAAATGATAAAGGCTAAAACATTTGTACGTAGATTCTAAATATTAACGCGTAAAATTCAAATGATACCTTTCGCTGTAAGACATAGTCTAGTTCATATAGAGCTTACATATTTCGTCTGTATTATTGTCTATTTGACCTCTACCAAGTTTGTTCAAATCTTGGCCCAAGTTATAAAATTGGTCTTTCCCCAGCTGCAACATGATTTTACATAGGCTTATAAAGAGAAAACTTCTTTTCTGAAACAACTAAGCCTTGGGGTTTGATATTTGGCATACGGATTCAACTAGACCTCCTCTACAAACTTTGTTCAAATTATGCTTCTTGGGTCATCAATAGCCCGGTCCTCGGGGATTACTTGATATATATTTACCTTACATTATAGTTTTATGCTCATATTCGATTCAAATTCAAACAAACTTTCAAGAAACATTTATAAACAACATATCTCCTTTCTTTTCCTTAACCAGTCTGATCCCATCATAAGTTTCCAAGGTATGGTGGCCAAAATAGTTATATTTTGCCATGTCTGGATGACAGTGGTTTCAAAGCTTTTATAAATTTACAAACCACTGCCTTGATTTCCAAATAAATAAACACAACTATAATTATGAAGCTTGAGCAATGGAACTCATGTGAGCTATTTAGGGCTACCATGGCCCTGTTGTTACATTACCTTAGTCTCAGCTGGAGACATGCATGTATCCGTTAGTTTTATATGTTTATAAGGATACTTGAATTTATCAATTGTAGTTCTGTCGAAATTTCCTTTCGTATTGTAGACCAACGTGTTAGACAGAAGTGTTCCAAGAATAAACCAGTTCTTGTCATCCTCTATCTCAACCTGGAAACATGTTTCACGTGTATATAAAATTCCGAGAGGTTTGATATTGATACTAGTGTAAAACTAAAGATTTAAACAAAACATAATGTTCTTCAAGCTTTGCCTCAATTTACATACGAGAAATGTCAGGAGATTTAAAAAGATAATATGCATTCCAGGACTGATTGTTGTCTGTCCAGGTTACATACAATTTTCTTATTAATATTGTTGTCTCTGTAGTTACACATTACATTTTATGAGCAGAATTTTCGGGTATTTTTGTTGTTCTGTCATTAAGTATTTTCTAGGAATAACAATGAAATCACCTTGTCGCAAAAATATTTAGGGGTATTTGTTACAAAAGACTTTTTTATCTTGATAATACATTTAATTTTGCTCGTACTTTTTCTGTCGCCCTTTCGAAATACGGCGATACATAGGGATCGCTTTGTCCGTCGGTCCGTCGGTCCGTCACGAAAACTTAACGTCTGCTATAACTTTGCCATTTCTAAACATTATCTTATCAAACTTTCAAATTGTATTGCTTATGACAACAGGGTCGTGATGATGCCAAAATCTTCAGGTCTAGGTCATAATTGACAGAGTTATGCCCCTTTTTGTACTTGGATTTTGTCATGAAAACTTAACATTGGCTATAACTATGCCATTTCTTGATATTTCTTCATCAAACTTTCCAATTGTAATATTTACAATTGTATCACTTAAGACAACACCATTTCTCAAGGGCAGATAACCCTAAAATTTATTTTTGCAATGTTATGCCCCTTTTTCAAGTTAAAATTTCTTGGTTAACTTTTTTCTTTATGTCCATGTCTCAAAAAGTGTCAAAGATATTCCATTCAAACTTGGAATACTTGATCACCAGCAAAACCCCTGTAAAGATTGTTGGTACCCATGTCCCTGGGGTCACAGTTAGCCACACCCCCAGGGGTCACTTGATTTTGCTTATACTTATATATAGGAGAAAAACTTCTTAAGCCTAGAAATAAAATATTAACTGACATGAGATGGGTAAGTACTCCCCCCACCGTCTTTTCTGCATGGAACCCCCGCCCCATTTTTTTACACACCCGCCCTATTTTTTTTAAAACATAGGTACTTGACTCCCGATCTATCATCAACCCCCTCCCCCCTCCCCCCACCAGTCACTCCCCCGGCCCATATTTTTAATGCATAAGTACTTGACTCCCCATCCACCCCCCAAACCTGTCAGCCCTCACCCTTCACTCCCCCCAGGGTCCGATATTTTTTTTGATACATAGGTACTTTACGTTCATCCTTCCCCCCCCCCAAAACCAGTCACTCCCCCCTGCACCCCGGTCCAATTTTTTTATACATAGGTACTGAACTCCCTATCTACCCCCCGAACCAGTCACCTCACCCCCCCCCCCTCCCAAGGGTCCAATTGTTTAATACATAGGTACTTGACTTCCCATCCTCCCCCCCATTCCCCCCACAGGGGTTCGATTTTTTTAAATACCCGAATTTTTTTTCATCTTGTATGACTAGGTACTTGCCCTCCCTCACTCATTTTTTTTCACTTGGGCCTCTTGTTTAACTTGGCTTATAATTAATTATCCAGCACAAAGAAAAGTGGAGCATGCTGTCTGTGGACAGGTCTTGTTGTACTTTGACTAGCATGCTGTCTTTTCCAGCAGGCTCTTGTTTACCGTTTTAGTTATTCTAACAGAGTACCCAAGGGCGACACAAGTGTTCCACTGAACACCCATCTAGTATATAGTATGTATCTAATGTCGTTTCAAATAAGTTTGAACGTACTTTGTTACAATATTAAGGATGTACCTTATCAGGATCGTCAATTCCTTCTGTGTCAAGCAAGACAAGAACTTGGTCTTCTTGTGTTGGATGTGGTCGACACAGAACCCAGATTCCCTTTGTTACAGCATTCGTAGTGTGTCCAGTTTCAAAGCAATTTCCATCAGTTACTAAAATTAGAATTTGTAAAATCAAGAATGAATATATATATAAATATCATATACATAATAAAAAAAAAACAAATCTTCATTTTTTTAGATTAAAATAATGGAAGTAAATCATAGCTATAATATTTAATGGCTTCCAAAGACTTTTTTATTTTGAAGTAAGATTTAAGCAATATAAGATGTTTTGAGTTTAATAAATACCAAAATACCAGCGCATATATTATATGTTTTACGATTTTAACCTAAACAAAAGAATTTATGGGTTTTTTTACCTGGGCCATGTGACGCCAGCTTATTTAAGATGAACGACTTGCCCGTTCTAAGCGTCCCAACGACTGACACAACGTTCAATGTTTTCTCAATTTCACAGAGTTTCGTCAGTGTCGACTCTTCGCACTGTGGTTTGCTATTGACACTAGAAACCAGTACCATTGGTGCGTGAAATATCGGGTTGTCAGGACTTTGTAAGGAATACAGAACAAGAGGTCAACAATTCCGTGCACAGCTGTCATGAAATTTTCTTCAATCATATTTGTATGGAAACAAAGGAAATGAAACAGTGAAGAACAGAGACGTACAGGATCGACGTGTTCTATATTGTCATTTCCACAATCATTTCTAGAAAAGTATATTTTAATTCAATCCAAGCAGTATCTTTAAAAATGCCGTTTTTGACATGGATGACTAAGATAAAATCAAACTGGCTGTCAAAGTAAGTCGAAATATTTTTATCATAGTACTGTTCTGAATATTTCATGTATATTAGAGTTCAAAAATTGTATAAAAGAAGTATGGACATTAAACTGAAGTCAGCATTATATTTGAAGATGGTAACATTGCTATTTACTTTAGATACTGTCTTGTTCGAGTTAGAAGTGTTATTTTTGGAAGCTAAATTTCATCATAAATGAGCTTGCTTGTAATTTTCATAAATACATATAAACTTATAATGAATTATGAAGTGTATAAAGAATAACTGTTTAAAATCGCAAAACATACGGTAGTATGGACGCCGATTCCTCGGACAATAGTTTTATATGTACATTTTTCAGCAACATTTACTATAAAGACACATAAAAAAGTTTATAGTTATTAGCTATAATGCTTAACACATTTTATGATTAGGTACACCTTCCGTTCCGTTTTAATTCACCTGAGTATATGCTCGGGAGAAGCTATTGTGACCGCCCGTTGTTTGGCGTGCGTCGTCTATTTTTATCTTTAACATCATCTCCTCCTTAAACAACTATGCCAAAGCTGATAAAACTGTGTAGGGATGTTTCTTGCATACAGTTCTACCAAAATTGTTTTTAAAAAAAATGAATTCCATCTAAAACTCTGGTAGCTATGCCAAGAAGAGTGAAAAACTTAATCTGTGACCACAAGATCTAGGACTTAGATATTTTGCATACAGCTACACCTACATGTACTTACCAAGATTATTTAAATTGTGCCCCTGGAGTCAATGATGGCCCTGCCCCGGCGGTCACTTGATTTTAATTAGATTTATATAGGAAAGACTTCAAAACTCTTCTTGTCTGAAACAACAAGGCCTAGGACATAGATATATTTCACGAAGAATCATCCAGAAGTCCTCTGCCAAGTTTGGCAAATTATGGAATTATGGCCTTTGTGTAGTCAATGACCCTGTCCCGGGGGTCACTTGATTTTGTATAGGTATATATATTTTACGGGCAATTTCTGAATTTAGACATTTTGCAAAATGTCAGAAATTTCAGGCACTTTATAAAATGACTAAAGTAGTTCGTCATTATGTAAAATGCCTAAAATTTAAAGTATTTTGTAAAATGCCTTTAAAAAATACTGACCAATTTTAGATATTGCCTGGTCCTATTTCAGACAATTTGTTTAAATATCACATTAACTGTCACAGCGTAAAACTGATTAAGTATACATGTATTGTCGGTGGTCTGTATGTCCCATTGATTGGAATTATAATCCTGCCTTTATGGCCTTTGTTACGCTCCCTAAGCAGCTATAAGAATACGCTACCGTTACTTCACATCGCTGCTTTAATAAGAGTAGATTTATGATATTGACCTTTACAATGAACTTTTAAACAACCAATGAAAGTGCACCAATATCCCCGAAACAAAAAATCTTGAAACCATTTTTAATTGGTTTAAACGATCATGTCGTATACCTGAGTGAGATGTTTTCAAAGGAGATTGAACTATAAATGTTCATATGTAGAACCACAATTACAGTTATATTATTCTGCCGTTTGTCATACCCAAACGCTGATATTTTCAGTGCTAGAAAAAATGGCACAGGCACAGATTGCCATGTCTAAAAAACAAAAGTTTATTATGTGAAGAGTGTCACCTGAAAAAAAAAAGACTTGCTATCAAAGTACTTCTCGTCAAGCCAGTTTTGAGCAAAGACTTCAACAGTAGAGGTCAGGTTGACCTTGTAGACATGCAGGGGGATTACATATCTACCGTGCACTATCAAGACCATCTCACTAAGTTTTCAGTTCACCGAGTTTTAACATCAAAACCTGCAGCAGAGTAGGCGTTTCAACTATTCAAAACTTAAAGATCTTTGGCCGGACTGTTGTATTGTTCATGGTCAGACAGACACTGGTGCCGAAAATGAACTTACATGTACCGTGTGCAATAAGGAAGTGATGATGCACATTAGTGTTAGGTGTGTCATAATACTGTTAATGATATTTGCGGAACCATAAACGGAGACGAATGTTACGGCTCTTCAGTCATTTGTCAGCTCTGCTTTTCTGAACAAATGATTTTATCGGAAAGATCAGTCGCTGCAAATTCTCTTGAACAACAGTCTAACAGATTGATTAAAACGTCAGGAAAAAAATATAGATAAAAGACTTAAAAAGTCTTCTTGTCTGAAACCACTAGGTTTACAGCTAAGATATTATGCATGGAGCATCATTTGGAGGTCCAAACTGATCCCGTCTGAAGGTCACTTGTTTTATGTAGGCTAATATCTGAATTACTTAAAAACGCATTTGTCTGAAACCGTATGCCTAAGAGCTAAAACAATTTGTATGTTCCATTTTATAGTGCACGTCTTCCAAGTTTGTTTGAGCTATATTCCCGGGGTTAGAATTTGCCCTGCCCCGGAGTTCCTATATGTGTAAAATATTAAACCTTTGAAAACCTTTCTGTCACGAACCGTATTCTCTAGATCTTAGATATTTGCCATGTGGCATATTATTGACCGCTAGATTTTTCAAAATATTTTCCTAGGGTCTAAACTGACCCTACCCGGAAGGTCATTCGTTTTACAATAAGGTGTATAAGAAAAGAAATTCTTGTCTGAAGCTGTTCGCTTTAGGGCTTAGATATTTTGCATGTTACATTGTTAAGTGGACCTCTACCAACTCTGTTTATATTATGTCGTAATAGCCGAAATTGCCATGCCCTGGGAGTCCCATTTGTATGAAATATAAGATCTTTAAAACAAATTAGGCTCAGAAACTAATGTTTTCTTCAGATGTTTGCACAACAGCAGACCCACAGATAAAGTACTCAGGTAAGCTATCTAGGGCCATCACGGCTCTCTTGTTTAGGTCAAACTACCGCTACTAGGATTGCTGTGGCGGAAAAAACAATATTTCTTTATATATGTACGTACAGATTTGAAACAGGAGCATGGTCTTGCTCCTCTAATTGTTGTAACCTGCTCGCCGACAATTTTCTTGACTCGTTTGTATAGTGTTTCTCCATTGTCTGTAAAACAAGAAAACATTATGAAAATCGCAGAATACTTATGATTAGAGTGTGGACAATAAGAGTTACAATTTATTAATTTATGGATCTTAAACATTTTATGGTTAGACTTTGAAGTTATATATAATGATCTTTACTTGAAATTATTTCACAAATCAAGCCTCAAGACAAGACAAAACCAGATAATCGGTCATTAAAGTGGCATGTGCATACATATAAAATCAATGACAATATTAAAATTATGGACAGTATACTACAGCACCCAGCCAGGTTGACCTATAAATAACTTTATGATTGTATGTTTCGTCAGTGGCTAAACTGCAGCTCTGTTCTAACTCTGTCACAAATAGTATAGCAAGTTAATGTTATTCATGTGTTCGAGTTTTCCATTATAATGTAAATGCATTTTGCGGGATTCCTCAGAGCCTCGTTCCCGCTAAAACGCGGTTGTCCTCGGGCTGGAACACCTGATCCGTACCTTTAACATTTGAATGATATTTATATTCATGCATACTGGATCATCTATCCGTTTTTCTTTGAGACAATAACAAGTGCACGCTCTATTGTATGCCATTCCTCAAAACAAAGAGATAAAATCTCTTCAAAGCCTTGAGTTTTTGCGCACATATCTTTGGGTAATTATTTTCATTTTTTGGACTACCTCTAAAATTAAATCATAACAGAGCCAGAATGAGTTGTAACAAGTTTTAACAAACGCTTGAAATTTTTTTGTCATCTGTTTGTGTGGTTGGACAAATGTAAAAATATACAAATATGTATAAAAATCGTAAATTCACAAGAATTATTGATAACTTGGCAAAATTCATATATTATGCACATTTGTTAAGATCAAATTTCAAAAAGTAGAATCACTTGTTATATAATGGTTTGCTCATCGTTGTACATTTTATCGAAATTTTAGATATGGATGTCTGCTTAGGTGATATTACCACTGACCGACGCTCAATAAGTTTAAAACTTTATTGACATAAACTCAAAGTAGTGTATGACGTAAACTTGGTAAATTTGTTTATCTGGAAAATTTACAACAGCTAAGTATACTATAATATATAAATTTATTGTCTAAATACAATGCCTAGTGTAATACCATGTCTATTGGATGTGTATACATACACTATAGTTAAAGTGCATATATCTGCATGCTCTTCTCATAGAGTTTTTACTCCCTACTATAGTTAACCGCCACCAATACATGTAAGGTGAGGAACATATAAGTTGTTCATATGCCTGAATAAAGAATTTAATTGAAAAAAAGTATGTAAAACAGAAATGATTACTGAGCTAAATACACTTAATTTGCTCTTTTGTAAAGCAAAAAATTATATTGCCTTTTTTAAAATTGATAGTTCGTACGTTGCTATAAACATAAGAAATTGATTGTTTAGACGTTGCTAAAAACATATTGAATTGATTGTCTGGACGTTGCTATAAACATATATTGAAGATAGACAAAAACCCACCGAGCAAAAGCCACCCGGTGATTTTTGTATAGGCGGACATCTATTGATCAGAATTTTTCTGTAGAATACTATATATTTTGTAAAAATAATATTATATTATATATAATATTACTTACATTTTATTCACATTTGTATCTCTTTTCAGTAATAGAAATAGATATCATTCATTCTAAATAAAACCCAGTAAATAAAAATATTTTATTCAACATTTTTTATTTTTCTATTTTCATAACATGTCAAAGAATAATTAAGGCTGATAATGATAAAATTGAATGACATTATCCAATTAAAGATATTGTTTAATATTTTCAATCGTATTGAATGCAAACTGTATACACATTATACTATTACCAAATAATACATCAATGCAATCACAAAATTGAATTGAATTGAATCATATAAATGTTTTATGCAATAAACTTATTGAGTTAAGTATAATTAAAGATTATGTTAGGAATACAAGAAAAATCATATAATCATATAAAACGCATCTTATCTCATATTACAAACATTTTCTTTAAGTTACCTTAAATAAGTGTTTGCTTATTAGCGATTAGGCCTACCGGGAGCAATTTAGCACGCGGCTGATGTTGATAAATTGCGCCAATCAATTTTTCGGTATTGATCACCGCCCGAAAATGAAAATTATTGGGGAAAAAGCGTCAACACGATTTCAAAAAATAAAACAAAACAAACAAAAAAATGAAAGACGATAATTTTATGATAATGAAAAAAAATAGTACGGCTCATTGCCATGCTCGACCAAAGAGGTGGTGCGGCCATGGCCAGACCGTCGACGACGTCAAGTAAGTGAGTAGACTATGTCGCATTTGTTTCTTCCTACATGTATTATCATAAACATTGTCATATAACCGTGTCAGTTTCAATATTCAACAAATGTTACTAAAAGAAAATATTTAAAGAACTTAAAGATCGAGGTCTGAAGGATTCAGAGTACTCTTATTAGGAAACAGAACCGTGTGCTTATTTTATCAAGTATTTGCATTTTTCCATGTTTATGTCAAAGAATAAAAATTTCTTCTAAAATTAAGATTCATGATGACGTTTATTTGTATAATTTCCATTATACTAATAAACCATTTACATTTTCTCAGTTGAAGGCTCTGTAATCTATCTTTCTTTTACATCTGTTTCAAGAAGTTATTTATATTACTTATAAAAGTCAAAACATTTACCACCTAGAATAATATACGGTACTTACGTTTCTTACTTCATGGAGACAAATTTAAGTCACAAAACACTGTTGCGATATTAAGGTTTCGACAGCAAATATTGTATGCCCACAAAAGCAGCCCCTTGAATAAGACAAGCTTAGACTGCACAGATCCTTAATTAGCTGATCTCTGATAAAACCTGTCTACTGGTTTTATTGTTTATACAATGCTAAAATTACATGCTTTGTATTTTAAAAGCTTCGTCTACATGCACTTTGTATCACATAGGAAATGGAAGATTTTTGTAGGTATACACTCCTACCGACTCAGTAAAAAAACTGATAGCGAGTTATTTTTACACGATTTTTTTTAATTACGAGCAAACTCTATTCGCATAAGTTCACGTCACTTCTGTCAACCACATAAAATACTGATATATTTCATTCTGTTAGTGCGACCTCATTATCTGGAAACACGAGTAAATGCTTACTAGGACTGTGACTGATACAATGCATAACCTTTATGAGTGAGCATTAGCCCAGATTAAGCTAGCTTCACAACCCATTCATATCAATTTTAGATATTTAGGATAAAACCCTGTAATAGAATGTTGAAATGTTTATATGTTCAATAATTATGCTCCCAAGAGTGAGATATAGAAGTCGCAATATTTGTCAGTTATTCTGTCTGTCTGTCTGTCTGTCTATCTGTCCGTCCCATCTTCTGTGCGCAACTCCTCCCACAGATTCAATTTGATTTTCACCAAACTTCCATACATTGATCATTATTTAGTTATCGCAGTGCATAATTCCATCTTTCGCGATTCGAGTATTTTTGGCGGAAATAATGCCCTTTGTTTAATTTCACTTTATATTTCTTTTGTGCCTAATTCCTCCTACATTTTCCAATGTGACTTTTACAAAACTTTCGCAGTATCAAGTGCCGCAGTGCATATACTTTGGGTTTTGCCATTCAATTATTTTTGGCACAGTTATTGCCTTTTGTTCAATATTTCTTTATATTGCTTCTGTGCACAACTTTTCTTACAATTCTCATATAATGTTCAGCAAACTGTCATAGAATGACCATTATCAAGTGCCACAGTGCTTAATATCAGACTTCTGCGATTCGATTATTTTCGGCACTGTGATTTCCCTTTGTTAAATTTTAGCTTATCAGAAAAATATAAAAAAAAAAATACCTAATACAGTTTATGTGCACAACCTCTCTTTCAGTTCACAAGTAATGTTCACCAACCTTTCATATGTCGCGGGGTCAGAAAAATCATATACCCAGGCCGGGACTCGAACCCGCGACCCCCCGCTGGCAAGTCAGGTGCTCTAACAACTGAGCTACCCGGGCTGGTGATAGTACGTTAGTAACCATATCACCTATATCGGTCCTGTGACATTCTCCCCTGCTCTATAAGAATTCGTCCTCGAATTCACAGACATAGAGACTTATATAATGGAAGCACATGCGTAGCAATGTAACAGTCACAGACCACTTTGGGCGCCAACGTCGTGGGGTCAGAAAAATCATATACCCAGGGCGGGACTCGAACCCCCGACCCCCCGCTTGCTCTACCAACTGAGCTACCCGGGCTTGTGAAAGTTTAACGTGATTTTTCTGACCCCGCGACACATAGAATAATCATTATTAATTTCCACAGTGCATATGATCAGGCTTTTGCGATTCAATCATTTTGACGTAGCTATTGCCGTTCGCTAATTTTACTTAATATTTTTCATGTGCAAAACTCCTTCTACATTTCTAATGCAATTTTAGTCCCATATAATTCTGTATAAATTGGTCTTACGTGTTATTTATTTACTTATTATATCAAGATATTTGGTATCTGTTAATGTGCAATAATGAGACTTGAATAAAGAGAGGCATTAAAGCCTTACATAAACATGATAAAATTATAACTAAATAAAAACCATTCAGACTTATTTGTCTCTATTATTCGGTTGTTGTAAACAAACAAAAAATGAAACAATGCTTATATAATAAGGTTTAGAAATACAAGCATTTTCTCGTGTTTAAATTGCTCTTGAAAATGTATCAAATTTCACTTTATTTATTTACAGAGGAACGAGTCCTATATTTTATCAGGAGCACCTGCCGTGCATAACAATTAATGTACAAAACTATTCGTACAAAACTGAAACAAACAAACGAAATGTATACAAAATACAAAGAGTTTTATTATATCAAAATATATCAAATAACTCGTGACCTGAAAATTTTTACTGTTCTTTTGTCTAACTGTAACTAGCGCTTGCACGTCATGCTGATATTAGTTTCCAGTGAATATAGATCCTTTAATTATTTATGGAAAATAATATTATTAACATTTTTTATATTGAAATTATTGCTGTAAATAATTTTACTCGATGTTTCAATTTATTTTTCATGAGTCAACGCTACCATTAAATAGGTGCAATTATTGTATTCCTTTGACAGAAATAACTGTGCAAGTAATAAAGAAATCACAAGATTATCCTATATGATACGCATTACTTCTGGCAAGAAGATTGTTAGGCAGACAGTGCACAAATTACTTATTCCACTTGTATAACCTAAACGTGTTTCACTTTTCATATCAAAAATGACACTGACAGTAAGTAGTTCTTTCGTCTGTTGCATAACACGGAATATATGCCTGGAACACGCCATCTTTCAATCAAACAAAATAATAAACCAGATAGACATGTTCAAAATTGGTTTCCCGAAGCTATTAGTGACAAACAATTTCTTATTAAATGTTTAATATAACTTTTTTCCGATAAAAGAAACATGTATAAACATTATCCTTTCTTACGACCTCCATAAAAATTCAATATGGTATTTCTAAAATTCTATTCTTATATTTTGGACAACATTTTTTAAATCATCGAAACAAAACTGTTTACAAATTCGCAGTAAACGGTTAATGATCTGAAACAAGGAACTTCAAACTGAAGAAGACTTGAAATTTCTAAGTGGTGTGGAGTAAATACGTATAGGTTAGTGTTTAATAATACGCATTAACAAAAAATAATTGGTCAGGCGTGCCGGAGGCACGCGACCAATTATTTTTGTTAATGCGTATTATTAAACATTAATCTATTTAATGATCAACATTATTTTTCAACTAAATACAAAGCATCTGAAGTAAGAGATTACCTTATTAAGTAAATTTAATGTAGTTAGTACACATTAACCAAAGTTAGACTTAGCAGAAATTTTGAAAAATACTGCAATGTGGTTGGACAAAAAATAATATTGATCATTAATTTAATGTAGTGTTTTCTTTTACATGATGTCACTTTTCATTAATGATCAACATTATTTTTTGTCCAATCACATTGCAGTATTTTTCAAATTACTGCTAAGTCTAACTTGTTTTGCATTCCTTGAAGAAGCACAATACTTCCCTTGAAGAAAGAGCACTGTGATAGGACAGATGTACTTACTTCTGCAACTTCTTTTCCTAGGACTATTTTGAAAGTGAGTCATTAGAATAATCCAATGGATCGTCGTAAACTGTTTAACAAATCTATCTTAATCTTTCCCTTTGGAGATCGGAATCTCTCATATATTGTATGTAAACTTGATACCATGTCCAATTCACTTTACATCCTGTCATACTGTCTTAATATCTTATGGAAGTACCGTTTTATCTGGTCAAACACGGTTAACAAGTCTACAAGATCAGAAGAAATATAACAGCATCAGACGGTTGTTGCGTTCCATAAGAACCCCTGATGTTCACGAGTAGTTTATTACGGAATCCTTTTGGGGCCACTTAAAATGTCGCCGTCGGGCTTAGAGGTAGACGCTCGACATCGCGAAAATACGATATGACGCTCGACAACGCGAAGCGACGTGCGACAATGTCAAACGAAATATCGCCATGTCATATTGCATTGTCGCGCTATAAAAACCCGAAATATAGCATTGTCGCTTCGCATTGTAGTGCGTCGTATCACATTGTCGCGGTGTCCCGTCGCGTTGTCGCGATGTCACGTCGCGTTGTCGTCCGTCGCTTTTGCACTTGTGAAGGCCTCGACGCACGACAACGCGATACGACGCTCGACAATGCGAAACGACGCGCGACAACGCGACGCAACATTTTCACAATGTTGTATCGCATTGTCTTCCGTCGTGTTTATGTCTGTACCGCGACACACGAAAATGCTAAACGACAATAGAAAACGCGACGCGACGCTCGAAAACGCAAAGCGACACTAAACAGTGCGATGCGACATTTATTTGAATATCGTCTCGCGTTGTCGTTCGTCTACCGGAGACAGGTTAAAATGTTACTAGATGTATATGCCGTCTGACGGTGTGATGACAAAATTTCACGTACCAGTGTATTCTCAACATAGCCATATCGCAAAAATATTTAGAGCATGGCCGTGATTGCCGCATTTTCCTTGTGGAATTTGTTCTTTATTTATTCGATGGCCGGAATATACAATTTGCCCATTTCCGGTAGACGCACGACAACGCGATACGATATTCCAATAAATGTCGCATCACATTGTCTAGTGTCGCTTCGCGTTTTCGAGCGTTGCGTCGTGTTGTCTTGTGTCGTTTGGCATTTTCGTGGGTCGTGATACAGACACAGACACGACGGGAAACAATGCGATACGACATTGTGAAAATGTCGCATCGCGTTGTTGCACGTCGCTTCGCGTTGTCGCGCGTCGCTTCGCTTTGTCGCGCGTCGCTTTGCGTTGTCGAGCGTCGTATCACGTTCTCGTGCGTCGAGGTCTACACAAGTGCAGAACGCGACGGACGACAACGCGACGCAACTTCGTGACAACGCGACGCGATAATGCGATACGACGCACGACAATGCGAAACGACTATGCGATATTTCGCGCTTGTATAGCGCGACAATACGATATGACATCACGATAATTCGTTTGACATTATCCCGCGTCGCTTTGCGTTGTCGAGCGTCGTATCTCATTTTCGCTATGTCACCGCATTTTCGCGATGTTCGCGTCGCGTTGTCGACAGTCTACCTCTAAGCGCGACAGCGACATTTTAAGCGGCCCAACAGGATTCCGTAGTTTGTTGCTTTCAAATGCGTTTAAATTTAATGCAAAACAATATAGGAAATATTTAAATTTTTGGCGTTTATATACTGGTTTAGAATCACTTGAATCAAATTTTTAACAAGATCAAAATGTTGAATTTTCTTCCAGATAGTCTTCATTATGTGAATGAGTACATACCAAGTAACACTTGTTTTAATAGCCAGTCTTAAAAAGTCATTGTGTTTCTTTTTACCTTATAAATTATAATACAAGAAAAACATTGATGCACAGCTTCACGTAAGCGCAGAAGATTCTGAAAATGTAAAAGTGTTAGATATGTGTAATTTAACACATATATAACATTTATATTTTTGATTATACATGTACAATTCGTAAACCAACACTATGTTACGGAATAGGAGACATATTGTAGTAAATGATCTTCTCATAATTAAGAATTTGTATCACAATACTTTATAAAAAAAAAAAGATCAGCATCAAATACCAGAACACAGTAGATAGCAGTTTTCAGTAATATTCATAACTAATCATCTAAAGACACCGCAGCTATAATCGTACTATTATTTTTTATATTTCGATTCTTCGCAAGCCACAGACGATAGACTCTTTTGTACATGATAACTTAAATACAAATAAATTATATAATCAGCAGGTATGTTTGCTTTTAAATAAATACTTAACCCGTTTCAAACGGATGATTATCCACAAATAAGCAATTGTGCGATAAACTCTGCAGGGAATTTAATAAGTAGCGAATAGTCTAGTGCGAACGAAGACTAGTATCCTGTTTATACAAACGCAAGTGTGCACTGAATTCATGGATCCACAGCTTGACTCTTAAATATTATAACGATAGGTTTTTACCCACAAACATTGCCACGAGATCTTTTGTTATATACTTGTTTGTGGTGAAAATATAACTGCACTTGTTTGTTAAAATATGCAAATTGAGTGGTCACAGGACCCATCAATTGTATTACACTTGCTGTTCAAGTCATTATTCAATCAGTAACTTTAAACGAAACCTGAAAAAGGCAGAAATATACAGCCGAATCAGAATCATATAAGCCGATATTTACTAAGTTCTAATTTGACATGTGTAACGTCAGCATCACACTACAGCAATTACTGCCCTGAATGAGGGGAGATTAATGGATAGGGCAAAGTTACAAACTCCAAGAGGCGGTTATTTCTCTTCCATTGCTAGAAGATAGGCAAGGTTGAACAAACTGATTAATATGAAAAGACCGAATGTTAAAAAATGTTGAGAATCATCAAAAATGATATTTTCAAGTTTGTCCCTATGAAATATTCATAACCTATTCAGCGAAACGACGTCATAATAAAAAGAAATTAATCATCAAGTAACAACTAGTCCACAACTTTTGCTCTAATTTTGATACTATCAAATATATAGTCGACTAATAATATTTAGTGTTTGAAATTATTTTTTGTCCAATGAGATTGCAGCATTTTTCAAATTTTGAAAGAATTTATTTTAGTAAATCAGTTTTTAACAACCAGTACTACTAACCAGGTAAATCGAATGAAATGATTTACCAACGTTATTCCGCATGTGTGCCTTGGAGGCGGAGTTACAGGGATATTGGGGTTTTGTTTACATTCATGCGATACAGAATACACTGAACTGAATTCATCTTTTATAATTATAGTATGCATGTATCATCAAAGATCGTGTTCAATCAGTTTCACAACTCGAAATATTAGAACAAAAACAAAAATGCAAAAGTACAGCATATTAAAGAAATCCGAACCACCTAAGACATCAAAACTTGTGACTTGATCTACACTCATTTTGTTGTGAAACGTGTTAAATGCCAGCGAAAGGAGATTCTAATTTGCATAAGGCGGTAAAAGATCAGACCTCGCCGATATAGACGGAACATGGATGAGAGGCATGATTTTGGTGTTTCGAGGTGTCAATCAAATTCGCGTGACGAAAGAGGGAAGAGACATGTTAAGAGTGTACAAAAATAATTTAAAACACTAAGCTGGTTAAAATTTATTAGTACGTATTTACAAAATTAAATTGGTCGCGCGGCTGCGCCGCGCCTGACAATATCGGCTTATAATAATTCTTTTGGATATTGCGTTCAATTAATTTACGAATGTTTGTTTTTAAATATGTTAGAATCATTAATAAAATACTAAGGTAAGATAAGTGGTCGAAATCACATTTGTCCAATCACACAAACAGATGACAACAAAATATCAAAAAATTGTAAAAATTTGAAACAAGGCATTCTGGCTAGATGCAGTGAAAAGGGTTAAAGTAAATTTAAAGACAATGCGAAAGTTACGTTTATAGAAACTAAAGAAAAAAACTGAAGGGTTTTTTTCTTTGTTTTGACAGGAATAGTCGCACTTTCTATACAATGGTGTGCAATTATTATTGTCTCAAAGGAAAACACATGCGCTGAATGTAAGTATCTGAAATACGGCAGTGACTGAAACAGGACCAAGGGTATCACATGAGTGTAAGAACACGGGTAAAAATGCCGGATTAATGATCCAGTATGCAGGAATATAAATATTATTCAAACGTTAATGGTACGGATCAGATGTTCCAGCCTGAGAGCAACCACATTTTGGCGGGATAGAGGTTCTGCCGAATCCAGAAAAATGCATTTGCATTATAATGGAAAACTCGAATAATATTTGACTTGCATATACTATTTGTGGCAGAGTTAGATCAGAGCTGCAGTTTAGCCGATAACGATCCATACATTCATGTTAGGTGATTTAAAGGTCAACTTGGCCTTGCTGTTGTATATCTTCCATAATTCTAACATTGTCATTGGTTTTGTGTGTATACATGAACGTATATCTTTATTAAGATTAAGCCTTGTCTTGCAAATTAAAGTTTAAGCAAAGATTTTTAACTATAATTTTATAGTCTAATCATCGAACTTTTAAGATTTATAATGTAATAAATTGTTGCCCTTTTTGTATACACTCTAATCATGAATATTCTGCGATTGTCAATTTGATAAGAATGCTTTATTGTTTCACAGAAAATGAAAAAACACATCTACACTATAAAAATTTCGGCAAGCAGATTACAACAGTTCTTAGAGCAAGACCATGCTCCTGTCTCCAATCTGCACCTACACATACATTGGTTTTTTTTCGCCACACATGTAAAGCTATAATTAATAGCATCAATCTTGATAGCGGTAGTCTGACTAAATAAGAGGACCATGATGGCCTGGATCACTCATCTGAGTACTTTGGCTATGGGTCTGCTGCTGTGCAAACACCTGAAGCAAAATTAATTCCTGAATTGAATATTTGAAAAATCTTAAATTTTGGGCAATTATGACTCCTAGGACATAATCGAAACAAACTTGGTAAGGTCGACTTAACAATGCAACATCCAAATATCCAAGCTCTAAGGCAAAACAGTATCAGACAGGAAAACTTTTTAAAGTTTATCCTTCACAGCTCAATGTAAAGTGATTTCTAGGACAGAGAGCTTAGGGAAATGATTTGAATAATCTGTGTAGAGATCAGCTATACAACGTTACATAGAAATATGTAAGGTCTGAAGAGCTTATCGTTTCTAACAAGAAAATTTAATATTTTACATAAATAGGACCCCTGGGCAGAGTAAATTTTAATCCCAGGGACATTATATGATAAAGACGTGTTAGAAGTGCACTAGACAATGCAACATACAAGATATCTAAGCTGTTAGACATGTGGTTTAGACAAATACATTTAAGTCATTCCTATATAAGCCTTTAAAACAAATGCCCCCTGGGTAGGATACATTTGGACCCAAGGACTAATTTGAACCATCTTGAAAGAGGACCTCTAGATAATGCCCCATACGTAATATCTTAGCACTAGGCCTTGTGCTTTAAGACAAGAAACTTGTTGAATTCTTCCCTTTATATGCCTTTGTCGTTTAATAATAAATGCAGCGGTAAGACCATCATTAAATACTTAAAAAGTCTCTTAATAACAATCAGTTAAATACGACTTTTTGATTTGAGAAAAAAAATTCTTATTCAGATAAAATTATTTCAATACGTCTATTTTTAAGGGAGTTTTAGAAAAAGGTTAGTTTATTTAAATTACAATGTTTAAAATATTTTTTTCGATAAACAGTCTTTAGAGAGAATTTCACTGATAATCAATTGGTTTAATATTACCTTCATGCTTACATAGAAAGTAGAGATGGCAACTGTTAAACGATTAACCGGTTGTCCGTTCGAACGTCCGATTATCGGTTACAAATTTCACTAACTTGTTACTCGAAAAATAAATAAAAAACGAAAACCACAGTTTTCGGCGTTAATCCTGCCACCACAGATGTTGCAAACGGGTGTCAATCGATGTATCTGGTAATTGTGTACACAATTCAGGTTTAACAAATCGCTTGACACTTTGAGACGTTTCTCTTGCTCACTTTGACTATGCGTTAATTGTCTGTGCCAATAAGTTTGATTGGAGCGATATAACTTCTGAAGCCGTAAGAAACACTGTCGTCTTTAACTTCAAAGAAATGTGGAGCCGAACGTAAAATAGTCTCATTGCATAGGTAGTTCTGTATTCTTTGTTCTTGTTTGTTGAGGTGAGCTTCACTCAGGCTATAATCAGTGAAGAGTAATTCTCTCAAGAGCTTCTTTGATTCACATACACAAGTAATGCGAGTAACTACATGTATATATATTGAAATAACGACACGCACAGGCCGATAAGTTTGAATTTGTACATCCCTTTTTGACCTTGATATTCGTTTGATTATAACAAATCCGCCGATATGTAAATTATATAAACAGTTAATTTCATGCACCAGTTTTTTTGGTGAAATTACTTAAATATTGTGAATTTGGAACGGTACGTTAACAGAGATCAATACGAGTAAAAGTGATAACCATGATAATCAATGTCAGGCATTATGTGCTACATGTTTTCCTAACGGTTTACCGGTTAACCTTCAAAAGAATAAACGGTTAACCGGTAAGTAAAACCAGTAACCGTTGCCATCCCTAATATAAAGTAATCTCTTCAGATAGGTGAAACAACAGTGGGCAACTTTTGATATGTACATTAAATAACATTTTATCTATTCAGCTGTGTTTTACTGTACAATGTATTATTATTTCTGTGTTTAAGTATATTGAAATGGTTTTTTTTCTACAATTATAATCAAAATTGAGTGGGTTAAAAATAATACGAGTTTATCTACATTACTTAGACTCTCAGTTTTCAACAACAAAACTTGCCTTATGTCATATCAAATTTCTCTCAACAGTATAAATTGGGTAGTCCAGAATGACATGTGTTTCTGACTTTACAGCATTACAGCCAAAAGGAAAACCCTTCGGGCAAACCTTCATATCGACAATTTTCTAGTCTTACTGGTGCTACGCCACTTCGAAATTTAGCAGGTGCAGATCTATGAGCAAACGATATATATGCATTTTACAGTACTGCTCGACAATGTAGTAACTCTGAAACATTTTATAGCATCACAATTCATTCCGATTTGAGCCATTGATTCCAGTTACTTGTTCGATACCAATTGACTATCGTTCAATATGAGCATTTAATAATACAGTAGATACAGCATCAACCAGTTGTTTTCTTGAGAACGAAAGCTGTATGAAACTGTTTAATCCTAAACATATGAATTTATCCTTGACAATAAAAGCCCAGCTCTTACACATATAGCCGCCTTTACTGCAAGTCCAGTTAAATATCTTTCTTATTAATAGTTGTTTCATCATAGTTCAGACTGCGATACCAATGACTGCATACTGCTATCCATTGATCTACCAATATTGGCTTCTAAGTCATTTCACAATAGACAGCAGCATGTGGCGTATAGTTAGTAATGCCAAAATAGAATCTCATTGCACTGTGTACTGCATTTATACACGAAAATTATTTGATCCCCCAAACAGAGGCTCCAAATGCTATGATCCATTTCCCCGCAGATCTTGATACTCGTGCCTTTTCCGGTGGCGGTGAACCCGACCTTTTCCATATTGCAGACTGGGTCTTAGTTTCCAGGAGATATAACCAAGTCTCGTCGAGGAAATTCCCACCCTGTCGCCGATATCTTTGCAGAAATTCTGCTGAATCCGCAACTCGTCTTTCCTTCTGTACATCTGTCAAGAAGCGAGGCACCCTACGAGCATGGACCTATTTTAAAGGAAAGAAAATATTGAAAAATACAATAAAATACCAATGTAAAATGAAAATATTACAATTTATAATTCGGGAGTGTAAAACAACATAATTTGATTAGTGTAATTATTTTAAAAAAGTGCAATATAATAAAATAATCGTTTTAAAATAAAATAATAGATCTGAAATAGACAAGAAATTAAATAAGAATACAAAAAATCTAAAAATAATTGGGGTACATAAAACTTTATCTTTTTATACGCTTGAGACATCCAGCGGTTTATTACAATTTTAACCGTTTCCCTGTAATACAAACATTAATTTATGTAAAAATATAAATTTTACCTTTCGCATCTTCAACTCCCTTGAAAGAATATTATGTAAGGTGCCTACACTCAAGTCGGCAATCTCCGACAACTCACTAACTGTCACACGACGACCAAACTCTAACGCTTCCTTAATTAAGTGTGTTTCATTTACGTGCAACTTCCTCCTTGATCTTGTGTCGTCCTGAATTCTTTCTCGACCTTCAGAGAAACGTTTATGCCATTTAAAAACAAGCGCACAGGTAACAGGTATCTTCCCTTGATTTTTTTTGCAGCATTTTATAAGTGTCAGTCGGTGTTTTCCCCAAGATCCTTGCAAATTTTATAATTGCCCTGGTTTCCCGTTTTTCTTGTGACATCATTTCTGACGTCAATTCTGTTGATGCTCTCACAGCGAAAATGTTGTTTATTCAAACTCCAACGTCCAAATGACGTCATATTTTCAGGTAACGTCGTCATAACGTCATACATTAATTTCTCGGATTTTTAAGTGTTTATCTTATTAAATAAGGTAGTATGTTTACACGCTTAATAATAAGTTCATAACTAAATTTGGACTGGGGCGCTGGCGCGTTACCATGGTTATGAAAATGGCTGTCAGTCTTAATGTGCGTAATTATCAATTTGAATTTTCATTGTTTTGAAAAGGAATAACAACGCTATCAATTTATACAGTTTTAATTTAAATTGCTTCTGAAATGAAAAAATGAGGACATTAGTCTACGAATATATTGAACGCCCTTCGTAAATATAGATACTGGAAAGAATAGTAAATACGGAACAGCTCTGATGTAATCATGTATCAATAATAAACCAATCAGTATAAAAACCATTTACATGGACACATGATGAAATATCTTACTGCAGAGATCATTTTGGTTGAAAAGCCTATAAAGACATATATTTTTTTTTACAAAAACAAAGAGAAAGAAAGAAAAACGAATTTACGATTTGGCTAATTATCAGTCTAGAATCATGTTGACCAACAATGGCAGGGTAATAATCTTCAGTTGCAGATCATAGACTATATCAGACAAGAGGGCAAACGTATAACCTGTTATGTGATAGAATTAAATTATCATTACAAAGATGTTACATCTTTTATGATTTACAAACTCGGTCATGGGTTTTTAAACTTCGTTTAATTGATTTCAAATAGATAGCTACTGGGAGATATCGTGTAGATTTATTTAAGCATGTACTGCACAATTAATGTGTTCAGGATATCAGCACTGTATTTAAAAAACACACGCCGAACGTTGCCTCTTATTTAAGACGTTAATAACAGTCAGTATAACTTATAAAGTTACAAATTAATTGTATACTACTAGAATTCACTTACAAAAATTCATTTACATTTTTAAAGTCTTGCTCCGAGTGCTCTGGCCTCAGTAAGGTCATTGAGTATTTGAGTACCTACCTTTTTCACTCTAAAATGCCATTAGCTTTTTAGTCTTATATGTTTGTGTGTTTTTTGCATGCAGCAGTGTCGAGTTGATGGTTGGATTGGCGTAAATTCACCAAGACAACTTGTTCTTGTTTGTTCTTATGATAACCTGTGTGAGGTTGGTGTACCGTAGAACCTGGTTTAACCCCCCCCCCCCCCCAGTAGCAAATGTTTTTCCACTGAACGTTCCAAGGTAGTAAACCCTCGGGTTCTCATGTTCGTTTATTGTTTGTGGTTTCCTATTTTTAATTGGTCTACAAATGAATTAATGCTATCTTTGCCTCAACTTTGCGACTGCGTAAGGAGACTGTGTTTTTTATACTGTGTTTTTCCTGATATGTTTTCTTTCACATTTTTGCATCAAAATATGGCCTTGTTTCAAATTAGAAAATACATTGTATCTATGTGTTACGTTAAAACAGATTGAGTTGATAAATATACATAGAAAACAGCCTCCTTTCAATTAAAACTATAATGGCATTCAACTTTTTCCGAAGGATTAAACGTGTGTGAATGGGTGTTTGTGCGTGTATAACAATGTGTGCGTGTGTTTCTGACTGTTATTTACGACTTGTTTTGGCAACAAAAAAAACCACAAAACGACATACATAGTATCCTTAATAATTCACTGATCAATGCTTTCAGAGTTGCCATACAAGAAACTTGAAATTTTAACAGTTTCTCGGTAGGCAATACGTTGAAATTCACAATGTAACAGTCACCCGTGTCTAATCATATATTCTGGGATATTTTAATTTCTGCAGCAACTGCGTCTTCATTATTTCATTTAAAAAGAACACATTTCTGTCCACATTCATTCCAATGCTAGGGGAAAAATTTGACCGGTGCATAATGGATGATATTATTTTACAAAGTCTGATTAAATATAAAAAAAAATCTTTCTACTCCGATTAAGTATATGACCAAAAGACTTTACATTTAAAGCATACAGCTTGTAAATTAATAATGATATGGATAAAATAAAGAAGCTGTGCATAATATATCATTTATGAAAAAAAACAGTTTCTATTTACAAAATGTCACATTTTCCTTTTCTCGAATATCCTTCTCGTGATACTGGATCACAGTAGATCGGATCGTCGGACATTCCTTCAGGCGGAGTCCGATCGGGCAAAACGGTAATTCCGTCCGGATCCTTTTGCATTCTCTGGGATGCATCGCTATCGTTTTCGTCAGCTGAGTCTTCTGATGTGACAGACCCGTCATCTCCTTCAACAGATTCTTCTAAAGCTTTCTTCCAGAGCGGATCAATGACATTTTCCCATGGTTCGTTGTAAACCGTTTCTAGCATATCAATTTCACCTTTTCCTTCGGCGTTCGAAGGTTTCTTGTAACGGGGCATATTCCAGGTTGCTTTGTTAAAGATGTCTTTCCAGTGTTTCGTCTCCTTACACAGCTGATGGTAAAGAGAACTATTACGGGTTAGCTCCCTTTTCACTCTATCAACTTCTTGTATCTTTGTCTTCAACATTCCATAATACTGTTCACCAATGTGTTTTATACCGTCTTCTTGAATCATTTCAATATCAGCATTTATAGCCGCTTCCACATCTTTTTCTTCTTGTATGATCCGCTCATCGTCCTCTTGGAAAATAGTCAAGCGTTTCACCTTTCGCCGCTGTGGTTCATCTCCTTCTGAAAAAAATGAAATAATCTGTATGAAAAAAAAAATAGAAATGGATTATAACTCTTGGTGAAATGAACGAGACACGCTTCATTTATCATTTGAGAGCTTACAGTAGGTCTTCTTATACATTCATGAATATGTTTTGAAATTTTCTGTACCATATTTTAAGCTTTAGCTGGGCCGATAGGCTTTAATGATCGCCTACCATCCGCCGTCCATCCGTTCACCACTGCATTCAAATGACATTTCTTTTGAAACCACTTGGTGTGTTACAACCCAAAAGATCTTGGATCACTTATTGACCTTATTTAGTGGTTTCTGTCCTCACTTAAACCGTAAGGCCCAGGGTTTATATATTTGTGGTACTGTATATGGTTCTGTACCAAGTTGTATAAATCAAAACCCCAAAATCAAGTGACTCCACCGTGGTGTCACTTATTTTAACTATCAGAGGTTTTTTACACAAGGCCAGATATTTGGTATGCTATAAAAGTGAAATATAAAAATATGTATCAATTTGAACGTTAATTTAAACCTTGACCTAATGACTTAGTTTCTGTTTTTGAAGAAACGTGTATGAAATTAGCATCACATGTACGTTTTTGCCAGTGGATTTTAATTTCAAACATCACCGACTGTCTTGTTTTCTCGGCTTCAATATTAAAATTTGAACTGCATAATGCTTCACTTTGCTTGAAAAATTTGGTGAACGTAAGTTTGGATACCTGAGTATTCTGTACTTGAATTGACGTATGCTATAATAAGCCTACCATAAAAGTGTGCGTTATGCAATATCTGATTTTCTAACAGACAAGTGACGACAAGATCTTCATATGTTTCTTAATGTATGGAAATTTAGTGTGAATAGAAGCCAATTATAATTTCTTATTTCTTTTCAACAGCACGGTAGCAAAATCAATATTAGCCTTTCATCAATATTTATTCTTTTTTAATTCAGAGGTGTCATTGTTATGAAAGCAGCAAATAAGAATTTCAAAGTAATTTCGCGTTCATATTTAAACATGGTAAAGTTCACACGCAGATCAAGACACTTTAGGCCTCGAATCTGACACTAATATAAAGGGGTAGGTTCGCTAAGTATGGAGAATGGCCTAAGATTTTATAGAAAAAATAAAAAATTCATTTTTAAATATTTCTGTAATGAATATGTGTAAATCAAGTTGTCAAGCACACTCGTGTACAAATTTAATCTGCTTCCTTCATGTCCTGGAAGTTCTTGGTCGATAAATTACCCTACCGTTATGACATTTATCTTGTTTTTTTAACGTTTTCGTTACTGAGAGCAGCTAAAATTAATATTATTGTAAAAACACCAACGTTATATGCTTCATACTAACTCTGCGAATCAATAAAATCAGGTTAAATGAGTGAAAAAACTTCCAAGGGTCATAATACGGATGTCTGCTACCGTTGTTTAATAACTTTGGGAATTTAATAAGTTTTTTCTTTCCCCGTAGGCTACATTGTGTTATATCTTTATTCACGTGCCTTGGAACCCGAATCAAAAAACCTAAGAACAATAGTTTTGTAAGATGTTTTGCCAACCAAAATATCAAGCTTTATAATCAAGGTTTTAACATGCAAAAAAGTGAAAACTCATTTTAATTAATACAGTATGATATAGCAACTTTAAAAACATCCGTTAATCCAACAAGGCAATACACACGGCCTAAACTTGACTTGCGATCACCGTGTATATTAGTCTCGTTTCAAGCGTACTTTAAAAAATAGTAACATAGTGTCAGGGCCACTGTTTTTCTATGCCCATATGAGTATTTTGATGTTTATTACTTGACTCAGACAGCGATTCGTAACAGCAATTCATTGATCGTTCTGTTTCTTTGTCATCTTAGCGTGATACTGATGTCAACCATTTATTCACACCGTTGCAACAGATTTTGATCTTTTAATGAATATGGTGTAGAATACTTCGTTTTAATTGTTTCACTACAATTACTTTATATCAGTTAAATAATTAAACAAAATATACGCAAATATATGATCCTTTAAGACAGACTGCAAGTTAGGGTATGTTGGGAAATTAACTCTCATAAAGTTTTTTCCGAAAAAGTTAAGTGCAATGTGTTTCGATAAAAGTGGTATCGAGATTAATTTAAACCAATATATTATCTTATTTTGTTATTTTTGTGTCACGTTAGATTATTACAAACTAGGAACACGTATCCGTTGGTGTTGTTGGTGCTGTGATCTAGTTGGTTGAAAAAGAGCAATTTACGTTGCCACACCTGTTCATTTTAATGCATATTTCTGACGTGAAATATGTCCTAAGAGATAAGATTGAATTCATTCTATAAAATAGATGCCTTGAAGATTTTATAACTGAATGTTTTACAAATTCTGAATTTTGGCCGTTTTGGACTTTTAACGAACCGACCCCTTTAATAAAGAAAAAATAGACCATATACTTCGGTCACTATACACTTTTAACTTTAAGGTATATCAAAGACAAAGGCAAACAAAATGTATAATGCAAAATGCACAATCGTTAAAAGTACTGTCATTTTTTCATTCATATATGTACATATAAGTAATTTTTCATTCATATATGTACATATATCAACATTAGTATTTGTAAGAATTTGCACACTGTTTTCAAGTTACCTTCTAAATCTGTTGCTTCCATCACCATCTTATAAACGATTTCCTCTTCAGAAACCTTTCCATCAAGAAATGTTTGCAGGGCGGTTGTCGCCTAATATATTGACAAAAAATAAGTTTTACATCAACCCAACATTATCTTATCGCAATAAATGTTCAAGAACGTTTTCTTCACAATCGAAAGATATAGAGAAGTTATAAAGAAACGAAGAGTGATACATTCTTTTTTGTAGTTGTATTTAATTATTATATAATATGGAAACATTTTATAGATTTTCCTCTTTTCCTCTACTTACCACAGAACCCATGTAGCCAGCTTCTCTCTTAAATTGTTGTACCAGCGAATCTATGTCTTTCATGTATTCGTCATAACCACCTCTGGTACAGTACCGGCGATTCTTTATTTTCATCTGTATTTTCATTGTATCTAGCCGGCTCAGTAATTCATAGCACTTTTCCTCCATGTGTGTCTTGACATTGTTTTCGAATTTTTCAAAGAAGGCTTTGAAGGTTGCCTAAAATGACAAGTGGATTTGAAAATTTGGAAAAATTATGGTTTAATTATTTCAATTATTAAATGATTTTTAACACTGTCGTTCACAAATATTTTGATCGTTTCTTGTATTCATTTTCTTCTTAAAATCTCTTTTACCATAGAACCCACACTCTTTTAATTATTTAGGTTTAAATTAATTGTCAGCCTCTTTATTTGCTATTCAACCGATCCTTAAAGCAGCATTTCACAAATTTCATAAAAATCTGCGTTTCCTGAATAAAAGGTATTTCATGTCTATTCGTGTTCTTATTTTGGTGCAAAAACGAAAAATTGCCTTTTATAAGCTTGAACAACTTTGACCTCCTTATGTCGAAAACGAAAGTAAAATTCTGGTTAACATATGAAACCCCGCCTTTGGATCATTCGGATACATTCGAACAGCAAGAAAATAAACACACATGGCGTCGAGTAGTAGTTCAGAAAGTTGTTTTCCAATAATTCATCGCTCATTTTGGCATTAGCGTCGTTTTAGCATTTGTCAATCTCTCAGATGTGTTAATTGTGTAAGGATGTCTCGTACTACTATTTTTAAAATCCTTTTTTGACGCTATTCTCTCCTTCAGATTTCTGTTTTAATCTTGCGTTCCGACATGTGTTTTTCTACCTGGTTTTTCCAGTGCTGATTTGATAGTCTATGCGCATGTGCAAACTAAATTTAGTACTAATTAGCATATTAAAAGTTCGTATACGAACTTTAGTGATGCGAAGGGATTTTTCCCTTTAAGATAATCATTTCTAAACAGATTTTGTTAAGATTAAACCATAAGTGTTGAAAGGGTCATTCAAACGCTAAGATTACCTTAACTTTTTATCGTCAGAAAAATATTTTTTATTTGTGAAATGCTGCTTTAAATGAATGTATCTATCCGAACTCGTTTAAAATTTAACATGTCATGGCATTATTTAAAAAAGGTGATAATGATAATCCTGCAATTAACAACCAATCTTATTAATCAGTTGCATTGGAAAAGTATTTGAAAGAATAATTTTTAAACACGTTTATAATAACTTTTTACATCTTAATAAACTTATTTATCAAAAACAATCAGGATTTCTCCCAGGTCATTGCACATTTTACCAGCATACTAATATTTACAGCGAAATTTGCAAAGCCGTGGATGAAAAACAACTTACATGTATGGTTTATTGTGTTATTTCAAAAGCATTTGACTGAGTATGGCATCAAGGTCTTATCTTTAAATCAAAGCTATATGGCATTTCAGGAAAACTTAACGATTTGATTTTCGACTTTTTAAATAATAAAATTCAACCCGTCTTCGTCGGCTCTTCTTTTATCAGAACTCAAAACGAATTATGCGGGTGTGCCCCAGGGCTCAGTCCTGGGGTCGCTCTTTTTTCTAGTATATGTCAATGACAACGTAGACTCGTTACAAAGTACTGCGCGACTTTCTGCAGATTATTTGTCTCTTTCCAAAAAAAAAAAATTGCACAATAAGGATATCACTGTAACACGGTTAAATTCTGATCTTGCATTTTTTTATAATGGTCAAAACATTGGTTAGTAAATTTCAATCCAACGAAAACTGAAGTGATATCTTTTCACTAAATGATAGAAATCTTCCGAGAGTTAAGTTTAACAATACCGAACTAACATATGATAATCATCACTAACATTTAGGTGATACTTTAAGCAATGATGGAACTTGGCACGAACACATTTCTATAATTTAGTCGTCACCTTCTAAAGTCCTTAGACCAATGCAAATGTTAAAATTTAAGTCAAAAAGACATTCATTAAATCAAATATATATATTTATATCTACCAATTATACATGAATACGCATCTATTGTATGAGATAATTGTACTTTACATGAAACAGAATCTTTAGAAAAACTACAATATGATGCTGCAAGAGTAATAACTGGTTTTATCGCGTTCTGTGTAAATCTACTTTTAAATGAAATTGGATTGGTATCACATTGTCAGATCACCGAAAAATGCAAAAATTAACGGTTGTTCTTAAAGATAAATATAACATATAAAAAAAAATTATCAGACTTTCTCCCAAATTTTGTAAGTGATACATCTCCCTACAAACTAAAAAAATGCCATGATTATGCAACTGCACCGAGGTGTTTGGGAAAAAACATTCAAAATATGTAATTTCCATCAGCTGTTAAGCTGTGGAATGAACTAAGTTAAGGCATTCGAAGTTGACAAACTTTAATCAGTTTTAAATATAATATAACACAAATCGTACCATATTATTTTCTATCGGGCGACAGAATCTATTCAGTGTAACATGCTCGTATTCGCAATAAGTGCAGTAACCTTCACGATGATTTTAACTATACTTTATGTCAATGCGGCAGTCCAAATGAAGACATTTTTCATTTTTTCTTAGAGTGTGCGAATAACAATAATCAGAGACGTATCCTTTATCAATCGAAAAAACAATTTCATCCATTAACTATAAAAAAGTATTGTTTAGTGATGAAAATCTTACAGAACAAGAAAATACAGTATTATTCAGTGCAATCAAAACTATATAAAAAGTACCGAACGTTTCAAACGTTAATTTATATTTTATGACTAAATCTAGTAAGTGAATGCTTTATCGAAGAATAAATTCTCTGTCTTCATCCCTTGCATATGTTGGGGTCCATTTAGTGGAAGAGGTGGCAGAGTATTAATAGCTGTATAAAATCCAATTTTGTATAATTATATTATGAGTTACTTTAAAATTTCAAATCTAGAAACTGCAAACAAGGTAATACTTGTATACTAAAATGTTATGCATGAAATTCAGCAAATTTTAAAAAGTCGTTTATAAATCAAAAGAAATTTACTGAATATGCAATTATTTTAGTTACTTATCCCCAGAGGGGGCTAACTTGAACCCGATATGAATGATTTAAACAATTTTAGTAGTGAACCATTACACAATACTACAAACTAAATATCTAAGCACCAGAAAAGAAGATTTTTAAAATATTTCATATTTAGCAAACACTGAACCCCTGTGACTAATGTTGACTATAAAGGTATCTTTTTGAAAGCTCAATGAGACAATCATATATACAAACTATCTAAGCTCTTGGCCTAATCATTTTTCTTATATGTAAATGTAAAACATGCCCCACCCTTTGACAGCATTTCTAATATTTAAAAACTAACATGGCTTGAATATAAATCTGATAACGGGTAGTTTAAAGAACATTTAAGGGAAACTTTTTTGACATTAGGGTCAGCGGTTTCTGAGGAGAAGATTTTCAATTTTTCCATAAAGACACATTGTGAAAACTAGCCCCGCCCTATACCGCCATGTTTTTACGCAACAACATGGTGAGAAGGAATTTGACCAAATACCACCAAAGGAACATTTCTGTAGAATTATTTTGAAATCTGGACACGGTTTCTGAAGTGTAGATATATAAATTTTTCCAAAAAGCCATGTAGTCATAACTTAACCTGACTCATGTCGGCCAAGTTTTTACCAATCCACATTGCTTGTAGTAATTGGATAAAGCTTTTTCCTTTCAATTGTTATGGTAACAAGAGTTATACATGAAACCTTCGAATCTTATCCCATTTGAAAGAGGACTATTTAAGGAATATAAATGTCAAGTTTGGTTGAAACTGACCTAGTGGTTAAGAAAAAGATGCTGCTAGAAAAGAAATGCTGGTATCGGCCGAAGGACAACAATGCATAAGTACAGGTCATCCTTGAGCACTTTGTGGGTTACAAACAAAAATACTATATAAGTTCACCATTGCTTGTTCCTCGTAAATTTGCTCATCATCAATAACCAATTCCGACTTCAAAATTTCAAGCGCTGCCTTCATGCTATCTTTATGGTAATTTACAAGTCCTCTCTCGCTTGGTGCATAGGAGGCTATACGTTTTTTCATCTCGGCATTGTACACATCTGTCGCTTTCTTTACTACATGTGTGTTCTCAACAGCTGCCATTGAAAACATTGCGCTGGTCAAGCAAGGTGTTTCCCCCATCTGTATTGCGTTGACATAGTTCAAAAGCAAAGAACTAAACACTGAAACAGAAAGGTTACTTTCTATTTCGTTGAAAAGTGTGATATTTTAAGGAACATGTTAATACATTCAAAAAAAATAAATGAAAATATAAACCTTTGATAACTTTCGATAAAAAAAAATGATTATTTTAAATCCTAATTTGACATTGCACTTACTTCTGCCATTAATTGCCTTCCCTGACTTCAATGTCTTCGGCTGACAAGAATACACATAATACCGGAATTCGTTGAGTGTTTTCTGAAATTCTTCTTTCATGTCACTTTCCTTAACAACCATCAGATCTTCCAATTTCGACTGTTTTATTGGCTTACGGAATCTGAAACATTTCCGATTCTTGAAATATCTTCTTATCAGGATCCTCGGAAGATTGTAGTTTCTTATCGACTCCTTTTTGGAAGCATAGTCCTGCTCGCTACGTTTAAGTTTCAGTGTATTTTCAAGGTAAGAATCGTCGCTCTCGCAATGGCAATCAAGAGTGACGTCCCTTAGCGTCAGTACAAAATTTGGAAAGAAGAAATCCAAGATGGAATCATCCTCTTCGGACCCATTCACTTTGATAGACGTTTTAATTTTACTCAAAAATCTAGTATTCGACAAGGAAAAATATTAATAATAAATTTTGTTTATATTCATTGAAAGGATTATTAATAGGAATGGGAACGAATACTGAGATCAATATTCAAAAAATCGGTAACCATATTCGAATATGTTCGAATATTTGATGTTTGGAAGCTCAAAAAGTTATGTAAATTTTGGTATCCCAATATTGGTATTGTTACAGTCCGTTATACGATGTCGTGGAACTGCTGTGTGTAAACAAGAAATGGCAAATTGCTTGTTCATTGACAGCTGATTTGCAAATGCACAATATATTCCGTTCTTTTAAAGGTGAATTATCGTAATAAAAACGGCTCTTTGGATAAAAATAGTAGGCGTTTTTGTCGTTTTTTGTTGTTGTTTTTTTTTCGAGGGGGGCGCAAGATACAGGAAAATAAATAAATAGACTTTGATAATTTTATTTACATACAAAATTAAAGCAGGGATGTTAAAAATATTTTCAAATATATTCATTAGAAGAAAATATTTGAGTTATTCTGTTTGACTGGACAATAAAAATGTTTTATCAGTTGTGTCAAAAGTGTGATTGATTGTTCATGAATCACGTATGTTTTCGTAAAATATGACGTTAATCCTGCAACATTGTGATAAAAACAACTTTTAGAATTTGTTACATAAATCAGGTGCCATTTAAAATGAACAAAAGATGAAAAGGTATCACATTTACTGTTAATCCGTTACGACTGCCCCTATTAATTATGCACTGCAATTTTCTTGTTAATTAGACAATTTTTGACACGCGATAGATAAACACAACAGCAAAAAAGATTTATTCTTCATAATCAAGACGATCAAAATCAACGATACTTAATTTTAAAGAAAGCTATACACTCATGAATATTTTATGAATATTCGGATTTGATTTTCAATTGATTTTCGGTCGATTTCCGAATATTCATTCCCGTCCTTTATTATTAACAATAATTTCTTACGAAGATAAAACTAATAACAATTAAAATGCTTATAACATACAAATAAATTTTACAAAAGATTTATATTTCTAGTGTTCTTGGCTTCTGTGATCAGAGCGATTCTTTATTAAAACAAGAACATATACATTAAACATATATGCCCCACTAGCGCCTTATCCCTAGAGGCAGCCATGAAGTTTCGAGGTGTTGGGGCCAAGCGTTCTATAGTAATTGATCGGAAACCATTTTGCTATTCAAGGACACTGTGACCATGGCTTTTGACCTGGTGACCTGAAATACCAAAGGGCTCATCAACGAGCCATGAACAACTTATATAGAAAGTTTAAGGAATGTGGGCCTACACTAATTCATCAACCATTTTGCTTTTCGAAGTCACTGTGACCCTTGACCTTTGATCGAAAAACCTTTTGCCTGAAAAACAATAGTTGTTATCTACTGCTTATTATAAACCTACATACTAAGTTTGACGAACCTGGGCCAAAGGATTCATGGATATTCGAACTGTTTTGCTTTTCAAGGTAACTGTGTCATTGACCTTTGACCAAATAACCCTAAAAACTTCAGGGGTCATCTAATTGTCATGTACAACCTACCTATGAAGTTTTGAGAAGTTAAGCCGAAGCGTTCTATAGAAATTGATCGGACAATATTTTGCTTTACAAGGACAATGTGACCTTGACCTTTGACCTGAAAAGCTATAGTGGTCATAGCCAACATATATAATAAGTTCGAGGAACCTAGGGTCCAAGTGTTCTATAGTTTTTAATTGAAAATCATTTTGTTTTTTTAAGGCCTCTGTGACCTTGGCCTTTGACATGGTGACCTGAAAAGATATAGGGATCATCTACTAGTCATGTCCAACCTACATACTAAGCTTGAAGAATCTGGGATCAATGGTTCTATAGTTATTTATCGGAAACCGTTTGCTCTTCAACGTTACTATGACCTTGGCCTTTGATTTGGTGACCTGGAAACTATAGGGGTCATTTACTGGCCAAACAAACCTACACACTTAGTAAGAAGAACCTGGGACTAAGCTTTCTATAGTTATTGATCGGAAAACGTTCTGTTCTGTGACCTTGACCTTTGATTTGTTGACCTGAAAAACTACAGGAGTCGTTTTCTAATCATTGTCACCCTACACACTAAGTTCAAACAACTTAGAACCAAGGGTGCTACAGTTATTGATCGGAAACTGTTTTGCTCTTTAAGGTCACTGTGACTTTGACCTTTGATATTGTGACCTGAAAAACTATAAGGGTCATATACCAGTCATGACCAACCAACATACTTAGTTTAAACAACATGGGACTAAGGGTTCTTTAGTTATTGATCGAAAACTGTTTGATATTCAAGGTCTCTGTGACCCTGACCTTTGACATGGTAATTTAAGAAATTAAAGGAGTCATCTACTGGTCATGATCAGCCTAAACACTAAGTCTGAATAGCCTTAGACCAAGCGTTCTGTAGTTATTGATCGGAAACCATTTTGCTATTTAAGGTCACTGTGACATTGACCTTTGCCCTGATGTCCTGAAATCTTATCTACTAGTCATGACCAATACACATACCAAGTCAGAGGAAGGTGGGTCCAAGGGTTCTCTAGATATTGATCGGAAACCAAAGTGTCTAACGACGGATCAACATTTGCAAAACTGTAAAACTAGTATCAATATTTGCATTACATCTATTATCTTCGTCAAAGGATACTTGAACTTGTCAATTGCAGTTCTGTCAACATTTCCTCTCGTATTGTATACCAGTGTACTAGACAGAAGTGTTGAAAGAATAAACCAATTCTTATCATCCTCCATCTCAACCTAAAATGTTTATCATAAGCATTCATCCAAAGAGCAGTTTTGATTTACAAGCAATTATCCAAAAAGCAGTTTTACAACAAGTCTTAATCAAAGGAGTAGCTTTTTATCATAAGCCTTAATCAAAGGAGCCATCTTTTTCACAAGCCTTAACCGAAGGAACAATTTTCTATCACAAGCCTTAATCAAAGGAGCAGTTTTTATCACAAGCTTTTATGAAAAGAGCAGTATCTTTATAACAAGCCTAAATTAAAGGAGCAGTTTTTATCACAAGCCTTAATTAAAGGAGCAGTTTTTATCACAAGCCTTAATTAAAGGAGCAGTTTTTATCACAGGCCTTAATCAAAGGAGCAATTTTAATTACAAGCACAAATCCAAGGGGCCATTTTCTTCGCAAATATTTTAGACATATATAACTATTATTATCACCTACCATATTTCTACTTTAAAGTATACTGTCGATGGTTCAATGCTTGTCTCATCATATCATGAATCAATATTTGTGTACATAAAACAATCGAGCGAAATGCGTGATCTGCTAAGAAATTCATAAGGTGATATTTACAACTTTAACGATTGTTTTTGACGTTGATGGACTAGACGTTTTCGATTCATTGAAAGAGTAACAGCACACCCTTTTTGTATGTTAGAAATGCGCCTTACACAATAAATAAATTACGCTTCGTAAGATTATCACATACATGATTCGATAAATTCAAGTCTCTCCAAACTTACTTTGTCAGGGTCATCTATTCCCTCTGTGTCAAGCAAGACAAGGACTTGGTCTTTTTGTGTTGGATGAGGTCGACATAGAACCCAAATACCTTTTGTCACAGCTGTTGTGGTGTGTCCAGTTTCAAAGTATGATTTATTATCAACTTAAATACAAATAATTATCATTGTCAACCAAAAAAACATATTTAACTTTTTTTGTAAGATAGTCATGTAGTCATAAACAGGAATGAAAAATTTGTACATATTTGGGTTCAATGCTTCTAGATCTTTCTAAGACTACTACACATGACTCTCATGTTATTGCTATGTGACGTATGTTGATGTTCTTCTGATTACCTTCAAAAAATAATATATATATCTACAAAGGATTATCGTTCACTTGAAATCATGCAATCAAACCAAAGTGAACACCATTAGACTTACTACAATAAATAACCCAAGATGAGCATCATCTTTTACCTGAGGCATGCGTCGCTAGCTTATTCAATATGAATGATTTTCCCGTTCTGAGAGTCCCAACAACCGACACTACGTTCAGGGACTGCTCAATGTCGTTGAGATACAGCAACGTTGATTTTTTGCACTGAGGTTTGCCATCGACGGTTGAAACTAATACCATGGGAGAGTGGAATATCGGATTGTCCGGCCTTTCGTAAGAAAAACAGAATTAATGACATCGTTTACTCATAAATCCCCTCATAAACCCCCTTCCGATTATCCCAGAGTTTGCAAATATATGATATACACGTATATTATTACTGAATCAGAACTTTCTTAGAATGTATATCTAACGATTTTTAAACATTGTTACGTTTTTTCCACCAGTAAAACTTACCAATTCAAGCTGGTTTTCATATTTCAAATGAGCTTTTTTTAATTCATGAGCCAAGCATATCCAGTGACTTACAATCACCGGAAATACCCTCCATCACTATTCAATACATACTGTTTTGACAATTTCTAATACTTACAACGGCTGGTCATTAGGTTTTGCTAGAACATCAGTTTTCTGAGACGGCATTTTTCTGCAAAGTCAAAAAAACTGTTTCAGTCGATATTAGAACGTCATTTAACATTCAATTATTAACGATTGAAAACGGACTTGTATCGGACTTCACCGTGTCCATACGTTACCGGTGGAGGTGGTGCAAGTAACGCTGGTGTGCGGTATATAACGCCGGTTTTGTGGAGGAATTGGGACACACAGGTAAGAAAATTAAAACTTTTATGCGGTAGTTTGTTAAGTTTGGCATCGAGACTATGCGCAAGATGATCTCATATTATTTACGAAATCTCGTCTTGGTCTGCTTTCTCCCAGATATTTTCCGTTTTCTGTATCATCCGTGAAAAAGACGATCATTTATGAGAATGCGCTGAAACAGGGCATTGAAAAGTGTCGAAAATACAGTAATAGCGACCCCACGAGGAAAGTCCAGCTTACCTTAACTAGAAAATTCCAACTGGCACTAATTTCCAACCCAGTTAACTTCATTTGACATGCAAAACTATCGGGAAAGATGTTTTCAGGAGAAAACATATGGTAACGCTGGTGCAGGTGGTGCACTGCCTGACCATACCTGTAACGCTGGTGGCATGGTGGTTTACTAAAATCGCCCTTCTTTACAGTTTTCGATATTGAATAATCAAATTATAGGCCTGCTTGTCAGCTATTGTTAAAACGAAAATTGTTTTACACACTCTGAGTGGACCGCCGTCTTTTCTGATGCAGAATGGAGCTCAAAGTTGCCGTTTAGAGTTTGCTATATATTATCGTCTGTGTCTGCTTTCTCCAAGATCTTTGCAGTTAAAAATTGATAGTTACTATAGTCTTTCGATTTGTATCACTTTGGCAAGATCATGGCTATCTTAGTGCGATATAAATCAGGATTTGGATGTAGCATAGTTGGGTTTTGCATTTAACAATTTATCGATTTAGACGTATTTTTAGTTGTTAAACCTTTAGACATACATGGACAAGCGTGTACTAAAACTAATTTCTTTTTTCTTTGAGTTAACACAAGTTTATTGTACGTCGATCTGAAAACATGCTCATGTTTTTTCTAATCTCGGAAATTTCCTCCAAATGATCCTGATCTGGCCTATAATCATTTGATTGATATTTAAGGTCTTTAACTGGCTGTCATGTAGAAAATTTTCCGATATTTTGGAAAAATAATTCCATATTAAATGTTGCTTATGGCTTTTACTACATAACTAACGCTGCACACCATTTATTTATGTCACTCAACGTAATTACATATTTTATGAAGTATGTTTTCATATATGATACAGTTGACAAATTTTGAAATCAGGCATTTTGATCCTCAACGCAAATCAAACTTTCTGATCAGTATATTGACTTTCGATCATGATTCTGACTGTGGCTCTTTGTCATGCTTTGTCAGTGAGATATAGAAGTGAACTTTTTTCTAGTGTCCGTCTGTCTCTCTGCCCGTTAACATTTTGCTCGTTGACACTCAAAGGTCCACATTTAGCGCTCTTGAAAATGTGATCTGGCCTGAGTTTCAGAAAACTGTTGAAAATCAAATCTTACTCAAATCTAATATACTCAATAACAATTTTGTTTTCTTTTTCACTAACTTAGAAATGAATCTGCTTCGTAATTGTCTTAAGTGGAAATGCTGAATTTATCAAATAATTACCGTTGTAGTGATAACATATTGTCAGACTGATTTTCAAATCTTTAAGAGCCAGATACACCTCAAGCTACATATATTTTATCATTTATAAAAGTCTGTGCAAACATAACAAAAGTATTCCTCCAAAAAACAAGAGGGCCATGATGGTCCTAAATCGCTCACCTGGGTCTCATTGCTCATGTTACAAGTATCATTACTGGTTATTATGGGTGTTCGTTGTTCGCAAATTTTAATAATTTTGCAATAATTTTGAAGACTCTGGGTGTAATGGTACTCAAATTTTTAGCAGAAATAGTTTCATTCTTCAGGTCCCAGTGAACTTGACCTTTAACCTACAGACCCCAAAAACAATAGGGTTATTCTATACAATTATCGTATAAAGTGTGAAAGCTCTGGGTGTATGGTATGTATGGTACTACAGTTACTCTGCAGAAATACTTTTCAATTTACAGGTCCCTGTGACCTTGATCTTTGACCTACTAACCCCAAAAACAATATGGTTCTCTATTTAGTAAAAGCAATCATCCTATGAAGTTTGAAGGCTCTGGGTGAAATGGTACTCCTGTTATTGAGTTGAAACGGCTTTCACTCTAGAGGTCCCTCTGACCATGACCTTTGACCTACTGACCCAAAAAAACAAAGCGTTTTTTCTACTCAATAAGGGCAATAACCCTGTGAAGTTTGAAGGCATTGGGTGAACTGTTACCCAAGTTATTGAAAGGAAACAAAGTGTGACAGACAAACAGACACCCATGGACAGGGCAAAAACAATATATCTCCATCAGAAGGGCGGGGTTGGTTAGGGGCGGGGGGCATAACAATGAACAGTTGAAGATCTAGTCGTTTGGTGTTTCAGAGCAGCAGATTTTTTAAAGTTTTCCCTGTAATTATAAGTCCTTGTGTAAAATCAAATGACCCCCTCCCCTGCCACCAGTTGGGGGCAGTTTTTACCCGAGGGTATTTCAGTAGGAAAATGTCTATTGCCATATAAAATTTCTTATATATTCCTAATATCTTTTTTTTTTCCTTCGATGAATTCAATTTCAAATGTCGACCAGATGTTAAATTGTTTGATTAATTATAACTGTACTGTCTCGACTGCGTTCATTTTTTTTGTATTATCAAAAAATAGCTTAGTTAAATTACATCGTTACATATCACCTACTAACTTGATTTTCAATGAACAAAGCCAATTTAATGTGAATGTATATAAATACTACTAGTACTATATTAAAACAAGAGCTGTCAGTGGAGACAGCATGCTCGACTGTTTAAGTACTAGATAGTTATGAAAGATATAACTATTAAAATTCAATTCAAGTTCTATAGATAAATAGACAAGAATCTTCTGCATGGTTTACGAAATATCATATAATATTTATTATTTCATCATTGAAAATCCATCAAGAAATAAAGAAGTTATAGTAAAATATTACGGCATTTAAGGAAAATTCTAATTTTAAAGGGGAGATCATTGTGGAAATTTGTGTGCTAGAGTTATGAACCTTACCACATGTGATGTGAGCGATGATAAAGAAACATATATTTGGAGTTTGAAAGTAAATCCCTAAAGAAGTAGTAGTAAAACATATTTTACTGCACAAAAACTTTAATCAGAAATCTGGACGCCGACGCCGGGGTAGTAGGATAGCTCTCCAGATACTTCGTATAGTCGAGCTAACAAGGTTTCCCTGCTTGGTAGTTTCCTTATTTTCCTTTTTCTGGAGAGTTTTGACTGTAGTCTTCTTAAATAGTTTAACAATATTTTACATTTTTGCAATGAAAAAGTGATGCCACTCGAAAGACTACTATCAATTTTTAACTGCAAAGATCTTGGAGAAAGCAGACACAGACGATAATATAAAGCAAACTCTTAACGGCAACTTTGAGCTCCATTCTGCATCAGAAAAGACGGTGGTCCACTCAGAGTGTGTAAAACAATTTTCGTTTTAACAATAGCTGACAGGCAGATCTATAATTTGATTATTCAATATCGAAAACTGTAAAGAAGGGCGATTTTAGTAAACCACCATGCCACCAGCGTTACAGGTATGGTCAGGCAGTGCACCACCTGCACCAGCGTTACCATATGTTTTCTCCTGAAAACATCTTTCCCGATAGTTTTACATGTTAAATGAAGTTAACTGGGTTGGAAATTAGTGCCAGTTGGAGTTTTCTAGTTAAGGTAAGCTGGGCTTTCCTCGTGGGGTCGCTATCACTGTATTTTCGACACTTTTCAATGCCCTGTTTCAGCGCATTCTCATAAATGATCGTCTTTTTCACGAATGATACAGAAAACGGAAAATATCTGGGAGAAAGCAGACCAAGACGAGATTTCGTAAATAATATGAGATCATCTTGCGCATAGTCTCGATGCCAAACTTAACAAACTACCGCATAAAAGTTTTAATTTTCTTACCTGTGTGTCCCAATTCCTCCACAAAACCGGCGTTATATACCGCACACCAGCGTTACTTGCACCACCTCCACCGGTAACGTATGGACACGGTGCTACTAGTCTAATTCTTTCAAGAGACAATGGACAAATAAATGGTTTTCTGGCAAATGACTGAAATTTGATGGAATCAGGTTCAAAGATATAGTTAACCAGAACAAATTAAAGATTGACACAATCATTTTATAACACAAAATATATCTATGGTCTACAACACATCCACTTTGAATAAGGTACGAGGTAACAATAGGGCCCTATATCGCTCACATGAGTACCATTACTCTTAAAAGCAAGGCCAGTGAAGAACATTTTCAACATATATAGAACATATTAACACATTCAAAACTTACTACTAACTGTTACTATTAACATTAACGGTCCAAATTTGATAACCAGAAAGTGTCAGTAAGAAAATGTTAACCATGATCGAAATTGGTATCTACATGCAAAAGTATTATGTATTGTTCATATTTCTTTGCAGTAGCTAAAAACAAGCAAGAAGGTCAGAAGGTGAGTAAAGGACACAAGAAGGTTTAGAAAAAAGTTAAGTATCTGAACATGAAGTTTCATCCCGAAATTATACTTTCGATTTTTTTTCCATATATGACTCATGAAACTAGTGACCCCCAGTGAAAGATCACTGTTGACCCCTGAGCCGTGATTTTTACACCTTTGGTACAGAACCGCTATACAATGCTTCATACCAAGTATCTAGGCTGTTGACCGTGCGGTGTAGAGAAAACTTTAAAAAGCCAATAGTAGATAAATAAATGACCCAAAGGCGGATTCATTTTGACAACTTGGAACAGAACCACTATTCGCAGTTGCACACAAAATATCAAAGCTCTTGCCCTTAAAGTTATGAGGGGGTTTTAAAAAGCACTTAAATACCTGATCCCAAGACCGTATGATTTCAACAAATAATTTTGATACAGAACCAAAACAAAATGTCATATTAACTATATTAGTGTCCTATATGGAGAGGTCACTTTGGACCCCAGGTCCATGATTTCAACATTTTTTTTGGGGGGGGGGATCAAAACACAATGCCGAATTCTATATAGTTAAACTCTTTGCCATTGATTTCTTATTTTAAATGTTTCCTATAGAAGACTATGTAAAACACGTGACCACCTGCCGGAGCCAATTTTGACCTCAAGGTAACCATTTGAACACTCTTGCTAGAAGTGTACCCAACATAGTTATATTCCAAATATCTAGACGACAGTCAATTTCTCTAGGGCGAGCCAAATGTGACCCAAGGGTTATACTTTAAACAATCTTTGGTAGAGGTCTTCTAGGCAGTGCTACTCACTTACTATCTAAACCCCTGACCCTACGCTTTAAAAGATCTTTTTAAAATCCTCTATGTGTCAATGTAAAACAAACTGTGACCCCTTTGGCCGGGTCAATAACCATCCCAGGAACATAATTTGAAAAATTTTGGTAGAGGTCTACTAGAAAGAGCTTTGAGTCTGGTAGTTTAAGACAAGAATATTTTTAACATTTTCTTGTTCTCTTTTTTTTCATTCAAGGAATTAAATAAAACACAGTTCTGCATGGAAAAGAACTCTTTGAAGAACTTTGGCAGACGAGACGGACTCCGGACGACTGGCAGAATCTGAGCACTGCAGGTCACCCTACGCCTTAAGCTCAAGTAAGCTACAACATACGTTGGTAAAGTAACTTGTCTCTCTGGTATAGGTTTCTTCTTTCTATTCTGAATTCTGTAAAATACAATAGGAATAATATATTTAAACGTTAAAAAAGAAGATCATTTCAAAAACGTAAAGTTGTAAAGTTACCGTGAAACATATAGTTGTAAAGTTTCTCGTTGAAAAAATAATTTGCGAATGTCACAGACATATAGTAGCATATTTCTGCCGTATATTAACTAGTTACGTTTCGCAAATACCTTCGTTTCAATTACAAAATATTAGCGATAATTAATTAATTTAATAGTTAATATCCCCATATATTTTTACCGTAAGTTTATTTTAAATAATAGACTTGATTGTACACAGTAATGCCTACAGCCGCCACAAGATAACTGATTGTTGTCTTCTTTTGTTAATAAGATGATATATCTGTATATTTCTGTTGAAGAATAACCAGGTAAGATCCGTAGACGCTTTTCTATTAGTCAAATTCTAGCAATACTCACGGTAATTAACACGTTTAATATTTAACTTACATAAAATATTAACGTTAGCTAAACGTTTTCTCGTCAGATAAATATTAGACATGATAGTACCAATAGTACCCCGAACTGCCACTAGTTTACTTAATTTTGTGTTCGCCTGTTAATAAGATAAGTAGATAATTACCATTGATCAAATAGATAGAATGTGTTGCTAGATTTCCGGCAAGCTCACTAGTCATGATTCACATAGCCACTTACTATACGGCGTGTAGAACTTTCCAGAGCTTTCTGATTGTAAAACAACAGACAGCACGAAATCTTTGAATTAACCATTTATTTAAGTGACAACGCAAATCTTAATATAGTTAGTACGACAACCTGTTGGTATCTTGAAGAAGTTCTTGGAATTATGTGGTAAATTACTTACGTTTTGCGTACGGTAACTAGCTAATTTATCGCTAAAAAGATTATGTAAATGCGAACCTTAAAGGGTTATCTTACGGTAAAAGGTTTGCATTTACATAATCTTCGGTTAAAGGGTTATCGCGGTAGATATGTGCCAACATACAGTCACGTGATTCTTGTTCAATATTTAATAACGTTAAACATTTAAGCATTATGGTATTTGCTAACTTACCACATGTAGCTACATTTGTTTTCTTATTTCTAAACGATTATTTGGAGGAACTCCCTATACCTCTATTGAAACCAGTAATAGAGTAATTGTTTGTGCATAATTAACCCTGCCCTCCGCTCGAATGTAATTTCAGTACACGTAAATGTGTCATATTGCACGGAGTAAGGAACGCTTTCCTTATCCTCTATTCCAACGGCTTTCAATTACCTAGTACATTAAATCTTTCGATTTATGTCTTCAAAACCTGAGTAAAAATTAGGATCATATCGCATATTTTATATTTTCTTGTACTCACTGTGGGGAAGGTGGAGTTGAACCTTGTGCTTCAAACGTCTTTATTCTACTCAAGGACAACTTCCCTGGCAGTTTTAGGCTTTCAGCAGCATCTTTCTCCATATTTTGTTTGCCTGTAACAAAACAAATAAAAATCAGATAACCTACATTCACCGTGGAAGGTCAAATGGCTTCTTTGCAATGACTAGAAATCAAAGTAACCTTTTTAAAGTACCATAACATATCAAGTACATATTTACTATCTCTCGGGGAAAAGCTAAGATAAACTTATGAGTATCTATGACTAGTTTATCTGTAACAAGATTGAACATAAAGTTACAAATACAAACAATTTACTCTAACCTAATAATTTTGGCGTTGACGGTTTGACCCATTTTATAGACTATTTTTTTGTCAAAAATATTATTGGAAACATTGACCATCGTCCATCAAAGATTTTCTTGCTGTATCTTCGACAGGTCTAATTAGTTGGACTAAGCTGACACGTATTTAAAAAAACAAAACCACGATTGAGTTTATTCCCTGTAAAACATTGAATTTTGATACTGAATACAATCTGAATGTCAATAATGCTCTGAACATTACATTTATTTCAAGCAATCTCAACTGATAAGGGAGTTATACTCCTGACAGGTTTTATTTACCTTCAGTAGCATGTCATTTATATTTCATTCAATAAATAATATTTACGTACAGTGTGAATGTGAGGTTTTTTGTATTTTTGTGGCTTGCATTTATTGATCGTAAAATTTATATCGAATATTCATGTCTATACTCTATACGTTGTTATAACTCAAGTTGAAAGCATATATTACACTTTGAGGCAAATTCAGTGCGTATATACGCAATCGTAACAATTCGGCTTTCTCCGACAACTTTGTAGAAAGACCTCGTATGTAATGAATACATCAAATGGTAATTTGCCCCGGCTTTAAAAAAAATATAAACAAACTTGACGGAATTCAAGCAGCGTTTGTCTTATGCATTAGGAAAAAAACTGAAAATAATTTTTAATTTAAAGCATGAACAGTTAGAGTCTTTAAGAAATGTTTTCAATTTAGCAGACACCATTTGAATTATAAAATAGTCCAATATGGCGCCTACCACATTATTTCCGAGGTGACTTATTGAAGCCGCCCGAGGTGTTCCGAATGCGTTGTGATGCAAACTTGCAATGATGATTAATTGGAGTATATCTGACTGTAAAAATGTAGCCTTTAACAGAAACATTTGGGAATCTAACATCTTTGGCACGAAATGGTTTGATTTGAAAAAGAAGTGCGTCTATACAATGAAAATACATACCGTTATTAGTTGCACCTCAAGATTGCTACGGTGACATGTAGGTAATTGGCGGTGTAGCTGTGTTACGCCTATATTGGCTGCAGAAGAAATAAACTTACGTTAACCTATACTCACTACATCTTACTCGAGTTTAGAAAATTACTCGACGTTTACCTTTCTAAGTATCTGTCTATTTGAGTTTATTCATTGACAATACCCGGTTGCCTATAAGAGCGACGCTTAGTTAACTTATGATATTGGGAATAGTGAAAGATACAGAAAGTAACTGGGGGAGCGGGGGATCAAACTCGCGATACCTTGAATATGGGTCCAGTGCGTTACCGAAGGACCACTGATCCGCCCCTTTCTTTATACCATGGATAGTTTTATAGAGAATACCATGCTATTGTCTGATATTATGAAATTTTTCAGGCAAGGCTTAGAAAAAATGAAGGCGAGGCTCTGCCAAGCTCTTCAATTTTTTCGTGCCGAGCCTTATAAAGTTTAAGCCGTTGTGTAGCTACAGAGGTTCTGTATCTTAGGATAATTTCCCCATTCGAGAAAAAAATATGGAAACTGGCACTGACTTGTACACATGTATATTTAGTATATATTAATTCTTATCAGATTGTAAACTGTTCATTTGAGCAAACAGTGACAGAAGAAACGAAATAGTATTTGTTTACAGATTTCACTGATAAACGTGCTTCTTTATGACAAATTTATGTAACGTGACCTTGTACGCGAATTTTCTATTTACAGCACTTAAGCACAGAAAACCAACTGAGCTTAAATAGTCGTCTCACCTGAACATTTGCCCTTCAGCTTTTTTGGTATATCAATATAAAACGTTTCTACAAGAGGAAAGTGTCGAATTTGTTTCACATAAAACTGTACATATAAATACACTTTTATTCTACTCAAATATTCAATTATTCTCAGACGTTAGTTTCAAAGAAGCACTTTGTTATATGCACAAGTATTGGGGGTATTCCTCTTTATGACATACTTTTAATCCATTTAGGGTATTTCTGTTTTTGAACACACTTCCGATTTCATAGAACCAGGATTGTATTAGATACAAAGTGACAAATTTTAACAAAAACACTTCAGTGACTACTAACAAACACTCTTATCTAGTTATCCCAATATGCAGCTGAAACACATATTTTTTGCCTGACGGGTATTCTAATCATAATTTCTGTTTTCACATACATTTGTAATATCTTACTTAATAAGTGGTTAACAAGATAAAATTCACGTTACTTCAGATCTGTAAGAAGCACAATAACTGTAAACACGAACGGTGACTAGTTAGCCTGTTGAAATAACTAGTAACACGAATTTTATTTTATTAACCCGTTACTCAATAAGTTGTTAGCTAGTAACGCGAATTTTATTTAATTTACCCGTTACTCAATAAGTTGTTAGATAGTAACGCGAATTTTTATCTAGTTATCCTATTATCAGAACAGGTTTTACAAATTAAGTTAACTGGTGCCAGTTCTGGGCTATTATTTGTGTCATGATATTTATCGGTAAAACTTTTCTCATATGTTAACTAGTTAACCACTTAATTATCACTAGAATTATTTAACAAACACGAACGCGTTTGTGAACTTTAATTGGTTATCTTACGGCAGAAATATGCAACCATATTTTTCTATTCGTTATGCATGTTCAAAGAAACGAGAAGAACGTCCATACGCGTTTTAAATGTGAACACCTTAAAAGGAACAGAGATATTTTTGAAACGATGTCAGTTTTCAAGCTTTTTTAGTCTCTTTTTTTTATTTTGCGACGGAAAAACACATCGTTTGTAGAAAATATGGAACACTGTGATAGTCGACTCAGGCCCTCATCTATGTGATGAATGACAGCATTTAAGTATGATAAATCAAAGAGTTGCAATGAGGATTGCATCAGAGGTCCAGTAGTAACGTGCTGTACTGGTAACCCAAGGGTCGTGAGATCGATCCTCTGCTCCTCCACTAACATTTCTAATTGTCTTTCGGGAGAGATGTTATAAACCGAGTTCCCATATATTAGTAATGTACACTGAGCATTCAAAAGAACCAGCGTCTCTCTTAGATGGGATACTTTCTGTATCTTTCACTATCCCCCACAACATAAAATAACAAATCACTGCAGGGGTCATATGGGCAACCGGTACTGATGATAAATAAACTCAAATAGATAGGTCGACAGATAGAGTCGCAATGACAAAGTCCAGTGATAGCCGAATGACTGGTAATCCAGGAGTCGCAGGTTCGATGCCCCGCACCTCTGCTAACACTACTAAATCTCTTTTGAACGAGGCTTTAAACACTGACCATGTAAACGAACCGGAAGTGAATCAAGAACGGAATGTTTTTTTTTCTGAATTGTGGATTATTGGGTTATGCCCCTTAGGGCATCACCCAGTATACTGGCGAGTTTTCAAAATGCGACAGGGCGTCTATTGAAAAAGAATATGGAGCAGAGCGTCTAGATCCGGAGATTTTCTGACATCCTTATCCTGCGGCCCTGCGATTTTATATGCGGTCCTATTTGCGACCCTAGTTTTAACAATGTGCAATCATATGATAAAGGAAGCTGAATTCAATGAATTGAATCTGATTGTGTCAATGAGAGTGGCAAATATATGTTTGTGTTTTTAGGTAAATGGTATGTTTAAATCCAACAGAGAAATTGATTGTAATTTACATATAATTTTGCATAATTTGTAAATACGACAGAAATAAAATTAAAATCTATTTACTGCACAAAGGAAACAGACTTACAATTCAGACTTTAGGATTTCCCAACTGTTTTGCCGTAGAAACATCTTTCACACTAAAATCATTTCATATAAACATTAGATTTGATATTTTTAAATGAAGCCTCATTAATATGAATGTTTAGGACTTCAACAATTTGAACAAATTCGCAGAATTCGGAAAATGCATATAATGTCAGCAGGTGATGTGAGCGTTGCTAAATTAACTGTATATTCCTTTATCTATTTGAGTTTATTTTTCGTCGGTACGTGTTGATCATTTGACCGACGTACCATAGAGAGATTATCTTTTTTAGGATGTTGGGTATAGTCCAAGACAAGAAAGCATCTCATTTCAATTACGCCTCTGGTTCTTTTGCATACTCGGTGTATAGCACTAATATATAGGACCCCGGGAATATCAGTTCAGTGCGTTACCACTGCTCCTGCAGGATAGCGGCTTGTTGAAATGTGACAACAAACATGCAAAATATAGTGGTTTCATTTCAAATGTGTAAGTAAATATATAATGCACGCTGGAAATGTTAGTCTTGTAAAATATAAAATTGTTATGCTGTTCCCTTTTTAATTTTCCCTTTTTAGCTCTATTTACGATACTTTAATTATTTCTAAGATAGATGATCGTAGTTGACTTGAGTTCTCAAAGATTTTATTTTTATAGAATATTCATTATATCCTGTGCTCGTAAACACTGATAATACTATATATTCTAAAAACATTATTTGCTTTGTTCACACACTGACAAATTTATTAACATAGACTGAAATATAAAAGGAAGAGGACAACTATCAATATCGCAAGGAATGTTGCATAAAGATTTGATCATATGTAAAATTCAATTATTTGGCATAACCCATTGGATGCCTTTTTAAGCAGCCACGTTGTCCTTTACAATATCTATTAAATGAACTCCATAATAGGTGCCGTATGGAAACCCAGCGCCGCTAAATAAACTCAAACAGAGAGAACAATGGCCATTTATAAGAATGTGTATACGCGAAGACAAAACAATAAATAGCTGTGTGCACTATCAGTGTGTAAAACGAAAGATATTTGTACAAGATCTGCGCTATCTACTTTGCAGATACTGCACAATACACTCCAAAATATCCATTATTCATGCATTTCCTTCGATATCGATGAACATATTGTGTAAACTGTTTTATAATATATACATCACCAGTAATAAACATTTGCTGGCGACGCCAAGTGTAAACTTATTCAAAGATAATTGCAGTACATAAAAACGCGAAAACAAAAAAACAAATCTAAATATGTAGACATAAAAAAAACATGATACAATTTTGTTCACTATTGTACATTATAATTAAATAGTCCAAGGGCATATTGTCAGTGTAGGTTATCAAGCTTAAATGTGCACATTTAATGAGACATGTTTCAAGTGGGTTCTTTATCTACATTTGTACAACTTCATATTTTGTAACATTTAATGTTCGAAGCTTAATGATAAACTCCAATGATTTTTATGTGTCTTTAGAAGTGTTTAACAAAACCTCTTGGTAAATACAATCCATCCAACATGCAATTGACAATGTAAAATGATAAAAAAAAATACAATGATAAAGCTGCCTACTAAGTAGGTCAGAAGTTGGGTAGATGTTTATAGTTTAGACCATATTTATGCTACACTTTCTTCTGTAAGCTTTCTGTGCTCCGCCTACTTTTGATATCACTTGATACGTGGAGAATGTGTTCTACCCATGCCTGTTGAACCTCGTCTTTTTTTCTTAAATGCTTGAGATTAAGATGTTATGAGACGTAACAAATTGACAATAGTTTTGAACAAATCACTGAATTCTTACAAACTAAAACACACTGTGAATGCTATAACATTTCACGCAGATATCTATTCTTTTATGTTTGTCTGGCTGTCCATTGATTTAATTGCTTTTGATAGTTTATTTGCAAAATTCAATTCGTTCTTTTTTAACTGAAAAGATTTTACTAAAGCGCGAGGGAAAAGACCACATCTGTATTTGTTAATGTTAATCTACTACAACGAAAATTATGTAAGCATGACAATTGATATTGGGCTTTTTGGTATAATTCGATGACAAACACATTATAGTTAGTAAAGCAGTGTCAATACATAAAACCATGTATACTACTCAACTTTTGCTAGGCACCAAAAGTTTCTCACTGTATTATGAAAAGTATAAAAAGGATTCAATTATTTGTTTTGCATAGTTAAAATAAGCAATGTTTTGAGATGGCCTCAACCTAAATGCAAGCTGTTTCATCGGAAAGCATGCACCCCTCATTTTTCAGGATTTTTAGTGGGAGCAGAGACACCTTATTGTCCTTTTACACCGACGTGACAAATTTGTGGTAATTCAAAGTACAGACTTTTTTACATTGATCACTTTCACTTTTGGCAAACGCTATGATAAGACGGCATTTGAGTCACGTCAAGTCGATCAAATATTTTATTGGCAAGAACATTTACGTGTTCATCACCAAGTAACAGTTTGGCGGTACAATATACAGCGCAGAAAAGAATGATAAATACAATATACTACATGTATACATGTTTCTCAGTGTGTATACAATACTTCAAACAAATTTATTAACTAGGTTCTTTGTTGCATTGCTGAATATACAAATTTTGCTATATAAACAATTACATTTCTGTTTGTAAATTTCATTATTGATATAAATTTATTATATAAGGCCATGAGCAATAATTCTCGGTAAACATGTTTTCCTCAAGTCATTATAATATGGACATACTAATAAAATATGATACTCAGTTTCAATTTGTGCATTGAGTGAAGCAGAGATGTGGAGGGCTGTAGGAATGGTGGAACAGGGGACCACCTACCGTGAGGTTGGTGTGGTGCTTGGTGTACACCACATCATCATCACCAGAGCCTGGGCAAGGTACCAGCAGTATGGTACACTCGTCAGGAGACATGGCGGAGGCAGACAAAGGATGACGACAGCAGCTCAAGACCGATTCTTGATTATCAAGGCCCGTCGAGGACGGTTTGCAACAGCAACGCATCTTCGTAATGACCTTTTTAATGCTTCTGGGGTCAATGTTTGTACTCAAACGGTGCGTAGAAGGTTGCACGAGGGTAATCTGCGATCAAGAAGACCCTTTTATAAGAATTTCAATGACTCGGTGTCACCGACAGGCCCGTTTGGAATGGGCGAGGGAGCACGTTAGGTGAACCAGACAAAACTGGAGACATGTTGTCAAGGTTTTGCTTAGACTTTAATGACAGACGTGCGAAAGTCAGGAGAAGACATGGGGGAAGGTTTCAAGACGGAAATATTGCTGAGTACGACTGCTACGGGGGTGGGTCAGTTATGGTGTGGGGAGGCATCAGCTAGGACGGACGGACTGACCGCGTTGTGCTAAATAGAGGTACATTGACTGGTCAGCGGTACATCGATGAGATGTTAGACACCAATGTCAGGCTGTATGCCGGGGCAGTGGGCGATCCGTTCATTTTAATGGACGACAATTCACGTCCCCACAGGGCCCGGATGGTCCAGCACTACCTGCAAATGGAGGGTATTGAGCGCCTTGACTGGCCAGCTCGATCACCTGACTTAAATCCAATTGAGCACATGTGGAATGAGCTGCAGGTACGGATATCAGCTCGCCAGGAGCAAACTATAAGCATCTAGAAGCTTGAGGCATGTCGGTGCAAGAATGGATTGCTATCCCCGCTAGAACCGTTAGAAACCTCATAGGGAGCATGAGAAGGTGTTGCCAAGCAGTTGTCGTTTGCAATGGATCACACACACGCTACTCAGTCTAAACTTGTAAACATAAGTGGTGTTGTGTAAATTTGGAAAACAAGTGGCGTGTCCAAAAATCTTGGATATAGAGTGTCTTCCTCTTCTCTGGCACATAACTAATGCAAAATCAGTAAAACAATGTTAAATTTGTTCTCAATCAAATTGATTAAACAAGAAATTGACATTAAAAATCATTTGTACGACGGTAATCAAATCATTGCCGAAAATATTCACACGAAAACATTTGGTGCTAAACAAAAGTTGAGCAGTATATTATCGTGTGTTTATGATTGCTCTTTGCTTATTTATCTTGCAGAATGTCATGATTAAAACGCTTTCCGTCACTTCTCTGAATAAACCTATCATATTGTTAAAAGTAGATAAAATTAGGTCAGGTCTCATTTGTTTTCACCTGCTTTATTCTAAATTTGTAAACTATTCTATGTATTTGTAAACTACTGTAATTTTCTACTTTGTTCTGTCCTTAACCTAATTATCTTAACCGAGTGTGTCCATGTCTTTTTAATATTTATCTTTTATCATTATCATTTTTCAAATGCCCTAGGTTAAAGGTTTGTAAATTTGTAAATAGGATAATCTTTAAAAAAAAGGGTTTACAAATAATCAAGTTCCCAGTGTGATAAGTTGTTTAAATTATATTTAAAACTAAAGAGTTACCTTTTAATTTTATCCACTCCCTATACCCTATATATCTATAAAATCTATAAATAACATACCTATTTTACGTAATATGCTAATTCTGTTTCGTGGAAAACGTCTCGGCGCTGTACAGCTCAGCGACAACATGTGGCCGGGGAATGATCGTAGACAAAAAACTACCGTTGTTGAGTAGCTTTGTAGTGGATGAAGTCCGATGTTGTACACCAGTATGAACTCAACGCGTTAACAAATATTTGGATAGTTGTTACGGAATCCTGTTGGGGCCAATTAAAATGTCGCCGTCACGCTTAGAGGTATACGCTCGACAACGCGACGCGACATCGCGAAAATGCGATACGACGCTCGTCAATGCGAAGCGACGCGCGACAATGTCAAACGAAATATCGCGATTTCATATCGTATTGTCGCGCTATAAAAGCGCCAAATATCGCATTGTCGCTTCGCATTTTCGTGCGTCGTATCGCATTGTCGCGATGTCACGTCGCGTCGCGTTGTCGCGATATCGCGTCGTGTTGTCGTCCGTCGCGTTCTGCATTTGTGTAGGCCTCGAAGCACGACGATGCGATACGACGCTCGGCAATGCGAAGCGACAGGCGACAGCGCGACGCGACATTTTCACAATGTCATATCGCATTGTCTCCCGTCGTGTGTGATCCTCTACCGCGACACACTAAAATGCCAAACGACACTAGACAACGCGACGCGACGCTCGAAAACGCGAAGCGAAACTAGACAATGCGACGCGACATTTATTGGAATATCGTATCGCGTTGTCGTGCGTCTACCGGTGACAGGTTAAAATGTTACAAGATTTATATGCCGTCTGACAGTGCGATGACAAAATTTCACGTGCCTGTTTATTATCCGGCCCTCCCCATAGCCATATCGCATTTTTAGGACATGCCGCATTTTCCTTCTGGAATTTGTTCTTAATTAATTCGTTGACCGGAATATACAATTTGCCCATTTCCGGTAGACGCACGAAAACGCGTTACGACATTCCAATAAATGTCGCGTCGCATTGTCTAGAGTCGCTTCGCGTTTGCGAGCGTCACATCGCGTTGTCTAGTGTCGTTTGGCATTTTCGTGTGTCGCGGTAAAGGAGCACACACGACGGGATGCGATACAATGCGATACGACATTGTGAAAATGTCGCGTCGCGTTGTTGCGCGTTGCATCGCATTGTCGAGCGTCGTATCGCATTGTCGTGCGTCGAGGCCTACACAAATGCAGAACGCAACGGACGAAAACGCGACGCGACAACGCGACAACGCGACAATGCGATACGACGCACGACAATGCGAAGCGACAATGCGATATTTCGAGCTTTTATAGCGCGACAATACGATATGAAATCGCGATATTTCGTTAGACATTGTCGCGCGTCGCTTCGCATTGTCGAGCGTCGTATCGCATTTTCGCGATGTCGTTTCGAGTTGTCGAGCGTCTAACTCTAAGCGCGACGGCGACATTTTAACTGGCCCCAACAGGATTCCGTAAGTTGTTTACGAATTCAAGAGTTCGTGCTACCAGTTAGGCAATTACTTGAATCGGACCTAAGGTGCTGGTAAGTTGAATTTATTAGTTGCTCTTTTATATTGCCTGTGTATTGTTTATACATGTCAATTTCTGGCAAGAGCATTTTACTGCACTTAATTGAGTTTTGAATGTTTGATTCTTTCTTGCCAAACAATTTTGTTATATCTTACATTAGTTTTGAATGTTTGATTCTTTCTTGCCAAACAATTTTGTTATATCTTACATTATTCCATAAATTATTTCTTTTTTAACTTATATTACGTGTAAACTTGCGAAGCAATTCTGGCGTTGCAGTTTTCTGTCCTATCGTTAATGTTGAATGCAAAGCGCCATTTTTACAGTTACTCTATGTTAGAGATTAATTGGATACATTAAATTTGTAAAGAATCTCATTACTTTATCTCTGATTACTTATTCAAACTTATTGCAGAAAAGGTTTAATATTGCAAATCCATACCTTTTGTAGATGGCATGATAATAAGTTGCTATTGTCTAGACGTAGCTTTATTTACCCACAAGACACTTGAGCAAATCGGAAAATTGTTTGTTAATATCTGATTAAAACAAAATTATGTGAAGTTGGCTTGTACATTGTACATCGTAGTTCAGCTTGTAATTCGCCAATTACAAGCTAGTAGTTGGGTATTCAACTTGTAGTTCGGACCAAATACATCAGAATACGTTATATTTGAATTACAAGCTAGTAGATGGGTATTCAGCTTGTAGTTCAGCCCAGATACACCAGCATGCGTTATATTTGAATTACAAGCTAGTAGATGGGCATTCAGCTTGTAGTTCAGCCCAGATACACCAGCATATTTTATTTTTGAATTACAAGCTATTAGTTGGGTATTCAGCTTGTAGTTCGGACCAAATACATCAGCATGCGTTATATTTGAATTACAAGCTAGTAGATGGGTATTCAGCTTGTAGTTCAGCCAAGATACACCAGAATGCGTTTTATTTGAATTACAAGCTAGTAGATGGGTATTCAGCTTGTAGTTCAAATATAACGCATGCTGGTGTATCTGGGCTGAACTACAAGCTGAATACCCAACTACTAGCTTGTAATTCAAATATAACGTATGCTGATGTATTTGGTCCGAACTACAAGCTGAATACCCAACTACTAGCTTGTAATTCAAATATAACGTATGCTGGTGTATCTGGGTTGAACTACAAGCTGAATACCCATCTACTAGCTTGTAATTCAAATATAACGCATGCTGGTGTATCTGGGCTGAACTACAAGCTGAATGCCTAACTACTAGCTTGTAATTCAAATATAACATATGCTGGTGTATCTGGGTTGAACTACAAGCTGAATACCCATCTACTAGCTTGTAATTCAAATATAACGCATTCTGCTGTATCTGGGCTTAACTACAAGCTGAATACCCAACTACTAGCTTGTAATTCAAATATAACGTATGCTGATGTGTTTGGTCCGAACTACAAGCTGAATACCCAACTACTAGCTTGTAATTCAAATATAACATATGCTGGTGTATCTGGGTTGAACTACAAGCTGAATACCCATCTACTAGCTTGTAATTCAAATATAACGCATGCTGGTGTATTTGGTCCGAACTACAAGCTGAATACCCAACTACTAGATTGCAATTCAAATATAAAATATGCTGGTGTATCTGGGCTGAACTACAAGCTGAATACCCATCTACTAGCTTGTAATTCAAATATAACGCATGCTAATGTATTTGGTCCGAACTACAAGCTGAATACCCAACTACTAGCTTGTAATTCAAATATAACGTATGCTGGTGTATCTGGGTTGAACTACAAGCTGAATACACATCTACTAGCTTTTAATTCAAATATAACGCATGCTGGTGTATCTGGGCTGAACTACAAGCTGAATACCCAACTACTAGCTTGTAATTCAAATATAACGTATGCTGGTGTATCTGGGTTAAACTACAAGCTGAATACCTATCTACTAGCTTGTAATTCAAATATAACGTATGCTGGTGTATCTGGGTTGAACTACAAGCTGAATACCCATCTAATAGCTTGTAATTCAAATATAACGCATGCTGGTGTATCTGGGTTGAACTACAAGCTGAATACCCAACTACTAGCTTGTAATTCAAATATAACGTATGCTGGTGTATCTGGGTTGAACTACAAGCTGAATACCCATCTACTAGCTTGTAATTCAAATATAACGCATTCTGCTGTATCTGGGCTGAACTACAAGCTGAATACCCAACTACTAGCTTGTAATTCAAATATAACGTATGCTGATGTGTTTGGTCCGAACTACAAGCTGAATACCCAACTACCTAGCTTGTAATTCAAATATAACATATGCTGGTGTATCTGGGTTGAACTACAAGCTGAATACCCATCTACTAGCTTGTAATTCAAATATAACGTATGCTGGTGTATCTGGGTTGAACTACAAGCTGAATACCCATCTACTAGCTTGTAATTCAAATATAACTTATGCTGGTGTATCTGGGCTGAACTACAAGCTGAATACCCAACTACTAGCTTGTAATTCAAATATAACGTATGCTGGTGTATCTGGGTTGAACTACAAGCTGAATACCCATCTACTAGCTTGTAATTCAAATATAACGCATGCTGGTGTATCTGGGCTGAACTACAAGCTGAATACCCAACTACTAGCTTGTAATTCAAATATAACATATGCTGATGTATTTGGTCCGAACTACAAGCTGAATACCCATCTACTAGCTTTTAATTCAAATATAACGTATGCTTTTGTATCTGGGTTGAACTACAAGCTGAATACCCATCTACTAGCTTGTAATTCAAATACAACGCATGCTGGTGTATTTGGTCCGAACTACAAGCTGAATACCCATCTACTAGCTTCTAATTCAAATATAACGTATACTGGTGTATCTGGGTTGAACTACAAGCTGAATACCCATCTACTAGCTTGTAATTCAAATATAACGCATGCTGGTGTATCTGGGCTGAACCACAAGCTGAATACCCAACTACTAGCTTGTAATTCAAATATAACGTATGCTGGTGTATCTGGGTTGAACTACAAGCTGAATACCCATCTACTAGCTTGTAATTCAAATATAACGCATGCTGATGTATTTGGTCCGAACTACAAGCTGAATACCCATCTACTAGCTTTTAATTCAAATATAACGTATGCTGGTGTATCTGGGTTGAACTACAAGCTGAATACCCATCTACTAGCTTGTAATTCAAATACAACGCATGCTGGTGTATTTGGTCCGAACTACAAGCTGAATACCCATCTACTAGCTTGTAATTCAAATATAACGAATGCTGGTGTATCTGGGCTGAACCACAAGCTGAATACCCAACTACTAGCTTGTAATTCAAATATAACGTATGCTGGTGTATCTGGGTTGAACTACAAGCTGAATACCCATCTACTAGCTTGTAATTCAAAAATAACGCATGCTGGTGTATCTGGGCTGAACTACAAGCTGAATACCCAACTACTAGCTTGTAATTCAAATATAACATATGCTGATGTATTTGGTCCGAACTACAAGCTGAATACCCATCTACTAGCTTTTAATTCAAATATAACGTATGCTGGTGTATCTGGGTTGAACTACAAGCTGAATACCCATCTACTAGCTTGTAATTCAAATACAACGCATGCTGGTGTATTTGGTCCGAACTACAAGCTGAATACCCATCTACTAGCTTGTAATTCAAATATAACGTATGCTGGTGTATCTGGGTTGAACTACAAGCTGAATACCCATCTACTAGCTTGTAATTCAAATATAACGCATGCTGGTGTATCTGGGCTGAACCACAAGCTGAATACCCAACTACTAGCTTGTAATTCAAATATAACGTATGCTGGTGTATCTGAGTTGAACTACAAGCTGAATACCCATCTACTAGCTTGTAATTCAAATATAACTTATGCTGGTGTATCTGGGCTGAACTACAAGCTGAATACCCAACTACTAGCTTGTAATTCAAATATAACGTATGCTGATGTATTTGGTCCGAACTACAAGTTGAATTCCCAACTACTAGCTTGTAATTGGCGAATTACAAGCTGAACTACGATGTACAATGTACAAGCCAACTTCACATACTTTTAAAACAAGGGTGTATTTAAAGTTACTCTTTTGTAATACTTAAGATAGTAAGGTTGAACTTCGCATTTTAAATGGCTTTAACTTACATATTCTTAAAGATCTGCATATGATATGTAGTAAATAGCATGAAAATTGGGGCATATGCTTCAAACAAGGATATATTTCTGGTCTTGTGAAATTACCCATAAAAAGAAAAAAAAATATCAGCCTGTTTTTAGACTAGGGTATGTGAAACAACTTACTATCATGAATTATAATTATTCTGAATGATTGTGAACATAAAATTGCTACCACATCAAAAACGGTCAAGCAAAATGATTCCAGCAAAAAAATGCACAGATAAGTGGAAATGTTAAAAACAGCCAAGAAAACTAAGACCTATTTCGCCATTATGCGTATAACAAATTTTAGCTCTGATAGACTAAATAGGTGATTTTATACCTATAATTAAAGTGAAAGACCGATTTCAGATCCACAGTGCCTCACCTCAACACTATGAAAAACTAAGTTCCATTGAATTGTTTAGAGTTGAAACCATTTCACTGAAGAGCATGGGTTCAAGAAGCAAATGATTTTCTCTAAATTTGTGCTTTTTGCTTTTATATTTTGATCTTAAAAAATTAACTTTTATTGGAATTAAATAAAAATTATTTCGTTTCGAATATTTTTTCAATTGTTAAAAATCCTTAACAAGTAACTCAAAAGAAAATTGGGTGTCAGTGATTTCTTCAAAACTATAATTATTGTAAAACTCTTTCATACTTTGCCAAATTATTCAGTAAAGTGTATGGTAAAAAGTTATAATTGCCTATTTAAAGCGACTGACTCACAGACGATGATAAAAAGAAAATGTTTATACATCTTGAAATTCTTGCTGTAATCGTGAAGAGCATATTTAAACTAAGTTACTGACTCAGTTTTTGTGACAGAAAAACATCAAAATATAAAGTTTTACACACTTTTATCGGTAAAAAATTTACCCCGTTAGTCACGGGGTAAATACTTTAGGTATAAGATTAATTTTGAGGCAATGTCATACTAGATGTCGTGGCTCATTGGACAAAGTCGTCGCTCTATATTTTACTGACCGAAAGGTCGTGGGTTCGATTCCTGGTTAAGTTAAAACTTTTTTTTCAGTTTTCATGGTGTATAGAAGTATATTATTATATTTTTACCATAGTATATTAAATCCTCTTAAATTTGAAAGAATAAAAAAATCAGCAAAATGTTGTGAGTCAGTCGCTTTAAAACCCAAAAATATATATTAAAGTTCACTTCAATATCATTATCGTTAATATGATTTAAACCAGCTGTCCTAGCAAAGGCTTGGATTTAGTCAAACTTCGAAATGATTTAGAGATATGTTATGTTTACACTGGTCACACTGGTTTTCAGTTGACAATCTTAACTTAAAAACTTTATTTAACATATTTCAGTTAGGTTGAGTAGAAAAGCATACAATCAAATATGAAGCATTCATTTTGTTAAAGAAGAGGACTGCTTTTTTGAAAATTAGCGTATCTGTATATATTTAAACGAGGTTTTTGGTGCGTGAAGCACTGAAAAATTTAATCAATTTGTAACTTAATATTTTGAAGATATTAAATCTTAATAAGTTTGTTTGTTTTATATAGAGGGTGACAATAGGTCCATTGTTCCTATGTATCAAATATCAACATGTATTTGTTTGGTCTCCTTTTTCATGCACATAGCTGGTATATACTAATCTAGTTTTAATGCATGTAAGCATTATCATGGTAATTTATTTAAACTATCTTCAAGGCCACCTTGGCCTTATCAATTGTTTACCGTACTTTGTTCAACTAGATATATGTGTATGCGTGGACAAGCATTTTTTCAAAAGTTCGCATTTTGTTATTTATTACTCACTCTTTTCTTAACATGTCCGGCAAGTATTTTCTTTTTGATTATTCTGCTTCTTGCTTCGCTTTGACCAATGGCATTTTCGCCAGCTAATTTCCACGCTTATATGTACTTCCGGTTTTTGTTATATAACTGGTTACCTTGTGTGTTTCCATGCCGATGGATGAATTAAAAGATTTATATCAAAAACATACTTTTACAATAAAAATGTTTCTCTGGTTTGCTCGTGTGTACTACTTAAAAGAACAATGTTTGACAAGTAATTTTTTTATCATCGATTTCCTTTTTGGAATTATGTATATATAGTTTATGTGGCATATCAATGCAAATCTTATTTCCACACCTGGAGCAGTATTCAGCGGGTTTTTTTTTAAGTAGGGTGGGTGGGAGTAAAATTCTGCCTGACTGAAATCTTTTACAATTTGAATGGTTCAAACATAGAAAGGTGCAATATTATTCGCTGCATGTTGCAGAATGAAAGCGAGATCATTCTTTCTTCTTTTCTTTAAAGCACATAACGGCATTTCGTTTTTATTTAGATAAAAGCGACAAGCAACATAAAGGCATTTCGTTTTTATTTGGATAAAAGCGACACGCAACTTGATAAGCTATAAGATTGTGTATATTCAGTTATTATGCCTCACTTGAATAAAACAGTATCAAATCCCCAGATGCAACGAGAGAGATAAATTTTAGATCACCCAGCCAGACTTAAAATATCATGCTAATGGTGTGTTCTCACAGCCGATCGTGCATGCGTGATCGGGGATGGTCGGAGCGGTCTACCTTGGTCGGCATGGCTGGGGCTTCCTACCCGATTTTTTTGACATGTCAAACAAATTCGAATAGCGATCGAGTAGCTAAGCGGTCGAGAAGCGATCGTATAGTGATTGAGTAGAAGATCTAGTTGATCGGGAATCAATCGTGTAACGATCTAGTTTGGTCGAGTATACATCTTTTACAGGATCTGTACACGATCATCTCGACTTCTTCTCGAGCATTATCCGATCGCAACCCGATCAACTCGACCTCTGTTCGATCCATTGTCCAAAATAACTAGACTACTGCCCGACTGGTACACGACCGCACACGATCGCTTCCTGATAGTTATTCGACCATACACGAGTTCTTGTGACCAAAACAATATGAACTGATTTGAACCAGGAATGTTTGAAGATTTTATTCTAAACAATTCGATACACGACCATTTACGACTCGATTACGATCATCACGACCTGATCGTGTGGAAATCTGGCAACGATCGAGCAGAGGTCCAGTTAGTCTAGTTGAGATCGTGTATTACTCGCGTATAGGTCTGGGTTATCGAAGAGAAGTCGGGATGTTGGTCCGATTGTCGTTTTGAAGAAGTCGTAAAAAATGTCGACTTGAGGTCGTGTAGGAGTCGTGAATGTGCATTTAATCGAGCGTGGTCGGGCTTCATCTGGGAATTTATGTGATCGGGACAATCGAGTTGATCTGATCGGCGGTGACAGCTTAAAAAGCATCTCTTGTAACATGATATACATTTAATTTAAACATTAAGTCATTGATCTAAGTGATGCTGAAACAGACAATATTACTCAGTTCTGCTTGACAACATAAGGTCATCATCATCATCATTCTTCTTCTTCTTCTTCTGAAACCGAGAAAAGAATTGTAACGGACAACAGCTACAAGACCAGCAACACTAAAATCATGACCACAGTGATCATCATAATCATCGTGATGCTCATCATCTTCATCAACAACATCATCATTATCAACATCAACATTCAAAATCAGCAAATAACCAACAACCATCATTTACATCTCAGTTCGGTTTAATCAAATGAATATACCACGGCAATTGGGGAAGGATCAAAATATTATTAACCCTTGCCAGACTTTTGACAAGCGAGGCTTGCGCAACACCCTAACTGTAATTGTATATCTATATATTATAGCATCTTAAAGTTTATTGCAATGATTAAAAATTACATTCAAATAAAAGTTTCATTCTTTAACTGAAGAATAACTTTAACTTTAATCAAAAGGAATTTCCAAACATAGCATTTTGTACACAGCACTTAAGCTCTCGACATAGCAGTTTTAAGATGTTTAAAACAAATCAAAACGTTTACAAGGTAGCTGGTCTCGATTTTTGTTTATGTTGCAGCAAGATGCGTCGTATATGTGACTGCATGCACAAGAATGTTCACCTGAGTTATAACTACACATTCTACTGCATGCAATCAAATACCTTTCGTTAAGTTTTATCGTATGCCATATCGAGATTATTAAGCCTGCCAAGCTTGATTTTTCGTTTCGATCTATTTACCCGCTTTTTCACAATATTACTGAGTCAGACGATCGTCGGTTCGGACGATTTAAAACGTTGTATAATCGCCACCAATTGCCACCCTCCGACCACAAAGAATTATCTGTTGTCAACAAGTCGCTATATTTTTTTTAATAAACAGTTTCACACAAATGAAATATAAAGAAAAATACAGGATTTACAGATGTGTTACAACTATGCTTCTACAGCATATTCACATTAATGTAACAGCTAAATACAAAGCTGTAACAAACACCAAAGGATTTACAAACTGGATGATACATAAACTAAACGCAAGTTAGTAGTTAGTAGTCACAACACACAGGGCAGATCTAAATTTATCAGAAAGTCATATGGAGTGTCCAATGTCTCAGATTATAGAACAATACTAATGTTGTATATGTGAATTCTATTTCATCATTGTGGGTGAAACTCGATCTGTAAGTTTACTTAACGTTGATATCGATTGCCCATTTAAAAGACGCCCAAGTAAGTTTTTTTTATTTTAGGTTGTTAAGACGGTTCAAGATACAGAAGGCAATCGATTCAAGGGACACTCTTGGTTCGTTTACATGCTCAGTGTAAACACCGATACATAGGATATCGGGTAAACGTCTCGTCCGAAAAACACCTTAGTGGAACTGGGGATAGAAATTGCGATCCCTAACTGTACCACTGATCGGCTCGATGCGTTACTTGCTAGTTAAAAAAAACATTCTTAACAATTTCAGGATAACTAGAGAAGCAATCCGCATAGCCAACCTCCTGTCAAGGTGAACAATATGGCGGATAGGGAAGGACCAAAAAAGCTTACGGAAAACCGGTTTGCAGTGTTTCGAGATTCTGTGTTACCTTCAGCTAAAAAGTAAGCAATGATAAATTCACTGAAAATTTTAGTCGTTACAAGCTCATTTAAGAAATTGGATAATCGAGCAATTTTCTTCAGAAAGCGAATCATTAAGATTACTGCTTAAAGTCTTGTTTGACCTGAGGGGAACAGATAAAGTGGCTCTTCCGTGCTTCTTTTAGCAAACGTTTGAGAGTTCAATAAAACAAGCCCTTATTAAATTCTTTTTTCTTTTTTTTAACTATTGTAGAATAGATAGAAGCATTGGGTCAGTATTTATGTAAGGAGTTTTAAGTCCCTGAAATAAATTACTTAGTTTCACTCACAATGGATGTAATGAATTTGAGCATTTTGCAGCAGATAATATTTTTGTTGTTATTGTTATATTTTTTTCTTTCTACCTTCTTCGAACAAAACAAAAATTATCAAAGCAACCATTCATTTTATCTCAATGTAAGTAGCGTATACGGGAATAATGCCCTCTGCCGGATTTCAGTGTCCTTTGATGTAGTTGTGTTTTTTGGGTATAATATCAATTTCAGTGTTAGCTCTACTTTCTTTTGAAACTACTTCTTTCATTAACATGTTACAAATGTTACATAAAACAAGGTTTTCTGCATTAATCTGTTAAAGTAATCTTTAAAATCTTAAGTAACATTTACTCTGAAAATTAAAGAAATATATGTTACCAAGAAAATAAAACTGTCAGGGTAGAAAATAGAAAAAAAGTTGAAAGTTACAAATTATTTAATTAATCTATTCATTATTTTTCAATAAAATCATTTCAGACCCATTTCTACAATCTTTGAAAGGCCAATGGCATTGATTTCTCACGTGAATGGAAAGACCACGTGCAATACGGACACTCTAGCAGAACTAAGCAAGATTGAAAAAACTCTAAATGTAGTATCGGTTGTTGGCAGTCTTCGGACCGGAAAATCATTCTTATTGAATAAACTGGCGAACGCAAGAGCAGGTTTTATCATTTTAAAGTCTATGAAAAATAGTGATATAAGTGAAAAATAGTGATATAAGGTATCATTGATGTCGTTGTTTTTAGGTCAACTAGGCACATAGTACTCATGTGAGCTATTTTGATCGCATGAAGTCCGTCGTTCGGCGTTGTCGCGTTAGTGCGTCAACAATTTGATTCAAACGACATTTCCTCAGAAACCACATGGACAAAGTTAATGAAACATAGCAGGAATGATTCTTGCATGAAGCTCTACCAAAGTTACGCAAAGAATTTAGTTCTATCTAGAATTCTGGTTGCTATGGCAACCAAAAGAAAAATCTTTAAAAATCTTCTTATATGAAACCACAAGACATAGAGCTTAGATATTTGGTATGGTATATCATCAAGAGGTCCTCTGCCAAAAATTTTGAAAATTTTGACCTTAGGATCAAAATTGGCCACGTCCTAGGGGTCAGATGCTTTACATAAAAATATTTAGAAAACATTTACGAATCTTCTTCTCTGAAACCAGAAGGCCCAAAGTTCTAAACTTTTGCACAAAGTATTGTCTAATAGACCTCTACCAATATTGTTCAAAATTATATCTCTTGGGTCAAAATTGACCCCGCCCTGGGGGTAACTTTTTATATAAGGCATATATAGGGAAAACTTTTAAAAAATCTTCTTGTCAAAAATTACTTTGCTTTACGATTTGATATTTTGCACACAGGTACAACCAGAGCTTCTCTACAAAGATTGTTCAGATTATGCCCCTGGGGTCATAAATGATTCCACCCCATTGGTCACTTCATTTAATAAAGGCTTATATAGTGAAAACTTCGAAAAACTAAATCTTCTTCTGTGAAACCAGAAGGCCTAGTGCTTAGATCTTTTGCATGGAGCATCATCTAGATGTCCTGTACAAAGATTGTTCAAATGATGGTCTTGTGGTCAAAACTGACCCTACCCTTGGGGTCATTTGAGTTTTGTTAAGACTTGCATTTAAAAAAAATGTCAGACTTCAGTAACAATAAGGTCTAGTGTAGATATTTGATGTGTTACCTGGCCTAGTAGACCTCTACCAAGTTTAACCACATCTTTGGTCTGGAGTCAATTTGGCCCTGCCCCTGGGTCAAATTTTCGTCATAGAGCCTTAATCTATTGGCAGATATCTTAGATATTTGATATATAAGCAGGCACCTTGCATGAATATCTGCCATTCGTTTAGGTCAAGGTCATGGTCACCAAGGAATAAAAATAGATTTTTGTTCTTTTTCCTGTAGAGTCATTTATTGATCAATATCTGAGATATTTGGTATGTAGGTAGCTAGCAAGGACCCTTACCCTTAGGTGGAGTTTGAGGTCACTGGGTCAAGGTCAAGTTTATTAAGGCTAAAACATTTTTTCTACTTTTTCCATAAATATAGCATTTATTGATTGATTGATAAATATTTGGTATATAGACAACTTGCATGAACCTCTTCTATTAAAAACAGATTTTTCTACTTTACCTCATAGAGCCTTCATTGATAGACCAATATCTTTGATATTTGGTATGTAGGTTCTTTGCATGGACCTCTACCCTTATATTGGGTTTGAAGTCACTTGGTCAAGGTCATTGCAGCTTATAATAGATTTTTCTTCTTTCTGTCATAGAGCCTTTATTTATTTACTGATATTTTAGATATTTGGTTTGTAGGCACCTACAAATCTTCAATGCAATTAGAAAATGTAATACTGTCTCTGACGTTTGCTTAAAAGCAAAACCACAGTCAAAGTACTCAGGTGAGCGATCCAGGGCCTTCATGGCCCTCTTGTTTTTCTTGTCGTCATTATCATCGCCATCATCATTGTCGTCGTCATCATTGTCGTTGTCCTAATCATCATCGTCTTTGTCCTCGTCGCAGTTATTGTCATTTTCACCAATTTTATATACATTGTTTATCAAAAAACTAAACTATTGTTGTCGATTTAAATATAAACATGTGATTTGCCAGTCTTCCGTCAAAGTTTCACAACAGTTTTATAACAGATAACAGAAATATAAGATGAATTTGTAGTACTTATGGCAAGTTAACGAAAAAAATATTTTTGACGATATAAGTATATACTTGACAATAATTTACTTAAGGGGAAGGCTTTGAGACTGGACATACAACAACGGCAGTGACCAAAGGCATTTGGATAATGTGTCGACCACACCCTACACAGCAGGACCAAGTTCTTGTGCTCCTAGATACGGAGGGTATTGATGACCCAGATAAGGTAGGATAGGATAAAAATAGATAAATGCTTTTGGTATGTCCCCACTAAATATTCTGTAACTAGGACAGCACAGGAGCAAATGATATTAAGATTGTAAACAATTGGAGTGACTCGGCTTTTTTAACCCTGTTATGTAAACACACGAGCATTCCACGCCTGATGGAGCTGGGATCCCCAAGTTTTGTTTTGAATAAAAAAAATATGGTTTAATTCACTATCAGTTATGAAAATTATCGCAAAAATGTTACTGTATCATCTATTTATGATTTGTTTAATTTAAAAGATAACATATATTATCTCTACAAATGTAAACTATTAACCTTCCGAGCTAAAAAGTAATACTGGTACATCCAGTCTGTCAACTATCATCAGTTTGGTTCTATTATCTAAATAAATTCATTGAAATAATGATAAAAGAATATGGTATTATAAATCGACTTGATTATATTATGTAACAAACAACCAGTCAACATAGTAGCTATTTGCTATACAATGCATTTACAGTTTATTCACAGCATTAATACAATACGTATTGCATGTACATAAAAGTTTATATGATATAAAAGTTTATTAGAGTCTGTTCAATGTACACAGTTTACAGACATATAAAATACAATAATCAATGTACATTTTCAATCTATAAGATTTATAAAAGACTAAACATTTGAAATCTTGGTAGTTACTATTGAAAGTCCGTAACAGAAAGAAAGATGCAATGCATCTTAGAATACACAACCCAGAGCGGGACTCTAACTCCGATCTCCTGCGTGGCAGGCCAACACTCTAACCACTGAGCCAAAGAATCGATTCCGAGCCAAAGACTCGATTCTCAGACGCAGTTGTCAGAGGTTGTATTTATACAATTATAGGAAGGTGTGCACTAGACAGTAACACAAGTCATTACTTATGACGACGAATGGTGTTGTGTATTTTAAATCAGAAGATCAGACAGAAATCTTGAAAGACTGTTTTTACTTTTTATTTATTTTTTACAACTAAGTCCAGGAGGAGTCTTCCCGGACGAGCCCCTATCTTATGAACATGAAAGTCCGTAACAGAAAGAAAGATGCAATGCATCTTATAATACACAACCAAGAGCAGGATTCGAACTCCGATCTCCCGCTTGCTAGGCCGAGCCAAAGAATCGATCACCTGACGCAGTTGTCATAGGTTGTATTTATACAATTATAGGAAGGTATGCACTAGACCGTAACAATATAAAAGTCTAAAATACCCTTGTTAATCTGAACTGAAAACTGGAATTAAGTGAATCTACGAAAGAAAACATATGGAGTACACAAAATCAGTGTACCTTTAATAAATGGAAATAATATAATAAAGTAACATTTAATCAAATCAAATTCAATTTGATTAGCTTAGGTATATTCGTAATAGTACATCTTAAAACACAGTGTAATCATTTAAAATAAATGTCAATTGCATTAAATCAGTTTTCCTCTGTTCAGTATGTTAAAACAGGTTTTAGCACTTAAAAACACAATGTCTGCATTAGAAAGAACATAATTTTATGCTACTTTAACAGTGTCTGAGAAGTTACCAAATATCAAGTCATTACGAATGGGGTCGTAATAATACATGTGTTTCATCTTTAACCATGGTTTGACAATGGGGACACAATCGTTGTTCCACTGGCAAACCATTATAGTGTCCAAGTTCTATACGTATTGGTGCAGTACCACTGCGAAACTTTGCTCAAGCACCCCTGTGTGACTTATTAAATGCTAATTTACAATAACTTTCAATTTCAAAGGTATCCTTAAATGTTTTATACAATCTAAATTGGTTACCGTCGGTACCGTTTCGGACTGTTTCTTGATTAACAGTACAATTCCAGTCTCTGATATAATCTTCCATGTATAATAAAGTAATAAGATTTCTTCGAATGATAAGAGTCAATTTTTTCCAGTATTATAAGTGAAAGCGATAAGCTTACATATAAAATTAATGATCCTGTACTTGTTTTGTCCACAGGTAGAGATTGTATACGACAAATGGCTATTCATTCTATCAACCTTGCTGAGCAGCACAATGGTCTACAACACGAGAGGCAATTTTGACAGAACAGCTATTGAAAAGTTCAAGGATCCTTTTTATCATGAAATTTCACAAGCTTAAGAATTCCAATAGTTTTGTACTATCAAATATGTAGAATTACCCGCATTTTTTTTATTTTCTTTTTTTTGTATTTTATTTTTTATATATTTATTGTTGGCAAAAGAAGGGGATATTTTGCTATTTTGTTATGATATGGGAAATCTACTCTTTACTCGTATAGGCAATCATTGTGTATATTTTGACAATGCTCATACATGTGTAGATAGCGTGGTCTCTAATGTAGAGAAATCTCGTTCAAATTTTTGCTTCACGTGCAACTTAAAGATATGAGGGGTAGCACGCGGATTTTGAACATTGACCGAAGTCATAGTAATTGTGACTAAAGTTGGGCAAAACTTTCAGAATATTGTGTTGTGTAGATGTCGAACACAAATTCACAATCAAATTTGCAATTAGCATTAAGAGACTTCTAACGGAGCGTCAACGTTGGCGGCCAATTGAATGCTCGAGACCGGAAGTACACAGACCCAGGCTGCAGTTGACTTGAATGTTTGTCGATTGTGGTCACGCTATCAGACAACTGGTGACGTGATTGATATCCAAAGAAGTGGACAACCAGGCTGTACTTTCTTCCAAGACGACCGCTATGTTTTTGGGGGGCGAATACTTTCGCCCTTCAAAGGTATAACTATGCTTGCCAAATTTTCAGGAAAATCGAGACATTTCACATTAGATTTCAGAGAAGTAGTAATCCTACGCTTCGAAATAGTTCGATCATTTTTTCATAAATGAATTGAAAATTGTTTATCAATGATGGACTTTTTGTTCAGCTTTGATAAAGGTTCTTTATTATGTGTTTATTTTTATTTTCAAATGAGACCAAAAACCGAACACTTTTTACTGAAACAAAGTGATTACGCGCATTGATTTCGCAATGTCGGATCATATTTCTTAGCTTACGGTCATTTTGGATCGTGCAGCCGAATTGTGATGGAGGATATAATTAATAAAATAAAACAGCATTGTAAGTAGTCTTTTCAAATTTATTTTAAGCAAATTATTATTTTCAGATATGTTTAAGGAAATGAAAACAATTTTGTCTTTGAGCGCTTATTCTGAATGTCACGCATCGGTACTAGAAAGTAGGTCAACCTTCTTTGTAGGCTTCAAACTAACGTTCGGCGAATTACATTTTATAACAGAGACAAAACAAGATCTTGGCAGTTGCAAATTTAAGATACGGAGATATCGAGCCATAAACATGGTTCTGAATGTATATTGTCGACATGACTGTTTTGACATATTGCATCATTTTTGCAAAAAACATTTACATGATTAAGTATTTATAGATCAGCCAATCGAAACGCCGAAATTTAGACAATGGGAATTCCGGAAGTTATGTTATAAGAAAAGGAGGAGAAATTTCATGAGCTTTGTGCCTTTTCTGCATAAAAACGTTTGAACTAGTCATTGAATTATCCGCTAGACTGTTCATTGAGTTGAAGTGAAGTTCTGCATTATGATGGAATCCCCGATTGTAGCCTAGTTAAAGTGAAAGTGAAAGTATCAGAACTGTCAATAGTTTTTCCTTGGTTTTCTCAATAATAACAAAGGTCTGTAAAATGTTGGTTGTGCCTATCAATTAAGTGATAATTACAAGTGTATTCTACACATCAATATTTGTCTAAGTGAAAGAATAAGCTTAAAATTCAATAAGAACACTCAAAATTAACTTGTCGCCACATATTCTTTCGAGAAATAATGACAGCGGGAGACAGAGATGGGAACTAGTTCCCATCTTCAAGTGACTGTGGGCCCATTACGTTGGTTAAGTTGCATATTCTGAAATAAAAAACAGAAGAGGGAACAACTTTATTTTCTTAATTTAGAAAAAGAATGAAGAGAACTGCAACTCAGTCAGTTGCGCCTTGTGAGTTTTGAATTTTGCTTCCCTCAAAAGCACAGTGACACAACAGCACATTGACCAAACATTTTACCGTTTGGCCAGTGAGCCATGTCCCTGTGCTCAAAAGTAGTATGTGTTCATTGAACAAAAAAAACTACAAAGAACTCTGTCTGCATTTAGGGTTTTTTATCGTACCAGTTGTCCATATGACTGATAGCATAGTTATTAACTACTTATTTCTCTGAAGTTGCATAAAATTAGTTTTCATATCTGCAAACAAATAACAAATTAACATACAAAACACTGTGTCTTAACCCAATTTAAGGAAGATTGTCATTCTTTTGTTTCATGTGTATCAGTCAATGCTGAGAAACACAAATAATAAAAATAAGCAACTTGCAAGATGAAGATTTAATGCTCGAAATATATGAAAATGATAGCTTAAATACATTAAACTAGATTCTAAGTATTTTTTGTTTACATTTCCTTTCTGTCTGCTCATTTATTTTAATATAGGCATTAAAGATAAAGGAAATTGTAATTATTCTTCATTACTATTATTTTGAATACCATAAAAGAAGCATTTTGTCCTGCATAGGATAAGTTATTGCTTTTTAAATTGAAATCATCTTTGAAATTATCACGTGTTTTCTGTTTTTTGTATAATTATGTTGATCAATTGTTATCTCAAAATTTGTGACATTGAGAAATTGGGCAAAATGTCTTATTGTTTTCTTTGCAAGAATGGGTCAAAGACATTGAGGAACTAAACAGAGAAATGATTTGACAAGGCTGACTTTTTAAGATAAAGCACTGTAAACACTTGTGATGGTATGTGAGATGGTTGGTGGTCACCAAATCACAAGTTTCATTCCACTTTTACTAGTTTTATTTGGCTTTTTTTGTTTACCCTTATTATGGTAACAGTAAGTATGTGCTTACTGTGCAGCTGAAACAACCTGATATTCCTAACCTTTGAACCCCAAAGATTAATAAAGAACAAATTGACTCTGAAATTATAGAACATTACTATTATTTATCATTTTTACTCTTGTTCCAGATGAGCATCATTCTAAAGATAGTAAACAAAGGAAGTGGCCCGTATGGGATGCCAGTACAAGTTATGGCACTTGCACAAGCCACTCACTACAAGGGCCCTAATGGAAGTGATAGACTGCACGGTCATGTGATGGAGGCCTATGCAGTTATGTGACTTTTTAAATAATCATGGTCTGACAGGTAAACCACCAGCCTAAAGGAGGAAACTGTTGTTTTGGGGGAGGTAATTTTGAAGAGGGATGACAAACCAGCCTACCTTGTTGCAACACAAGCAACAAACATGTTTATCACAAATAATATGATAACTCAGAGGAGCACAGAGTTAACTGTGATAACGTCTCTACGGAAGTACCCCTCCCTTGCTCCTACTCTGCATGTTAGAGTTCACTGACCTATGGTTAAACAAAGGGTCTGTGTGTACGGAGGGTATGATTATAGAGGTGAGTTGTGTAAGATTAAACAAAACAAATTTATAAGATTTCTCATGTTTAACATGTCTTTATTCTAATTCCATAGTTATCATATAACCTTATATTGATAGATATCATAATAAAAAACAAACATTCTGTAAAAAATGCTAGAGATGTTTTATTGTAATATTTTTTATCTTTTGCATTAAACCTTTGTCTTGGTTTTACTTCAGGTCAGTTGGTTAGAGTCACTCACTTGAAAACCTTTTTACTAATAAAAAGGGGGCAGTTGGTTTGAGCCCTGCTATATGTAATAAAGGCTGCAGATTCTCAAAGAGATCAGGAGTGGAGTACTGGCACATTTATAAAACGATCATTGTCTGACAGATAAACCACCTACCTGCCTGTGCTAGATGAGGCTAAAAATTTATTTAATATGTACATAAAACTCAAAATTAATGAAATTAGACTTCCTTAGTGGAAGTTATGTGTAGTACATGTAGGTTGCCTAATATAGGTCATTATGTTTGAACAAGTTTGAACCAGTGAGTAGTTCAGATATTTTTACTGATTATTTCATCCTGCAGGAAGACAACCAGAGAATGTTTAAGGTCAAAGGAACAGATGTTTCAATAAAACAGTTACACATTAAGATGGATCTCGGAAGGCAATGATCACACTCTAGTGGGATGCAACATGTTGTGATGCCACTTGGGATTTTGTGGAAGTAACAAAGGTGATGTGAGAAAATTAGACTTTGTCCACGACTGTACAAACATCAATTAAGGTATGTTTGATAAATTTCAGATGTGGTATCAAAATGTTATGGTCTGTTTCATTGTATGATACTTTATTATGTTACATTTATTACTTTATGGCCCTTAATGTTGGCAGTTTCTTATGGAGACTGGCCATAAAAGAAGGATGGTTAGATAAACTGCCCGCTCTGATAAATTATTGAATATGATATGGGCATTAAATTCAAAACAAACCTAAAAATAATAACTACAATAAAAATATATTTGAACAATATTTGTGAAGTTTGAATACGATTCTATGCAGAATTTTTTACTTATAATTATTACCTATCTAAATTAATTCCACAATTATCTTGTATTTTACTACAATGCCTTCTTAATGTGTCATTACAGTGATCTATATATTTTTTTGTGTCGCCTGCTGCAAAGTAGCCACGACATATAGGTATCACTTCTCTGTTGTCAGTCTGTCCATCCGTCACAAAAATTACTTCTCAGAAACTACAGGTGCAATTTCATCCAAACTTTACAGGAATGATCAGTACCAAGTCTAGTTGTGCATATCATCGGAATTTTCCAGTTTAATGATTTTTGTGAGAGCTATGGCCCTTTAATGATTTTTTAAAACTTCTCTTATACTACTAACGCAGTTTGAATGAAATGTTACAGGACTGGTCAGTACCTCAAGTACTTGCGCGTATCTAATGGGTTTTTAAGTGGAATAATTTTTTGGCTGAGTTATGGCCCTTGATTATAAAAAGGTGTTTTGGCCCGTTAATGATTTTTGTGTTGCCTGCTTCACAGTAGCTGTGACATGTTACAAAGTAGCCGTTACATGCATGGATCACTTCTCCATTGTCTGTCTGTCCATCTGTCACAAACTTGTCCAGACTACTCCTCAGGAAGTACTGGTGCAATTTCATCCAAACTTTACTAGAATGATCAGTACCAAGTTAAGTTGTGCAAATCATCGGCATTTTCCAATTCAATGTTTTTTGTCAGAGTAATGGCCCTTTAATGATTTTTATTTTTCAACTTCGTCTGGACTTCTTCTCTTATACTACTGAAGCAATTTGAATGCAATGTTACAGGATTGATCGGTACCTCAAGTACTTGGGCTTGTTTAACAGGTTTTTCGGTTAAATGATTTTTGGCTGAGTTATGGCCCTTGAATAAAAATCTCGTTTTAGCCAACAATCTGTCCAATCACCTCTCAATGCAACTGCTTAATTGGCTATCATCAGGTGACACATGTGATCACTGATTGCCCATGTATTTCCAATTAAAGTTTCAGTGAATACATCTTTTGATATTTTGACTTAACGTTGTGTAATTATGCCTGTTCACCAGTTGTTGTTTTTTTTCATAATTTTTAGAATTGTGAAACAGGCTTTGCATTTGAGGAACTGCATGTAGTTGCGGTCAGTATGGAAGACAGCAAGGCAGAGTTATTACTGCAAGATACATTGTCATGGTATTGCCAGCAGATGTTCTCTTCTTTGCTCTTGGTGATGACCCTGCCACTGTGGTTTGCAGAACATGGATCAGTTCATTTGGAGATCGAAAAGCAAGGCAGTGAAGTTTTAGGAGTTAAAATTGTTGAAACTTGGAAATCTAGTATCCAAAATCACAAGAACATTATACAATAGGAAGACAAGTGCATTAATAGATGAATAATTAATGAAAACTTCTTGTATATGAAGGTGCATAAACATGATAGAATAAGTATATCACAGAAAAAAATGATGCTCAGATTTAGAAAAACTGTAACTTAGTTATAGAAAAATCTTTTCTGTTAATTTTGTTTTTATTTCATTTTGTTGTCGTGAACTTTTTTTTTTCTATTATATGATGCAAAGTGTGGCCAGTTTATTGTTTGAATAAGGTCTTGATTTGGAAATATAAGTACAAGGTTTATTTACATTTTACTGTGCACTAGACTAGTTTAAATTTTCAGAGCAGAACTGAATTCCTTAAATAGCAATCATCCAGAAATAAATTAACCTAAAACAAATACATTTGTAGTCTTAGTTAACATTTAATTTTGCGATGCCTCGAATCCCCAGTCTCTCAGTAGCCTTTATGCACAGTTGTTGAATGACATTAAGAAAGGTTTACATGTACCTAAAAAAGTGATATAAATTTCTTGTCCTTTCTTTGAAGAATGTATGTGAGTGGAACTTATGTTGTCTTTTACAGTTCTGCTTACTTTTTTTTAATTTGTTCCTATGCATAAAACCACTGGTATATACTAGTCTGATCTCATTTATTTTATATTCTAGAGTAAATGTTATATTGACCTCGTGTTCTTGTCTGTTTTCAAATCTCTTCCTGCTGATGACTATGTAGGCAAAATTACATTGTGTGTTGTTAAGTTTCTTAACATGAAAAAAAATATTTTTACCTCCGTAGTAAGAATGGGTCCATTACACTTCAAAATACATGGTACATCTACAAGTTTCAGAGATGATCACCAAGGCTTCTTAAGATTTTTTTTAAATGAACAAGCTCATGTATTAAAGGCTGTAACTTTCAAAATATTATTAGTTTTGTGGTTTTTTTTTGCTTTGCACTGGTGATTGTCCTGAATGTAAAAAGCAAAATGCTGTTCCTAAGTTCAGAGACCTATTTTTGTAAATGAAAAATCTTGTTTCCCTAGTACCGGTAAAATATGTCACTTGCACTGGTGAAACGTTTAAATGCTGTTATTTAAGTCGTAGTTCCTAAAACGGACAATAACTAGAAAATGTGATAGAGAGTCATGTGCGTCCTACCAACTACTGTGTCTGCAAAGTTTCAGTTCTGTATCTTCAAGGTTTCCACGATACTGATGTTTCAAAAAAAGTGACGGTATTATTAAAGTTAAAGGACTGAAACACGATCAGACAATTTCCAACATTTTGCAAAGGAATTGTTACTTTTGAAACTCTTCATTGTATTCATTCTTCGCCCCCATCAGTACTTTCAGTGCTTTGATTAATCAAGCACTGACGGCCACAGACCTTCAACAACTCCTTCGTCATCTTAGAGGGGTAAATGTCTCGAGACAGACAATAAGAAATCGCCTTCACTCAGATGGTCTTAACGCTAGGCGCCCTTAAGTGGTCTTGCCGTTGTCAGCAAGGCATCGTCTTGAACGTTTGGCGTGGTGTAGACAGCGGCGTCGGTGAAATATTAACCAGTGGTCACATGTGATGTTCAGTGACAAATCCAGATTCAACTTAGACTTTCGTGATGGTCGAAGAAAAGTTTGGCGTCGTCAAGGTGAATGTTTTACAGACGATGCTAGGGTTGCCCACGACCAATATGGGGACTGGTCCGTTATGGATTTGGGGAATGGATTTGTTTAATTGATAAAATAAACATCAAAAGGTAACTCGCAATAACAATATGACCTACAATACCCCCTACTTTTTGTGAACAGTATAGTTAGTAATAGAATGGTTATTAAAGATGATAAACACAGGCAGGAGCAGTCTTCGGGCACATGAGGCACATTTTATTCGTTTGTATAGTTATGACCTGATTGCTATCATACACGGGAGATTAACTCATTTATGTATTCTACCTGGCATCCGTGTTCACGTATGGCAAAATTTATCTACATGTATAGTGACGACCTGATTGCCATACACGGTGGATCTGTATTCCACCTTGCATCCGCTTCATGTAAGACACATTTCATACATCTACATAGTTACGACCTGATTGCTATCATACACGGTGGATCAACTCATATATGTATTCAGTGTGGCATCCGCTTCAAGTAAGGCAAATTTTATCATCTGTAGAATAACAACCTGGTTGCTTTCACTCACAGTCAATCAACTCATGTATGTATTCCGCCTGACATCCACTTCAAATCATAATTGTAGTGTTGTTGGCTAGTTAAACTATTAATTCAGCAAGGAATCTTGCATATGATTGAAATTTGTAAAAAATTATACTATAAAAATGTCAATGCAGTTCGACAGGATAAACTATACCAAGCACGTACAAATTTTTCAGTTACCTTCACATTAGGAAATATCAGAGAAAAACTTGATCTAATGAAAAAAACATCAAAACCTAACTGATTCCTTACACAAAGCCTGACAGAAGATTAAGAATTGCTATGCTATTTTTCTTGAACATATTAATGCAAAGGAATTACGTACGTTGTAATGAAAACTCGGTCGCACTGGGATGATTTTGTAAAATGATGTCAAAATTTAATAAAGTTCTTAACTTTTCTTTATTTGTTTTTCACAATTCTGAAAGTACCACATACCATTTTAAGCAGATGCCATGTGGAATACATACATATTTGAGTTGATCCTTTGTAATTTCCTTTTTTATTGTTGTTATTTATGATGTTGTAAAACAAAGTCATATTTCTTCCTTAACTTTAATGAAAGGTTTCTCAGGGAGATCAAAACTTCAGTGGCTGTGACAGGTGCGGACACTGACGATTCCATTCTTGATTTCTTCTTTCCAACCTTCGTACTGACACTGAGAGATTTGACACTTACGATCGAGGAGCAAAATTTTGATATATTTTTAGAAGGTAAACTAATGCTTCAGCGAGGACAGACTGACAGTATCAAGCGCTTTAATGAACCAAGACAACTGATACGGCGCTACTTCAAGAAGAGGAAATGCTTCCTCTTCAGGAAACCAACGAAGCAGAAGTTATTATCTCAGCTAATGAGAATCCCAGACAGTGACTTGAAACCCGAGTTCCTCGAAACTTTCAACTCCTTCCGAGATTATATCTTCTCATGCCAGCCTAAAACGTTGAAGTCGGGACGAGGAATTAATGGAAGAAGTGAGTATACACAAGGGTAAATATATGTCGTAACATATCAAACTGTAACTGAAGAGTCAGAAGCTTTACTGTTCGACTGCCTTCTGGTGAAAATATTAAAGACCCATTTTACCCAATTGATGACATTATCAAGGGATTTAAATTAAAATTAAAATTCGTCTTACAAAGCTTTCAAGAGGCAAGTTCTTTATTGAACGTTCTACTGGAAAACGATTGTTATTCTTTTTGATCGATATAAAATGATTATTGGGTGACATTGTGAATTCTTTTAGTAGGGTTATAATTAATACTCTTTTTGAGATAAATGTTTTGGTGTGGCAGAGGTCTAAGTCTGAGGCCACTTTTTCTCAGAGGAACATTTTATATTATTAATATTAATAATATTTTGCCACAGACCGTTCCAAGGCTGTAAGCCCTGGGGTTCTCATTTTCGTTGTTTGTGGTGTCCCTTTTTTAAATGAATTTATGCTGTATTTTCCTCTACTTCTTGACTGTGCAGGCTGTGTTTTTGACTGTTGTTTTTCCTGATATGCTTTTTCCACAGTTTTGTTAATTTTCAATCAAAAGGACAACAAGATTTCTTAAAGTACACCGTCATGGAAACTAGGAAAGTCTAGATTTAGTTCATTTTCTGCTCGCCTGTCTCGTGAAAATGGCTACCACTATGATGCAGGAATCATTGTCTGTTATAGTCTGTTTCTTGCGTTATTTTACAGGCAGTGTAACGTTATTACTGTTCACATATCATTTCAATCGCCTGGTCCTTGTGTTACTTGCAGTACTTGCTACACTCATATCAATGTACCATCATGTCTATTCACATAAATGTTCATAGTCCGTGTCGATCGTTACCTTAAGTGCTTTCAACACTCTTAACTTTTGTGACGTCATGACTGTTCAAGCTGTTTAACATTGTGTCTGTTCATTGTATGTTCCTTGTGTTGCTTACAGTGCTCGCTACACTCTTAACAAGCTATGTAGCGTCAGTTCAGGAGGGAAACTCGCCATGTCTGCAAAAAGCTATGAAAACTATGACAGATGTTGAAAATAAGCACGTGATCGAAAAGGCAACGAATGTTTACGATTCTGAGATGAAGAAAAAGATCGCTGCTTATAATACACCCAACGATACGGGACTGGTGAATTTCCACAAGGACAGCATGAAAGCAGCCTTAGACGTCATGAAGGAGGAACTTGTTTTCGACGATGAACAACTGTATGAAGAAGAGGCTCTTGTAAGGGGTATTTTTGCGGGGTTTTTTTACTTGGTATTTGAAAATATTTTTTTTACTTTTTTAGACATACATATTCTTGAAAGAAAGAGTACGTTATAAGTCTTACTATAACAACCTTCTGAGAAAATCCAAGTTAAAAGTAATCTTTTACATATTTTATGTAGCAGCAAGTCATTCAGATTTAGACTTAACAATATCTGCAAAGAAAACAAAATCAGCGTTTTGACTCTCATTATTCAGGTCATGTTCAAGAATCACCTTCAGAATTTCAAATCTGCAGCAGACAAAAATTCAAAAGCGATGTGCAACAGAAGACTTACACAACTCAACCTGAAGATCGAAAGAAAGAAAATCAACCGCACATACTGTCACCCTGCCGGATACGACGAGTACATGAAAGATATAGACTGGGTGATAAAGCAATACAATAGAGATGCTCCTTACCTTGGCACAAAGGTAAGGTGCGGTGATATAGTCTGTAAAGACCTTTTGTTAGCCCGTAAAATAAATTTTATCATAGCAGATGTAGACTGTTTGCCCGTTACGTTTGAAATTAACAAGAAAGAGATGAATAAGAGATGCAGTCTATTGTAGAAGCTACGCTCCTCTTCACTAGTCTTCAACAGTCTTTGCTAAGTAAATGCCGTCAACTAGATTCGAACCTAGGCAATCCGACAAACTACCCTTGATTATACAGCGCCATCAATACTTTGTCGTAAGTTTATCTCTTCACCTTATAAGAATTTCAACTTGAGCAGTGATCTTGTTTCTGAACAAATGGTCTCAAACCCTGATCCATGTCTAAAAGGCGAGGTGTTAGAGGTGTTAGATTGATCAGGAGCAAACGGTCTCAAACCCTGATCCGTGTCTAAAAGGCGAAGTATTAGATCAAATTAATAGCTCTACCTTGACATTTATATCTTTTGGACACAGAAATGCACAGATCGATGTTCGGCGCAAAATAATATTGAATTTCATCATATTATACAGAGACTTTTACCACACTCAGGCACGTTAGACATCGGAAGGTTTACATACCGTTGCATCATTCCATAAAGCCACGAAAGTTAGAAACCTTTTTACTATATTTGAAGGTTTTGATATTTGTTTTGAAGAGGCTGAATCTATTTGCTTTATGATTTTGAAACTACTTTACAAGAAAAAATTTGTTATATGATGATTGTTTCAGGCCCGGACAACCCTTCAAGAATTGTTAGATGGCAAAGAAAAAGAAGAGGAAGAAGTTTATCAGATGGTCGTAGAAGCACAAAAAGGTAACAATCACTATGAAATCATAATAGTAATAATAATAATAATGAAAATTCCCGTTTTATGCCTTAACACAGTTACAGGACTATTTTCATATACACGTAGAAAGTGAAATTGTGCAAAACAAATCATATAATGTATTCATAAGACTGCAGAACTACATTGAACTAAATAAGTTTGCCTTGATCGGTTCTATTTGAAATGTAGCATTTTGTTTTAGATACGTTACGACATGAAGGATATAAGATCTTATTACTGGAGTAACATCGGCCGGTCGGTCGGTACTAAGACAAAGTTTGACAACACACATATATAAAAGCATTTTGTGCATGTTGTCGGCAAGACATGATTGTATGAAAGGCATAATAACCAGACATCTCTGAAACGGAATTCAACCGCAGTTTTAAAAACATTGTCTCTTTATAGAAACTGATGTCTAAATTAGTAGCTAATTTATAAATTTATACACTTTACTTGTTTAGAATGCGTTGTCCAAAGGAAAACGCGTTATATGACGTACGTTTTTTTCAGCCATTGTACTCTTCTTACAGGTACTAAGGAAACCAGAAGAGCTCGTGTAAGAAGATTAAGTTCACTCTTGAATGAAGACGTAAAATTGGCAGTGCAGCATAAAGAAAACGCAGCCGAAGAAAAGAAAATTGAAAGTGAAATTAGCCGTGATATTATTGCTCTTCAGATCGACGGTATTAGGAGTATTCGCGGCCAGTACCTTGAAAATCTGAAGATGAAGATTGAAGAGCTAGAGCGAGTGAAGAGCGAGCTGTCGGAGGATGACCCACATTTCGAATCCCTTCAACTGGAAACCAACTACTGGAAGAATCTGTGGGAGAAAGCGACGTGGAATTTACCACAGTACAGGGATGCAGTCTTTCAACATGTTTTAGAAACTTCTACGGGAGATAATAAGAATCCAGCATATTCAACTCCAAAGCTGCCTGACCCGGTTGCTAAGAAAGAGACGGACGGGGATACGGTACCTAAACATAGGGGAGCTGGAGATGGAGGAAATACAAAGCCGGTGTATAACCAGAATTTTTTAAAGATCAAACAAATTCCAGTCCCGATTGATCCTAAGCCTAAAGACCGAAAATTCATTGTGACTCTAATGTCGGAAAAGTCGAAGAAAAATCAAGATGATGGACGATGTAAAATCCTCTGAGATTTTACCTTCTAATTGTTAGTGCACCTTAAGACACTAAAAAGTCACAGGCGCTTGAGACTTATGTAGTTGTATTGATCTTCATCATTGATGATGGAACATATGTGATTTCTTTGTGTTTTTGCTTTTGGTTTTGTTTTGGGTTTTTTTGTTTTTGTTTTTGTTTTTTTGTTTTTTCTTTTTTTGTTGTTACTTTTTTTTGTTTTTTTTTTTTCAATTGCTAAAAACTTCAGTGGAATTCTTAACAGCTTTTTCCTAGATGCAAGGGAAATAAAACTGTCTACATTTATGACCTGTAAGTTTTAGTTTTATTCCCAGTTCTCAAGAAATGAAGCGTCTCTAGGCAACGCTAAAATGCCAATTAATAAAGACAAGTGTATGAATACTTTAAGTATGTAATATCTAAAATCAAATACCTCGTATACCATATAGGTATTGAGTGGTCTAAAATTTGGCATGTAAATTGGGTAACCAAAGACTGAAATATATGTGCCTTTTTCTGTATGCCTGAGATTGAGCTTTCGACAAGCAATCCATGTTTAAAGGTCTGCTATTATCTTGAAGTCTGTAACAAACGTATGTGCTGTGTTACGGTCGAGTGCACACGGGCTTATAATTGTATGAATACAACCTCTGACAAGTGCGTCAGGGAATCGATCCTGTTTCTTAGTGGTTAGAGTTGATCATCCATCTGGGAGGACATAAGTTCGAATTCCGCTCTGGGTGGTCTTTCTCAAGATGCTTTGCATCTTTCTGTTACGAATTTTCATGATCCTAATATGGGGACTCGTCCGAGATATTTCAAGATTTCTGATATAAATATAGACCACACCATTCGTTATCATAAATGTTTTCTCAAGAGGATGTTTTATGGTCCAATGCACACCGGCATATAATTGTATAAATAAAACTGCGTCAGGGAATCGATTCTTTGTCTCAGTAGTTAGACCGTTGATATTCAATGTGGGAAGGCCTGAATTCGAATTCGGCTCCGAGTGGTCTTTCTCATGATGTTTTGCATCTTTCTGTTACGAAATTTCATGTTCGTAAGAGCTGTTAAGAAAGTTCCAGCAATCGATAAGTCGAAGTGCTGCTTTGCCATGCAAAATGTCTACAGTGAATAGTTCTGTAACTGTAGGTAGGTCTTAAGGGAATGCCTCTATTATTGTAGAATGTCTGGCCATGTGAATAGTCTACAGTTAATGGCTCTGTTATTTTAGCATATTGAGCCATGTGAATAGCTAGTCTTCAGTTAATGGCTCTGTTATTGTAGAATGTTGAGCCATGTGAATAGCTAGTCTGCAAGTTATGGCTCTGTTATTGTAGAATGTTGGGCCATGTGAATAGCTAGTCTACAGTTAATGGCTCTGTTATTGTAGAATGTTGAGTCATGTGAATAGCTAGTCTGCAGTAAATGGCTCTGTTATTGTAGAATGTTGGGCCATGTGAATAGCTAGTCTACAGTTAATGGCTCTGTTATTGTAGAATGTTGAGTCATGTGAATAGCTAGTCTGCAGTAAATGGCTCTGTTATTGTAGAATGTTGAGCCATGTGAATAGCTAGTCTACAGTTAATGGCTATGTTATTGTAAAATGTTCGGAGTCTAAGTTAATGGCTCTCTTATTGTAGAATGCTGAGCCATGTGAATAGCTTATCTACAGTTAATGGCCCTATTATTATAAATTGTTGGCAGGTCTACAGTTAATGGCTCTGTTATTGTTAAATGTTGGGAGGTCTACAGTTAATGGCTCTGACACTATTGATATATAAGCCATGCAAATAGTTGGTGGTGAATGGCTCTGCCACGGTAGATAGTGGGAGCAAACACATAGTCCATAGTGACTAGCTCTGATACTTTAGAAGGGAGGCCCTGGCAAATACTCTTAGTTAAATAACACATTTCTAAAGAAATGGGGTCATGCAATTTGTTTATGGTGAATAGCTATGTCACTATAGATAAGTGGGCCAAGTAAATAAACTTTAATAAATGCTATGTCATTGTAGATAGATGAAAATGGTCTGTAGTAACTGCCTCTGATCCTGTAGAAGGGAAGGCCTGAGGGAAAGCCTTGGGTGAATGACTCCGATACTGTAAAAGGTGGGACATTCAATTCATTTAAAGCGAATGGCTATGTCATTGTAGAAAGATGGGCCAATGAAATAGTCTATAGTGAATGACTGTGTCATTGCTGCTAGTTTGGCCACGCAAAAAGACTGAAGTAAATGACAGGTACTGTAAACAGGTGGGACTTTTTAATAGTCTATTGTGAATGGCATTGTAGCAAGGTTGGCCAGCTGGCAGATAGCCTTTGGTGAATAACTTTGATACTATAAAAAGGTGTGACATTCAAATTGTCTGCTGTGAATGGCTATATCATTGTAGAAAGGTGGGCCAATAAAATAGTCTATATTAAATGACTGTCATTGTTGCTAGTTTGGCCATTCAAAAAGACTGAAGTAACTGACTGGTACTGAAGACAGGCGAGACTTTTTAATAGTCTATAGTGAATGGCATTGTAGAAAGGTGGGCCTATGAAATAGTGAATTTTTGTCATTGTCGCTAGTTGGCAATGCAAGAAGACTGAATAAAATGGCTGGTACTGTAGACAGGTGAGACTTTTTAAAAGTCTGAAGTGAATGGCATTGAAGAAAGGTAGGCCAATGAAATAGTCTATATTAAAAGTCTGTCATTGTTGTTTGTTTGGCTAAGGAAAAAGACTGAAGTAACTGACTGGTACTGTAGACAGTTGGGACTTTTTAATAGTCTATAGTGAATGGCATTGTAGGAAGGTGGGCATATGAAATAGTGAATTTTTGTCATTGTCGCTAGTTGGCAATGCAAGAAGACTGAATAAAATGGCTGGTACTGTAGACAGGTGAGACTTTTTAAAAGTCTGAAGTGAATGGCATTGAAGAAAGGTAGGCCAATGAAATAGTCTATATTAAAAGTCTGTCATTGTTGTTTGTTTGGCTAAGCAAAAAGACTGAAGTAAATGACTGGTACTGTAGACAGTTGGGACTTTTTAATAGTCTTTAATGATTGGCATTGTAGGAAGGCGGGCCAATGAAATAGTCTATTGTGAATGACTGTCATTGTTGCTAGTTTGGCCATGCAAAAACACTGAAGTAAATGACTGATACTGTAGACGGGCGAGACATTTTAATAGTCTATAGTGATTGGCATTGAAGGAATGTGGGCTTTTAAAATAGTCTATAGTGAATGACTGTCAGTGTTGCTAGTTTGGCCATGCAAAAAGGCTGAAGTAAATCTCTAGTACTGTTAAAAGGCGAGACTTTTTAATAGTCTATAGTAAATGGCATTGTAGGAAGGTGGACCGAAAAATAGTGAATTTTTGTCATTGTTTCTAGTTTGGCCATGCAAAAAGACTGAAGTAAAAACAGGAACTGTAGACAGTTGGGACTTTTTGATAGTCTGTAGTAATTAACATTGTAGGAATGTGGGCCTATGAAATAGTCTATATTAAATGACTGTCATTGTTGCTAGTTTGGCTATGCAAAAAGACTGAAGTAAATGACTGGTACTGTAAACAGGTGGGACTTTTAATAGTCTATTGTGAATGGCATTGCAGAAAGGTTGGCCAGCTGGCAGATTGCCTTTGGTGAATAACTCTGATACTATAAAAAGGTGTGACATTCAAATTGTCTGCTGTAAATGGCTATATCATTGTAGAAAGGTGGGCCAATAAAATAGTCTATATTGAATGACTGTCATTGTTGCTAGTTTGGCCATTCAAAAAGACTGAAGTAACTGACTGGTACTGTAGACAGGCGAGACTTTTTAGTAGTCTATAGTGATTGGCATTGAAGGAAGGTGGGCCTATGAAATAGTCTATAGTGAATGACTGTCATTGATGCTAGTTTGGCCATGCAAAAAGACTGAAGTAACTGACTGGTACTGTAGACAGGCGAGACTTTTTAATAGTCTATAGTGAATGCCATTGTAGGTAGGTGGGCTTATGAAAACGTCAATATTGAATAACTGTCATTGTTGCTAGTTTGGCCATTCAAAAAGACTGAAGTAACTGACTGGTACTGATGACAGGCGAGACTTTTTAAAAGTCTATAGTGAATGGCATTGTAGGAAGGTGGGCCTATGAAATAGTGAATTTTTGTCATTGTCGCTAGTTGGCAATGCAAGAAGACTGAATAAAATGGCTGGTACTGTAGACAGGTGGGACTTTTTAAAAGTCTGAAGTGAATGGCATTGAAGAAAGGTAAGCCAATGAAATAGTCTATATTAAAAGTCTGTCATTGTTATTTGTTTGGCTAAGCAAAAAGACTGAAGTAAATGACTGGTACTGTAGACAGTTGGGACTTTTTAATAGTCTATAATGATTGGCATTGTAGGAAGGCGGGCCTATGAAATAGTCTATTGTGAATGACTGTCATTGTTGCTAGTTTGGCCATGCAAAAACACTGAAGTAAATGACTGATACTGTAGACAGGCGAGACATTTTAATAGTCTATAGTGATTGGCATTGAAGGAATGTGGGCTTTTAAAATAGTCTATAGTGAATGACTGTCAGTGTTGCTAGTTTGGCCATGCAAAAAGGCTGAAGTAAATCTCTAGTACTGTTGAAAGGCGAGACTTTTTAATAGTCTATAGAAAATGGCATTGTAGGAAGGTGGACCGAAAAATAGTGAATTTTTGTCATTGTTGCTAGTTTGGCCATGCAAAAAGACTGAAGTAAAAACAGGAACTGTAGACAGTTGGGACTTTTTGATAGTCTGTAGTAATTAACATTGTAGGAATGTGGGCCTATGAAATAGTCTATATTGAATGACTGTCATTGTTGTTAGTTTAGCCATGCAAAAAGACTGAAGTAAATGACTGGTACTGTAGACAGGTGGGACTTTTTAATAGTCTATAATGATTGGCATTGTAGGAAGGCGGGCCAAAAAAATAGTGAATTTTTGTCTTTGTTGCTAGTTTGGCCATGCAAAAAGACGAATAAAATGCCGAATACTGTAGACAGGTGGGACTTTTTAAAAGTTTATAGTGATTGGCATTGTAGGAAGGTGGACCTATAAAATAGTCTATATTGAATGACTGTCATTGTTGCTAGTTTGGCCATGCAAAAAGACTGAAGTAAATGACTGGCACTGTAGACAGGTGGGACTATTTAATAGTCTATAGTGATTGGTATTGTAGGAAGGTGGGCCTATAAAATAGTCTATATTGAATGACTGTCATTGTTGCTAGTTTGGCCATGCAAAAACACTGAAGTAAAAGACTGGTACTGTAGACATGTGGGAATTTTTAATAGTCTATAGTGATTGGCATTGTAGGAAGGTGTGACAAAGAAATAGTGTATTTTTGTCATTGTTGCTAGTTTGGCCATGCAAAAAGACTGAAGTAAAAGACTGGTACTGTAGACAGTTGGGACTTTTTAATAGTCTGTTGTGATTGTTATTGTAGGAAGGTGGGCTTATGAAATAGTCTATATTGAATGACTGTCATTGTTGCTAGTTTAGCCATGCAAAAAGACTGAAGTAAATGACTGGTACTGTAGACAGGCGAGACTTTTTTCATAGTCTATAGTGACTGGCATTGTAGAAAGGTGGGTCACTGAAATAGTCTATATTGAATGACTGTCATTGTTGCTTGTTTCGCTATGCAAAATACTGAAGTAAATGACTGGTACTGTAGAAAGGCGAGACTTTTAATAGTCTATAGTGAATGGCATTGCAGGAAAGTGGGCCTATGAAATAGTCTATATTGAATGACTGTCATTGTTGCTAGTTTGGCTATGCAAAAAGACTGAAGTAAAAACGGGTACTGTAGACAAGTGGGACTTTTTAATAGTCTATAATGATTGGCATTGTAGGAAGATTGGCCTATGAAATAGTCTATATTGAATGACTGTCATTGTTGCTAGTTTGGCCATGCAAAAAGACTGAAGTAAAAACGGGTACTGTAGAGAGGTGGGACTTTTTAATAGTCTATAGTGATTGGCATTGTAGGAAGGTGGGCCTATGAAATAGTCTATATTGAATGACTGTCATTGTTGCTAGTTTGGCCATGCAAAAAGACTGAAGTAAAAACGGGTAATGTAGAGAGGTGGGACTTTTTAATAGTCTATAGTGATTGGCATTGTAGGAAGGTGGGCCTATGAAATAGTCTATACTGAATGACTTCCATTGTTGCTTGTTTGGCCATGCAAAAAGACTGAAGTAAATGACTGGTATTGTAGACAGTTGGGACTTTTTAATAGTCTGTAGTGAGTGCCATTGTAGGAAGGTGGGCCAAAGAAATAGTGTATAGTGAATGACTGTCATTGCTGCTTGTTTGGCCATACAGGAAGACTAAAGTAAATGACTGGTATTGTAGACAGGTAGGACGTTTTAATAGTCTATAATGATTGGCATTGTAGGAAGGTGGGCCTATGAAATAGTCTACAGTAAATGACTGTCATTGTTGCTAGTTTGGCCATGCAAAAAGACTGAAGTAACTGACTGGTATTGTAGACAGGCGAGACTTTTTAATAGTCCATAGAGACTTGCATTGTAGAAAGGTGGGTCACTGAAATAGTCTATATTGAATGAGTGTTATTGTTGCTTGTTTGGCTATGCAAAAAGCCTGAAGTAAATGACTGGTACTGTAGACAGGCGAGACATTTTAATACTCTATATTGAATGGCATTGTAGAAAGCTGGGCCAATGAAATAGTCCAGATTGAATCACTGTCATTGTTGCTTGTTTGGCTATGCAAAATACTATAATAAATAACTGGTTCTGTAGACAGGTGGGATTTTTTGATGGCTAGAGTTATTGGCATTGTAAGAATGTGGGCCTATGAAATAGTCTATATTGAATGACTGTCATTGTTGCTAGTTTAGTCATGCAAAAAGACTGAATTAAGTAAATGACTGGTACTGCAGACAGGTTAGACGTTTTCAATATTCTATAATGATTGGCATTATAGGAAGGTGGGCCTATGAAATAGTCTATATTGAATGACTGTCATTGTTGCTAGTTTGGCTATGCAAAAAGACTGAAGTAAAAACGGGTACTGTAGACAGGTGGGACTTTTTAATAGTCCATAGTGAGTGGCATTGTAGGAAGGTGGGCCAAAAAAATAGTGTATAGTGAATGATTTTCATTGTTGCCTGTTTGGCCATGCAAAAAGACTGAAGTAAATGACTGGTATTGTAGACAGGTGGGACTTTTTAATAGTCCATAGTGAGTGGCATTGTAGGAAGGTGGGCCAAAGAAATCTTGTATAGTAAATGACTGTCATTGTTTCTTGTTTGGCCATGCAGAAAGACTGAAGTAAATGACTATTACTGTAGACAGGTGGGACGTTTTAATAGTCTATAATGATTGGCATTGTAGGAAGGTGGGCCTATGAAATAGTCTATAGTAAATGACTGTCATTGTTGCTAGTTTGGCCATGCAAAAAGACTGAAGTAAATGACTGGTATTGTAGACAGGCGAGACTTTTTAATAGTCTATAGTGAATGGCATTGTAGAAAGGTGGGTCAATGAAATAGTCTATATTGAATGACTGTCATTGTTGCTTGTTTGGCTATGCAAAATACTGAAGTAAATGACTGGTCCTTGAGAAAGGCAAGACTTTTAATAGTCTATAGTGAATGGCATTGCAGGAAGGTGGGCCTATAAAATAATATATATTATTTGACTGTCATTGTTGCTAGTTTGGCCATGCAAAAAGACTGAAGTAACTGACTGGTACTGTAGACAGGTGGGATTTTTTGATGGCTATAGTACTTGGCATTGTAGGAAGGTGGGCCTATGAAATAGTTTATAGTAAATGACTGTCATTGTTGCTAGTTTGGCCATGTAAGACTGAAATAAAATAAATGACTGGTACTTCAGACAGGTGGGACTTTTTAATAGTCTATAATGATTGGCATTGTAGGAAGGTGGGTCAATGAAATACTGTATAGTGAATGACTTTCATTGTTGCTTGTTTGGCCATGCAAAAAATCTGGGGTAAAAGACTTGTATTGTAGACAGGCGAGACTTTTTAATAGTCTATAGAGACTTGCATTGTAGAAAGGTGGGTCACTGAAATAGTCTATATTGAATGACTGTCATTGTTGCTTGTTGGCTATGCAAAAAGCCTGAAGTAAATGACTGGTACTGTAGACAGGCGAGACATTTTAATACTCTATATTGAATGGCATTGTAGAAAGCTGGGCCAATGAAATAGTCCATATTGAATGACTGTCATTGTTGCTTGTTTGGCTATGCAAAATACTATAATAAATGACTGGTACTGTAGACAGGTGGGATTTTTTGATGGCTAGAGTTATTGGCATTGTAAGAATGTGGGCCTATGAAATAGTCAATATTGAATGACTGTCATTGTTGCTAGTTTAGTCATGCAAAAAGACTGAAGTAAAGTAAATGACTGGTACTGCAGACAGGTGAGACGTTTTTAATATTCTATATTGATTGGCATTGTAGGAAGGTGGGCCTATGAAATAGTCTATATTGAATGACTGTCATTGTTGCTAGTTTGGCTATGCAAAAAGACTGAAGTAAAAACGGGTACTGTAGACAAGTGGGACTTTTTAATAGTCCATCGTGAGTGGCATTGTAGGAAGGTGGGCCAAAAAAAAAGTGTATAGTGAATGATTTTCATTGTTGCCTGTTTGGCCATGCAAAAAGACTGAAGTAAATGACTGGTATTGTAGACAGGTAGGACTTTTTAATAGTCCATAGTGAGTGGCATTGTAGGAAGGTGGGCCAAAGAAATATTGTATAGTAAATGACTGTCATTGTTTCTTGTTTGGCCATGCAGAAAGACTGAAGTAAATGACTATTACTGTAGACAGGTGGGACGTTTTAATAGTCTATAATGATTGGCATTGTAGGAAGGTGGGCCTATGAAATAGTCTATAGTAAATGACTGTCATTGTTGCTAGTTTGGCCATGCAAAAAGACTGAAGTAAATGACTGGTATTGTAGACAGGCGAGACTTTTTAATAGTCTATAGTGAATGGCATTGTAGAAAGGTGGGTCAATGAAATAGTCTATATTGAATGACTGTCATTGTTGCTTGTTTGGCTATGCAAAATACTGAAGTAAATGACTGGTCCTTGAGAAAGGCAAGACTTTTAATAGTCTATAGTGAATGGCATTGCAGGAAGGTGGGCCTATAAAATAATATATATTATTTGACTGTCATTGTTGCTAGTTTGGCCATGCAAAAAGACTGAAGTAACTGACTGGTACTGTAGACAGGTGGGATTTTTTGATGGCTATAGTACTTGGCATTGTAGGAAGGTGGGCCTATGAAATAGTTTATAGTAAATGACTGTCATTGTTGCTAGTTTGGCCATGCAATACTGAAATAAAATAAATGACTGGTACTTCAGACAGGTGGGACTTTTTAATAGTCTATAATGATTGGCATTGTAGGAAGGTGGGTCAATGAAATACTGTATAGTGAATGACTTTCATTGTTGCTTGTTTGGCCATGCAAAAAATCTGGGGTAAAAGACTGGTATTGTAGACAGTTGGGACTTTTTAATAGTCTGTAGTGATTGGCATTGTAGGAAGGTGAGCCAAAGAAATAGTCTATATTAAATGACTGTCATTGTTGCTAGTTTAGCCATGCAAAATGACTAAAGTAAATGACTGGTACTGTAGACAGGTGGGACTTTTTAATAGTCTATAATGATTGGCATTGTAGGAAGGTTGGCGTATGAAATAGTCTATAGTAAATGACTGTCATTGTTGCTAGTTGGGCCATGCAAAAATACTGAAGTAAATGACTGGTACTGTAGACAGGCGAAACTTTTTAAAAGTCTATAGTGAATCGCATTGTAGAAAGGTGGGTCAATGAAATAGTCTATATTGAATGACTGTCATTGTTGCTTGTTTGGCTTTGCAAAAAAGCCTGAAGTAAATGACTGGTATCGTAGACAGGCGAGACATTTTAATACTCTATATCGAATGGTATTGTAGAAAGGTGGGCCAATGAAATAGTCTATATTTAATGACTGTCATTGTTGCTTGTTTGGTTATGCAAAGTACAGAAGAAAATTACTTTTAATGTAGACAGGCGAGACTTTTAATAGTCTATAGTGAATGACATTGCAGGAAGGTGGGCCTATGAAATAGTCTATATTGAATGACTGTCATTGTTGGTAGTTTAGCAATGAAAAAATACTGAAGTAACTGACTGGTACTGTAGACAGGTGGGATTTTTTGATGGCTACAGTACTGGCATTGTAGGAAGGTGGGCATATGAAATAGTCTATAGAAAATGACTGTCATTGTTGCTAGTTTAGCCATCCAAAAAGACTGAAGTAAAGTAAATGACTGGTACTGCAGACATGTGGGACTTTTTAATAGTCTATAATGATTGGCATTTTAGGAAGGTGGGCCTTTGAAATAGTCTATATTGAATAACTGTCATTGTTGCTTGTTTGGCTATGCAAAATACTGAAGAAAATGTCTGATACTGTAGACAGGCGAGACTTTTAATAGTCTATAGTGAATGGCATTGCAGGAAAGTGGGCCTATGAAATAGTCTTTATTGAATGACTGTCATTGTTGCTAGTTTGGCTATGCAAAAAGACTTAAGTAAATGACTGGTACTGTAGACAGGGGGTACTTTTTATTAGTCTATAGTGATTGGCATTGTAGGAAGGTGGGACAAAGAAATAGCGTGTTTTTGTAATTATTGCTAGTTTGGCTATGCAAAAAGACTGAAGTAAAAGGCTGGTACTGTAGACAGGTGGGATTTTTTAATAGTCTGTAATGGTTGGCATTGTAGGAAGGTGGGCCTATGAAATAGACTATAGTAAATGATTGTCATTGTTGCTAGTTTGGCCATGCAAAAATACTGAAGTAAAAAGTATACTGTAGAAAGGCGTGACTTTTTAATAGTTTATAGTGAATGGCATTGCAGGAAGGTGGGCCTATTAAATAGTCTATATTGAATGACTGTCATTGTTGCTAGTTTGGCAATGCAAAAACAGTGAAGTAAATGACTGGTACTGTAGACAGGTGGGATTTTTTGATGGCTATAGTTCTTGGCATTGTAGGAAGGTGGGCCTATGAAATAGTCTATATTGAATGACTGTCATTGTTGCTAGTTTGGCCATGCAAAAAGACTGAAGTAAAGTAAATGATTGGTACTGCAGACAGGTGGGACTTTTAAATAGTCTGTAATGATTGGCATTGTAGGAAGGTGGGCCTATGAAATAGTCTATATTGAATGACTGTCATTGTTCCTAGTTTGGCCATGCAAAAAGACTGAAGTAAAAACGGGTACTGTAGACAGGTGGGACTTTAAAATAGTCTATAGTGAGTGGCATTGTAGGAAGGTGGGCCTATGAAATAGTCTATAGTAAATGACTGTCATTGTTGCTAGTGTAGCCATCCAAAAAGACTGAAGTAAAGTAAATGATTGGTACTGCAGACAGGTGGGACTTTTAAATAGTCTATAGTGAGTGGCATTGTAGGAAGGTTGGCCTATGAAATAGTCTATATTGAATGACTGTCATTGTTCCTAGTTTGGCCATGCAAAAAGACTGAAGTAAAAACGGGTACTGCAGACATGTGGGACTTTTTAATAGTCTATAATGATTGGCGTTTTAGGAAGGTGGGCCTATGAAATAGTCAATATTGAATGACTGTCATTGTTGCTTGTTTGGCTATGCAAAATACTGAAGAAAATGTCTGGTACTGTAGACAGGCGAGACTTTTAATAGTCTATAGTGAATGGCATTGCAGGAAAGTGGGCCTATGAAATAGTCTACATTGAATGACTGTCATTGTTGCTAGTTTGGCTATGCAAAAAGACTTAAGTAAATGACTGGTACTGTAGACAGGTGGGACTTTTTAATAGTCTATAGTGATTAGCATTGTAGGAAGGTGGGACAAAGAAAAAGCGTGTTTTTGTAATTATTGCTAGTTTGGCTATGCAAAAAGACTGAAGTAAAAGGCTGGTACTGTAGACAGGTGGGATTTTTTAATAGTCTGTAATGATTGGCATTGTAGGAAGGTGGGCCTATGAAATAGTCTATAGTAAATGACTGTCATTGTTGCTAGTTTGGCCATGCAAAAATACTGAAGTAAATGACTGGTACTGTAGACAGGTGGGATTTTTTAATAGTCTGTAATGATTGGCATTGTAGGAAGGTGGGCCTATGAAATAGTCTATAGTAAATGACTGTCATTGTTGCTAGTTTGGCCATGCAAAAACACTGAAGTAAATGACTGATACTGTAGACGGGCGAGACATTTTAATAGTCTATAGTGATTGGCATTGAAGGAATGTGGGCTTTTAAAATAGTCTATAGTGAATGACTGTCAGTGTTGCTAGTTTGGCCATGCAAAAAGGCTGAAGTAAATCTCTAGTACTGTTAAAAGGCGAGACTTTTTAATAGTCTATAGTAAATGGCATTGTAGGAAGGTGGACCGAAAAATAGTGAATTTTTGTCATTGTTTCTAGTTTGGCCATGCAAAAAGACTGAAGTAAAAACAGGAACTGTAGACAGTTGGGACTTTTTGATAGTCTGTAGTAATTAACATTGTAGGAATGTGGGCCTATGAAATAGTCTATATTAAATGACTGTCATTGTTGCTAGTTTGGCTATGCAAAAAGACTGAAGTAAATGACTGGTACTGTAAACAGGTGGGACTTTTAATAGTCTATTGTGAATGGCATTGCAGAAAGGTTGGCCAGCTGGCAGATTGCCTTTGGTGAATAACTCTGATACTATAAAAAGGTGTGACATTCAAATTGTCTGCTGTAAATGGCTATATCATTGTAGAAAGGTGGGCCAATAAAATAGTCTATATTGAATGACTGTCATTGTTGCTAGTTTGGCCATTCAAAAAGACTGAAGTAACTGACTGGTACTGTAGACAGGCGAGACTTTTTAGTAGTCTATAGTGATTGGCATTGAAGGAAGGTGGGCCTATGAAATAGTCTATAGTGAATGACTGTCATTGATGCTAGTTTGGCCATGCAAAAAGACTGAAGTAACTGACTGGTACTGTAGACAGGCGAGACTTTTTAATAGTCTATAGTGAATGCCATTGTAGGTAGGTGGGCTTATGAAAACGTCAATATTGAATAACTGTCATTGTTGCTAGTTTGGCCATTCAAAAAGACTGAAGTAACTGACTGGTACTGATGACAGGCGAGACTTTTTAAAAGTCTATAGTGAATGGCATTGTAGGAAGGTGGGCCTATGAAATAGTGAATTTTTGTCATTGTCGCTAGTTGGCAATGCAAGAAGACTGAATAAAATGGCTGGTACTGTAGACAGGTGGGACTTTTTAAAAGTCTGAAGTGAATGGCATTGAAGAAAGGTAAGCCAATGAAATAGTCTATATTAAAAGTCTGTCATTGTTATTTGTTTGGCTAAGCAAAAAGACTGAAGTAAATGACTGGTACTGTAGACAGTTGGGACTTTTTAATAGTCTATAATGATTGGCATTGTAGGAAGGCGGGCCTATGAAATAGTCTATTGTGAATGACTGTCATTGTTGCTAGTTTGGCCATGCAAAAACACTGAAGTAAATGACTGATACTGTAGACAGGCGAGACATTTTAATAGTCTATAGTGATTGGCATTGAAGGAATGTGGGCTTTTAAAATAGTCTATAGTGAATGACTGTCAGTGTTGCTAGTTTGGCCATGCAAAAAGGCTGAAGTAAATCTCTAGTACTGTTGAAAGGCGAGACTTTTTAATAGTCTATAGAAAATGGCATTGTAGGAAGGTGGACCGAAAAATAGTGAATTTTTGTCATTGTTGCTAGTTTGGCCATGCAAAAAGACTGAAGTAAAAACAGGAACTGTAGACAGTTGGGACTTTTTGATAGTCTGTAGTAATTAACATTGTAGGAATGTGGGCCTATGAAATAGTCTATATTGAATGACTGTCATTGTTGTTAGTTTAGCCATGCAAAAAGACTGAAGTAAATGACTGGTACTGTAGACAGGTGGGACTTTTTAATAGTCTATAATGATTGGCATTGTAGGAAGGCGGGCCAAAAAAATAGTGAATTTTTGTCTTTGTTGCTAGTTTGGCCATGCAAAAAGACGAATAAAATGCCGAATACTGTAGACAGGTGGGACTTTTTAAAAGTTTATAGTGATTGGCATTGTAGGAAGGTGGACCTATAAAATAGTCTATATTGAATGACTGTCATTGTTGCTAGTTTGGCCATGCAAAAAGACTGAAGTAAATGACTGGCACTGTAGACAGGTGGGACTATTTAATAGTCTATAGTGATTGGTATTGTAGGAAGGTGGGCCTATAAAATAGTCTATATTGAATGACTGTCATTGTTGCTAGTTTGGCCATGCAAAAACACTGAAGTAAAAGACTGGTACTGTAGACATGTGGGAATTTTTAATAGTCTATAGTGATTGGCATTGTAGGAAGGTGTGACAAAGAAATAGTGTATTTTTGTCATTGTTGCTAGTTTGGCCATGCAAAAAGACTGAAGTAAAAGACTGGTACTGTAGACAGTTGGGACTTTTTAATAGTCTGTTGTGATTGTTATTGTAGGAAGGTGGGCTTATGAAATAGTCTATATTGAATGACTGTCATTGTTGCTAGTTTAGCCATGCAAAAAGACTGAAGTAAATGACTGGTACTGTAGACAGGCGAGACTTTTTTCATAGTCTATAGTGACTGGCATTGTAGAAAGGTGGGTCACTGAAATAGTCTATATTGAATGACTGTCATTGTTGCTTGTTTCGCTATGCAAAATACTGAAGTAAATGACTGGTACTGTAGAAAGGCGAGACTTTTAATAGTCTATAGTGAATGGCATTGCAGGAAAGTGGGCCTATGAAATAGTCTATATTGAATGACTGTCATTGTTGCTAGTTTGGCTATGCAAAAAGACTGAAGTAAAAACGGGTACTGTAGACAAGTGGGACTTTTTAATAGTCTATAATGATTGGCATTGTAGGAAGATGGGCCTATGAAATAGTCTATATTGAATGACTGTCATTGTTGCTAGTTTGGCCATGCAAAAAGACTGAAGTAAAAACGGGTACTGTAGAGAGGTGGGACTTTTTAATAGTCTATAGTGATTGGCATTGTAGGAAGGTGGGCCTATGAAATAGTCTATATTGAATGACTGTCATTGTTGCTAGTTTGGCCATGCAAAAAGACTGAAGTAAAAACGGGTACTGTAGAGAGGTGGGACTTTTTAATAGTCTATAGTGATTGGCATTGTAGGAAGGTGGGCCTATGAAATAGTCTATACTGAATGACTTCCATTGTTGCTTGTTTGGCCATGCAAAAAGACTGAAGTAAATGACTGGTATTGTAGACAGTTGGGACTTTTTAATAGTCTGTAGTGAGTGCCATTGTAGGAAGGTGGGCCAAAGAAATAGTGTATAGTGAATGACTGTCATTGCTGCTTGTTTGGCCATACAGGAAGACTAAAGTAAATGACTGGTATTGTAGACAGGTAGGACGTTTTAATAGTCTATAATGATTGGCATTGTAGGAAGGTGGGCCTATGAAATAGTCTACAGTAAATGACTGTCATTGTTGCTAGTTTGGCCATGCAAAAAGACTGAAGTAACTGACTGGTATTGTAGACAGGCGAGACTTTTTAATAGTCTATAGAGACTTGCATTGTAGAAAGGTGGGTCACTGAAATAGTCTATATTGAATGAGTGTTATTGTTGCTTGTTTGGCTATGCAAAAAGCCTGAAGTAAATGACTGGTACTGTAGACAGGCGAGACATTTTAATACTCTATATTGAATGGCATTGTAGAAAGCTGGGCCAATGAAATAGTCCAGATTGAATCACTGTCATTGTTGCTTGTTTGACTATGCAAAATACTATAATAAATAACTGGTTCTGTAGACAGGTGGGATTTTTTGATGGCTAGAGTTATTGGCATTGTAAGAATGTGGGCCTATGAAATAGTCTATATTGAATGACTGTCATTGTTGCTAGTTTAGTCATGCAAAAAGACTGAATTAAGTAAATGACTGGTACTGCAGACAGGTTAGACGTTTTCAATATTCTATAATGATTGGCATTATAGGAAGGTGGGCCTATGAAATAGTCTATATTGAATGACTGTCATTGTTGCTAGTTTGGCTATGCAAAAAGACTGAAGTAAAAACGGGTACTGTAGACAGGTGGGACTTTTTAATAGTCCATAGTGAGTGGCATTGTAGGAAGGTGGGCCAAAAAAATAGTGTATAGTGAATGATTTTCATTGTTGCCTGTTTGGCCATGCAAAAAGACTGAAGTAAATGACTGGTATTGTAGACAGGTGGGACTTTTTAATAGTCCATAGTGAGTGGCATTGTAGGAAGGTGGGCCAAAGAAATCTTGTATAGTAAATGACTGTCATTGTTTCTTGTTTGGCCATGCAGAAAGACTGAAGTAAATGACTATTACTGTAGACAGGTGGGACGTTTTAATAGTCTATAATGATTGGCATTGTAGGAAGGTGGGCCTATGAAATAGTCTATAGTAAATGACTGTCATTGTTGCTAGTTTGGCCATGCAAAAAGACTGAAGTAAATGACTGGTATTGTAGACAGGCGAGACTTTTTAATAGTCTATAGTGAATGGCATTGTAGAAAGGTGGGTCAATGAAATAGTCTATATTGAATGACTGTCATTGTTGCTTGTTTGGCTATGCAAAATACTGAAGTAAATGACTGGTCCTTGAGAAAGGCAAGACTTTTAATAGTCTATAGTGAATGGCATTGCAGGAAGGTGGGCCTATAAAATAATATATATTATTTGACTGTCATTGTTGCTAGTTTGGCCATGCAAAAAGACTGAAGTAACTGACTGGTACTGTAGACAGGTGGGATTTTTTGATGGCTATAGTACTTGGCATTGTAGGAAGGTGGGCCTATGAAATAGTTTATAGTAAATGACTGTCATTGTTGCTAGTTTGGCCATGTAAGACTGAAATAAAATAAATGACTGGTACTTCAGACAGGTGGGACTTTTTAATAGTCTATAATGATTGGCATTGTAGGAAGGTGGGTCAATGAAATACTGTATAGTGAATGACTTTCATTGTTGCTTGTTTGGCCATGCAAAAAATCTGGGGTAAAAGACTTGTATTGTAGACAGGCGAGACTTTTTAATAGTCTATAGAGACTTGCATTGTAGAAAGGTGGGTCACTGAAATAGTCTATATTGAATGACTGTCATTGTTGCTTGTTGGCTATGCAAAAAGCCTGAAGTAAATGACTGGTACTGTAGACAGGCGAGACATTTTAATACTCTATATTGAATGGCATTGTAGAAAGCTGGGCCAATGAAATAGTCCATATTGAATGACTGTCATTGTTGCTTGTTTGGCTATGCAAAATACTATAATAAATGACTGGTACTGTAGACAGGTGGGATTTTTTGATGGCTAGAGTTATTGGCATTGTAAGAATGTGGGCCTATGAAATAGTCAATATTGAATGACTGTCATTGTTGCTAGTTTAGTCATGCAAAAAGACTGAAGTAAAGTAAATGACTGGTACTGCAGACAGGTGAGACGTTTTTAATATTCTATATTGATTGGCATTGTAGGAAGGTGGGCCTATGAAATAGTCTATATTGAATGACTGTCATTGTTGCTAGTTTGGCTATGCAAAAAGACTGAAGTAAAAACGGGTACTGTAGACAAGTGGGACTTTTTAATAGTCCATCGTGAGTGGCATTGTAGGAAGGTGGGCCAAAAAAAAAGTGTATAGTGAATGATTTTCATTGTTGCCTGTTTGGCCATGCAAAAAGACTGAAGTAAATGACTGGTATTGTAGACAGGTAGGACTTTTTAATAGTCCATAGTGAGTGGCATTGTAGGAAGGTGGGCCAAAGAAATATTGTATAGTAAATGACTGTCATTGTTTCTTGTTTGGCCATGCAGAAAGACTGAAGTAAATGACTATTACTGTAGACAGGTGGGACGTTTTAATAGTCTATAATGATTGGCATTGTAGGAAGGTGGGCCTATGAAATAGTCTATAGTAAATGACTGTCATTGTTGCTAGTATGGCCATGCAAAAAGACTGAAGTAAATGACTGGTATTGTAGACAGGCGAGACTTTTTAATAGTCTATAGTGAATGGCATTGTAGAAAGGTGGGTCAATGAAATAGTCTATATTGAATGACTGTCATTGTTGCTTGTTTGGCTATGCAAAATACTGAAGTAAATGACTGGTCCTTGAGAAAGGCAAGACTTTTAATAGTCTATAGTGAATGGCATTGCAGGAAGGTGGGCCTATAAAATAATATATATTATTTGACTGTCATTGTTGCTAGTTTGGCCATGCAAAAAGACTGAAGTAACTGACTGGTACTGTAGACAGGTGGGATTTTTTGATGGCTATAGTACTTGGCATTGTAGGAAGGTGGGCCTATGAAATAGTTTATAGTAAATGACTGTCATTGTTGCTAGTTTGGCCATGCAATACTGAAATAAAATAAATGACTGGTACTTCAGACAGGTGGGACTTTTTAATAGTCTATAATGATTGGCATTGTAGGAAGGTGGGTCAATGAAATACTGTATAGTGAATGACTTTCATTGTTGCTTGTTTGGCCATGCAAAAAGACTGAAGTAAAAACGGGTACTGTAGACAGGTGGGACTTTTAAATAGTCTATAGTGAGTGGCATTGTAGGAAGGTGGGCCTATGAAATAGTCTATAGTAAATGACTGTCATTGTTGCTAGTGTAGCCATCCAAAAAGACTGAAGTAAAGTAAATGATTGGTACTGCAGACAGGTGGGACTTTTAAATAGTCTATAGTGAGTGGCATTGTAGGAAGGTTGGCCTATGAAATAGTCTATATTGAATGACTGTCATTGTTCCTAGTTTGGCCATGCAAAAAGACTGAAGTAAAAACGGGTACTGCAGACATGTGGGACTTTTTAATAGTCTATAATGATTGGCGTTTTAGGAAGGTGGGCCTATGAAATAGTCAATATTGAATGACTGTCATTGTTGCTTGTTTGGCTATGCAAAATACTGAAGAAAATGTCTGGTACTGTAGACAGGCGAGACTTTTAATAGTCTATAGTGAATGGCATTGCAGGAAAGTGGGCCTATGAAATAGTCTACATTGAATGACTGTCATTGTTGCTAGTTTGGCTATGCAAAAAGACTTAAGTAAATGACTGGTACTGTAGACAGGTGGGACTTTTTAATAGTCTATAGTGATTAGCATTGTAGGAAGGTGGGACAAAGAAAAAGCGTGTTTTTGTAATTATTGCTAGTTTGGCTATGCAAAAAGACTGAAGTAAAAGGCTGGTACTGTAGACAGGTGGGATTTTTTAATAGTCTGTAATGATTGGCATTGTAGGAAGGTGGGCCTATGAAATAGTCTATAGTAAATGACTGTCATTGTTGCTAGTTTGGCCATGCAAAAATACTGAAGTAAATGACTGGTACTGTAGAAAGGCGTGACTTTTTAATAGTCTATAGTGAATGGCATTGCAGGAAAGTGGGCCTATGAAATAGTCTATATTGAATGACTGTCATTGTTGCTAGTTTGGCCATGCAAAAAGACTGAAGCAAATGACTGGTACTGCAGACAGGTGGGATTTTTTTAATGGCTATAGTTCTTGGCATTGTATGAAGGTGGGCCTATGAAATAGTCTATATTGAATGACTGTCATTGTTGCTAGTTTGGCCATGCAAAAAGACTGAAGTAAATGACTGGTACTGCAGACAGGTGGGATTTTTTTAATGGCTATAGTTCTTGGCATTGTATGAAGGTGGGCCTATGAAATAGTCTATATTGAATGACTGTCATTGTTGCTAGTTTGGCCATGCAAAAAGACTGGGGTAAATGACTGGTACTGCAGACAGATGGGATTTTTTGATGGCTATAGTTCTTGGCATTGCAGGAAAGTGGGCCTATGAAATAGTCTATATTGAATGACTGTCATTGTTGCTAGTTTGGCCATGCAAAAAGACTGAAGTAAATGACTGGTACTGCAGACAGGTGGGATTTTTTGATGGCTATAGTTCTTGCAATTGTAGGAAGGTGGGCCTATGAAATAGTCTATATTGAATGACTGTCATCGTTGCTAGTTTGGCCATGCAAAAAGACTGAAGTAAAAACGGGTACTGTAGACAGGTGGGACTTTTTAATAGTCTATAGTGAGTGGCATTGTAGGAAGGTGGGCCTATGAAATAGTCTATATTGAATGACTTCCATTGTTGCTTGTTTGGCCATGCAAAAAGACTGAAGTAAATGACTGGTATTGTAGACAGTTGGGACTTTTAAAAAGTCTGTAGTGAGTGCCATTGTAGGAAGGTGGGCCAAAGAAATAGTGTATAGTGAATGACTGTAATTGTTGCTTGTTTGGCCATACAGGAAGACTAAAGTAAATGACTGGTATTGTAGACAGGTGGGACGTTTTAATAGTCTATAATGATTGGCATTGTAGGAAGGTGGGCCTATGAAAAAGTCTATAGTAAATGACTGCCATTGTTGCTAGTTTGGCCATGCAAAGAGACTGATGTAAATGACTGGTATTGTAGACAGGCGAGACTTTTTAATAGTCTATAATGACTGGTATTGTAGAAAGGTGGGTCACTGAAATAGTCTATATTGAATGACTGTCATTGTTGCTTGTTTGGCTATGCAAAATACTGAAGTAAATGACTGGTACTGTAGAAAGGCGAGACTTTTAATAGTCTATAGTGAATAGCATTGCAGGAAAGTTGGCCTATGAAATAGTCTATATTGAATGACTGTCATTGTTGCTAGTTTGGCCATGCAAAAAGACAAAAGTAAAAACGGGTACTGTAGACAGGTGGGACTTTTTAATAGTCTAAAGTGAGTGGCATTGTAGGAAGGTGGGCCTATGAAATAGTCTATATTGAATCACTGTCATTGTTGCTAGTTTGGCCATGCAAAAAGACTAAAGTAAAAACGGGTACTGTAGACAGGTGGGACTTTTTAATAGTCTAAAGTGAGTGGCATTGTAGGAAGGTGGGCCTATGAAATAGTCTATATTGAATGACTTCAATTGTTGCTTGTTTGGCCATTTAAAAAGACTGAAGTAAATGACTGGTATTGTAGACAGTTGGAACTTTTTAATAGTCTGTAGTGAGTGCCATTGTAGGAAGGTGGGCCAAAGAAATAGTGTATAGTGAATGACTGTCATTTTTGCTTGTTTGGCCGTACAGGAAGACTAAAGTAAATGACTGGTATTGTAGACAGGTGGGACGTTTTAATAGTCTATAATGATTGGCATTGTAGGAAGGATGGCCTATGAAATAGTCTATAGTAAATGACTGTCATTGTTGCTAGTTTGGCCATGCAAAAAGACTGAAGTAAATGACTGGTATTGTAGACAGGCGAGACTTTTTAATAGTCTATAGTGACTGGCATTATAGAAAGGTGGGTCACTGAAATAGTCTATATTGAATGACTGTCATTGTTGCTTGTTTGGCTATGCAAAATACTGAAGTAAATGACTGGTACTGTAGACAGGCGAGACTTTTTAATAGTCTATAGTGAATAGCATTGTAGGAAGGTTGGCCTATGAAATAGTCTATAGTAAATGACTGTCATTGTTGCTAGTTGGGCCATGCAAAAATACTGAAGTAAATGACTGGTACTGTAGACAGGCGAAACTTTTTAAAAGTCTATAGTGAATCGCATTGTAGAAAGGTGGGTCAATGAAACAGTCTATATTGAATGATCGCATTGTGGCTTGGTTGGCTTTGCAAAAAGCCTGAAGTAAATGACTGGTACTGTAGACAGGCGAGCATTTTAATACTCTATATCGAGTGGTATTGTAGTAAGGTCGGCCAATGAAATAGTCCATATTGAATGACTGTCATTGTTGCTTGTTTGGCTATGCAAAATACTGAAGTAAATGACTGGAACTGTAGACAGGCGAGACATTTTAATACTTTATATCGAATGGTATTGTAGAAAGGTGCACCAATGAAATAGTCTACATTGAATGACTGTCATTGTTTCTTGTTTGGTTATGCAAAGTACTAAAGTAAATCACTGGTACTGTAGACAGGCGAGACTTTTAATAGTCTATAGTGAATGGCATTGCAGGAAGGTGGACCTATGAAATAGTCTATATTGAATGACTGTCATTGTTGCTAGTTTGGCCATCCAAAAAGACTGAAATAACTGACTGGTACTGTAGACAGGTGGGATTTTTTGATGGCTATAGTACTTGGCATTGTAGGAAGGTGTGCCTATGAAATAGTCTATAGTAAATGACTGTCATTGTTCCTAGTTTAGCCATGCAAAAAGACTGTAGTAAAGTAAATGACTGGTACTGCAGACATGTGGGACTTTTAAATAGTCTATAATGATTGGCATTGTAGGAAGGTGGGCCAAAGAAATAGTGTATAGTGAACGACTTTCATTCTTGCTTGTTTCGCCATGCAAAAAGACTAAATTAAATGACTGGTATTGTAGACAGGTGGGACTTTTTAATAGTTTATAATGAGTGGCATTGTAGGAAAGTGGGCCAAAGAAATAGTGTATAATGAACGACTTTCATTCTTGCTTGTTTCGCCATGCAAAAAGACTAAATTAAATGACTGGTATTGTAGACAGGTGGGACTTTTTAATAGTTTATAATGAGTGGCATTGTAGGAAAGTGGGCCTATGAAATAGTCTATAGTAAATGACTGTCATTGTTGCTAGTTTGGCCATGCAAAAAGACTGAAGTAAATGGCTGGTATTATAGACAGGCGAAACTTTTAATAGTCTATAGTGAATGGTGTTGAAGAAAGGTGGGTCAATGAAATAGTCTATATTGAATGATTGTCATTGTTGCTTGTTTGGCTATGCAAAATACTGAAGTAAATGACTGGTACTGTAGACAGGTGGGACTTTTTAATGGCTTTTGTACTTGGCATTGTAGGAAGGTGGGCCTATAAAATAGTCTATATTGAATGACTGTCATTGTTGATAGTTTGGCTTTGCAAAATACTGAAGTAAATGACTGGTACTGTAGACAGGCGAGACTTTTAATAGTCTATAGTGAATGGTATTGCAGGAAGGTGGGCCTATGAAATAGTATATATTGAATGACTGTCATTGTTGCTAGTTAAGCCATGCAAAAAGGCTGAAGTAAAGTAAATGACTGGTACTGCAGACAGGTGGGACTATTTAATAGTCTGTAATGACTGGCATTGTAGGAAAGTGGGCCTATAAAATAGTCTATATTGAATGACTGTCATTGTTGCTAGTTTAGCCATGCAAAAAGACTTAAGTAAAGTAAATGACTGGTATTGTAGACAGGCAAGACTTTTTAATAGTCTATAGTGAGTGGTATTGCAGGAAGGTGGGCCAAAGAAATAGTGTATAGTGAATGACTGTCATTGTTGCTAGTTTGGCTATGCAAAAAGACTGAAGTAAAAACGGATACTGTAAACAGGTGGGACTTTTTAATTGCTATAATTCTATAGTGAATGGCATTGTAGAATGGTTGGCCAGTGAATTATTTGTTTTATTGTATTTTTGTGGAACTGTAGAAAGCTTGGCCTTATCAATAGTCAAAGTGAATGGCTCTGTTATTGTAGATAGCTGGTCTGGGAAAATAATCTATACTGAATTATCTCATACCATAAGTAGGTGGGCTAAGCAAAATGTCTTTAATAAATGACACTGGTATTCAGACAAAATGTCTACAATAAAGTCTGAAGTGAACTGATACATGTTTGTTGAAAGTTAGGCTATGCAAACACTTCAATAGTCAATAAAGAATGGTCTTCCCATTATAAACAGGTTTTCCATACCAAATGTCTGTTAAAAATGGCTCTCTTGTCTAAGCAAAAAGTCTATACAGACTGCACTATAGACAGCAATTATGCTGTATGTATAAAAAAACTTTCCATTGTCTAAGATCAAGATAAATCATCAAAGCTTTACATTTTATTACATGTCTGACCAAGCATTATTACACACTGGTCTATCAGAAATATTTACAAAATATAATTATGATGTTCATGATATGCAGGCAACTATGGTTCTCCATTATTAAAAACACTCTGAACTAATCAAAATAACACTGCCATTTTGATAATCTGAAAACTAACTGTTGATTGGCAGATGAAAAACATAGTTTTTTAACCAAAACCTACATGTCAACTCATTTTTAAGGAGAAAATTAAAATGTTATCCAATTTACTTGATTTACTGAAACATAAAACAATTCGGAGAGTAATTAGAATGCCCATGGGCAGCATGTCGAGCCCACCAATGGAAATCTGCCGATGGGGATGGGACAGTGAAATGGAAACTGTGGGAAGATGATGATGGAAGGACAAGGCAGGCCAATATGATGTCTCTTTCAGGGAGCATAACAAATGTATCGCAGTATTTTCACATTCTTCCATCCATGGAGAAGTAATGGCCCAAACAAGGTCTATCATCAACATTTTGGACCTCTGAGCTGTCACTGTGACCTTGACCTCTGAGCTAAGAATCTTGGTCTTGCACGTGACATGCCATCTCAACAAGGTGAACAAATGTGCTAAGATATTTAAAAATCCTTCCTTACAGGGAGAAGTTATGGCCCAAACAAGGTCTATCATCAAAATTTTGGAACTTTGACCTAGCACTGTGACCTCGACCTTTGAGCTGGGAACCTGGGTTTTGCACATAACACACAGTCTCATCAAGGTGAACAAATGTGCTAAGGTATTTCAAAATCCTTCCATGCACACAGAAGTTATGGCCTGGACAAGGCAATCATTACCTTTTTAGTTATGGAGTTCTTCCCCACACTAGACAGAATGACAGAATGACATAATGATGGAAGGACAAGGCAGGCCTATAATTTATGATGTCTCTTTCAGGGAGCATAACAAATGTATCGCAGTATTTTCAAATTCTTCCATGCATGGAGAAGTAATGGCCCAGACAAGGTCTATCATTAACTTTTTTGGACCTTTGAGCTGTCAATGTGACCTTGACCTCTGAGCTTGGAACCTGAGTCTTGCACCCAACACACCATCTCATCATGGTTGCACCCGACACACCATCGCATCAAGGTGAACAAATACTCCAAGGTATTTTAAAATCCTTCCATGCAGGGAGAAGTTATAGCCCCGACAAGTTCTATCATCAAAATTTTGGACCTTAGACCTGGCACTGTGACCTTGACCTTTAAGCTTGGAACTTGGGTCTTGCACACAACACACCGTCTCATCAAGGTGAACAAATGTGCTTAGGTATTTCAAAATCCTTCCATGCACAGAGAAATTATGGCCAGGACAAGGTAATCTGGACGGACGCATGCATACACGTACATACACCAAACTGCGGTACCAAAGTGATGACTATGTCGAGCTATCAGCAAGCGGGCTCAACAAAAAATTAATCAACATGCTTAAAAATAAGAAATCCCTCAGCATTTCAAAAATCCATTTAAGCTCAAATACTCAAAAAGAATTCTGATAAACCCCTTTGAAAAATAAGTTGTTAAACATCATTCATTCATTGTTGGCAAAATATTATTTGTATTAGAAAAAAAAATGGAAGTTAAGAACAATACTGACTTTCTTAAAATAATCCTAGTTACCTCTAGACCTGTCTCTCAGGTTGCTTAACAAGTGTTTAAAATTCTTATTTAATCAGCTAATTCGTACAAATCGTGACAACTTAACAATCTTGACCTGCTCTAAAGGTATTTGTAAGGAAACTGATGTAGTGTTTGCCCTTTATAAAAAGTGGTCCTCATGCAGAAGATGACTAAAAAGGTTTACATCATGCTACTCGGAGCCAATGAGATCAAAACAATTGTTTTATACAAGGATTTAGCCATATACTTCATATATATGGTCTTTAAAGTGTATGTAAATACCGCTCTTATCAAGCATTTAACTTTACATCTAGCCTGGCTGCAGGCTAAATATTCTTTTCTTTTTTTTTTAATCCCCTTCCCCAAAGCGGGGGATTAAAAAAAAAAAGAAAAGAAAAGCGGGGAGGGGATTATAGAAATGGCCTCTTTCTGTCCGTCAGCCTGTCTGTCCATCCATTTGTCCATGCGTAACACTTTCATGTCCACTCCATAACTTTTAAACTGCTGAAATTTTTTTTAAATAACTTGGCACAAGTGATCACCATTATGAGACGATGTGCAGAGCGCAATTATTGGGTTGCTACCCCCAAAGTCAAGGTCACACTTAAAGGTCAAGTGTTAAAAAGTCTACATTTCATGTCCGCTCCATAACTTTTAAACTGCTGAAAATTTTTTTTAATAACTTGGCACAAGTGATCACCATTATGAGACGATGTGTAGAGTACAATAATTGGGTTGCTACCCCCAAGGTCAAGGTCACACTTAAAGGTCAAGTTTTAAAGTACATTTCGTGTCAACTCCATAACTTTTGAACCGCTGAAAAATTTTTGAAATAACTTGGCACAAGTGATCACCATTATGAGACGATGTGCAGAGAGCAATAATTGGGTTGCTACCCACAAGGTCAAGGTCACAGTTAAAGGTCAAATATCTGCTCTATAATTTACTAACTTGGCTTACGTAAAGTTTTTTAATTACTTTGCACAAATGATTACCACTATGACACGATGTGCAGAACCCAACATTCAGATTGCTACCCCCAAGGTCAAGCTTAAATGTTCTCCATAACTTTTTGACGTTATGGAAGATTTTAAATAACTTGGCACAAATAATTACTATCATGAGACTATGTGCTTATATAATATGCATGGCACAACATCAAGGTAATGGTTGGTTAAAGGTCAAGAAGTAAACATTCATGTCCGCTGCAGAAGGGGATTTAGCTGTCCTTCACACTGCCTTGTATGCTATTGCTTAGATATATTAAATGTTTTTACCTCTCTAATAGCAACCTTTTTTGCTCTGCTAGCAATCATACAGACCCAGTAATTCCAGCCAAGAAAAAATAAATTTGTAGTTAGAAAGGGACTTAAGAATCATTTAACTTAACATTACTTAGGAACAGCATTAATTGCTGGGTCTGAAACCAGTCTACTTTACATCTCATGCTACTAAAATCATAAAATAAACTTGTCTACCGTTCAATGTAGAGTGTTTCATTTGTTTATATAGAGGTGTTTACTGAAAGCACACAACTAAATAGCATAAATGTACACCATTTCCAGACAAACAAAGATCTGCAGTTATCATTTTCTGCATGTATTGCAATGGCAAAGACAATACTGCTGCCTCAAGCAGGGTAAAGTTTATCTCTGCTGTCTCCATTCTGGAATCATAAATTACTGTCAGAATGTATACTTTCCGAATCTTCATCATCAAAGTACTTTTCCTCAGCATCAGCATTCATAACTTCCATATCATCATAAATATCATTATTATCAACCTTGCTGAAAATAGAAAAGGGGATTTTCATGGTTACTATTATGAAAACATGTTCATATCAGGTTAAAGAAGTGTTTCTGCATTAGGCTACTGAAGTCTACAATACATGTCTTTAGATTTCAGCTTGTCCTTGAATCAACCATTTTTGCATTAGCTTGAATACTGATAATTTAAGATTTTAATTTCTTTCTTGTTTATTTTTGCCATCAGAAGTAAGACTCAAGCCATTGCAGAGGAAATATTTTGCAATATATTTGAATCTAAACTTTGTAATGTTTGACTGTAAACTTTCTAATTCCCTTGGAATTTTAGGCAACACAGTTTGCTTTCCACCAATCTTGTTAATTCACAAGATTTATTCCCATAAAAGTCAGCACATCAGGACAATTTATATGCCAAGAAAAACATAACTGTATAACCACCTATTTCAGGAAAACCTGTAACTGGTGTAAAACCCCTGAACAGTTCTTAAACACCATGTTAATATGGCAGAATCCCACAATATGATGAGTCTAAGAATGAATGCTGCAGGTTCTCATTTTCGTTAATTGTTTGTGGTGTCTTTTTTTAAATGATCAATATATAAATTTATGCTATCTTTTCTTTTCTACCTATTGACTGTGTAGGAAGGCTATGTTTCCTGATAGGCGTTTTACACTTTTTTTCTGAAATTAAGACCACTCTGCTAATAAGATAAACTTTTAAAAGAATATTTTTCTGCACTTAAACTCAATTGTTATTTGTCCACAATGACGACCACCTGACTAATACACTAATATGACCACCACAATGACGACCACCTGACTAATACACTAATATGACCACCACAATGATGACCACCTGACTAATACACTAATATGACCACCACTGTAAGTCCTATTTGCATTTTGGCACTATATTAATGTCTGATAACATGACTGCTAGAAGAATGGGATACTAAATGAATGGATTAATTACTGTAACTGTGATAGTTTATTTTTACATGTTCTTGTAGTGGATTAATTACTGTACTTGTAATAGTTTATTTTTAGTTTATTTGTAGTTCTTTCTTTTCTAATACTGGCTATATAGTAGAAAGGGCTTTTTTTCTTTTTTGTTGAAATTTAAGTTTTGTCAAAAATTTAATCAATCAAATTATTCAGTAAATTTATACTGCTTCTATCAAAAAAGTATATATGTTTGTTCATTTGTTTAAATCTTCATTATGTTATGGCTGAATCTGAAGAAATCATTAAAGAAACTGATTTGGCATTTCACTTTATTACTTGTCTGACCAAACTAGATTATGCAATATAAGAAATCCTGGGTGTTTCTGAGACAGACTGAACACAGAGAACATAGAGCACTACACTTACCTGTAGTCAAAATTCTTATCTTCACCATTTAAGAATTTTTCCTGCATTATAGCAAGGAACTCAGCCCTTAATTCCTGCCTCTGCTCTTCAGGAATCTTTGGTTTATCACCTTCCTCATCATTGATACCACTTTCTTCTAATTCTGTAAGTTAAACCTTCCTGGTATATATAGATATTAAATGAACTGATGACGGTACGCATGGTTATGCATTTCCTTAACTCATTCTCTATGAAATGAAAAAAAAAATCATAATGCAAAGGACATAAAATTATGTTCAATTTATTTCCTAATATAGACACTAAAAAGTGTTCCTTTAAAACAAATTTCCTATAAGGAATTAGAATTTCAGACTGACACTTTGACATCAGGCAATTATTTGTTCAAAATTATTCATATTCCTATAATTCTGGAGTATTGTCCAAATAAATGAAAAACAAACACAGAGTATTTAGCTTTCAACTTCCATCTTCTTCAGAAATTTGCACACACAAAAATTTGTGATTCTGGAGGAAATTCTGGCTAGCATACCAATGTTGTACAATAATGTAATAAATATATGGAAAAGCATTCAGATAATCTTGTATTTATAACAATTGTACTGATTTTCTGACAACTTTATATTTTCACAAGAAGGTCTTGTTTTTGTAAGGGCTCTAGCTCATAGGTTCTTGCTACAACTAAACATTTAAAAAATAAAAATATTACCTGCCATGTACATTTCCATTATATTTATCTGCATTAATGTCATTATTATATGAATTCGTTGAAATCATTTCAAGGGTACATCCCTATCATTATGGCAATTTCAAACCCTTAATTGTCAATCTTTCAAGCTCAGGAATAAAAGTAGAAAGGTCTGTCTATTTTCCTATTCCATACTGAGTCAGAATATTTCTCTATATGAATATATATTAACTGATGACTATCAACAGTCTTCAACAAAACAAAGATGTGACTTACTGGAGTTACTACTTTTATTCCACTACTGGATTACATATAAATGATGACTATAAACTGTCTCTGTCGGAACTAAAATTGCAAATACTTACTGGTGCTACCACTTTGATTTCATTATCTGAATACAGATAAGTCATCACCATAAACAGTCTTCAACAAAACAAAGATGTGACTTACTGGAGTTACTACTTTTATTCCACTACTGGATTACATACAAATGATGACTATAAACCGTCTCCATCAGAACTAAAATTGCAAATACTTACTGGTGCTACAACTTTGATTTCATTATCTGAATACAGATAAGTCATCACCATAAACAGTCTTCAACAAAACAAAGATGTGACTTACTGGAGTGACTACTTTTATTCCACTACTGGATTACATACAAATGATGACTATAAACTGTCTCCATCAGAAATAAAATTGCAAATACTTACTGGTGCTACCATTTTGATTTCATTATCTGAATATAGATAAGTCATCACCATAAACAGTCTTCAACAAAACAAAGATGTGACTTACTGGAGTTACTACTTTTATTCCACTACTGGATTACATATAAATGATGACTATAAACCATCTCCATCAGAACTAAAATTGCAAATACTTACTGGTGCTACCACTTTGATTTCATTATCTGAATACAGATAAGTCATCACCATAAACAGTCTTCAACAAAACAAAGATGTGACTTACTGGAGTGACTACTTTTATTCCACTACTGGATTACATATAAATGATGACTATAAACTGTCTCCATCAGAAATAAAATTGCAAATACTTACTGGTGCTACCATTTTGATTTCATTATCTGAATATAGATAAGTCATCACCATAAACAGACTTCAACAAAACAAAGATTTCCAACACTTACTGGTATTAACAATGTTACTTTCCAACTCCATTTCTTCTTCCTCTTCACTGTCCTCTTCCTCTTCTTCTTGACCTTCCTGTTAAACCAAGAAAATAACTGTGTGTTTCATACTACCAATGTAGATTTTACAGAAAACAAATTACATGATCTATCTTGACCTTCCTGTTAAACCAAGAAAATAACAGTGTGTTTCATACTACCAATGTAGATTTTAGAGGAAACAAATTACACAACCATCATTCATCTTATCAGAGAAACAGACAAACTCAAGCCAGCAATCTTAGGACATAATGAGTTTTTTTTTATATTGGGCTGGCAACATATCCGCTAGCATCAAACATTCTAAAGACAAAAATAATGTAGAACTGTTGCAACAACATTTGGTTGCTGTTTACATAAAAGTAAAATTTCTCAACTACTGAACAGAACTCAAAAGAGAAAATAACTTCTTTTCAAAATGTTCTCAATTAGTATTCAAAATTATTCATTTTCTAGTTTCATTACTAAACTCAGTAGAATCTGACAGTGAATGAATTGAAAAATCAAGTAACAGCACTGTGGGATTTCTACCACTGTTTTGGATAGTAAAAACTTTTACCTGAATCAGTAATATCCAGGTATGTATCTTGAATATTTAAACTATTAAAAGACAATGAGATTTCTCAATTACTTACCTCCTTATCCTTTGCCTGTCCAAATCTGACATTTTCATCTAACTGGTCTATATGTTTTAGTAAAATTGACGAAAAAGTGAGATCTGATTTATCAATTTTTCTTTGAATTTCTTCTTGTGTCAAATATTGTCCAATCATCTGCTCATATAAATATGGTTCTCTAAATTTCATTTCTTCCTCACTAAAGTAATCACCTTGTGCTATTAACTCCTTCATTGCTTCATATCTACGATTCTTTATCTTATTTTTCTGAAATGTTCTGTTTTTATTTTTCATTATTTGCTTAACATAGAAGTCAACTTCATAAACTTCTCTTGAATCTTTAAAATATTCCAAATCTTCAATTTCTAAGTATTTCCAAAACCTTGACAAGAATTTTACTTTGCTTCCATCAAGTACATCTTGAGCAATTTCAATCTTCTGTTCCAGATTTAAGTCAGGTTCATCACGCTGCTGGTGTTTGAAATGAGCATCAGAGAGAGCAACCCTTGCTAGCATCTTAGTACGGATGTAAGAGATTGTCCCAGTTTCCGACTCCAATGGTCCACAAGATTGAGATGAGGTTGCTTCAACTTCAGCTTTCTCCTGTTGTTTGGCTGTTGTTGCTGAAGTAGTATCTAATGGTAAAATTGCTTCTGCCATTGTTTAGGATTATTTTCAATTAAAAAATAACCACCTGATAAATATTTCTATGCTATTCGTGGATATTATCTCACACGATATACTTTAATTTCATTTTATCACCTAAGTATAAGTATGAAATACAATGTCAAAAGAATTCCATCGTGCAAACAGTCGAATAAGTCAAATACAGTTGAAAATGTTGCATTTAAATTCGCGAAGATAGGTGATATTTCAACAAAATCGGCTTTTCTCTTTAAACATTTAAAACAAAACGTCAAGAATTGAGTTTTCAATTACAATGCATAATTTATTGCTTTTCATACAGATTATAGCAGATGACAATGACATTCTGGCTTAATCTAGAATTTGTAAAAAAAAATCTGATTTGTTTTCTTTCGCTCATGGAAGCTGCCATGTTTATTAAATATTGTCCAATGAAAGAATCTGTAAAGGAAAATATTATCCAATCCAAAATAATGTTGTTCGAGAAAAACAACCGGTGTTTATTTCCGGTTTCAGATGTGTCAAAGCTTGTTGTAGTTAGGGAAGCGACGTTTCTAGAATCTAATACTATTTACATTTTTTAGAAAGAAACTGAACAATGGATAAACCACAAATTATTCTCCACGTCCAGAAATCTCTTAATTACACGATATTTGACGCCAAATGGATTCCCTGCAGTGCCAGATTCGTAGCCCTAGGAAACTATGCAAGAGGAACAGGAGCTTTACAGATTTATGAAGTTTCACATGGAGATCTTAATTTAGTCAAAGAGGTTTGAATGATTTTAAATCATGAAAGCTTACAAAGTCATAAAGATCATGGACTTGTCATTGTGTATGGGTTTCAGCAAGATTATATGAATACACGGTGTAAGAAATCAGAAATTTTACCATTCTAAACATATTATAATTATGATCCTGGGCATAAGTCAGACATATGACACTATCTAATACTTAACCAATATTTTGTTTCCAGTATCTCTACTGCCACTATTAACAGCTAATAATTATAAGGACCTTATCTTTGATCACTATAAATGTAGTTTGATTTTGGTGTTATTTGATTTGATGATGGACAAGGCATACAATTGCTTTAGTCTCAATATTTCGACTGCAAGACCGACCAATTTACAAACTGATATCACATAGATGTCGGCTTTTACGTCTCAACCAGTTAGATTCAAAACTGTGTCAGAAATCGAGGTTTAAAAGTATAACCGATGGATAAACTGCCGTCAGGTAGAGTTTTAGCGGTGTCCAACAAAAACATGTTGACATGTGTAAAGTTTATAAGTGTAATCCATAACATAAAATTTTCTTATCTATTTTCTCTTATATTGATTCAGTTTGGAATAAGCTTTACAGATATGTATTTTTTTTCAAGAAATATTGAGTGTAAATATATATTTGAAGCTGTCGAAGTTAGCGACGAGAATCTGGTTGCTGGCATATACACATATAAGAAAAACTTTCCGCATTGTTTTGAATCGTAAGTGGGTTGTGCGCAAAGGGCGACCATCGTCTATTTAATTTAAAGCCCTGGTGCACAATTTGTTGGGCTAACAATTGCTTTAGTGTACCAGTGCACAAGCATACCATTTTTGATGAAGCATACCACATATGAATTATGACAAAGAGCAACATTTAATCTTATTTGTTCATATATAAGAATGTTTAAATAGCACTATGTGATATTATAACAGTTAATATCAGAACATTTTGATAAAGAACAACATGTTTATTTTGATTTATTAAAAAATGCTTATATTCAGTCATTATTTTGATTTCAGTGGTCTTTACATTGACAGTAATTGACATTCAATAATTTTATTTACTACTACATGTAATTCATATGTGGTACGCTTTGTCCAGGAATGTGGTTTGCTTCGTCCTGGTACGCTTTGTCCAACATTCAATTTGATTTACTTTGATTGGGAAACAAGTTCTTGTAACTTACATAAAACCCACATGGTTACCTCTTACTGGGTTCAGTCTCAGAAAGAGCAACTGGAGAAATTCATCTCATTTGGTATTTGAACCAGTCACCTCTGATAGGGAGTCCATCTTTCAACTCCTCAACCACTGCTTTTGCACAGTCAGTTTGTGTCTAATTCTGTCTGAATTCTTACATTCTTTGACCTGTCTGTTTCAGACTTGATATTGAAAACAGTGATTTGTCTTTTCAGGCAGAGAAATCTAAAGCATTTAAATGTGGAACATTTGGTGCATCAAGTCTTCAACAACGGTTTCTTGCAACTGGAGATTTTGATGGTAAAATGGCAATATGGTGAGTAGTTCTGAAATTTTCTGTACAATGTAAGTTTTTGCACTTTTTTTTCAAACCTTAAGAAATATCTAAAAAAGAGACTAATGACAGTATCAGTAATAAAAAGGTACCTCTTTAGCTCAACTGTATGAAGTAAGGTCTTTAGGAGCATTAAAAAAACAAGCTACTTAACTCTCCACCAAATTTAATCCAAATTATAACCCTTGTTTGGACTTGTAAATTATAGTTAAATTTTTGCATGCAACTTATTGTTGAGCATGTATCTTAGAAATCAGCCATAATTATTATACCCCCTGCATGAAAGTTGTTAGGGTATACTGGAAATAGCTTTCTGTCTGTCTGTCAATATGTCCATCAGTTCAGAGACACAATCCTTTCCAGGTCATTAATTGCTCTCATTTCCATTGCCCTGCATGAGAGCTTACTCATGTACTTAAACCCAATCTAGGATGATCCCTGTTGATTTTAGGGTCAAACCATCAAAGGTCAAGGTCACAACGCCTGGAAATAAGGAAACTGCTTTGGGATCTTGCTTACTTTATCTTCTACCTGCATGAAAACTTACTCATGGACTTGAACTTTAACATAGATTATCCCTTTTGATTTGGGGTCAAAGGTCAAGGTCACAGTGGATAGACATAAGTAATCAGTTTCCAGATCATAATTTACTTTTCTAATCATCTCCCTACATTTAAACTCACACCTGGATTTGCCCCACATCAAGGATGTTTCCAATTGCTTTTGGGATCAAAGGTTAATATTAAAGCTGCAGATAGTTGAGCATGCTGTCTTATGGACAGCTCTTGTTTAATCATATGTTATGGGATCTTTAATCCCCTTATGATTGGTATAAAACTGGAAATATATATAAAAGTCATGTGAAACTGCACTGAACCAGGTTTGTTTGTTGTTTTTTTTGAAATTTTGATCTGTGGTATCCATCTTTATACAGCAATGTTTACAGTGATACAGTTTTAAATACAAATTAAGATGTGGACAGATAAGCCAAGATACTAACTTTTTTATGCCCCCACATCAAAGATGACGGGGTATATTGTTTTGCCTATGTCGGTCAGTCGGTAGACACTTTGTTTCTGATCAATATCTAGAGAATGCTTGGATCCACCTTCCTCAAACTTGGTTTGTAGGTTGTAAATGACAAGTAGATGACCCCTATAGTTTTTTGAGTCATTAGGTCCAAGGTCACAGTGACCTTGAAAAGCTAAACCATTTCGGATCAATGTCTAGAGAACCTTTGGGCCCAGGTTCCTCAAACTTGGTTTGTAGGTTGGTCTTGTCCAGTAGATGACCCCTATAGTTTTTCAGGTCACTAGGTCAAAGGCCAAGGTCACAATGATCTTGAAAGGCAAAACAGTTTCGATCAGTAGCTGTAGAACACTTGGGCTTAGGCGTCTCAAAACTTTATATGCAGGTTGGTCATGGCCAGTAAATGACCCCTATAGTTTTTCAGATCACATTGACCTTGAAAAGCAAAACCTTATCTGATAAATGTCTAGAGAATCCTTGTGCCCAGGTTCCTTAAACTTGGTAGGTAGGTTGGTCATGACCAGAAGATGACCGTTTTAGTTTTTCAGGTCACTAGGTCAAAAGCCAAGTGGTTTCCCATCTATAACTTCAGAATGCATGGGACCAGGCTTCCTTAAACTTCATAGGCAGGTTGGTCATGGCCAGTAGATGATTCCTATAGTTTTCAGGATTGATAATGACCTTTAGAAGACACAAACTGCTTTTTGGGTCATTTGGTCAACATTCAAGGTCAGAGTGACCATTAACAGAAAAATGGTTTCCAAACAATAACTACAGAATCCTTGGACATTGGTATTACACTTGCTATGCAAGTTGGTCTGTTCAGGAGATGACCCCTGTGATCTTTGAGGTCACTAGGTTAAATGTCAAGGTCATGGGGGCCATGAACCATAAAGATGAAAACAGATTCTAATTGATAGCTAGAGAACCCTTGGGCCTTGCTGCCTCAAAACTTCCTACCTGCCCACTCTCCCACCGACCTACCTACCTACCCATGCAGTTCTTGTACTCTTTCTTGTTCTCCAGTGATTGAACTATATATATTGTATAACCAAAGGGTCATTGACATAATCTGTAGTTCCTCTCTTCCTCTACTTGCCATGGCCAATAGCTGTTGATATCAGAACTCCACTTCATGTACTGACACAAGTCCCTATCCTTCTACCTTCCTATACTTCTGTGGCTACCCATAGTGATAAGGTGCTAGGGGAGCATATATGTTTTACAAACATCTCGTGTTTAAATTGTAGCCGTCTTGTAGCCATATTGGAAGTCAAGATGAATACAGTGTGAATTTCTCTGATGTATAGATGTAGTGGTAATATTTACTTAATACTTACTGTATTTCAGGAACCTCGAGGCTCTTGAGGCACCAGTCTACTCAGTTAAAGGTCACAAAGAAATTATTAACTGTATAGATGGTGTTGGTGGTCTGGGGATTGGTGAAGGAGCTCCAGAAATTGTCACTGGAAGCAGAGATGGTAGGATAAAGAGATCTACTGTTTGTTTTTGTGTCGCCCTTTCGAAGAAACGGCGATACATAGGGATCGCTTTGTCGGTCCGTCCGTCACGAAAACGTAACGTTGGCTATAACGTTGCCTTTTCTAAACATTATCTTATCAAACTTTCAAATTGTATTGCTTATGACAACAGGGTCGGGATGGTGCCAAAATTTCTAGGTCAAGGTCACATTTGACAGAGTTATGCCCCTTTTTGTACTTGGATTTTGTCATGAAAACTAAACGTTGGCTGTAACTATGCCATTTCTGAACATTTCAACATCAAACTTTCAAATTATATTGCTTACAACAACAGAGTCGTGATGATGCCAAAATCTGTAGGTCAAGGTCACAATTGACAGAGTTATGCACCTTTTTGTACTTGGATTTTGTCATGAAAACTTAACATTGGCTATAACTATGCCATTTCTGAACATTTCAACATCAAACTTTCCAATTGTAATGCTTACAATTGTATCACTTAAGACAATCCCATTACTCAAGGGCAGATAACCCTCAAATTTATTTTTGCAATGTTATGCCCCTTTTTCTAGTTAAAATTTCTTGGTTAACCTTTTTCTTTATGTGCATGTGTCAAAAAGTGTCAAAGATATTCCATTCAGACTTGGAATACTTGATCACCCATGTCCCTGGGGTCACAGTTAGCCCCATCCCCAGGGGTCACTTGATTTTGCTTATACTTATATATAGGCAAAAAACTTCTTAAGCCTAGAAATAAAATATTAACTGACATGAGATGGGTAAGTACACCCCCCCCACCGTCCCCTCTGCATGGGGACCCGCCCCCCCCCCCATTTAATTACTCCTCCACCCCTGCCCCCCTCGTTCCACCCCCCACCCCCCAATTTTTTTTTTTTTTAATTTTGATAAATTTTAATACATACGTACTTGACTCCCCATCCACCCTCAAACCCCCACCAGTCACTCCCCCTTTTTTATTTTTTATATTTAATACATAGGTACTTGATTCCCAGTCCAACCCCCAAACCAGTCCCCCTCCCCCTCCCCACCCCACACAACTTGACCCACATTTTTTTTCATCTTGTATGACTAGGTACATGCCTTCCCCCACTCAAATTTTTTTCACTTGGGCCTCTTGTTTAACTTGGCTTATAATTAATTATCCAGCACTGAGAAAAGTGGAGCATGCTGTCTGTGGACAGTCTTGTTATACTTTGACTAGCATGCTGTCTTTTCCAGCAGGCTCTTGTTTACCTTTTTAGTTCTTCTAACAGAGTACCAAAGGGCGACACAAGTGTTCCACTGAACACCCATCTAGTTTCTTATAAATCTTTGTTCCTGTCAGTGGTTGGTGCATTTGGGTCTTGTTTCACCAGTCTCACAATTGAATGACCATCCGACTTTTATGTGTACCTTGATATACATGTAAGTATACCTGATACCTCACCTGTTATGTGTCTGGCATCAAATGAAAATATTGCTTACTTTCAGATTAAATGATTAGTTCAGTCATGGATTCTTAAGAATAATTTTTTTCAGTTAAGGAAATTCTCAACAATTACCCTGAATAAATAACTTAAGTCATTCGGTGTTTTTAGAATTTTTACTATTCCAGTGTGTTATGATAAATGCAGCAGTACATGGTGAAGATTGAGATTTTTTTGTGCCATCAAAATGTCAACTCTCATTAGTGACATATTTAAAAATGAAGCATATATTTTATATCACAGGAAGTGTAAAGGTCTGGGACCCAAGACAGAAGAATGATCCAGTTGCTACAATGGAACCCGGTGAAGGGGAAACTAAAAGAGATTGTTGGACAGTAGCATTTGGTAAGATTTCTTTAATTTCACATCAGGTAGTAAAATTGCCAGGTTATGAACTTTTAAAGGAAAATGTGTTCTGATTTCTTTGATTAAAGGGATATACAAGCAAACGGTTTATGCTTTCTTTCATGTTTCTTCAATCAATATACTATAAATGTGCTCACAATAAATACAATGATCAGTCCAGTAACAAAGATTTCCTCTATTTAAATGTAAAACCGGGTGGTTTCCAAACTAGATCCACGTGGGTCTTGATAGAAAATTTAGATTTCACGCTGAATTTTGCAGTGAATGATTGGATGGTTGAAGTACCTGTCACATGATCTCCAGAAAAAAGCAACCCAAGAGAATCGACGATTGGCTGTTTTTGTCATGTGACCTATTTAAAATAACCGTTCGCGTTTTACTTTCAGTTAAGATTGTTCAAATATTTACGTTCAAGACCGCATTTCAATTTATTTATATGGACAAACATACTGGGAATTAAAAGTTCTTCATATTGTACGTGACTTGAGCAGATAATATCAGTTTTAATTTTTTGGCATTCATTTGCCTGTATATCCCTTTAAGACCTTTCCCCTGATAATGAATATCATCTCAAGAGTCAATAAGCTTCCTGTAGAAATATAAAAGGATACACTGTCATTAGACACAATATTATATGTAATTTAGTTTTTGAAGTGGTATAACTAGATAAATTAACAACCCAGATTTCATGTCACTGCCGCTTGGTGCGGGTGAGATTATATCTTGGCTGGTGATCCAAAGCTGCCCGGCTAAAAACTAAACATCAATTTCATTACCATTCCTTGAATAAAACTGCAAGATTTTCCAGTCATATTTGGTAATTCTTTGACCAGTTGTGATATCACTTTTTAATTAATCTCATTGCATATATAAATTACATCTCTGGAATTAAATATTAGCAAAAAAAATGCAGACCATTTTTTTTTATGTAAGTTTAGTTTAAACATTTATTCTACATCGATTGGGAAGCAAGTTCTTACAACTTATATTAATCCCTCTCGATGACTGCTTCCTGGATTAAAACCAGTACTAGCGGTGAAAGTGAGGAATGCTGCACTGTTCCTACATAACATTAGAAAAGAACAAAATTGTGCAATCCTATTTCTCCCAAGTTCATTACATGTTTTTTCACAAGAATTCTGAACATATTTGTTATAAAGAGATTGCTGTTTAATTTGTTATTTGATCTTTTTGATTTAAAAAGCAAAAATCAAAGAAACAAATCTGAAATAGCTTTTTCGCATCCGAAAACCAAATGTGCAACTTTTTTTTTGTCATCCATATTTAGCATAGGAATCATGCCTTACTGGTTTCAATAGTAGGATACTTAATCATTGGGCATGCATTCAGAAAAAAAAATTTCACCTGTTTTCAGGTCTAAACTAGAATTTTACATTATAAAAAAGATAGGCGAGAGAGCATAAAACAGGTGCGCGATGATGTAGTATACTAATATTGTGGCTTATTATCAGTTTTAGTTCAAATACAGAACATAACTAATTAAATACAGGAATTTTCCTGGAAGGTAAATAAATGCATATGTATAAAAACGATTTTACAGGGAATGCTTTCACACCACATGAGAGATGTGTTTGTGCTGGCTATGACAATGGAGACATCAAGATGTTTGATCTGAAAACCATGTCCCTTAGATGGGAAACCAATGTGAAAAATGGGGTAAGTGTTCAGCACTTAAACTTGTGCATTGAGCCATGTCGAAAGCAAAAAGCATTTGACTCTCAGCAAAGCTGTTTTTGGTATGAATTGCATCAGTCAAACTTCCATGTACACTGTGTCTTTTTTCCTGCACAGAATATTAGAGAGAACACTCTGGTATAAAGGGTCTTATGGGTAAGGAGAAGTCAACATTAGTAAATGTAGAATAACTTTAAACATAAAAAACAGACTGGAAATGAACAATTTCTGTGAAAAATGCCTGATGATAAAACAATTTCTATAAATTTAAGGTAGCAGACAAAAAAAGCCTAAATATTCACCTTCCAAAGAAACTACTTTAAAATTAAGGCATGCTTTGAAAAGAGTCAGTGAGTTTTAGTTGTTATAATGTATAATTGCATCATCATTCTAACATTTAAAACAAAACAGTATGGCAAGACTAATGAAAGGCATGACTTCTTACTTTAAGTTGGAGAGTATTTCCAGATTATAAGAATCTTACACTGGCTGCCGGTATAGACCAGAATATCTGGGTGAAGGGTAAGTCTTTACAATGGTAACGAGGCTCTGCCCAGTTACCACTAAACAGTTACCCAAGAGCCAGTTATTCCCGTCTGGAACAACAACCAGTGTTTGATTCTTTTTCTTGCGTAATACATGTCAGTCATGTTTCTGATGGAAATTACGAAAATCTAATATTTTTATTTAGCACTTTTTATCTCACCTGAGCATGCTCATGTGAGCCTATAGGATCCTTGATTGTCCGGCGTCCGTCCGTCCGTCGTCCACAATTCATTCAAACGACATCTCCTCTGAAACCACTGGGCAAAATTTAATGAAACTTGCCTAAAATGTTCCTTGTATGAAGCTCTACCAAGTTTGTTCAAATGGTTCCGGTTCATTGCATTTCTGGGTCACAGGAGCTAAAAACAGATTTTAAAAGTTGGATCTTTAAAAATCTTCTTGTCAGAAACCACAAGGCCTGGAGCTTTCATATTTGGTATAAAGCATCATCTAGTGGACCTCTACCAAGTTTGTTCAAATTATGATCCTGGGGTCAAAAATGGCCCTGCCCCAGGGGTAACTTGTTTTACATAGAGTTATTTAGGAAAAACTTTAAAAATCTTCTTGTCAGAAACCGTAAGGCATAGAGCTAAGATATTTGGTGTGCAGCATTGTCTAGAGGACCTCTACCAAGTTTGTTCAAATCATGGCCTCTGGGTCAAAAATGGCCCTGCCCCAGGGGTAACTTGTTTTACATAGAGTTATATAGGAAAAACTTTAAAAATCTTCTTGTCAGAAAACGTAAGGCATAGAGCTTAGATATTTGGTATGTAGCATTGTCTAGTGGACCTCTACCAAGTTTGTTCAAATTATAACTCTGGGGTCAAATTTGGCCCCACCCTGGGGTCATTGGTTTTACATAGGCTTATATACATGTAGGAAAAACTTTCAAAATCTTCTTGTCAGAAACCACAAGGCCCTGAGCCTTAAGATTTGGTATGTAGCATTGTCTAGTGGACCTTTACCAAGTTTGTTCAAATTATACACCTGGGGTCAAATTTGGCCCCACCCCGGGGTCTTTGGTTTTACATAGGCTTATATAGTGAAAACTTCGAAAATCTTCTTGTAGAAGGAGAAGTAATATTTTCAGTCCAAATAATCTGGAAATTTGTTAGAAAGGTTGTTTCTATGATTTCTAGCTGAAGTTCAAATATGGGTCATCTGGGTTCAAAAACTAGGTCACAGAGCCCAAAAATAGAAAAACCTTGTTAACACTCTAGAGGTTACATTTTCAGTCAAAATATCCCAGAAATTTGTCAGAAAGGTTGTTTTGATGATTTTTAGTTCAAGTTAAAAATTGGGTCATCTGGGGTCAAAACCAGGTCACAGAGTCCAAATATAGAAAAACCTTGTTAACACTCTAGAGGTAACATTTTCAATTCAAATAACCTGGAATCTGTCAGAAAAGTTGTTTCAATAATTTCTAGGTTAAATTTGAATATGGGTCATCTGAAATCAAAACCTAGGTCACAGAGCCCAGAAATAGAAAAAAAACTTGTTAATACTCTAGAAGATACTTTTCAGTCCAGATATTCTCTAAATTTGTCAGAAAGGATGTTTTAGTGATTTCTAGCTCAGATTCGAATAAAGGTCATCTGGGGTCAAAAACTAGGACACAGACCCCAAATATGGAAAAACCTTGTTAACACGCATTGAGGTAACATTTTCAGTTCAAACAACCTTGAACTTTGTCAGAAAGATTGTTTCAATAATTTCTAGGTCAAGTTCGAATATGGGTCATCTGGGGTCAATTAACCAGGTCCATAGCAACTTTGTTAAAAGCAGTGATATTCAGGTGAGTGATATAGGGCCATCATGGCCCTCTTGTTTTAGCTCACCTGAGCAAATGCTCAGGGTGAGCTATTGTGATCACTCTCCGGTGTCCGTCGTGAACATTTTACTTTAAATGACATCTCCTCCTAAACCACAAAGCTATTTTTAATCAAACTTTACAGAAATGTTCCTTATATTGCCCTTTTCTAAAATTGCTCAAACCATTCAGCTCCATTGCACATAAAGGCTGCAAAAGCTAAAAAAAATTCAAACAACATCTCCTCCTAAACAGCTGGGTGATTTTCCACCAAATTTCACAGAACTGTACCTTACATAGCTCTCTATTAAAATTGCTAAAATGGTTCTGCTGCATTGAAGAAAATGGCCACTAGAGCTAAAAATAGATTTTTATCAATATTTGGCTTCAAATGACATCTCTAAACTGCTGAGCCATTTTCTTTTAAACTTTACAGAAATTTTCCTGATTTTGCCTTTTTCTAAAATTGCTCAAATCATTCCACTTCTTTGCACATAAGGGCAGCAAAAGCTAAAAATAGAAAAAAAATCAAACAACATCTTCATCTAAACAGCAAGGTGATTTTCTACCAAATCCACAGAAATTCTGCTCCATTGAACAAAATGGCCACCAGAGCTAACAATAGATTTTCATCAATATTTGGCTTTGGATTTTTTTTGTATAAAATATGAGATCTTTGAAAATCTTCAATTAGAAAATGTAATGTTGCATCTGATGTTTGCTTAACAGTAGACTCCACAGCGAAAATACTCAGGTGATTGATCCAGGGCCATGATGGCCCTCTTGTTCTTATAGTAGCGTATAAATTTACAGCTTCATTGATAACGGCAAAATGACATCATCCTAAGCACAAAATTCATTCATAAAATGCGCCAAAATGGCGTCATTTTAAAGCATGTGACTTGTCTTACACGCTGCTTGTAAGATGAGTTTTTCTAGCACTGGTGTAAACAGTAGAAAATCCTGTCTGATATTCAAGAATAGGTTGGTCTATCCCTTCACATCTTTTTACTGTGTGTACTTGCTTGTGTGTAACTTTGATTCTATAATTTATGCTAATTTTGAATGAATGACCCCTATTGATTTTGGGATCAGTAGATCAAAGGTCAGGGTCACAGTGACCTTAACATTGATAACCATTAGGTCAAAGGTAAAAAATATTCAAAATTTGAAGCAGATCATTTAAGTTTAAAGCCTTAGGTTTCCTCCCTTATATCAAAAATGCATCATACTTAGAAGAAATACCCTTTGGGCATATAATGTTCCACCCAGCAGTGCTCTTGTTATAATATGTTTTATCCTATTTTTTCTTATATTCTAGGTTTGTGATCTTGAGTTTGACAGAAAAGACATCAATATGAACAAACTGGTTGCAACTACACTGGAATCCAAGTTTCATGTTTATGATACCAGAACTCTGCATCCTACAAAAGGTTTTGCCAGTGTTACAGAAAAGGTAGTCATATAGTAATGGTATACTTGATACATTGTACTTGTTACATGATTAGTTAGTGCAGTGGCTGGCACACTTGCTTTTCATCTGTGCAACTGTAGTACTATTCCTGATTTCGTAAATATTGGTGATGGTAGCCTGTTATAAAATCGAATAGATGTGTGATTCTCTAAGTGTTCAATGTTTCTTTCACAATAGGATCACTATATGAGCTATCGGTTAAAACATTGTGTAGTCAATAATTTGTTCTTTGCCATTTTGTTAACTAAGGTTATTATCGATTTTCTGACTTTATTCTGAAATAGTAACTAGTTACATCATGAGTTTAACCTCCAGTACAATCTGTTATTATGATAGTTATTAGTATGAATGCATTGGTTAAATGACCTTATATAAATTTCAGGCCCACAAGTCAACTGTTTGGGCAGTAAAACATTTACCTCAGAATAGGGATGTCTTCATGACATGTGGAGGAAATGGTACCGTCAATCTTTGGAAATAGTAAGTTGTAGTATAAAGTTGTTTTAACCTTTGAAATTACCAGTATGTTTCATGGTAATATGAAATGTTCAAATGAAGTCATAAGTGTCACATAAGATGCCCTTGTTATTGAAAGGTGTATTTCTAAATGGATAGAATGAAAGAAAAAAGTACAATACAGCAAAGGTTTTTCATCTCTTAGTTCACAAAGAAGGTAGTCAATTGAGATTGCTGATAGATTCCAGAAGAAATATTTTTTAACATAATTATAACATGTATTTTAGATTTGCCAATAAAAGTATTATGATGAATTTGAATGAAAAATAGCCATGTTGTGGTTGTCTTACTAAACAATATTTGGTTTATCAGTGGTTTAAGTATTTTTTCTGTATGTTAAAACAGTGTTAATTTGAAACGTTTAGGTAAACTGATATATATGTATGTGACTCATTATATTTGCACACTTGTTTTATTCTATTGAGCTAACTTTGTAAACCCTTTTTTTTTAATTTCATTTTAACATTAATAACAGTACTGTTAGAGGGTCTATGTAATGTGAACATTTAAAGAGGCTGAACTCCAGATTTGATATAATTTTTTTTTTTACTTTAATTAAATATCTAGATGCCGTGAGATTATAACAACATGATATTTTACTTCAAAACTGATTATAAAAGTCAAAATAGAACAAAAAAAATATATTCGCTTCAGCCGGATTTGAACTGTGGACCCTCATGTTAACAAAATATTAACAACGCTTTTACTGTCACCACTATCGCCGCATGTGAAATAACTATTGTTTACTTTAAATCTTATACAATATAGTTATACCGTCGCGTTACGGTATAGCACTATGAAAGGAAAAAAAACAATTTATAATGTGATTACCTGACTTATTTTTTGTCTGTTAGTCAGTTTTTAAGCATTAATCATAAATATCACAAGAAATTTATAATACAAGAAAACTTTCTTTATTGTGTCATCTGGAGCACAGCCCCTTTAAAGTGTTGTTGTTTCTTTTTTTATAGTAATTATCCAGTGAGTAGAGTGACCAAAGATAACAATGAGGTTGAGATGGGTGTACCAGGAACCGTAACTCTTGTTCAGAATACTGTATTATCTACACAACCAATCAGCTCATTCGACTGGAGCCCAGATAAAGAAGGACTTTGTGTGTGCACTTCATTTGATCAGATGCTTCGTGTTTGTATTGTGACTAAGTTAAAAACTTTGGGATGAAGTCTGTGTTTTTTTATCCAACATTCAAGAGATCAGACCCTTGTGATTTGAATTATTTCAGCTCTGTAGAAGACAGTTAATATATCAGGCCTCTGCTGATCCTGGGTACATAACAACTTGAAGATATCTTTTGGAAGCTGTTCTTTATTAACTGTTTTTTCAGTTAATTCCATCTCAGATTAACTGGTGTAATGACAGATATACATGTAAAACTTAACACTTCATTAAAAGCTTAAAATTGTACCAGTAAGTCACATAATGACCTTACGTAAAGGATTGTCAGCCAAAGAAAACTGCTGTGCCTTCTAACAATTTTTTGCTAATGAGCAAATCAGACGTAAAATTATTGTTATATGTAATTATGTCCTGTTATTTGGATATTATTAATGTGTTCAAGATTTATACATTCATCAGGTTTTTGGAGTGATTTATTGTTCATGAAAACCACGCATTAAATATTGTTGGTCTTGAAATTCATCTTTGTCATGAAAATAAAGAATTGTAAATGATCGTTGATGATAATCAATTAAATAATTGATTGTTAAGTGAAATATTATGTTCAAATGATCATTCATAAAACATACATTTGAAGACTCATTGTAAATGATTGTTCATGGTTTGTTCAGCTCTGTCAAAAAAACAATCTTCCTTGTTTAAAGGTGTGTTGTTATTTTGAGCTCACCTGAGCACAAAGTGCTCAGGGTGAGCTTTTCTGATCAGTCTTTGTCTGTTGTCCGTCCATCCGTTGTCAACTTTTCATTCAAACAACATCTCCTCTGAAACCAATGGGTCAAATTTAATGAAACTTGCCTGGAATGTTCCTTGCATGAAGCTCTACCAAGATTGTTCAAATGGTTATGGTCCATTGCATTTCTGGTTCACTGGAGCTGAAAATAGATTTTACAAGTTGGATCTTTAAAAAATCTTCTTCTCCGAAATCTTAAGGCCTGGAGCTTAGATATTTGGTATGAAGCATCATCTAGTGGACCTCTACTATGTTTGTTCAAATTATGACCCTGGGGTCAAAACTGACGCCACCCCAGGGGTCAGTTGATTTTACATAGATTTATATACGGAAAACCTAAAAATCTTCTTGTCAGAAACCACAAGGCCTAGAGTTTAGATATTTGGTGTGCAGCATTGTCAAGTGGACCTCTACCAAGTTTGTTCAAATCATGGCCCCTGGGTCAAAAATGGCCCAGCCCCAGAGGTCACATGTTTTACATAGAGTTATATATTGAAAACTCAAAAAAATCTTCTTGTCAGAAACCCCAAGGCCTAAAGTTTAGAAATTTGATGTGTAGCATTGTCTAGTGGACCTCTACTAATTTTGTTTAAATCATGACCCTGGGGTCAAAACTGGCCCTACCCGGGGGACGGGGGTGGGGGGAGGGGGATCATTTTATTTTACACAAGAACTTATATAGGGAAAACTTTTGAAAAAATCTGCTGCTCTGAAACACCAAGGGCTATACCTTCAATTGTTCATTATTATGTCTCCCAACCCCGCCCTTCTGATGAAGACATATTGTTTTTGCTCTGTCCATGGGTGTCTGTTTGTCTGTCTGTCTGTCACTCTTCGTTTTCTTTCAATAACTTGAGTACCAGTTGACCCAAGGCCTTCAAACTTTGCAGGGTTATTGCCCTTATTGAGCAGAAATAAACCCTTTTGTTTTTTGGGACAGTAGGTCAAAGGTCAAGGACAGAGGGACCTCTAGAGTGAAAACCGTTTCCACTCAGTAACAGGACTACCATTTCACCCAGAGCCTTCAAACATCATAGGATGATTGCTTTTACTAAATAGACTAACCATATTGTTTTTGGGGGCTAGTATTTCAAAGGACAAGGTCACAGGGACCTGTAGAGTGAAAAGTATTTCTGCAGAGTAACTGTAGTACCATTACACCCAGAGTCTTCAAACTTTATAGGATAATTGTATTAGAAAAACTCTATTGTTCTTATGGTCCATAGGTCAAAGGTTAAGTTCACAGGGACCTCTAGAGTGAAAACTGTTTCTGCTCAGTAACTGGAGTACCATTACACCCAGAACCTTCAAACTTCATAGGGTAATTATATTTGAAGAACCCTATTGCTTTTGGGGTCTGTAGGTCAAAGATCAAGTTCACTGGCACCTGTAGAATAAAAATATTTCGGCTAAAATATTTGAGTACCATTACACCCAGAGTCTGGAAACTTACTGCAAACTTATTCAAACTTGCAAACAACAAACACCCATAACAACCAATAACGATACTTGTTACATGAGCAATGAGACTCAGGTGAGTGATTTAGGGCCATCATGGCCCTCTTGTTTATGATTCAGCTATGCCTGACTTCTCTTAACTTTTTTATGACAGACTGAAAAACACCAAGGTTGGTTTTTCTAAAAATAACACCAGACAATGAAATTAAAGCTGAAACACTAGCATATAAAGAGCACAAGAAGAAATGTGCAAGAATTTGTCTATCCAGTGCCTCATTTGATTCAAACAAAACTGTCTGTGCAATTGTAAAGAGATTTGTCCTACAATTGATCAGTGATACCATATACTGTGTAATAGTGTGTACATTGTATGTATTTTATTATTAGAGTTATGGCCCTTGTACACTGCACTTTCATTCAGTGTCCTCAATCATTGTGTGATGTTTAAACAAGTTCCTTTCGAATAGTGATAGAGTTATGCTGTGGACAAAATTGTCATGGACAGACTGACAGACAGATGGAACCCCCTTTACCATATAATTTGTAGAGCTATTGCTAAATGCAGTTCATATCCCTATCTTGATGCTTAGCATGAATTAGGCTTGGTAGGATGGGAAATGTAGACCCATTGAAGACGGGACATTATGGGATCACCCATGGTGGACGGGCGGCGTCAAGATGTTTGCCCGGAGTATAACTCCTACATTATCAAAGCTATTGACTTGCCTTCATAGGTGGATAGATCTCATTGAGATGGAGTGCAGTGCACATGAACCATTACTCTGCACTTCATGATTTTGGAGTTATTCCCCTTTGTTTAATTTTTCTTGTAAGGAGCATAATTCCAACACTATCAGAGCTATTCACTGGAAACTTCGTAGGTGGATAGATCTCATTGAGGAGTGCAGTGCACAAAAAACAATCGCTCTGCACTTCATGATTTTGGAGTTATTCCCCTTTGTTTAATTTTCTCGTCCAGAGCATAACTTCAACATTATCAAAGCTATTGACTTGAAACTTCATAGATGGATAGGTCTCATTGAGATGGAGTGCAATGCACAAGAACCATCACTCTGCATTTCATGATTTTGGAGTTATTCTCCTTTGTTTAATTTTCTTTTTCAGAGCATAACTCATACGTTATCAAAGCTATTGACTTGAAACTTCACAGGTGGATAGATCTCATTGAGACGGAGTGCAGTGCACAAGAACCGTCCCTCTTCACTTCATGATTTTAGAGTTATTCCCCTTAGTTCAATTTTTGTCCTTGATGTTTGTCTGGACCATACTCCTACATTATTAAAGCTATTGACTTGAAACTTCATAGGTGGAAAGATGTTATTGAAACAAATTGCTCAGTTGAGGGGCGTTTTTTGCTGCGCTTTGCGGCGCTCTTGTATAAGTTAATATAAGTACTGATTCCAGAGATATTCAAGAAATATGTACATATTGTGATATTTTCTAAGTGAAAAAGGAACACAATTATGTCAAAATACAATCTTAGTTATCAAACTTTGCACAAGAGTTGTATTGTGATCTTTCATATACAAGGGCTATTCGGAAAGTTTGTAGACTTTTATCATAATTCGATCTATATTCGATCTATATTCAGTAATAATTAAAAGAATTTGCCCTAAACATAATTTGAGATATATATATGAACAATTTGACATAAAATTACGGTAAATATATAATACACAAATCCAGGATCTGTTAAATTTCTATAGCAACACATTGCTCTTAACCTGGAGCATGCCAATTTTAAAGGAAGCTTTTAAATGCTCAAGTCTGTAATACACAACTGCCATGGTTGATTTAACTTAAGTTCAATCACGCTAAACCGTTACCGGTATAATGTTAACATGATGACTTATGTGGCTACTTCCGTTATTGAAAAACAACAAAGCAAACAACACTGTTGATACTGACACAAGAAAGCAAATGACGTCAACAGGTGACATTGAAGTAAGGACTGTGATCAAGTTTTGCGAAGAATTAGACAAAACACCAACTGAGACGTTTAAAATGATTCAGTCATCCGGATCTGGGAATAAATGTTCAAGAGCACTTGTGTTCATGTGGCATGAATGATTTCGGGAAGGCAGGGAATCGATCAATGATGACAAAAGATGTGGAAGAAAATGAATTGTGAAGGTTTCAGTGAGTAAGAAAGTTAGAGTTGATAAGAGATGATCGAAGGCGCACAGTGCATGAAATAGCGTCAACCCATTTCCACTATGCATCCTATCTTAAAAGAACATGGAATGTCAAAAGTGTGCATGCATTGGGTACCTTGATTACTGACAGCGAGTAACAAGGAATGTTGAGTGATCTGTTCTACAGAGTTCGTCGATCGGTATGTAGAGCGTGTCATTCTCCACCAAAATCGCGCACTCTCAGTGCTACTGGAGATCAACCTTTTGGGATTCACCTTACTAAACCATCCTCCCTACAGTCCCGACCTTGCGCCAATGGACTTTCGGGTGTTCCCAGAATTGAAGGCTGGCCTATGCAGATACAGATTCCAATCAGCAGTAGAACTGCAATTACAGGCACAGAGAATTGTTGCTTCGTTCAGTGCCGACTGGTACAAGGACACATACACAAAATGGATTAGCAGACACAGGAAGTGTATCATGCTTCGAGGCTTTTATGTTGAGAAGCTGTAAAGATAACAACCTGTGGTGATGCTTTAATTTGTTTTGATGTGGCGATAACATGTTTTTCTTTACCGTGCTCCGGGTGTGATATATGTATGTAATAATATGTTCCATGTAAACTACACTATTATATGTATTTTGATTATTTTTACTCACTTTGGTGAGAATGTATTAAATTTTTATTTTCTGTAGTATGTATTATGTTTTCTTTCGTTATTACAAAAGTCTACAAACTTCCCAACAGCCCTCGTATATTTTAAGTTTCAAGTGAATATCTATACTGCTTTCAGTGATTTAAAAAAAAAAAAAAAAGACGGGACAAAGTCATCTCTACATAGCCCCCAAAACTATGTTTAATCAACTTACTTTCTGGTCAAATTGCAGTTTCTTATTAAAGATGTTTTTTACATATTCTTTTTTTATATATTCATTTTTTCTAGCAGAAACAGCAAACAAAATGGCCATCATAGCCTAATATAGCCTACCTGAGAACAATTGTAGATATTGTTAGATTTTTCCTTGCTGAAATACCAAAAGCAGAACATAGGTCAGCAAATCAAGGTTAAAATCCGTTTTCAAAACTGTCCATGTGTCTAAATTTCTTTTAATTAACGTATCTCGAATAAATATGATAAAGATCCACGAAAGGAACATTATTCTGAAATTATTTTGAAATCTAGCAGGTGGTTTATGAGGAGATTATCAAAGTTTTTCCTTATGGTTGCTGTGGCAACCAGAGCTCTGTATGGAAGCATTTAATTTTGACGAATTTGAAAAATAAGGACTGGTTGAGCAACATTCCTGTTCAGTTTGGTTAAAATCGGCCAAGTAGTTTAGGAGGCTAAGTCATAAAAAAAAATGTTGCAGATAAACGTCAGACAGTCACCCATCTGAACAGCCCACCTCTGAGCATTTAGAACTCAGGTCAGCTAAAAAATGATAATTGTGTACAGAGTGTCATCTGATTACTTAAAAAAGGAAACATCAGTAAAGAGAGAACGTGGATCTTTTCTCCTTTAATATCATTTTTTTTTACATCCATACCATTTCTATGTGAATAAAAGACACTGAAATGTATTTTTCTCCAAATGAATCAATTATATCTTTATGCAAACATACAATAAACAATGGATGTTGGTTGAGGGAAATGCAACAAGATTTTACTACACAGTATCATGCAATTTATAGTTCAGGAATAACACTAAGAGTAAGTTTAACAAAGAACACTCACACAATAAAGATTAACAATGTGAAGGTATTTATCACAGATAGCATATATAGATAATGTTTTTGTACAACTAGTCAATAATAAGTTCTGATAACTTTCTCTTACAACCTGTCGCAATATAACTGTAAAAACTGGAAAAAAATAATTGAATTCTGCAAATGTCTTTAAAATCAATTTTTCTCTAAAAATTCCTTAAACTGCCCAAACTGTCATTCTCTAGTCTACTTGTGGATTTTGTTGGAACAAATACTCTGCCTGGAATAGAAAAATGAAAACATGTATATACTCTTATTACCGTAAGGTTTAATTCTGCAATATACTGTGTGTGCATAAAATCATTAAATTTACAGAATATAAAATAGTTTAGCTACATGTACTCAATTTGCTAAGCACAAAATTGCTGTTACCCTTTTTCATTGCTAATAAACATGCACATAAAATACACAAGAGCAGTGGACAAAACTGCACCTTTGATTCACAATTAGAAAAGTTTGCATTGAATTGTTACATCATGTTAAAACAATGAAATATTACATCGCAATGCTTCACACACCGATATCAAATTTTGACTAATTAGCCTGTTTATCACATCATTATATAAAAAAAGCTACATTGAAAATCTTGATCATACAGATAGAAAATAGTTAACTGTAAGACACTGAAATGCCATCAGAAGTTGATAAGTGTGGTCAATTTCATTTAAACTCGCAGGATATCTTTATTTTTTTCAACTTAATAACCTCTTAAATTTACTTCTGGGGCAATGTTTACTACTGGAAATTTTATCACTTACAAGAAAATCTATAGCATCATCAGGTCTGGTTTTACAGCATTCAATGAGGCCCTGGGTGAGTGTTGGCATCACATGTTTCATCAGATAGTTCCTCAGGGGTATTGACTGGGCCTCCAGAAGCTCGTATTCCTCCCTCTTGACCTCATTCAGTCTCTGAGTCTATAAATAGAACAAAAGATATTAAAATAAAACGTGAAATATTTAAATATTGAAAATTTCTACCCAACTAATAGTACGTATTTCCACGAAAACCATTACTGACCCCAGACTGAAAACATAGGTATTATTTTTCAGACATCTAGCTGGGCTGGTTAAATGATTAAAATCATGAAGGGGAATTTGAAAATTATGAAGGACATGCAACATATATAATCAAGACTCCTCATAAATGATTACTGTCAGATCTTGCCAAATGAACTCATCTTGAATCCTGCATAACTCATATCTTTTCTGTGGACCAAACAGACCACATGACCTAGGAGGTAAGTGAATGGAAGGCCAAAACATTCTCTTACTAGTATCTGAAGAAACTCTACACAATAATTGCATAATTTGGAACTCTAGATTTAACACCATATTTTTCTCCTTACTTTTATTCTTGGTAAAATTTCATTTTACCATAGTATAATAATACAATATATATATAAAATATATAATATTTTTTCAAAAACGCAGACTAATTCACAGCAGAATAAATTGAATAACCAAACAATGATATTAATTTACTGGTATTCAAGCCAGGCTCTAATTCCATTTAAACTAGGGTTTAAACCTAATACAAACAAACCTACCCATTCTTCTTGTCTCTTCTTTCTCTCAGCAGCCTCCTCTGCTTCTTTCTCTCTCTCTCTTGTTTCTCCTCTGCTTCCTTTCTCTGTCTATCTTCTTCTTCCTGTATTCTCATCTGCTCTAACTCTTCAGGTGTCGGTCCTGAAACACAGAACATCAAAGCTCAAGACAGGAGTTTGTTTCTTTGTTCTGATGTATGTATTGTATAAACACAAGTGTTTTTCAAGAACATTAAGTCTCCATGGTCTAGTGGTTAAGCTGTCTGCTTATTGAGGTCAAAGGTTCAAGTCCCATCAGGGATTTGTTTTGAAGAGACAGGCTGGTGAGCTGCCAGCTGGAAGAATGGTTACTAACTGCCTGTCCACCTGGCATACAAAACTTAAAACAGATTCACTCTCAAAATACAACACATTTCTTTTCACTAATGGCAATTACGTAGTTGCTCCCATATGTATAAGCGGCCCGTGTTCACAAAAGAACAAGAAATGATTTTTTTTTAATCTGGGATACTTCCTTGTTTTTTTCCTTAAAGACCATAGAAAATTAAACTCCTCTGAAGGGTGTTGGTCAAATTTGCGCCAACAATAAAATGAAAATCTGCCATTTTTTTAGGCAAAGAGCAGTTGTGTTACGAACAATCAGAGCAATGAATATCTGTTTTATCTTTTAAAAAAAAAGTAAGTTGAAAATGAATGTACAGCATATTTATTCTAAATGAGTAAGATCATACCATAATTTCTGGCTTTTCCAATGACTTTCTTTATCTTTTCTACAGTATCTTTCATCATTGGGGAAGTGTCTTTAGTTACATCTGAAAAAAGGAAACAACAGTCAAATAAACGAAATGAAATTAAACAAAAAACATGACAGAGCAGATATGCCGTAACTGGTGATTTTGAATTTTACCACATCTAATGTAAATTTTAGGCAATGGTATGTGAAGAAATGAAAGGAAAACATAACAATGATGGAAAACGAAAACGAACCATGACACTGGCTTTTGAGTTTAAAATAAATCTGACCACATTTAAGCAATTCTGACCTATTTATCATAATTTTTTTAATGTACCTTAGATTTAAAATGATTTGTACTATTAGCTGGCCATCCAAGATAAAATTATGAATGTTTGTATAACTAACCAATAATTCAAAATGACCACTAATGCAGTGTTGGAGTTTCTTGATTTTCAACACTGATTTCTGAACAATGGAATATAATTTCATTCTCAAATGAGTTAAACATAAAACATATTAATTACATTGAATATATTAAAAAAGAATTTCAGAGTCTGAATATAAACAAACACTCTACCAATATCTTCTGGGTGGAACTCTAACTCATCAAAATAATTAAGAACAGTATCCTCTTCTGTGTTGGCTGCCCTGTAAGCTTCAAGTCTGCGAATCAACCCCTCCTCTGTGTTGTGTGTGTTCATCACCTGACTTTCAGGCAGGTTCATAATGCGTTGTTTCAAGAACTCATCATTTGCTTTGAGATTGACAACATATTCTGGCATTATGAGTTTGTTATAATTTGCCACCTTTGCTGACTCCTCGGGTTCTTCATCATCTTCAGCTGTAAATGAACAATCAGAACATAAGTCAACATAGTATTAAACCTATTGAATTTGGATTATCAAAATAATCTATTTTACTAATAACTTACTGGTACATAAACAGATTATCTTCACCAATATTCTCAATTTCTTGCCCTGAAGTCTTCAATACTTACATTTAAAGTGGGGCTTTGGTCTTACTGGCGATAAGCACACATATCCAGAAAAAACAGACATAATTGGAACCTATCATTATGCCTGTGTTTAAAAAAAAAATCTAATAACATTTAAAAACATGATCATCAAGATATTAATTACTTACAAATAAAAAGTTCCTTCGCCTGTTCAATTGTTTTTGGAAATCCGTCCAGAATAAAGCCTTGGTTTTGGCAGGGCATTGACAAAAGTTTATCTCTGAAAAACTTCAGTACGTATGTGTCTTCAATGCGGCCATTGTTATTTTCCTTGCCCTCATTGATTGCATCAAGTAACTCTTGGGCATCCTGTGCCTTTCCTTCATCCTCCTCTTGATCTTCTGAGTCAGCCCTTCGAGATGTTGTCGTCTGAAATCAAGCAATCACCAAAAGCTATACAGCCCATCTCAATTTCTTAATCATTTTCTCTTTTGTAATTTAATCTTGTTTTGGACAGAACAGATACATTATTTGGTTACTGAGAATAAACAGAATTATATGTGGCTGAGAAAAAAATATCCAGTTTTGAAAGAAACTGATAAACAGGACTTTTCTTCCTACTTGTTTTATTTAGATGTACAGATCATGCACTATGGCTAAAAGTAACAATCTTCCTACAATTTTCTACTGAAATGAAACTGGGATGATGTCATATATGCATGGCACTATACAAAGGGCTATTATGACTATTTCATGGCTACAAAAAAGACTTTTATGACCTAATGGAATAACATCATATCTGGATGGGCAATATAGCTTAAAACCTTAAAAATTATGGTCAAGTCAGGGCAGAAAATAAAGCCTATATCTGCAGAAATAATGTTGTTATTTGTTTTTTACCATTATTAAGACTGAAAAAGTCTTCAGAAAAAAGAGACATAAAGCGTTATATATACCAAGCTCTCCATGGCTTCTTCGATGACAGCCTTGATTGTGATATGGTGTAGTTTATAATGTTCACATAACTGTTTGGTCACAGTTGACTTTCCACTAGCTGGTGGTCCAAGCACACACACCCTCAATGGCTGAAAATCACAGAACAATGATTTTAATATAATTACAAGTTTTACTCAGACAAAAAAAGAACATTTTTCTAAAAATCTGAGTTAATCTGCTTTAATTTTTATCATCTGAATATCTTAAAATCATTTTATTTCACTCTGTGAACCTTATAATCCTGCTTGATTCTCTTATCATGTACCTTCTTACTGATACCAAAGAATAACATGAAAAAGGACGTGTCTTAATTTTTCACCAAAACAGGCAAGAAAGATTCTTTTTATAGATTCCTTATTCAATATACATACATGGAGATTTCTGGTGTCTTTATACTCTTTGATAATAGCCTGTATATTCTCAACTATTCCCGCCTCTGACACCCAGTTGATTCTCATGTTTTCTTTAACATTCACCGCATCCATACGGAGGTTTACCAACAACATATCAAAATCATTTTGCTACAAAAAATGAAATTAACAAATTTTGTTAATATGTTTTCACACAGTCACTGTAAAATACTCATATAATGTAGACTTTGCAAAACATAAATCATCTAAGTAGATGAAAAATTAATGATGCTGTTAAAAAATCATAAGGGAAATGTTTAGATATGATGGGAAAAAAGTATGTTAGCATGACAACCTTAAATGCTAGTTTATAAAGTAAAAGAAAAAATTCTTTAAAAAATCTTAATGAATTATACAGAAAAAAGCTGTAAAATTTTGATACATTTATCTTAAGAATAAATATTTAAGAAAAGTATATTTGAACAATTCTGTTATTCATAACTTTTAAAGAAGTGCACTCTACATGCATTTGAATCAAGCTTGTTGCTTTTCTACAGAGATTATCCAGAAGGCTATTTTTAAGAAAAAAATCTTGCCTAGAAATAACCATTTTTGTTCTTACTGGTTAAACATCATTGATTTAACCAATTTTTAATTAACACTTTCAGTAAATCTATACCTCTATTTCTTTGTTTAACAATGCCTCTTCCTTTGTGATACTTTTCACTCTATCTGTCCCAAGACTGCTACTGACAGACTAAAATAAAAAACACTGGAAATTGACATATGCCCCCGAAATGTAGCTTTGAATTGAAACTGGTGTAAATATTGAATATGCCTGTGGTAAAGAGTTCAGACAAAAAATAGAGCACAAACTGAAGGTAAATGGTAAAGTAATGTTTTTCTACTTCAGATTCTTATATATGAAGGTTGAAGACATAATTATTCAATGAAATAGAAAGCTGTGAGTTTGGTCTTGAATATGAACAATACTGTTTTATTCCCAACCCCTACTGGTGTTTTATATATAACAAGGCTTGGTGACAAACATTCTGGTTTCAATAAAATCCACCCAGCAGTTTTGGAGATGAAGCTTGGACAAGATTTTAATACAGAGGTTATAGTAAACAAGACCTGTCCGCAGACAGCAGGCTCCACTTTTCTCAGTGCTGGATAATGAATTATAAGCCAAGTCAAACAAGAGGCCCAAGTCAAAAAAATATTTGAGGGGGAGGGAGGGTAAGTACCTAGTCATATAAGATAAAAAAAATTTAGGGGGCGGGGGGTAACATGATGGGGAGGTAAGAGAGGGGGTCCCCATGCATTTGGGGGTCAAGTACCTATGTATTTAAAAAAAATAATGGAAACAAATTGGTTTATAAAAAAAGTTTATTTCAAAGCTTAAGAAGGTCTTTTCCAATATAGGAGAAAAAAGCATTTTTTTTATTTTTTTATTTTTGCCAGGGTGGGGGAGGGGGGAGGAGTAAAATAACTTCATTCCTACATATTTAAAAAAAAAAAACATTTTTTGGGGGGGGAGGTGGGGAGGGGGTAATGCCCAGGGGGAGGGGCGAGTCAAATTACTTCATACCTACATATTTTTTTTTAAATTCTTTTGGAGGTGGGGGGGAGGAGGGGGCAGGGTAATGCCCGGGGCTGGGGGGAGAGGGGGGAGTCAAGTCACTTCATACCTACATATTTAAAAGTCAAGTACCTATAAATAAAATAATTATTATGAAAAAAAATTATTGTTATATATATATATATTTTATATTATGTTAAAGTTTATTTCTAAGAAGGCTTAAGAAGTTTTTTCCTTATATATATAAGTATAAGCAAAATCAAGTGACCCCTGGGGTGGGGCTAATTTTGACCTCCAGGGACATGGGTACCAACAATCTTTGCAGGGTTTTTGCTGGTGATCAAGTATTCCAAGTTTTAATGGAATATCTTTGACACTTTTTGAGAAATGGATATTAACATAAAGGTTAACCAAGAAATTCTGAGTTGAAAAAAGGGGCATAACTTTGCAAAAATAAATTTGAGGGTTATATGCCCTTGAAAAATGGTGTCGCATTTTAAAAGTAAACATGTATTCCTAATTTGAAGTAAATGGCTTTGATAGTTTCTGAGAAATGGACCTAAACAAAAAGGTTAACTGACGCCAACGAGGGGGTCATGACAATAGCTCCACTTTTTTCTTCGAAAAGTGGAGCTAAAAATGACAAAGGGCCCATAACACTGCCAAAAATAATCCGACAAGAAACTCCTGACGATATGCACAGCTAAGTTTGGTGACAAACATTTCTGTGTAGTTTCAAGGAAATCCTCCAGTGGTTTTGGAGATGATGCATGGACAAGATTTTAATATAGAAGTTAGAGTAAAAAGTGACTAAGTGCCCATAACTCTGCCAAAAATAATCGGAGCAGAAACTCCTGAAGACATGCACAACAAGGCTTGGTGACAAACATTCCTGTGAAATTTCAATGAAATCCTCGAAGCGGTTTTGGAGGTGAAGTGTGGACAAGATTTTAATTTAGAAAATATAGTAAAAAATGACTAAGGGCCCATAACTCTGCCAAAAATAATCCGAGCAGAAACTCCTGACAATATGCACAACTAGGCTTGGTAACAAACATTCCTGTGAAGTTTCAATGAAATTCTCTAAGCGGTTTTGGAGATGAAGTGTGGACAAGACTTTAATATAGAAGTTAGAGTAAAAAAAACGCCTTCATTCCATGAAACTTAAAATACTTCAAAATTTATTGTCTTAGAATGTAAAAGAAAAGCTTAGAAGTCAAACAAAATATCATTTATATCACACACATGTAATACAGAATGTACCTTTGTCTTACAAAGTATATTCTAAGCTCTCTTCAAGCAAACATCTTCTCAAATAAAATGTACAGTTATCATGTAATGCTTGTATCTATTAACATACTATCACTGAAAGACTAACTGATTCAAATGCATAAACTAAAACTTACACTTGAGCAAAGTTATTCCCCTTATTAAACTGAAAAGTAGTATGGTTAACTGAAATGGCTGAAAAATTAACATTATGAAATAGCAGAATTCTTGTGTTACCTTGACTATTTCCTCTAATGTATTGTTTGAGTCGTCTTTTGCAATCAAGTAGCGGACTTTAGGCCTGCTGTCAGCAATGTTCTGAATGACACTGTAAATTATCACAAACATTGTTGATTATTTCTAGTTGGCAGCTTAAGTTTCAATTAGTTCAAAGGTTGATTTAAATGAACTATTAATTCAACATTGCTTACTCATATTTTAATTAAGAAATAATAAATAAGTTCCTATATTTTATCGGTGAATAAAATATGGGGGGAGTTCGGATGCGTAGGAAATTAAATAACGAATGCGAAGCATGAGTGATTTAATTTTCAGCATCCGAACGATGGCCCATATTTTATTTACCGATAAAATATGGAAATGTATTTATTATTTCAATTCTAATCACGAAAGAATTTGAACTATATTTTCTGTTCATCAATCTTCAGTTGCGGACATTTGGTTCCTTGCCGTTGCCCAATGGTGAAAGTGTGGTGAATGCAGTTTCTGTTTATCTTTAGTTTAGCATCACAGTTACAACTGCATGGGTAACAATTTTCTAGACTCTTACTCTTTGAAATCACAACTAAGAACAGTATGTTGCGTCAAAAATGCTATTAAATTAAACATATAGATCTATACAAAGAATGACCACTCGAGATATCTCATGACGTCATTTTACTAATGAGACATATATTATGTTGTTATAACGTTTGGCGCACTTTTTGCATTTTTTGGTATTCAATGTAAATATTGTTATTTTTATTTAATTAACAAGCAAAGATTGCGATGCATGCTTTGGAATGTAATAACTGACTGTAAAGCTGACAGTTTAGACCAGTTACTTGCCTAAAACAAAAAATTAAACAAAAACAATGGAGAAAAATCTTTTTATGCATAACATGGGAGGAAATCATAACAGCCACATATATTTTATCGCTATGATAAAGTATAGCTGGTTTCCCTATATGATCATATAGGAAACTGTTTCATATTGTGTTAGAATAATCCTTTCAAAAGGATACTCTGCTTGTATGTCACTTGATAAATGCAATAATTAAATTCCAACTTGTATGCTCGTACCATCCAAGCATTCTATGCCAACAAAAATAATGCTGAGGCACAGGAAATAAGTGCCTCCAATTAGACATTACACCTTCACATTTTTTTCATATTTACAGAACAAAACAGCACAAAATGCCTATTACTGGTATCCTAGATAGCAGAAAATGTTTTTTCAACCCAGTAGTCTTATCAGTGAAAAAGTTGTGTGTTCATGATGAAGAATTAGTAAGTGCCTGTAATAGACTTTGATAAATAGATTTTAACCCTAGATGCAGTAACAGATTTGGTTTATTACAGTGTTACTTACCCTGCCAGGTCTTTGATGTGGATTGTTGGGACAACATTCTGTCCATTTCCAAAACAAAGCAATTCTGGGGCATTGTGCCAGGCAGACTGAAAGGTGCATGAATTATTATTGTTTATTGTAGATATGATAGAGAGAATAAACACATTATATAACGTTTTACATTGCTTAAGGTCAACAAATCTGAAAGCTAAAACAGACTACCTGTGCTGCCTCTGATGTCAGTGTTGGAAACATTTGTAAAGTGTACAATATTCCTTCAGAAGTGTTTAACAAAAGAACAATTCAAGCTGACAAAATAGAGTTGCATAATTATGTATTATACAGAGAATAATAAGATTTGTCTATGTTTATCAGCTGGCCAAGTTCTTGCCCTTTCCTTAATAATACAGATACCTCAAAATAACCACACTAGTGCATATTGCCAAATTCTGTCCCAGAACTGTTCATAACATTAAATTGGAACAGTGTTTTTTGAGTGATCAGTAACTTGTCGTCAGTACTATATTCGTTTTGACACTCTTATTGAATGCTGTTTACAATCCATAACAATATTGGGCAATGAAAGAGTAGATGATAAAAGAAAACAATTTAGTTTCTTTCAGGCAATCAGTCTGCATAATTAAACAACCTGACTAGCTCTGAAACTCAGCCATTTCTTCCTGTAAAGGAAACTAAAATATAGTATTTCTGAAAATATGTCTCTATTTCAAAGTTACGCATAACAAAAAGTAATACCTTGAACAGATAGTGAAAGATTTGTTCCTCAGCACCGTAAGAAAGACCAGAGGCCACAACATACGTCACCAATTTGCTCTTAGTTCTGAAAGTTACAAAATAAGAACGAAAATAACATTCCCTCACCAAATACAATTCTATGTTTTATCATATTCAATAATGATATGTCAAGCATAAAAAACTATAAGTTGATCTGTGGTAAATCAAAAACAATTGCTTCTCTAACACACAGAACCACAAAAATCACCAGCAGCTTGGCCTTAAATTAATAGTCTCACAGTCTCAGGTTTAAACAAATCAGCAGCTGCTTCATTTGAAAAAAAAAAGAGACATTTTTGTTTGTGTGTTTAATAAACATCAACAAATGACTGTTGTTTGTCAATTGCCCTAACACAAGAAAGTTTATGACAGTACTTGACTTAGCAATAATTTATATTCATCAGCTATTCTTAGTTATATGACCAAGTACACACAGAAACAACACAAAATATATATAAAATAAAAGACTATGTAAACTGTAATATAAGTTATATAACTATAAATAATCTACAACATATTAAGGTCATTCTTCAAACAGATTATTTTAAAAGCTACATCTATTATTACTGATTTGAAAAAAAGTTATATACATGTACATATCTTATCAATGCTGTTTAACATCTACTAATTGTCCAAATTGACACATGCTTTTTTTTAATGGTAAGGGCTATACATTACTAGCCAAATTTGGTAAAATAGATATCAAGTGCACACATGTGCTCGTAATATTATGACTGAGTACCAAATGGTGCAGACTAAGACATGATAAAAGTATTGTTTTATAGTATCCTGCCCCACTGCAAAAGAAGCATACATGATTTATAAAGATTAACAGATCAACTGTTTTTGTTTTTCTTTTCTTATCCCATACAATAAATTTACTCTACAATATTTGACACTTTAAACTATAGTGAATATATAAACATGCTGTAATTTTTTAGACAATATATATTGCTTACAATGTAATCTTCAACCGGTGTTGAAGATGAACTACTCCCATCCTGTTGTTTAAGTATTATTTTATTTATTTATTTATTTATTTTTGTACTAATCATGTGCAATACATAAGACTCCTGTACTAAGTCTATATTTATATAACTGAATGTTAATTCAAAACACATTCAATTGTAAAACATACAAGATCATCAAACAAAAAAGACAAATTAAGTAAGAATGGAAAAAAAAAGTTTTAACTGTTTGTCTATCAAACAAATTGCATCAAATTACAGAAACAATTCTTCTAGTTTGATTGTAAAAGCAGACGGGGACAAGTTACAATTACTATTTTTTGCAATGTAACTTGTACATGTACAATGTCATAGTCATTTCTACATGTCTGTTACCTTAAACAAATGTTCTGTCATCTAACATCAAACAGATCCAATGATAAACACAGTTGAGGCTCTGATTATTCTGAAGAAAAACATGAAACTTAAGCTAATGACACAGAAGACACTCACAGTTTTTCCAAGCTTGATCACAGTTTTCTCGGCACTAATGTGTTCCTTGAAGTTTGGATGTGGCTTTCTTCGCCTGTAGTCATCCTCTGTAAACGGAATCTCAGGATCATCCTAGGGAAAAATAGGCTCATAAAAGAAAGATGCTAATATGCGAGGATATCACAATAATTTTCTACCTTAACAGCTTCAAAGACACATAAACACTAAACATAAACAGCGGAAAAGGAGAAGTTTACATATAGATATCCAAGTACAATTCTATAAAAAGTCAATATAAATAAAAAAGGTTCTACCATAGTATTTTACAGGGCCATGGTTGTCAAGAAAGTTAAGTTTATATAACATTGCTCAAATTTTATTTCATTTAATACCTCGTACAAAAAACAGATATAGAAGTAATTCAGAGTTTAAAGATAAAAGTGTCAAACAACTTTACAGAAAATTCTATGGTGAGCTGCTTCTATCATATGAATGACATACAGGATGAAAAATACTACCCATTTAGATGTACCTCATCAGCAAGCTTTCAACTGTGACCACCATAAAAAAAATGAAATGCAGGAAGAATCTAATAATAAATTTTCCAGATATCAGGTTTCTGAAAACTTGTGCAGTCAAATCATGATAAGTACTGTATGCTAGTCTGTCAGTGAGTTTTCAACTAAAACCCACATAAATGCAAAATGTAATACCTAAACTGAATGAAAACTGAGCATATTTTACAAGTTCATAAGGGTAAGGGAAAAAAATATGATCTGCATTTCTTTGACATTGCTCCACTGAGTATACCTTCAAACTGTTATGTTCAAGTTGCAAACCAATTAAATCAGGAACACATATGCAATTTGAAAAAAAATAACAAAATTTGGAAAAATGCAGATTGAATAATGCAGGTAGGCAGAAAGTATTAAGAATCAACATACAGGGTCCAATGGTTTGCTTTTTGCCCAGGTCATCACTGTGGAGATGAGGATAAACATTTTTGGCTTCTCTATCTTGTCAAGATCAGAGTGCAGCTCTGAAAGGAAAAATATGTATTATTGTACTTCAAAAAAAACATGATTTAACAAAAGAGGCATTGAATAACACATTAAATTATTCTTTGATAGTAATTTGTATTCATATATATTGATTAATACCTAGACTGCTATTGTTATTAATACCACTATAACTGAATCGACTAGAAGATCAATTATTAATCTACTAAAACATGATGTTTTGAGTTTGAGAGAAAAAGAGAATGATACTTAGACTAACAATTATGAACAAATTAAGTTTTTTTAAAAAGCATCAGAAAGTATGAAGTAGTTAAATTAGATACCTGATACTGCCCAAACAGCTTCATCTATCTGATCTGGATCCTCAGTGATATCGTACACAATTACATCACATTCAACAAGGAACTCATACAACTGATCTTTGTTGTCAAACTGTATCATATATATGTATAAATTAGAAAATTCTATTTTAATATTAACAAAAGGAATACTTCTTAAATTTCTGAGAATGTACTTTTTTGTATGTTTTTGTTATATATAGAATATGGAGCATATATATCATTAGCTTGATTTCCAAGAAATTTTGTGTTCATGAGATGTTTACAACAAACTAATAAACAAACTGAATAAACAATAACAAATTTATGCCAACTATATGGATCTTATTATTAGTTCTTAGTTCAATGACAGCAAGTCAGTGTGAAATGAAAGAGAATTTTCAACTCCTAATGCATCTCGTTATTAATTAAAGACGTCTATTCAATTATGAAATTTTTCTTACATTCACAAGCTCTTTCACATAATCTGGTTTCTTCACATTTGGTCCCTTCTCCTTGGTAGTGCCAACGATCTCATAACATCCCTCTTTGGGTGGGGGAATGAAACTATCTGTGGATTTGGCATCATCTTCTTCCTCAGGTTCTTCCAGTGATGCCCCAACAACACAACGGGATAAATACTACAAAATAATAGCACATAAAGTATCTCAACGGGCTCACACGATTGTTTTCAAATAGTACTAACTGTAGTTGTTCCGTAAATTGTTTCAACTCTGGGGGAAAAAATACAGTCGCGAAATATAGTGGCATACAGTATGGATATATTTCCTTCATTGTATAATGCATAGATTTTTTTAAATATGCTTGACATTGAATGAAAATAAAAGTTTACCTTTGCTAAATTTTTTCCTTGAAACCCATCAACTTGATTTACAAATAGCCGTTTACTTTTTGCTTTATCTCCGTCGTCTTGTGTGCTCGCCATCTTACTTGTTTACGTACTGTTGCTAAGGAAATTTCGGTAAATTCCGTAAGGGACGTAAAGGAACGAACACTCGATCTGCGTGAAGGAAACGTTTAGACGCTCGTTTCATCATGGCTGACAAAACTTTGCAAAGTTTTGTAAACCAAAGTAAATTGAGACTTTCGTGAATCTGAGAGCACCTGACCGAAAAATGTCCCAAATACACGGTCTACCTCCTTTGCCTCAATGTTTTGACGGCTTGATAAAAGTCGAAAGAACTGTGTCAGAGACAAGCCAAGGCGAAATTCATGAAGGAACTAGCCATTGCTTGAACATTTTAGATAAAAATCAAAATGAGAGTTTAGGCAGCGCCAAAGATATACCAGAATGTACTTCTGCTGATGATGACGATAACGTAATGGAAGATCCTGACTTGCCTGGTGTTAATGAAACCCCCTTTAGTAAACTGAACACAGCTTTAAAGCGACTCAAAACTGAAATGGTAACATTAAATAAGCTCTGTATTCTACTTAGTTTCTCTCAACATCTTATCACTGATTATGATAAATATTTCGGGGACATGTGTTAAAAATACATATAGTTATATACAGTTTTGCTAATACTGAAAACACTTTTAAGAAAAACGATACTAGTCAAGTAAGCATTGTATTTGGTATTGAGATTCAAAACCATGCACTGACTATTAAAAATTGTGTCTGCATGATACTAAGTTTAGCCATAATTTGAAATTTACAATTGATGATCTTCTGATTAGCACAGAAGTTAACACATTCAATTCGGTTTACAGTAAATTCTTGAATCTTTTACAGAAACCTGTCTGAATCAACTCTCCTATTACAGTATTACTTGAATAAACAACCTATTGTCAGCGGGATTTTTTTACATTGAATATTGCAAGGGAACTGATGGGTCTTGATGGCTAAGTGGTCAGTGCCACTTATTTCAAAAAAAGAAGAAAAAAAAACAAGTTTCCTTCTATCAGTCAGAGCACAAAAGAATAATCTTGGACAAAATGCAGCTTGCCTTAGTTCACCCAGCTGTGAATGGGTATATTTTACTGGCTCTTCTTCTTTGTCTGTGTCCCTGAAAGGCATTGACAATCGCAGTAGCAGCCTGGGCATTCAGGACTCTGTTCTATAGCCCGTAGGATTCTGGTTTCTGTGAAGAGAATTGGAATTATGGTCACTGTATGTTCTAAAAGTTACATTTTTTTTTTGGTTGATTTGTAGTTTCTGATAATGATAATCCAGCATGTTCAGTTGACATACCTTATTTATTTATCAGGTTTTCAATATGCAAAGTATTGTCATCTAAAATTGCATTCATTGTTTTTAGCTCACCTGTCACATAGTGACAGAGTGAGCTTTTCTGATCACCTTTTGTCCGTCGTCCGTCCGTCCACAATTAGTTTGTTAACACTCTAGTGGTCACATTTTTGCCTCAATTGTCATGAAACTTGGTCAAGATGTTTGTCTCATTAATATCTCGGACGAGTTCGAACGAGTTATCAGGGTTGGAAAACTAGGTCACAGAGCCCAAATATAGAAAAAGCTTGTTAACACTCTAGAGGCTACTTTTTCAGTCCAAATACCTGGAAATTTGTCAAAAAAGGTTCTATCGATGGTTTCTAGCTCAGGTTTAAATATGGGTCATCTGGGTTCAATAACTAGGTCACGGAGCCCAAAATTAGAAAAATCTTGTTAACACTCTAGAGGTTACATTTTCAGTCCAAATAATCTGGAAATTTGTCAGAAAGGTTGCTTTAACGATTTCTAGGTCTAGTTTAAATATGGGTCATCTGGGGTCAAAAACTAGGTCACAGAGCCCAAATATTGGAAAACCTTGTTAACACTCTAAAGGTAACATTTTTACACCAAACAATCTCGGAATTTGTCAGGAAGGTTGCTTCTATGATTTCTAGCTCAAGTTTGAATACAGGTCATCTGGGTTCAAAAACTAGGTCACAGAGCCCAAAAATAGAAACATCTTGTTAACACTCTAGAGGTTACATTTTCAGCCCAAATAATCTGGAAATTTGTCAGAAAGGTTGCTTCAAAGATTTCTAGCACAAATTCAAATATGGGTCATCTTGGTTCAAAAACTAGGTCACAGTGCCCAAAAATATAAAAATCTTGTTAACACTCTAGAGGTTACATTTTCAGCCCAAATAATCAGGAAATTTGTCAGAAAGGTTGCCTTGAAGATTTCTAGATCAAGTTCGATTATGGGTCATCTGGAGTTGAAACATCTAGGTCACAGAGCCCAAATATGGAAATATGTACTTTTTAACACTCCAGAGGTTACATTTTCAGTCCAAATATCCTGGAAATTTGTCAGACAGGTTTTTTTGATGATTTCTACATGTAGCTCAAGTTGGAGTATGGGTCATCTTAGGTCAAAAACTAGGTCACAGAGCCCAAATATGGAAAAACCTTGTTAACACTCTAGAGGTAACATTTTAATTCCAAATAACCTGGAAATTTGTCAGAAAGCTTAATTCTATGGTTTCTAGCTCAAGTTTGAATATGGGTAATCTGGAGTTGAAACATCTAGGTCACAGAGCCCAAATATCGAAAAACCTTGTTAACACTCTAGAGGCTACTTTTTCAGTCCAAATATCCTGGAAATTTGTCAGAAAGGTTGTTTTGATGATTTGTAGCTCAAGTTTGGATATGGGACATCTAGGTTAAAAAACTAGGTCATAGAGCCCAAATATGGAAAAACCTTGTTAACACTCTAGAGGTAACATTTTCAGTACAAATAACCTTGAAATTTGTCAAAGAAATTGTTTCAATAATTTCTAGGTCAAGTTTGAATATGGGTCATCTGGGGTCAATTAACCAGGTCCATAGCAACTTTGTTAAAAGCAGTCATACTCAGGTGAGCGATACAGGGCCATCATGGCCCTCTTGTTGCATTTGTTTTTAGGTTAGAATTCAGTTGAATTATCTACATACAGATTGTTAAGAGTTTAAATTTCTTTGATTTTAGGCTGGACTACGCAAGTTAGATGTGACATTGCTTTATCAGCTGTGGACATTACATGAGGCAATTCAAGAGTACAAAGCTGTCATGCAGGATCAGTATTCAGATCTGGGTTCTGAATATTCATGGGGTGGTCTCAGCAGTCGGGCTTGTTCTATCACAAGTATAGACTCCTGTGACTTCAACGATGATTTTAGACTTCAGTCGGACCCCTCGATTATTGACTCTTTGCAAGGAAGCACAACAAGTTTAATCCAACAAATAGAAGAGCTGAAAGTACGAGCAGAAACAGAGTTCTAATTGTAGCATTTACTCACCTTTATGGTTGTAGTTTTACAAGGGTTGCTAGAATCTGACTTTTTTCATTTCTAATCAACTACAACAGTATTTTTGTATACTTTCAAGATATTTTTCGTATATTACTTATTTAAAGTTTAATTAGGTGCATTTCTATCAAGCCTTTAGGAAAAGATATTCTATTTAGCTTAAATTTCATTAATACTTTTAGGAATGACAATTTGACCAAATGTTAGAAATAAATAGCCATTTTTCAAATAAGATAACTGAAGTGAAATGTTCCTTAAGTACAGCTATATTTTTGTCTGGACAATTATTGTTTCTAGATGCTTCAAACTCTTTTTTTTCTGATTTACAAAGAAATATTTGAGAGCTAAGATGTAATAAACTTAAATGACATAAGTTCCTCCATCAGAAAAGCTGCATTTCTGCTGGTGGTTTTCACTGATTTAGTGCAGCAGGTTTTTTGTTTTTTTTTGACAGTTGTTCAATGTTTACGAACAAACCAGTGTTATGTTATTGCTGTGATAGCATTTTATTGTCTTCCTTGCATTTTAATGAGTTTTATATTTTTGACATTAAATGATATTATTTGTTAGAGACCAGTGTTGTCATTCATATAATTGAACAAAATTTTGTATTTATTTTTTTATTCTTCTTTTCAAACTAACACATTTCCTACATGGATTGCTTATAGATCTGAATGTTACAATTGTTGTATTTCAGTTTCAATTTATTTTTTTCATTTCTCATTTTGTCTTAGATAAAATGAGAGAAGTTGTTAAAAAAATAATAATTTGAGTCCACTACCAACAAGTTTGAACTATGCCTAATATTCAGTTATGTTGCTATGAATGCATTACGGATATTGAATGTGTCCTTTGTACTCTTTTGATAACTTGACCTCATTTATAGATGTATTAGTTTATTTACAAGTTACACAGTGTGACAAAATACTAAAATATTTACAGATTACTATACAGATGTTTTCTGTCCTCTTAATTCTACAGTTTAGTTAAAACTTATTTTACTCAGCTGCAGTTAACGAATAATGCTTACTTTTCATTTGTGTTTCATGTATTTCATAACTAGCATTTTTAAATTCACATTTGTATTGATAAGTTAAATCATGTCCTTACTGTTATGTTTGACGTGAACAAATATTATTATGAATTTACTGGACCAGTTTTTTGGTTGTTTTTTTTTCTTTCTTTTTCATTGCACTTCATTGAAGACTTTGAAGTTTTATATTTATTTCATTACTTTTATCACCTAAACTAAATTTAGGTGTCTCCATGAGAAGAAAAAAATATGTTTAGAACTTGCTTTTTCTTTAGAAGGATATCATGTGAAAACTATGGTGTTTTCAACATAATATAAATAAAAATTATGATTTGTATGGTAGCTCTTATACCTTATAGAAAAAATAGTCCACTATTCCCTGCCCATGAAATAGAATTGGAACCAACTTAACTGAATGAATATAAGGGTCCATTTTTTAAAAAATCAGCATTGTCAGGAGGTTTACTTGTATCTCTAACTCTGTCATTGTCCTTTAGAAGAGACGAATGTTTCATAGAATTTGAAAGCGCTTATTTTTTCAATAAAATTTCATCTCTTGCCAGTATTTTGACATCTTAGAATACAGTTTACTTGGAAATAGATTGCTGGGAAAGTTTGACTTCATATATTGTTCAGCAGAACTGTAAAATATTAACTTTACTTGTAATCTTCTTTGTTGAATAAGAGATGTAATAGACCTTAAACATTGTTCAAATGGTGTATATCTAGAATATTTGGTGACAAAAATACTGGTAACGTCATGTTGTAACTTCATGTTGTAACAGACCAGAATCTGCAACAGAATGATAATTATTTGCTGTTTTAACCTTTTTCTGCTTGCTTTTTTTTTAATGAATTTTTGTGCCATTATAAATCTTTTGTCTCAGTAAAAACTGGTATTTTGGAAACATGGAATTTTAGAATTCTACAAGATTGGAAACAGTAATTCGTTGTGATTGGAGAAAGACAACCTCCCCCACATCCCTTGGGAAATAGAAATGTGTTGGCATTCTGTGTTGTCTAGTCAAACATTGTGGTCATCACTTGTGTTCAGTCTTTGTACTGGTACTGGAGAAGTTAGTTAAATATTATTATATAGGAATTCTGCATTTATCTTTTTTTGCCCCACTAAGAGAGACAGGCATATATGTGACTTAAGATTGCAGGGGGTTCCCAACCGTAGGGGTATTGATAATCTCACAAGGCATTTTAAGACTGACCACCAGGATTTAGACAAAATACTTTACTCCATGGGTGGGATCTGCAGATTATCTAATTGAATTAATCCTTCACCAATCCAGTAGGGCAATATACTCGTAGGAACATTTATCTACTTTGTGTTTATTGTTGTAAAATAGTCAAATGTTATACTTTTTCTTATAGCATAAATATGCTAAATTTCTTTGTAGCTCTGTCCCAGTATTTTTTAGTGTACAGGAAAATATTCTTACATAGTATTTCCTAATTTACTTATCTTATTAAAAACATATCAGTATAAATTATGTACATAGGGAAAGAGGTTATGTAGAAGTCTCATGAAATTGTTTATATAATGGGTTTTTTATAATGGCAAAGGGAAACTAAGTTATTAGAGTGTATTTAAAGACAGGTTGTTGCATGTTACCTTATAAACATATAATTAACAGGGTATATAATAGTCATGTCTCAAAACTTTGTGCATATCTGTAGGCAGATGATCTGACAAATATAATTAGATCTGAAAATAGCTTATAATGTAACTATTGTTATATAATTTTACACTTTTCATGCCACATATCATTATTATAATCTATTACAAGACAGACTTGATATATCAAAGTTACATCGAAAATACTGCAAGTTGTCACATTTTAAGGTATGTGTATTGATGAGTGAAGACATTACTGTGTATTTATTTATTTTGCTCAGTATTTTCTTTTTTTTAAATAATTTTAATAGGATACTTAGCATTACATAATCACAACTTGAACAGGTGGTGCTATTTCATTTTAATTTACTGTGGTGAAAGAGTACGTATGAAGTTATTCAAATGTACTGATAAATCATTCTTTTAACAGAAAGCTCACAAACTTGTATAAGTGAAATTATATAAAACAAAAACACATAATTCCTATTCAGACAGATAATTGTTTGTTTCTTTCATGCTGAAAAGAAAATTTATAAGATATTTCATTCTGACTATTTTGCTAGTAAAATTCATGACTTGCAACACATTTTATAATATACTGGTGACCCATTACAGCTTTTCAGCAGAAAAAAAAACCCTAATTTACAGAATTTGTAATATATATTACTTCCTGTTGATAACAGTTTTCTAAAAAAACATTAGAAAAAACTGAAATGAATAGATATTTTGCGTACATAAGGTCATAAATTTACACAGGTAGTTTGCAGTTATATTAATTTATCCCATGTTGTTTATATAGGGTTACTTTTAGTATATAGGATGTATAGCATAGGTATTCTGCCACACTTTTCCCCTGACAGTTTTCTTGTTTTACTTGTTTGTGATTATTATTTTCCTTCATGTACACATTAAATGTTTTAGGGATTTGTTACTGGTACTTCTAGTTGATAACAGTTCCTTTTCTTCTTAAAAGATAGTCTAACTATCATTATACCCCCAGATAGAATATCTAGGGGCTATATTGGATTCATGTGCATTGGTCAGTCCATCATGCATAGACAAAATTTGTCCAGACTATTTCTCTTATTTTAATAATACTTTGCAAGAACCCTAAGTACCAAGTATAGTTATGCATGTTGTTGCCACGTTCCACTGCCATGATTTTTCACTGAGTTATGGGCCTTCGATTCTTTTTCTTAATATGTAAATTCGTCCATGGCTATTTTCTCAGCAAGTATTTGTCAGACTTTAATATACTTTGCAAGAATCATAAGTACCAATGCTGCTTGTGCATTCAATTGTTCTGTTACAGTCCAATGAATTTTCACTGAGTTGTAGCCCTTTGATTTTTTTTACATATAAAAGATGAAAAGTTTTTCCAGTGTAAATTTGTCTGTGCTTTTTTCAGCAGTTATCAAGTTGGAGTATATTCAAAATTAGTACTTAGCCCAGTTTTGCATGTCCTCATCTTGTGGTGTTTGTATTGATTTCTGCTGATTATTTTACAGGATGGTAGTTTTGTGTGTTAATCCGTATGGCTGACTTATACAGCTGAATTAACTTTCCACAGAAGTTTTAGTTTAGAAAATTTCCAGCCAAATTTTTTTTCATATTATGGCAGACAAACTATAAATGTAGAAACTGCTTTGTCAAGGCAGTATCTAGGGGTATTTATCACCTTTAGTGATAGCTCTTGTTTTGTGTGGTTCAGCAAGTTCAGAGGTCAAGTAATGACCAATGCCATAATCTTAAAGATATTTGTATTTTAACAAAGTAGCATTACCTAAGCTCTAAGGTTCCAACTGTTTACATTTCTGTCCTGTTGAGATGCACATGATTGACAAGTTTCATTCATCTTGCCAAATCTGGAAGAGTTATGCACCCTTATATAAATGAGGTTAAATGTTTGCATTTTATCATTTCATTTAAAATTGTAGATGACCAGTTGAAAATCCAGTCTGTTATTTTCATGGTAGTAAATTAACTCCAATTTGATTTAAATGAGACAGGCATTTTTTTACCAACCAGTCTTTAGTTAATACTCTGTAAGTTGATCCGTAACAGTTAAAAGTGAAATCCACATGACAATGTCTTATGTATTTGTCTGTGTCAACAATGGTTTTCAGAATGAGATAAATCATTTTGAGTACTCAAGTCTAGTATGTTCATTTACCTGTCAGTCTATCATAAGAAGGTGGATTTATGTATATTTACAAACATATATATATCATATATATCATAATTGTATACCATAAGAACCACTGAATTATGATTAATTCATAAAATGTACAAATAACTTGTAGCGGGTTTTATATAAATTTGAAACATGATTTTTTGATGAGCGCTAACAGTTGTAGGCATCAGTTGTTAGTAATAGCCTGAAGACAGTTCTAAGCAGAGAAGACATTTAATATTTTAACATACCACAGACAGGTCAGGTTTACTGTGTTTAATAAAATTCTGATATTTATTGTATTTAATTTTCAATATATAATATCTGTAGTTTGTTTTGTCTCCTTTTAAGAGAAACCTATGGTATGTTGTATCAGTATGAAACAGGTTTATTGAATATTTTATGACTGTTTCATTAAACAATTAGTAATAAAAATAGGGGACTTGATATTATCATTGTATAAGAATTGTAAGAGTTTAATAATTTTTTTGTGTGGAAAATTATTTGATAATTTACATTCATTTCTTGAATTGTATATGTTTTATAGGTCTTCTGGCAACACTGATAGTTATTTCTGCAGTGTATGCCTATTTGTATAGCAACACATCAGAAGACTTCGTTGTAAGGAGTTTCGAATTTATACCCCTTTCTATAATACATATGAAAAATATGTTGAAGGGATTGGAATTCTCTGTATCCAGATAGACTAGTAAGAGATTGATTGTCAGACTTTATAGTAATTAAAGTATTGTACACTGAATGTTAGAAAGTAGAAAATCAAATTTAGCTTGTTATGTCTCAAATTGTTCTTATAGGTGTCTGAAGGTAAATGTAACAATTTTAACCTTTTAACAGGAGTTAGAATACCAATATCTAGTTGTTGTGTTTTGGTTGTGTTCAATATTTATGTACCAGTGAATCATTAGTTTAGTGGACCATGATGATGAAGTGCCTTATTGTAAAGTATTTGTTATTAAATTGATATTATTAGATGTTTAACTGAGTACTGTTTTTACTTTTTAACTATTACTTGTCTGTGAACAAATTTCCATGTAATTCAGATGCAGTCCTTTTTGTGCAAAAACAAGATTCTTTAAACAAGAGATCCATTATTACCTTATATAATTCACCGGAGTACCACTGCTCTTAGCAGCAAGACCAGTGAAGGACATTCCACTAAAGTACAGCATACTCTGATATCCAAAATAGTATTCAGTTAAAAGCTAGTTCCTTACCTGGACAAAGACCTCTTAACACCTGACCTCTAAACACCTGACTTTGTGAATTAGTGATGTAATGATAATCAAGTTAAATCAAGTAATTGTTGCTATGTTATGTTGGGGACAATCAATTTTCATTTCTGAGAATCAGTGTTGCAAGGGAGCAAGGGAAGTTACTCTTTGTGAGAATCTGTTTTAACAGAAGTACATTTGACATTATAAATACATGACTTACTAGATAAATAAGTAATTCAGTACTGTTTGTTTTATCATGCATCCAAACAGTATTTGTTGTGATAATACTTACCCATTAGGGTGAAAGTGTACACGACTTCTGGAAGTGTTTCCAGTTTTTTTTTATAGCATTTTGATTATTTTCGATACTCAATCCAGTGCTTTTGGAGCTACAGGTGACACAACTTTTTGGGACGGACGGGCAAAGGAAAATCTAAATGCCCCCTCCCCCCAGAGTGGGAGCATATAAATTATGATCAGATCAATGTTAAAGTTTTCGGACAGGAAGGGCAAGGACACCCTGACTGTAGCAATAGCTTGTATTTTTTCTTCAAAAAGGTCGAGCTAAAAATGGGGAATAGTGGTGTATTGTTTTGTTCTGCTATGCCTGTTGGGCGTTCGGTGGACCAAGTAGTTTCTGATCTATATATAGCAATCTATGTGAACAAGGACACTTGAGACTTGGCAGGTAGGTTGAACATCTTGTGTAGATGAACCCTTATGTTTTAAAGCCCTCTCAGTCAAAGGTCAAGCTCACAATGACTTGCCTTGTGAAATTGGGTTCCAGTTAAGAATGATGAGTGGATGAACCCTATTGTTTTTCAACCCTCAAAGGGTCAAACTGATAAGAGTCTGTACTTTGAAAACAGTTTTTAATCTACAGCTCAAGAATAACTGCTCCAAGGATCTTCAAACCTAAAAGGCCAAAAAGGGTGACTCGGCATGTTGAGTAGATGAGTCCTGTTGTTTTCTGGCCCCAAATTCAAGCTCTCAGGACTGTATTTTGAAACTTTTTCCAATCAGTAACTCAGATATATCAAAGATGACAACTGATTATCAAGGTCTCACAAAAGTAATAGTCATTCATGTGTAAACAAACATGTATTTATTTTGTATATCAAGTACAGTTACATAGTATATCATACAGTCATGTAATTAATGCCACTGAAGCCTGTTTGATAGAGCAAGTATTACATTATTTACACACAAACTTCCCTAAAACACAGCAATTTTTTAAAATCTGGCTAGTGTTCATATTTCCATAGTTTAAAGCAAAAAATGTGCTTACTCATGAACACAAAAATGGCTATAACAGATATCTAAAACTTTCTGACAAACATTTCTACAAAACTGTGTGTTACTCCTAAATTACAAATTCTCTGCTGTGCTAGAGTAGCATAAAATACAACAGAATGTAGAATAACAACACTAAGAGCACAAATTGCAAAGCACCTTGTGAATAACTATCAATGCTGCTATATAAATAGGATATAAATAAAACAGATAATGGACTGGTTCTACAGAAACCTTAAATGGCAGCAGCATAAGACTGGCATTTAAAACAAATCCATGATTATTACAGATTTTCCAGTAAATACCATTTAACCATATGAAATCGTATCCTCCCTTTGAATTCATGGCAGTTTCATTTATCTCAGACTTTTTTGAAAGATTCTGATGAAGTAACTCTGTGGCATGTTTTCTTTTCACTAAATTCTTTCTATTTCACTGTTCATACATACAGAGTGTGTAGCCTGTTCTTTACTGCCACAGTGAGAAACACACATCTCTACACTTTCTGCAACACCAGGTGATTAGTCACATGGAAACTTCAGACTTCAAAGATCCTTGACTATCTGACATACTGGCATCTACAGGGGAATGTAGCTGTAACAAATATTAAAAATATACATGGTATGATTCATAATCTTGTAAAGTGGATGCAGAAGTAAATATGAGACATGATACAAGAATGCCATGATGGCCCTTAGGCACTCACACAAGTATAGAGAGCCAGAGAGGGAGGGAGAGAGTTAAGTTTTTAAAGTCTCCCATACAGACATATAAGTAAAATAAGCATCACCTCTAGCAGAGAGGTTTTTGAGACAAATCAATACAAGTTTAACAATTCATATAGTCAACTGTCACCCAAGGAATATTTGTTCCAAGGTATTTTCAAATCAAACCATCAGTTTTAAAAGTTCCCAGACAGACATACAAGGAAAAGAAACCCCCAATCTATGTGACAATGCTTTTTCACAGATCACAATAAGTTTCACAATTCATATAGAAGGTCACAAAAGGACCATTTGTGCTGAAATAGTTTCAAATTGGTCAAGTGGTTGCTGAGGAGAAGAGCTTTGAAGGTTTTCATTTTAACAGTTGCCATGGCAACCAGAGTTCTGCATGAAACTTAATTTCACAAATCTGAATAGGGGCATTAAAAATATATTCTGGTAAAGTTTGGTTGAAACAGATGCAGTGGTTTTGGGGGAGATAGCATTTGACTGCAACTGTTGATGGACAGACAAATGACAATGGATGATCCTAATAGACTGTTTGAGTTATTGCTCAGGTGAGCTAACAATTACAGTCTTCGAATAAGGCTGATATGAGGAAAACAGCACTGAGAAAGTGTTAACAACTAAGTTTACAGACAAGCTTGATAACTGATATCACTTTTCAAATGTTGATAAATCTTTACACTGACCAAATCTGAATGGACACAAATGTTCCTTTTGAGGGGCAATTAACTGTGGTCTGCTTTCTTCTGAATTAGAGGTGTTTTGCAGAAAAAGAGGTGTCAGTCATCTGCAGAAGAGATGTCAGATATCATTCAATATGTACCCTAGTTATCTGCACATCAGTCAATTAAAGATTTTGATCAGTACTATATTCTATTACAAATTGCATGACTGTGCTTCAACAAATTTTAAATCATTAACAAAATAAATACTACATGTGGAGAACTCCATGCTTTGTGTCAGGTTATAAATATCATTCCAATGTAACATACACAACTTCAACTTAGTCAATGTTTGGTACATATGTTGAAATAAAAAAGAATGGTTCAGACTTCTGTACCATACTGACTCAAAGGTCTATTTTCACCTACTTCTAAAACTGACTCGTCAAAAAAACCACCTTTCGGTAAGTTCATATGTCTGTTCACTTACTGCCTTTGCTATATCAATCCAGGTTAAGGCCTGATGAAGTTTATCTCCATGACTTGGATCCCTGTCCAAGTTCCAGTAGTGGAATGAATCAAAACTTTGGGTAGCTGTCAGTTCACGATCTTCTTCTTCAGTGAAAGACTTCTTTGTTTCATTAAATATAATACCTAGTTAAAAGACAACAACTTTACTCAACAGCTCACATAATTATATATTTAATTTTGCAAGGGGAATATGTATGAATATCTGGGTTGTTGTGTGTCCCTTCACCAGGTCCACCAGACAATGTTACACACTTGAGGCATGGGTCAAATCATTTCAAATGGCAGACAGTTCAAATACCACATCAGATATCAAAATATATTTTTAAACCAAGAAAGGTAAATAATTCAATGTTAACCAAAGTCAAACTGGAAGTCTGTATGCAAACTTATACAAAGGTAAAATTTCAATGACATATCTTCTAAAAACGAGGAAATAGGTCAGCAGTTAAAATTTCATTTATATAGCTTCAATATCTAAGCTGAAGGCCTTTCACTTTCTGACAAGATTTTTAGAACTTTTTCCAATATAACTAATGTAAAACTAAGTGACCACTGAGGCCAGGACAATTTTTGATCCAGGGGCCATGACTTGCAAAAACTTGGTAGAGGTCCACTAGAAAAGGGTACACACAGAATATTTAAACCCTAGGCATAACGCTTTCTGACAAGATTTTTTAAGTTTTTCCTATGTAAAATCAAGTGACCCCTGGGGTGGGACCAATTCTGACCAGAGAGCCATGATTTATATGATTAGATGGCAGAGGTTCACTAGATGATGCTAAAAGCAAATACCTAGGCTCTAGGCTTTGTGATTTCAAAGAAGATTTTTAAAACTTTTTTTCCTATATAAGTTATTAACTCTAGGACCAAGTGGGGCCATGATTTGTACAAACTTGGTAGAGGTCCATAAAATAATCAAACACACCAAACATCTTAACTCTAGGCTTCTGACAAGAAGATTTTTTAACTTTTTCTAATATAAGTTGATGTAAATAAAATCAAGTGACCCCATGGGGTGGGGCAAATTCTGACTCCAGAGCCATGATTAAATCATTTATCTAAGTTTGGTAGAGGTCGGCTAAGTGATGCTATCAAGCAAACAAGTAAGCTCTGGGCCATGTAGTTTAAGACAAGAAGATTTTTAAAGTTTTCCCTTTCAGTTTCCATAGCAACCAGAGTTCTGCATGGAATTCAATTTTTACATAAATCTGAAAGAGGACCATACAAGGATCATTACTGTAAAGTTTAATTGCAACTGACCCAGTGGTATAGGAGGAGATGTTGAGGTTATTTGTGGATGATGGAAGGACAAACAAGTATACTAAAAGCTACACCTGACCTGAGTTAAAAACCCAGTTGTTTGTGCCTTCCCTCCAAGAAAAAGGTTGCTTGATTGTACAGTCAATCAAAATTCTAGGATAACCTAAATTACTTAAGAAATTAGCAATGTTCAGGCAGCAAAGCTTACCAGTATATCCGGATGGTACATCAAATATTTCTCCATGTAAAGGTCTGCCTCGCAAACTTGAAGTCATCTCTGAAAAAAATTTATGAAGGATTGCCAATAAATGCTAAAATTTAATAGGTATAGAGCAGCTTGAACTTGTCAGTGTTACCTCACCGAGATGTGCAGAATGAATTTGTGCCCAAAGAACAACAATGTCGGCAGACTGAAAATGAATTGAGATTTTACATGTACATTCAAAAATTAAGCCATTATGTGCATTTTTTAGTACACACCAGAAGTGAAATGGTTAACAAACATTTTATTGATAACTATTATCCCATAATTTCTGCTGGTAAAATTCCAGATTTTTAAACTTGAAAACTTTGAGTAAACTCCAGACTCCACTGAAGCTTTTCACAACATAGTCATTATATATGCATTTTATTTTTTATCTACTTGGACAACAATTTGTGTGATATGTTTTTGTAAACTGCACTCCGGTATCATATGAAATTTCAGACTTTTCCCGATTTCCAGTGGGATATTTAGATCAGATGCCTAGTTTTAACAAGAATGCTAGGTGGCCTCGAGTCGCACACCTGAAACATGTGGTATGAGGTCCAAAAGAACAAACTGTCACAGAACAAGTTCATCAAAGCTGGTCATAGAAATCTGTATAAAAACTGTATATGTGGTCTGAATTTCAAGCTTGCAGTATTAAAACCAAGAATGAAGGTCAGTATGAATGCAAGTGACCCCTTTGGAATGGCCAGTATTTACCCAGGGACCACAATTTGAACAATCTTGGTATAGGTCCCCAAATTGTATGACATACCAAATATTTAGAGCATACTAAAAGCTGCAGCTTTTGGTCAGGTAAGCTAAAAAATATCTCAGGCAGATCTACACTACAATGTATATGCATACCACATGAGGTTTCACTGCAAACTCTATAGAACACTGTTGGACAACTTTTGGCAAATGAACTCTTACACTGAACAAATGACCAATTCATGGTTCATACAGCACTAACCCAAAAAAATTCAAGGAGACTTCAAGGACTTTCCCTCAGTTTTCAAAGACTTACATGCCCAATCATGATCTAGGTTAATATACTCTTAAAGAGGCTGTACTCCAGAATAGACATAAAAATTTTTTTTTCATAAATTATATATTTAGATGCCGTGAGATTATAACAACATAATATTTTACTTCAAAACTGATTATAAAAGTCAAATTAGAATAAAAAAAAATATTTTTGCTCCAGCCTGATTCGAACTCTGGACCCTCATGTTAACAAAATATTTTCAACGCTTTTACTGTCACCACCATCGCCGCATGTGGTATTACAGATATTTACTGTAAATGTTATACGATATAGTTATACCGTCGCGTTACGGTATAGCACTTTGAAAGGGAAAAAAATCTATTTATAATGTAATTATTTGACTTATTTTTTGTCAGTAACTTATTTTTTAAGCATTAGTCATAAATATTACAAGAAATTTATAAAACATGAAAACTTTCTTTTTTTGTCATCTGGAGCACAGCCCCTTTAAGACAATGTTTATAAACATTTTAAGGAAACAATGTTGCAATAGGTAAATGGATGTATCAACAACTGTTTTGCAAACAAGAGTTAAAACAATTTTATTAGAAACTTAAATGGAATTTACAACAGTGTATAATTTACAAAAGTGCTACATTTGTGTGTATTTCCAACACATTAATAGTAATAGGCAGTATAAAATGTCATTTCACAATCATACTGTGTACGTCTCCACAAATGGATTACAACTGCTTCAAACTATCAACAGGAGTTTTGATTTTATACAAAGTTCTTTCACTTGCTCTTCTCTTCCTACATGCTTCATGGCATTAGCCTGACTGACAACGTCTGTTTTTCCTGATGTCTCTGCCTACAATGGTAGGATAAAACCAGCTCTCCCATACTTGCGCACTGGATAATATGTACTTGATGGCTTCATAAATATTCATTTGTACTTACGAAACATCAAAGTTGTCTTTGACGCATTTTTTTTTTGTCTCTTTCTGATGGTGCAGATATGCATTATTTTATGACTACTGTTAGCTCACACTCAAATTTCTTTGCGCATTCACAGATCAGGGCTCTCACTAGGGGGCGAAATCGTCGCCCTTAACTCCCTGACTTCGCCTTTTTGAAGCATCAAAGCGATATCAACTTCGCCGAAAATGTTTTATGTGCCGACGTCAATAACTTGCTCAGCTCCGGTAATGGGCGGAGCTTTCAATCGGAAACGTCAATCAATACATACTACCTTTAAAACATTGACCAATCAGAGCGCATTTTACTACTTAATTGATTTAATCCTTTTTGTTGACACTCGATACGCAATTTACACATTTAGCCATCAACAGATGTTGAATTGGGTCAATAGCACGATTGGGGATGTACACCAAGTAGAAAACTGTTGTGTACAACAGACTCTACAAATCCTAAGTCAAGCATATTATGTCTTAACAAATTAATTGAATACTTAATTTTTAAGGCAAACGAATAAACATCAATCCTTTTCCAGTGTGTGAAAATAGCAAAAAATTTTTTTGGTATTTTTGTTTTAATTCTCGGATTGATATATAAAAAAAGTCAAGTAGATTTAAGACAAGCTTAACTAATTGAAGGAAACCAATTTCAGTCAATATTTAGTTCATTAAACATCAAGCGGCGAGTGAAAATCTCGGATAAATTCTGTTTGTCATATATTTCCGCGACCCGTCGTATTTTAATATCTATAGAAAACGGTGTCTTTATATGGCAAACTTACAATATTCAGATGAATGATTAAGATAAGTGGTCATGATTTGATTATAAGTACCCGTTTTTCATTGAAAAAGTTTCCTTTTATAAGCAACAATATAATGAATCAACATAATTTACATCTTAAAATTGTTTGTAATTTTGTTCCAAAAAAATCTGGTGAAACTCAAAACACATCCCAGGCTTTTCACAAAAAAGTTACTGAACTTTAATGCCACAGATACATTAGTTTTTAACAGTAAGTTGGATAAAAATCACTCCAAATATTTACTGTCTGCCTTTGTTATTCACAAATGGAACTGGCATTGCCAGTACTAACTTCTCCCAGGAGTCTCCTGACTTCTCCCAAATCTTGCCATAGGGAGAAGTCACTTCTCCCAAAATTTTGACCCTAGCGAGAGCCCTGCAGATTCTAAACAACTTTTTTTAAAATTCAAGGAGTTTTCAAGAACTTTTTTCGGCAGTTTCAAATTCAAATAGCACACATCAAAATCAAGGAGTTTTCGAGAAATTCTGTAGACTTGAGGCATCCATGTTTTCCAAGAAAAGGTGTTACGTTTGCAGATCCCTTTTTTCTGCTTCAGAAGTACGTGTTTATATTTTTTGCCAAGTTTTCTACAATTGTTCTTTACAACTCAGGGCTAATGCCTTGGACTCTACCACTTCCACACATCTATCACATACAGTGTACTGTTAGGGCCATCTTAGTTTGGCTCATGCACCCATAAGGCAAAAGTATGATAACACAATGCAAAGACACAAACAAGAACTGTCACTGTAAGATGACAATGCCCCTGAAGTGGTGCTTTGACTTTGAGCTGAGGACCTGTCATTCAAGGGTCAAGGTCAAATAAATATAGGTCAATGGGAAGGTCTTGTCCAAATGGGTGACCGTGTTGTGTCCAAGTATGAAGTAAATCAACTTTCTTATAAGGAGGTTATGGCCAAATTTTGAAGTTTTAGGACAACTGGATCTTCAGGATAAAGGTCATTCAGGGAGAAAAGTCAAACAAATATAGGTCAGTGGGAAGGTCTTGTCCAAAGTATGAAGTAAATCGACTTACTAATAAGGAAGTTATGGCCAATGTTAAAGTTTTCGGACGGACTGATGGACGGACAGTTCAAAACTTTATACCTCCCTTTGGGGGCATAAAAAAAATGAGGACACGAAATTATAATGCACCAGCATGAAAACACAATGTGAAAATCACTATTATTATCACTCTGAAGCATAGTATGTTCGCAACTTGGCATCATGTTCTCGTTACTTTGCACAATAAAGGGTGAAACAACGAGGTTATGATTTGAAAATGTAAAAATATTATGCAATGTTATGACAATGTGCAATCTCCTACGCAGTGATCTCCCCTTACAGGATTAGATCTCTGCCGTCACAACATTTTCGTCAAGATTTTTGACGGTATGATTTTTTTCAATTTTGATTTTTTTAAAGAAGTAAACACGGTTTTGCTTATGTTTCAAGACTGTAAGGTGTTAGATGTGAACTCAAATAAAAAATAATTTCGGAAACATAAATATTATGAGAATAATTTTTAATATCACACCGTTTATTTCAAACCAATATGACCACTTTTGAAAAAGAAATCATTCAAGTCATCAGTACTACTGTACTAAGATTCTGTTTTTAACAGAAATGAAATTTTGTCAATCCTATCGGCAGACATATGACACCAGAGCTCAAATTATAGTGTCGCTTTTATCACAGATGAAACAATTTTTCAACGGTTTCTTTGGCGCATCCGCCATCTTGACACAATCATGTGATAAGACCATCATCAGGTGATTCGTGTGAAGGCAGTGGTTACTGAGCGTAGCGTAACCAGTGCGCGGAGTTTGGACAATGTGATGTGAAAGTGCAGTTTTAATAGTACGCCTTCACATTGTGTTATCATGCTTTGCATTGTAATCTCACACCATCATTCGTAGCCCTGAAGGCAAAAGAACAATGAAACCCTGTGATGGCCTTCGTAACTTTCCTCTTGCACCCTCAAGTTGATAATACAGTTACAAAATGCAGACATTAAAATACAATGTGAAGTAGTCCAAAATTACCCAATGCTTCAATTGTTTGAACTTATGTTAGTGCAAGAGAATAACAGTTCAATCTACCGGTATTTAAGAAACAAAACAAGATAAACTGAATATGAAATAGGCATGAAATGAAGAGTTTTGTGTAGATTTTCTATATTTGCATCATGTTAACTTGCCACCTTTGTTTCATCCATGAAATAAGCCGGGTACCAGTTTAATTATTCATACGTCTTTGGCTAACACTGTATTAGACATAAATGTAACTGAATATGACTGAATGAACTAAACTGAACATGCTAGCTGTGTCTGGGATCCTTTTGAAAAAGAAGACATTCATCGCCTAGAAATGGTTCAAACTGGGACTTACTATAAACGTTAATATACGGTCCCTGCTATACGGTCCCTGGTTCAAAGAAGAGGAGCACGGTTCGTGAAAAACAGGTACCACAACAGATCAAGCATAACAGACATGTTAACAAACCTAAACTGGAAATCCCAACAAGACCGTCACTGTATTATAGTTCCACTTTTATTTCAAAAAATGTCCTTCTTTGCACACAACCCTGTCACTGGTGTCAGTATATTCAATCAGCTGAATGTGGACAGTATACTGGAAGAAAACTATCATGACTATGTTTTACAAATGTTGTGGACACCGGGTATTTAAGGCACTTCCAACAGCCTTGCTGTTGGGCTAGCTCTTCAGCGACATGGTTTGTCTCTTAGAACGTTAGCAAGTTAAGCAACATTATCCATGGTGGGCAGGGTGTCCTATATTGAGCTCATAGGCCAGGTAACTACACAAAGAAGGGGAATCAGGGTCAGCTCGGCCCTAAAACATACTCGGCCCCCGAGTCAGCTCGGCCCTATTCCAACTCGGCACGGGTCAACTCGGCCCACTTTTCAATTTATTAATATATTGGTTTGTTTTATCACTCTTTATTGTTGGAACCACATAATTAATATATGGACTTATTCACAAACGTGGAAAGATGTTTTCTTAAATTATTATTACATTTTTGGTAATGAAAGAGTTTTCAATGATTTGGGTAATAAAAACTTATTACAAGCCATCCTTGTGACATTGCAAAATATATTGCAAAATTATTAATAAATGCATTATATGTATATAAGATAAAGAACAAACATTTAAAAATACTTTATATTTTAATAAAACATGTATTATCAAAAATAACAATTAAAGACAATTACAGACAAAAGCAGTGACAAAAATCTAAATATATACATTTACCGATAAACAAAAACAACAGTGACATGAAACAAAATACAGAACATTTATTTATTTCAACAGTCACATTTCAAGGCACATATTTTCTGCGAATTTGAACACTAATTGTCAGTAGCAGCAGCAGCTGCAACAATGTTGGCGTTTTTTACTGTATCCTATGTTGACGGGCTGTACAGTGCGGAGCACGACTTCAAGAAAGTGGGCCGAGTTGACCCGTGTCGAGTTGGTATAGGGCCGAGTTGACATTACCAGAAAGAAGGACTTACTTTTCTCTGTACGAGTTCGGATGCAAGTTTCAAAATATGATTTTACATTTGCTGGTCCATTACACTGGATTTCTGCTGGTACAAAATGTAATTCTGATGAAATTTCTTTCACTAAACTTGAAAACTTTAACAAAGTTGTCATTTTAGCGGGAATAACGACACCGCCTGGTCGCCAAGCGTTTCGTTGACCCGGAGGAGTTTGAAAAGAAATGTCTTGAAAACAGCGGAAAGAGAACACACCCATGAATCAAGGCGCTGGATAACTGGGCGGGTGACTGTTCTAAAGACATTTTAAGATCGTCGGTGCAATCTGAAATTAATCAGCATCAGGAAACTCTTCCCGATCTACTAAATAGTAATCATATGAAAATCATGGTATTAGTAAATATTTCAAATGTTTAGATGTGCATGACGTTGCAATCTGCTACATAATGTAATGATTACAGAGTGCGATCAGAACATTTTAATATATGTGTTTTCTCAATACAATCAGGGCCTTAATTGAGGCCCTGATATAATTGATTATGTGTAAATACACTTGTGCGAGGGAAAATTATTTAAAATTTATGTTTCAGTAAATAATAATATGATAAAACCACACGAAAACGAAATGATCTATATAAATGGTTTATTAATGCAAATAATTTTTGTTTCTCCAAATCGAAAGAACATTTAAGGCAAGGTTTCTGTAATAATTAAATGGAAAATGGCAAAATGGTCCGATATTTAAGCATGAATGTATACATTATTTACGCGCACTGAAAGATTGTCGTGGATTGTCACAACTGATTTCTCAACGTGTGTTTACTTGCAATATCAAATATGACATATTGGGTTTATATACAGCTGTATAATCCATTAATATATATCTATTTTCTTCCTTTTTTATACTTAAATGATTTTTATATTCATAAAAACCTATTGATTTTAGTATTGCAATTATATATTCTCCACGGTGGCACATGGGTGACATATGCAAAGGCCTTTTTTTAATCGCACTTCCCTTTTTATGTCCTTCACACGAGATACTAACTTGAGGGAACAACTTAGAATGTCGTGGTAATGAGTTACTACGTCATGGGAACGAGATAAAAATGAGAAGCGCAATTAAAAAAGTACTTTATGGAAAAAGACTTGTGCGATAAAGAAACTGTGTTGAAAAAATAGTGCAATAAGCAAAAGAATAATCATTCAAGCTATGTCGAGGGAACGATTGACTAACTCCTGGAAACGATTTAGCTATGTCGTTGAAACGAGATAGCAAGATATTGCGCTACTCTTTTTTTAAGCAATATTTTTCTTAAAAGCACTTCTCTTTTTCAATGTTTGTTTGTTTTGGGGTTTAACGCCGATTTCAACATATAGGTTATATTTCGGCGGTCAGTCCACCTAACCGGTTTTCCTGGATAACTAATCAGTAATTGCCAATTTCTCCGCAAGTGACTGACTACTGTTCCCAAATGATCTACTCTGAATCAGCGTTGAGAGACAAATGAACATTAGACTCAATGTCTGAGATCAATTGTCACGGAGAAATTTTTCCCTGTCCAGGGGTCGAACCAACGACCGATGGATTACTAATCCAGTGCTCTACCTATTGAGCTAAGCGGGCGGGCAAATAGTTTTTCAATAGTAGGATTCTACGTCATCGCGCACCTGTTTTATGCTCGCTCGCGGATCAACATTCCGTCGCTTGAAAGGTAAAATAGTCTTTTTCAATAAGAAATCTGTAAAGTTACAAAAATCATGTTGTGCACCGAAGATTAGCTGGTGTGCTTTGTATTAACGTAAATAGTTTTTATAATGTAAAATTCTAGTTTATGCCTGAAAACGGGTTAAAGTTTTTTTTTCTGAATGCAGGTAGGTAAATCGTGCTTAGCATGATAGTTGGTGTGTTATTTTGATAAGGCGCAAAATGCGCGTTTCTGAACAAAAAAAATAAATAAAACAAGGACAACTGAAACATCAAAATGACCATGTTTTCGCGAAACGTAAAATTCCACGACATAAATATCGTCGCATGTTTTTACCTGAATTCGTAATCCCTGTTTACAGTGCATATGTGAAGCATCTGTTTGAGGAATAAGCTGAATATCTTTATGGAACGGCCTCTGCTAATTATAGCTTAATATTAGTTGTTGTTTTTTTCTTCAAATTTTCATTTTTAGCCATTATGATGAGGCAAACAATACAGTAATTTATCTTCTTTCTCACAGCATGTGTGACTATTTACAAATTACGAGATCATCTTTAGATATGGTCCGAATGTGCGGATACGCCAGTGTGTGCATTAATATATCTTTCTTTCTTTCTTCCGATAATGACTTCGATCAAGACTGATCATTACGTCATGTGGGTGGCAAATTAGCAGCCAGATGGGTTAAAAAATATTCATCTTTAATACACCAATAAAAGAAAATTTGAGGCCAAACTGCTATGAGATTATAATTACATGCGGAAGTAGCAAGCCTAGCCTGTTAAAACTATGTACAGGGTTGTACCACATTGCATTGAACTAATTGCCTGTTTAAAGGAGTCCACTGTGCAAATGGAAACAGTTGACTCTGGCAGGCAGTTCCAGACTGGTATTAACCTAGGAAAAAAGAGTACTTAAAACAGTCTGTACGTGGAGAGGGTCTTGAATACTGAAAGGGGTGACTATGTCTGGTTTGAAGTGACCTGCTTGTAACTGGTGTTAGATACATGTCCTTATCAATAAACACAAGGTTATAATGAATTTTGTAGAAGAAGGTAAGACCTGAAACTTCTCTTCTATGTTCAAATCTAAGTCTGTTAACATGTCACCCACACAACTTGACCTACGCCACCTTCTACATGCCCATCTTGCCACAGTGCGCTGTACTTTTTCAATCTTTTGTATGTTATGTTGGGTATGTGGGTTCCATATAGGGGACGCATACTCAACCATCAATGTTGAAGTGGACGTGTCGCCCGATGCCTGATTTCGATTTACGGTTCTAAAGACGGTCGCCGACAGTCTAAATAACTAGTTATGTTTAATTTACTTACCAATACCCTTTCCTTGTGTTAAACGTCATTTCCGTTTATTACGACTTTCTTCTTTTCGTGACATTATGTTTGGTTGGTTAGATAAAGGCGATGTAAACAGTTTGAACACGTGCAGTGAATGTCAAATGGTGCTAATTTTGTATAATTAACTATGAGAAAGTACCGGCACATTGATCCCAAATCACCTGCTGCTTTCAGACGATCAATAGGTCAATTTGTAAAATTTTTCATTGCATGGAATATGATCGGTTATTGTTTCTATTCTTATTTGAAACACAGAGCCAGGAAAAAGGATCCCGAATTTGATAGTAAAAATTCACGTAAGCATTTCGTTCCATTGTATGCAACAATAATTTTAGAATAGTCTGCATAACACATGACACATCGATTATCGATCATTTTATGTAGATACAGATTCCATTTTTAGACTAATTGATAGTGGCTTACTGTTTTCATTTTACAAATGATGGACAGGAGAGGAGTGTCATGACAGGAAAAAGTGAAATTTCCATTCACTAGGTTATCTGAATTAAAATTGTAATGAGAAGTTTGACTTATGTATAGTAATGTTTTACAGGTGAACAGATTCTTAATATGATGGGTAAGACAGAATCGCTGCCAAGATATAATCTGAAAATAAGTCCGAAGGGAATATCTCTCACTGAAAGAAGCCTCAACAGCGATGAGCAGAATACTCAAGTAGAAACTGACAATAACAATCAAACTGTAAGTGAAAAGGACACAAGTAAAGGTCAACAAGATACAGGAAAAGAAAGGAATGCAAACAGTTGAAGTGTCACCATAGACTTATTTATTATGGTCTGAATTAACCTTGAGTGTGAGTACTAAATGGTAAGTTTGTTTCTAAGCAGGGCCTTGATTAAAAGGAAAAGACACTTAAAATTTCTAAAAAAATGCTGGGGCGCGCATGTAACAGTATAACATTGGTCAACACTTTACCGAATTTCAGGTTTTATCAGTGCAAATAGACTCAATAAAGACACTAAACATGAATTTCATTGCACTCTGTTTGGTCTATATTGTGGTCTAGATATAAAGTTTGCAGCCTTTCTCAGATATAAACTTCAAAATGGATGGTTAAATACTATGCTATTTTAAGCACTTAGTTTACCATTGTTTTTGAAAAATACTTCTCTATCACTTGTCTGCTTGCAACAAAAACTTATGCAGTTGAATTGAACGATAGATATTGTGAAAGATCAATGTTTCTTCTTTCATTTGAAAATCAGGTTATTATTGACAAAATGACTCATTTTTTTTGTAAAATAGGTGCAAGCATTGCATGTCAACTTACCACTAAACAGTGAAAAAAATGATTGATTTTCTGTTATCAGATATGCAGGAGTGTACAGCAGTATATTTTTTTCATTCCTTTCAAGGCTTTGATAGATAAGGAGTGTCGATTCCTTTCATTTACGGCCCTGATCTAAGAAATCAGTACTTGTATTTTACTTATTTTTGTTCCTGCCATCATGACTTTTTAGACCACCTGAGCCAATAAGCTCAAATGAGCTATCAGGATTGCCTAATGTGTGTCCTCTGTCAGTTAGTGTTAATCAACAACTGCATTCAAATGACATCCTTACTTTACCTGAATGTTCATGGCATGGCCCCCTTTCAGCTTTGTGAAATTTATTTGACTATTTTTGCTTTGGGAACCAAAAGGAAAAACTTCAGAGCTCTGCTCCTCAAAACCCCTTTACTGACTTAGTTTAGCACAAATGTTTTTTGGGAAACCCTTATATTTTTTTTTAATTTCTTGTGTTCCATGAAAAAAAAAGGCTTATTTTCCTTGTATGTCCAATCTGACTGAAGTTCACGATCTCCCTACGGTTAGATCTGAAGACGAGGCATTTATTTCTATCTTCTCGATAACCTGGAATTTCCACTATGGTTATTTATATCCCAGCCAGTGACACTGTAGCTTATGACGCGCCTCGATAGCTTACATGTACACACTATGTGTTCAGAGAGCGTGTAAACTTATCTAGCATAACAGTGTTTGTTATCAGAAGTGGAAAATGCTTAGAAATTTTGAAAAAATAATATTCTGCACAAACATTAATTTCATTAGTTTGGAAGATCTTGACAAATAAATTTACCTGAGTTCAGTGACAGTTTATACATGGCAGATAATTGTTTGGGATCCCAGCTATATAAATAGATTTTCACAAGTTGAACATTTACTTCCATGAGGGTGGAAGCATTGCTCTGATTGGCTGATGGATAGGTCACGGGAAGGTGACCTTCTATTGGTCGTCCTCAGATCCTAATAGCATAGCCATGTTTAGGATATGATTTTAATCAGATTGCTTGTATGTCTAAATGGGAAACTGGAAACTTTAAGTCTGGCCTAGTAGACCTCTACCAAGTTTGTTGAAATCTCGGCCCTGGGGCCAAAATTGGCCCTGCCCCTTGGGTCACCGAGGTTAAAAATAGACTTTTTGACTTTTTGTCATAGAGCCTTTAGTTATTGACCAATATACGAGATATTTGGTATATAGGCACCTTGTATTAACCTCAGCCATTTACTGGGCTCAAGGTCAAAGTCACTAAGGCTTAAAATAGATTTTTCTACTTTTTTGTCGAGCCCGTTTGCGGATAGCTCGACATAGTTGTCACATTTGGCACCGCAGTTCGGTGTATGTACTTGCGTGCACGCTTGCATTAGTGCGTGCATCCAGATTGCCTTGTCCGGGCCATAATTTCTCTGTGCATAGAAGGATTTTGAAATACCTTGGCACATTTGTTAACCTTGATGAGACAGTGTGTGCCCAGCTCAAAGGTCAAGGTCACAGTGCCAGGTCAAAGATCCAAAATTTTTATGTTAGACCTTGTCCGGGCCATAACTTCTCGCTGCATGGAAAATTTGAAAATACTGTCATACATTTGTCATGCTCCCTGAAAGAGACATCATATAGGCCCGCCTTGTCCTTCCATCATTATGTCATTCTTTTTAGTGTGGAGAAGAACTCCATAACTAAAAAAGGTATGGACTTCGAACTTGGTATGTGAATAGGTCTCTAGTTTCACTGTCCCTAGTTTCACTGTGGGCTGGACATGCTGCCCATGGGCATTCTAGTGTTATATAGCCTTCATTTATTTGCGGATATCTTTGATATCACATCATGCTTGGACCTCTACCACTGGATGGGGTTTGGGGTTACCGGGGTCAAGGTAAAGGTCACAGAAATTTAAAAAAAAAACATTTATCTACCTTACATCATAGTGTTATGCTCGCAACTGATTCAGTTTCAACCAAACTTCACCAAACATTTATAAACAAGATCTCCTTTTTTTAGCTCACCTGTGCACGTAGTGCACAAGGTGAGGTATTGTGATCAGTCAATGTCCGTCGTCGGTGCGTGCGAGCGTGCGTAAACTTTTGTTTTAAAGAACATCTCCTCCTAAACCACTGGGCCAATTTCAACAAAACTTCACAGAAATGTTCCTTGCATGAAGCTCTACCAAAATTGTTCAAAGAATTTGATTCCATGCAGAACTCTGGTTGCCATGGCAACCAAAAGGAAAATCTTTAAAATCTTCTTGTCTAAAACCATAAGGCCTAGAGCTTTGATATTTGGTATGTAGCATCACCTAGTGGTCCTCTACCAAGATTGTTCAAATTATGGCCCTTGGGTCAAAAACTGCCCCGCCCCAGGGGTTGCCCATTTTACATAGAGTTATATAGGGAAAATCTTAAAAAATCTTCTTGTCAGAATCTGTCGGGCCTAGAGATTTGATATTTTGCATGTATCATTGGGTAGAGGTCCTCTACAAAGATTGTTCAAATTAGGCTCCTGGGTTCAAAATTCGCCCCGCCCCAGGGGTTTGTTGTTTTGTCTATATGTTTATAGTAAAATCTTAAAAAATCTTTTTCTCTAGAAAAATAAGGCTTAGAGCTTAACTTTTTGGCATGTAGCATTACCTTGTGGACCTCTACCAAGGTTGTTCACATCATGACCCCTGGGGTCAAATTGGCCTCACCTCGGGGCTTATCAGTTTTACACAGAAATATATAGTAGAATCTTCAAAAATCTTCTTCTCTAGAACCATAAGGCATAGAGCTTAGATTTTTTGCATGTAACATTACTTTGTGGACCTCTACCAGTGTTGGTCAAATTATGGCCCTGGGGTCAAAATTGGCCCCACCCCTGAGGTCAGGGGTTTTCCTTATATGTACATAGCAAAAACTTCAAAAATCTTCTTGTCTGAAACCGCAAAAGTTAGGGCTAAGATATTTTGCATGATACATTGTCTAGTTTATATGTTGGCCCTTGGGTCAAAATTGGCCCCGCCCCAGGGGCTCTTAATATGTAAAAAAGGCAATCTTTAAAAATCTTCTTACTGGAATCCTCAATGCCTACAGATTAGATATTTGGTATGTAGCATTGTCTAGTGGATGTCTACCAAGTTTGTTCAAATTATGTCCCCTGGGTCAAAATTGGCCATGCCCCAGGGTTCTCTTGGTTTACATATAGTTATATAGGAAAAACATGAAAAATCATTTTTCTCCAAAACTAATAGGACTAGACCTTAGATATTTTGTGTGGAGTATTGTGTAGATAACCTTTACCAGTATTGTTTATATGTTGGCCCTGGGGTCAAAATTGGCCCTGCCCCGGGGGCCCTTAATATGTAAAAAAGGCAATCTTTAAAAATCTTCTTACTGGAAATCTCAATGCCTACAGCTTAGATATTTGGTATGTAGCATTGTCTAGTGGATGTTTACCATGTTTGTTCAAATTATGTTCCCTTGGTCAAAATTGGCCACGCCCCAGGGTTCTCTTGTTTTACATTGATTTATATAGGAAAAACATGAAAAATAATTTTTCTCCAAAACAAATAGGTGTAGACCTTAGATATTTGGTGTTGAGTATTGTGTAAAGAACCTTTACCAATATTGTTTAAATGTTGGCCCTTGGGTCAAAATTTGCCCTGCCCCGGGGGCCCTTAATATGTTAAAAAGGAAATCTTTTAAAATCTTCTTGTCTGAAACCACAAGGCCTTGAATTTTAAAATTTGGCATGAAGCAAGCTTTATCAAGCTTTTTCAAATTATTGGATTAGGTTAAAGGTCACGGAGGCTAAAAATAGATTTATCTACTGTACCTCATAAAGCCTTCAGTTATAGAAATATCTTTGATATTCAGTATATAGGTTCCTTGCATGGACCTCTACCCATGGGTAGGGTTTGAGGTCACTGGGTCAAGGTCAAGGTCACCATAGCTTATAACAGATATTTCTACTTTCTGTCATAGAGCCTTTATTTATTGACTGATATTTTACATATTTGGTTTGTAGGCACTTATATATTTTCAATTAAAAAATGAAATACTGCTTAACAGCAAACCTACAGCCAAAGTACTCAGGTGAGCGATCCAGGGCCATCATGGCCCTCTTGTTTCCTGAATTGATCCCATCATGGGCTCTAGACGTATGGGGGCCAGAATAGGTTTATTTTGCCATGTCTGCATGGTTTCACAGCTTTGATAATCTTACAAACTGCTTGCTTGAATCTTCATTTTTTGACATTTTATCTTAGATATTTGGTATGTACGTATCATAAGCATCAGCTCTTGGGTTGGATTTTAGGTCACTAGAGTCAAGGTGACTGAGGCTAAAAATTCAGAATATGCCCCAACTCAGGGGTCACTTGGTTTTATATGGACTGACATAGGTAAAACCTAAAAGATTCTTCCTGTTAAAAGCCACAAGGCCTGGATTTTAGATATTTTGTGGGTGAAAGTAGTTGCAGTAGTTTCCAGGTGAGCAATAAAAGGACCATCATGGCCCCTCTTGTTTTTATTAAAGCAGCCAGGTTCTTTAATTTTACATGCCGTACACGTATTACCATCTTGGCCCTTTGGTGTCTTGACCTGTCAGAAATGTTGAAACTAAACTGTTTATAAACTCTACAAATACTTAATGCTATTTCTCTTATGTGGATTTTAACTTGTCTTTCAGGGATTCAAATGACAGTCTGTGTGTTGAATTGAGCTTATTGAAATATATTTACCAGATAAATAGATCTATTAGCAAAGACGGCAGCTCTAGAAATTCCTCTGTGTTAACAGAAAATGTGCACTTTCCCTCCAGGATTAGAGAATTTACAAGTAGTTTGAAGTTCTAGGAAAGACAAGCTTTTAATAGGGGCTGTTTGCAGTCTCAAGCATTTCTCTGTGGCAGTGCTAACTAGAGATATGTCGAACGTAGAAATGATCGATAGTTATAACTTCTTTTTATTTTCTTGCAAATTGTTTGCCACAGAAATACATGTATTGCTGTTATTCGGCAGGTCAAAAGTTTATCACAAGATGTTTGTAAAGTAGTAGATACCGGTAGGGTGAGAATCTTATTGTTGATGTATAAGAGAAATGTTTATTGTTTTATTTATTTATTTTGAAACAGATTTGAATAAACAGTGCCAAAAATTTTGCTGAATTGTTTTCCTCTTATTTATTTGTAGTACAATGTTCATCTAGGGGTGGGGGCGTGAAATAAGTAGTAGACGCATTAAAAAAAATTTAAAAAAATTCAAGCGGTAAAGTAAATTAAATAAGCCATTAAAAAGATTTTGACACCAGGTATTGGGGAGGTGGGGCGTGAAATAAGCAGTAGACACATTTAAAAAAATCAAGCGGTGAAATGAATGAAATAAGCCATTAAAAAGATTAAGACACTGGGTATTAATAAACTACTACATAGTAAGTCGTTACTTTGTTCTTCAACTACTTATATTTCAGTTATTCCATGCAGGTATATCTGGTCATATTAATTACATGTACTGCAGGCCTTGACAGTTTTTAGCACAGCCTTTATGCCGGGTAAACTTCATTTCTTCACAATTGTGCTAGTATAACTGACATATACATTAAATATCTTGCTGTAAATGTTACATAAAATTGCTGATATCTGTCAAAGAAAACCGTGCAAGAATGATATACAGTAAAACTTGTCTGTACCAACACTCATTGGGACTAGTTGGTAATGTTGGTTATGGGAGGTTGTCAGATATGGCAAGTTATGGATATTGAATATGAATAAAATGGGACAGGACGTATATGTCGGTATGGTGCGAATGTCATTATAATCAAGTGTTAAGAGCAAGTTATATTGTACATTGTAGTTTTCATTAATACACTAAACCTTGCTTCCATTTTGTAAATTTTTAACTATTTTAAATTGTAATTTATATTGATGTTAAGTATTTTCTTGATATCCGTAATTTAAAAAGGTTTGTACACAGAAAGGGATTTGGTACTGATGTAAAGTAATAACTGCACTTGAGAACTTTTTAGCTTTAACCCCTCAAATTGCTTTGTTATTAATAGCTACATTTGTATTTTAACTTTTTGTTTGTTTTTTAACATGTATTAGCTGGCCTGAGAACATTTAGGGCTATTTTTATGTTGTGGAATTGTATGTGTATTATTTTCCCGCAATGAGCAAGCAAATAGTTAATGTTTGTCTAGTCATATGTGTGTCATCCACTTGTATCAGCAAGCTGCTATGGTTAGTGTTTGGTTGATTAATCAATTTTTCAATTAACCCTTGATGCAAACCTCTGTAATTAATCAACAGATTTTCATTAATCTGAGAAATTTAGCCATTGTTGCAGTTCTTTATAAAATGTTCACAGATAATGGCATGAAATTATTAAAGAAAGAGGTACTTCCTATTTGTGAAATTTGAGAATTTTTGCTTTCATTCTAAAAGCTTAAGAGAACAATAAGCTTTTTCATATTTTGGTAAAGGGAATGATAAAAGATATTCTTACAGATTTAGACTAAAGCATATGTGTGCCTTTTTACATTTAAGACAGTAAGACTAATCAGAAATCTGTTTGCTAGGAGCTTTTTAGCTCACCTCAGGGTGAGCTATAGTGATTGCTGGATGTCCGGCATCTGTCGTCAGTCCACCTTTTACCTTGTTTTCTTTCTACAGATCACATTTAACACAATCATTCTGAAAATTGGTCAGGATCTTTATCTGATTTTCTCTAGGTCAAGTTTGAAACTTGGTCATGTGGGAGCAAACTAGGTCAAGAGGCAAAATCAAAGGAAAACCTTCTTAACACTCTAGAGACTACATTTTTGATCAAGTCTTAGTGGAAGTTGCTCAGAATGTTTGCCTTGATATTATCTCTGTCAAGGTCAAAATCAGGTCATTTAGGATCAGAAACTAGGTCACCAGACCAAATCATAGGAAAACTTTGTTAACACTCTTTAAACAACAGTTTTGATCAAGCCTTGATGAAAGTTGCTCAAAATATTTGCCTTAATGATATCTGGGTCACGTTTGAAACTGGGTCATGTGGGATCAAAAACTAGGTCACCAGGCCAAATCAAAGGAAAACCTTGTTAACACTCTTAAGACCACATTATTTATTAAGTCTTAATGGAAGTTTCTTAGAATGTTTGCCTTAATGATATCTCGGTCGAGTTCAAAACCGGGTCATGTAGAATCAAAACTAGGCCACTAGGCCAAATCAAAGGAAAACATTGTTAACACTGTTGAAAGAATAGTTCTTATCAAGCCTTGATGAAAGTTGCTCAGAATATTTGCCTTAATGATGTCTGGGTCTAGATTGAAACAGGGTCATGTGGGATCAAAAACTAGGTCACCAGGTCAAATTAAAGGAAAACCTTGTTAACTCTCTAGAGACCACATTATTTGTTAAGTCTTAATGGAAGTTTCTTGGAATGTTTGCCTTTATGATATCTCATTCAGGTTCAAAACTGGGTCATGTAGAATCAAAACTAGGCCACTGGGCCAAATCATAGGAAAACATTGTAACACTCTCGAACAGTTTTTATCAAGTCTTAATGAAAGTTGCTCATAATGTTTGCCTGTGTCAAGTTCAGAACTGGGTCATGTACGGTCAGAAACTAGGTCAGCAGATCAAAACAAAGGAAAACCTTATTAACACTCTGGAGACTACATTTTTTTAATCAGGCCTTTTTGAAAGTTGCTCAGAATGTTTGCCTTGATATTATTTTGGTTAAGGTTAAAACCAGGTCGTGTGGGATCAGAAACTAGGTCACAGAGCCAAATCGTAGGAAAACCTTGTTTTTAAGTCTTAATGAAAGTTGCTCAGAATATTTGCCTTACCTAGGTCAGGTTTGAAACTGGGTCATGTGGGATCAAAAACTAGGTCACCAGAAAAACTGAATATTGGATACAACCTATAGCCCTGTTAAACCAAAAAAAATCTACACCAGATCCATATAATCACAAGAATTTGTAACATAGTTACCAACGTCCCCTGGCTAAGGGAAGTTATACATGTAGCACAAAATTGTGGTATTTCAAATGATTGAGGTATGGATCTGGACTCAGTGCAAAATTTTGATCAATGCTAGATCTGCACATTCAACAATGAATTCATTAAAGAAATAGAATGGATTAACTCCTGCGTATGTGTCAACAGAAATACATTTGTGTAGTTGTTATCACTATTTCAAAACCACAAAATGTTACAAATACAAATTAATACAAATCATTTAGAAAAGATAAAATAGTCACGAAATGGTAAGAAACTGGAATCACTCTACTAGTGCACTGTATGTTATCAGATGCTAAAATCAGGTCCAATGTTCTTCCGAACTGATGAGTTGGCTTTTCTACATATTGTCAAAGTTGGATTATCATGACAAAACTTAATCACAACTGGATCATCAGGCATCAAGTTAAAGTCTCCACCAAGTATAATATTATGTGACTTAGGTATAGCATTGATGGCAGATGAGAGGAGAGTTAAAAACACATTTTTATTGAATTGAGATGGTCTGTAAGTAACAGCTATGAGAAAGTTTCTACCTTGGTCCGAAACTATTCTAGACATAAACTGGAGGGAACTGTTATTTTCAAAATCAGTTGACTCTCTTTTAGTGAGCATTGCTAGACCATGTACGTTGTGTCAGCTTAAAGTATCCACAGAATCCTTCTAAAGAACATTCTTCTGTAGTGTGAGTTTCTGTTAAGAGAAGAGCATTCAATCTTGAAATATGTCTTTGGGCAGCCAAGTCTGAGAGGTGGGCTTTAAGGGAACGAATGTTGAGAAAACCTATGTGCACACTTGCATTAGGGTCCAAGTTGTCAAATGGATGTTTCCAACTGAAAGTACAGTGCTCGTGCAGCCTGTCCATTTCTACTAGAGCCGACTTGTGTACTTTGATTTCGTCTGCAGTAAAATTGACTTATTTCAAACCATCACGTGACGTTGCTCTCCTGAGCATTGTATAAGCATGACCCTGCATGACAGACTTCATGTTTGGAGGTAGTTCGAGGTTAGCAATACAGTGTGTGTAGGTACTTCCTTGAGACTTGTGAGCAGTTAAGCCAAATGCTAAAACTAAAAGGTACATTGTTCTCACGACAGGAACTGGACATTCAGATGTGAGTAAGAATGTAACAGTGATGGCCTGGATTGGTACACAATCTCTCAAATGTTATGGGCTTCTCTTTTTACTTTCTCTTCCAATGCTTGGATCAGAAAACTTTAAAAATACTGTTCCTTTTAATGGCTTTTGTTCATCAATGCATATGAATTCATCTTTTCCAACAACACCATTTACTAGATGGTCAGGAAGATCAATATTCTTTGTGATCATGACAGTAGCTCCAACAGCTATAGTTAGAGTAGACGGTAATCCCCCTGTTGAGTATATCTGACTGGTGGTTATTTGTACTGAAACAGTGTTTGTATGCTTATCTGACTTTGAATCTATTGAATGTATAGTTACTTTTCCAGGTAAATCTTATATCATTTGACTATTGTATGTTCCTGCTTGATCATTAGTTAAAAACATATTGACTATGTCATGTGGAAATGAATCAGTTGGAGTATTTTGTAGCTCTTGCAAATTCACAATATCTTTATCAGTGAAGTCACCTGTCCTTACACAAGAAAGTATGGCTGCAAATTCTCAGTCACCCTTCTGTCTAACATGACATATACACTCATAGACAATGTTGACTTTTAATTATCAAGTGTGACCTTGGCCTTGGAGGTAGGGGTATGGATGTCATGCATGACACATTGTCTTATTATAACAAACATTTGTACCAAACTATTTCAAATTCTGTTGATGAATGGCTTAATTATGGACCGGACACAAAAATGTGACGGACAGACGGAGTCCATTTCTATTTCCCCCTTTTTGGACCAGACACAATGTTGTTGTGCATGACATGTCTCATTATTGTGAACATTTGTGCCAAGTATTTTCAAAATCCCATGATGGATGAGAAAGTTATGGACCGGACACGACATATACACTCCAACAGACAATGTTGACCTTTAATTATCAAGTTTGACCTTGCCCTTGGAGGTAGGGTATGGATGTCATGCATGACACATCGTCTTATTATAACTAAAATTTGTGGCAAACTATTGCAATTCTGTTGATGAATGGCTTAAATATGGACTGGACACGAAAGCGTGATTGACGGAAGGATGGACGGAGCCCATTTCTATATCCCCCTTTTTTCTTCGAAAAGGCGGGGGACAACAAGATATGAAAGACGGGTTCAAAGGAAAATATAACTGAATCTGTGTGACATTGGTGTAAGAAACACTGTGGAATAATGAGCTGTTTGATCATGTTATCGGGACAATTAGTTAGTTGGTGCTACTGTAGATTTATTTTGATTACATTTCTTATTTCATAACATTCCCATTGTTCTCACCATTAGTGTAATTTCTGTACCTGCAACCAGATATGTCTCTGCTGCAACATGTGGATTTTTATCATACCAGGTATTACAGTCATTTATTGCATGGATATGGAACTAGGTTTTGAAATTGATGTGGAATTTCATTCATAAATAAATTGACTTTAGGTCATAATAAATTAATGACCTTAATTAAAGGCTGACCCCAGCTTCATAGTGTACTGGTATTTCATTTGGGACCGGGGATTGCTTTTTAGCTCACCTGAGCACGTAGTGCTCGTGAGCTTTTAGGATCGGTGGTAGTCCATCCGTCCATCCATCCGTCGGCCACAATTAATTCAAACAACATCTCCTCTGAAACCACAGGGCCAAATTTGATGAAACTTGCCTGGGGTGTTCCTTGCAAGAAGCTCTACCAAGTTTGTACAAATGGTTCTGGTCCATTGCATATCTGGGTCACTAGAGCTAAAAAAAGATTTTAAAAGTTGGATCTTTAAAAATCTTCTCCTCTGAAACCTCAAGGCCTCGAGCTTAGATATTTGGTATGAAGCAAACCAAGTTTGTTCAAATTATGTCCCTGGGGTCAAAACTGACCCCACCCCAGGGGTCAGTTGATTTTACATAGGGTTATAGAGGGAAAACTTGAAAATCTTCTTGTCAGAAACTTTAAGGTGTAAATTTAAGATATTTGGTGTGCAGCATTGTCTAGTGGACCTCTACCAAGTTTGTTCAAATCATGGCTTCTGGGTCAAAAATGGCCCCGCCCCAGGGGTCACTAACTTTAAAAATCTTCTTGTCATAAACCACAAGGCCTAGAGTTATGATATTTGGTGTGCAGCATTATCTAATGGACCTCTATCAAGTTTGTTCAAATCATGGCCCCTTGGTAAAAATAGGCCCCACCCTAGGGGTCATGTTTACATAGAATTATATAGGAAAAACTTCAAAAATCTTCTTTTCAGAAACCACAAGGCCTAGTGTTAAGATATTTGGTATGCAGCAATGTCTAGTGGACCTCTTCCAAGTTTTTTAGAAAAATGTCCCTGGGGTCACTATTGGCCCCGCCTGAGGGTGACAAGTTTTAAATAGCAGTATAGAAGAAAATCTTTGAAAATCTTCTTGTCTGAAACCACAAGGCCTAGAATTGTAGAATTTGGCATGAAGCAAGCTTTATCAAGGTTTTTCAAATTATCAGATTAGGTTAAAGGTCACGGAGGCTAAAAATAGATGTATCTACTGTACCTCATAGAGCCTTCATTTATAGACCAATATCTTTGATATTCAGTACATGTATACATAGGTTCATTGCATGGACCTCTACCCATTGGTAGGGTTTGAGGTCACTGGGTCAATGTCAAGGTCACCATAGCTTATAATAGATATTTCTACTTTCTGTCATAGAGCCTTTATTTATTGACTGGTATTTTACATATTTGGTTTGTAGGCACTTACATATTTTCAATTAAAAAATGAAATACTGCTTAACGGCAAACCTACAGCCAAAGTACTCAGGTGAGCGATCCAGGGCCATCATGGCCCTCTTGTTTAATTATTTCCCTTTATAAAACTGCTCGATAGATAAATCAGTGGCTTATTAGCTGGAATTCTGAGGAAAACATTGATTATATGAAGTACAGGTCTACTTTTCACACCTGCTGGCCAAGCACTTGACACGTACCTCTTGTTGTGTTTATAAAAATTCTGGCAAACATTCACAGATTAAACAAGTAGCAGGTGAATTTTACAATAAAACAACTGTTCTTACAAATGTGTTTTTCTGTACGGAAAATTGCCAGTATTATATTCCTATACGTACAATTGGAGCGGGGTTAGTGTTATCCAATATTATGTAATTCTATGTTTTGATTGGCTGTTAGAAGATCCGATTATTGCCGAAGCATTACGTATTTTTACGATGTACTACCTGTTGAATCAATTTGCGAAGTCGTGTTATTCCGGAAATCCTCGGACAGAATCACGTGACTGTCTGGTAATATTGTGTAGGAACATTGAATGTTATTGTTTTGAAATCTATTAATAGTAACAAGTAACTGATAAGAGATACAGGTAACTTTTTGAAGGCTGGCACAAATGTAGCGGTTGATAAAAATGCAAAACATAGTAATTTTGTAATTACAGTTACAAAGTCATTTTTCTTCAAACAATTCATATTTTACACATATAAAAAATCATTTTCAAAACTGTTCACTTTCTTGTTTGTAAATGGTTAAACTTAGTGCATCTTAGCTGCTAGAAAAATGCTGAAAAAATGCTGAAACGACAGGTATAAATTAGTTTAATTTTCTTTTTTAAAAGCAAAAATTCCAGATCTGCTTAGGCCTATATTCTCAAAATACGATTTTAAAGAGCTTTCAAATGATGTAAAATGATTCAATGTTTATGTTTAATGTTTTCAAATAATAAAATTCGGTTCACAAAGAAAAAAGACATCTAAAGTTAAAAAGTCTGTCTGGTTCCCATGGTACTTTGCCTCGACAGTGACTGTTCCTTACCTGGTCTTTAATATGTTGAATTATATCAGAGTAATCAAAGCATGGTCATAATTTATTAACATAATTGATATTACAAGTATATTTGTTATTCTATTCAAGCAAGTTTGTTATTCTGTTCCAGCATGTTATTCCATGAAATTCATGTTATTTTGTTACTTAACAAAAGAAACATTGTTTCAGTATCATAATTATCACCATAAACATCAAGAGATATTATTGAAATAAAGGTTTGAACAAATATGTTGTTGTTGTTCTTCAAAAAAAATGGGCATTACCTTAGTTAAAATTTGTCTGAGCAGACAGGTCTTCAATTTAAAGATATTTATTAAATTTCTTTTTATTAGCATCTGCAAACAAAATAGAGTGCTGTAGGTTAAGGTTCCTTATAAATACAGTAAAACCGTACACACAAATTGACTCAAGTCCATTTGAATTTTCCTTGTTTAATACTGTAACTCCTCAAATATCTTTCATCATGATTATCCTTACTATAACTTAAAAAGTATTTAATTTCACATGTCATTGAAATACCATTGATAGTACATTTCTTACTTTTCTGCCATTCTGAACAAAGAATACTTTGGCATTATTTGGTTTTACCAATTTCTTGTTAAGCTGGAAGTTATTTTTTAGAGAAATATGACTGAATATACATAAACATGCAAAAATCTTTTGGGTTTAACCTACAGATCTAACCCTGTTTGTCTTTTTAGAACACCAACTTCCCCTATGTAAGGGGAAAGGCTGGTTTCATTGTGGGGAAAAGGAGTATTGTCATTGAATGAGATGAAAAGCTTATGTTATGGCCTTGCAATGACTTGTGTTTACTAACGTACTCGAGTTTACCTTTGTAAACAGAATTACACCTAAATTAAAATAATCCGGTAACAAATCTTTGTCATCAAATCTGGTAGTTGTCCATGAAAGGCCAAGGTCTACTAGGACAGGTACCCAGCAGACAAGAAGCTTTCTTTTAACTGTTTCAAGTTGCAAAGATTTCAACAGTAAGTTTTAAATTGTCTGTTCTTTTGGTCAGCATTAGAAAACTTGTTACACTGAGATTTTAATTACAAAGAAAATCAAAGTTTACAAAAACTGATGGATCAACTGTCTTTGAATCCACATTTTTTAAAGCTTCTCTTGCCGCACATGATTTTCATACTTCGTACCTTGTTTTTGCAAACTCGGCCATGTTTTGTAAGTCTGCTCTAGAGATGAAAAGTCTAAACAGGTAGATAAAAAAAAACTAAGTATATAACTGGATAAACAACAAATAAGGCAAACAGTCTGCTCTCTACATCCAAAATATTAAACTATAATGTTTACTGCTTCCTTTTCAAACTGAATCGTTGCATAACTAATAAAGGTCATGACTGGAACAAACTTGAGTAGGCTAGAAGGCTAGAAGATGCAAAATAACTTGTGTTCTAAAATTAGCAATGAATTTGTATCACTACACTTCATAGAACATTAGACAGACAATTGTAATAAACATAGAAAATCAAAAACAACAAAACCACTGTTGTTAAAAAGACAATTAAGTGATTTCTAAATTGCTAAATGATCACTGAATTTCTAAGTATGTAAACAAATTGATAGAACTATTTGTTTTGGTGGTCGGTAGAAAATTCTGGTTGTTGATAGGTGATTTGTAATAAGCTTGGTGGCCTTAGTAACATTGGATCAATTGTGTGACAATCCATCCATGCAGTTAATAATTTCTGAGAAAAAAAATTCACCTCTTAAAATGTTTTCATTCTTTTCATTAATAAACAATCATGATGTATCAAATATATTTGCAGTTATGTTACATTCTGAAATCAAAAAATAAATTTCTTTTGAAAACTTAATGTTTAGATTTTTTATCTTGTAAAGTCCTTAGTCTGTGAAAGAGTAGTATATTTGCCTTGTTCGGACAACACTCACAATCCCAGTAATCAGTAATGTAGCATCTAGTATTTTGTCAAAGCATAGAAATGTAAAAAGCAACCGCAACTTGTCCATAGGCACAGTACCGATATTCATAAACATGACGGCATGACAGTATTAACTGCATTCAGTTTTTTCATGAAACATATGAAGCTGATTAACAACTATGAACATGAGAATTGCACCCAGTGCTGATCCTATCTGTGTGACTACACCACACCATAGCAGAGCCATTCTTCCTCTTAGTCGCAGAACGGTAGCAATGCTAACCTTGGAAAATGACATCAGAGCTGACACCAAAATAGAGGCAATCACCTGTTAAAAGAAAACTATATGTTCAGCATGCATGATGTGAAAATTGAGGATAATTATTCATCAAGTCTTTGTCATTTCAACTACTGAAAGGAATAGAGTGAAATATGGTTGCCAATTTATATTTAATTCCAATATTTATGTTTTATTTTGTGTTATTAGTATGTATCAAATAGTAACTGAACAGTGTATAAATGAAACATCCAACAACAAACGCTATTTCAAAATGTCTCAAGTTTTCTTTGGGGGAAATTTATCCAAGATCTTTTTCAAGGAGTACAGGAATCGACCTGATTGCAGAAAATGGATAATAAAGAGGAACAGATATAAACTACAGTAACAGCTAATTAACTTTCTTAACACAATTAAGAGCTTTTTAAGTCTTACTTCTTTTAAGAGAAAAGCAAATATTGTTACACTTACTATAATAGCAGCACCTAAGCCTTCCCCAGCCATGGGTGGTGTTGGACTTCTTGTAGCAATGACTAGAACATATATACCGATACCAATACCTGACAAGGTAGTACTTCCTATGACCCACATGGACAGTACTGGTAGGAAAAACGCAACAAGGCACGCTAATGGATTGGCTATACTTGATAATGTTGCTGACAGGTGATAAGCCTGATTTCCATATGGCAGTGTCGCATAAGAAGATACCGATGGAAGAATACCATTTGTTAATGCATTGATACATGCTATTTGCACTAAAAGAATGATAAAATTACGTCTGCTCAAAGTTAAAGAATTGTTTGTAATGGAAATATCACAGTGCACTTCACTTTCTTCATTACGAAATTCGCTGTAGCTGTAAGATGCTGACTCAGCATTTATAAATTTAACTTCACTTGATACCTCTGCATTAAATGCGACATGTTCTGCTTTGCAGTATGGTAAATAATGAAGTAAGGAAAATGCTAAGCCACAGACTATCATTATTGCGAATAGAAAATAGAAGAAATCTTCAACTGGAAAGTTAGGTGGCACATATTCTGCTACTATTTCTGTTTCATTTGTTGTAGTATTAATTGTCTTGTTGACACATACTGTCTTTCCGACGCCTTGTCCCAGAGCAACGAGACTTGGCACAAGTCCACTTAATCCTTCACCGATATACAATGCCGAAATGTACTGAGGTTTGAAAATGGACATATATGGTAAAAACACTACAGAAGATGTGCAATCTACCAATGACAGCAGAAACACAGAGAACAGAAGTCCTGTGCTATGTTTGACTCCACCTACATAACTGGTTTCCTTCCAGAGGAAAACAAGTAATAAACAGGCAGTTGCCCCAGTAATAACAATAATGAATACTCCATGCTTTTCGTGAAATTTGTTTGGTGCTGCTTTGTTCACAAGAGTGTAAATCAGAGGTCCGATGTTAGCAATCTGTATGATAATAGTAATGTATGATGGCAGGTTCCAGCTCTCTGGAGATTGATCAACTAAGATGGGTAACTCCACCCACATTCCATTTACAGCTACCCATGATCCCATGCCAAATAAGATCACAATTATGTAGACTGCTATCTTCACGTCTGGCACGCAATCCATCTTGTCTGGAGGCTGTGCTTCAAGGTTAAAACAAGAGAGGAACCTGTACAATCAGAAATAAATATGGCTGAAGACTTGAGAATAAAATACTCAATTGGTACAATTCTGATCGACAATATGCCCTTAAGCAGTGGATCGTCAATTTAACGCCTTTTTAAATTTGTTAATCTGTGTATTAACAGTGTTGATTAAGGTGCGATAAACAGCATGACATGTAAGAGAATAGACAGAAATGATTGTGAATGTATACAGAAATATGGGTTGGGCTGCTGGGGAATCATATTCACTACTGTCTATATCAAGGGATTAATCGGTAAATGGTCATATTAATTAAACGTAAAATACTCTACTCAGTCAAAATACTACTAGAAGATATTTCTCTAAGCAAAGTTTTGTTAAAATCCTATCTCCCCAAGTCAGAACATTTGTTATCAAAATACATTTTTCAGTAGAAAATAATTGTTTTAAACATGGTCCGTATCGTCCCGAAACATGGTCCGTATCGTCCCAAAATATGGTCCGTATCGTCCCAAAATATGGTCCGTATCGTCTGGTCCGTATTGTCCCATGGTCCGTATCGTCCCTAAAGCGGCTTAAAATGGGCCTGAAGACAGCAATTCTTATTATGAGTTGAACAGAAAAGATTATTTAAATGCCTAAAGAATAAAAAAAAAACATCATGCATCTTGTAAGATATTCAAAGGAACCCCTGTGTTTATTGTTTCTGTCCAATATCAGAATTTTAATCATTGTTCTAGGCTAAAAGAGAAGAAACTTTAAGAAGTTAAATTATGTTCAGTGAACTTCTTCAGGCCAAAAACCATTTAGTTAACTATGAAAATTTTTCTTTTAACAGAGCAAAACTATTACATACTGTTATTCTTATTTATCTGAATTGCTATTTGAAATACCCTGTCTGAACTTAGTTTACTCTTGATGTTTTCTCCTTTTACCGCTGTTACATAAGTTCAAATCTAAATACTTATTTGTTCACTGTTGCAGATAATTAGCATACATGTATAGTGTTAACTACTATGATAAAAGTTAAAACAATTAGAAGTGATACATAAATTTTCCTTTGGTAACAAAGAAAATCCTTACCAAAATTTCTGTTTTCCTCCACAAGTATAATTTTAACCCATGTTTACCTTTTATGGTTTTATGTAATTCCAAAGTCCATGACAGTAGGTTTACGTTGCTATTTTTAGCACACAATATGACAATCAGCTGTTATAACTGTACAATAGTATTTATTCACGGGTAAATTTTTTCACGCTTTTTGCCTTAATTGATGGATCCCTGTCCACTCACATTTGCATGATTTAACAAGGAAGTACAGTTATATTTTCACCACAAACAAATATATACATGACAAAAGAGCAAGTGGTAATGTTTAATTGTTGTAAATCTTAAAAGAGTCGTGCTGTGGATCCATGAATGTCAGTGCAGATTAGCCAGTGAGAGTAGCTTTAAGTGGAGATGAAACAAGTCTCTTTTTTTCTTTCTTGAAGATGTAACTGACAACCTCAAGTAAGAGACTTGTGTGCAGACCTAAATAAAATTACCAGCTACTATAATGTTTAACAAATGGTCGACAGTTTACGGTACAATCCACCTCACTGTAAAAAGGTTAACGGTCACATACATTTAAGTATAGGAACGTTGAATGTTATTGTTTTGAAATCTATTAATAGTAACAAGTAACTGATAAGAGATACAGGTAACTTTTTGAAGGTTGGCAAAAACATGGCGGTTGATAAAAATGCAAAACATAGTAATTTCGTAATTACAGTTACAAAGTCATTTTTCATCAAATAATTCAATATTTTATATCATCTAAAAGGTCTGTAAACTCATATTTTACATATTTAACAAATAATTGTCAAAACCGTTTACTTTTTTATTTGTAAATGGTTAAACATAGTGCATCTGAGCTGCTAGAAAAATGCTGAAATGACAGGTATAAATTAGTTTAGTTTTCTTTTATAAAAGCAAAAATTCAAATTCTGCTTATATTTTCAAAATATGAATTTAAAGAGCTTTCAAATGATGTAAGAATCTTAAAATTCGGCTGACAAAGAAAAAAGTTATCTAAAATTAAAAATTCTGCTGCTATCAAATGTATATAAATATTGGTTCTCTTTGCCAACCAGTAGTTCAGTAGTTGGTAACAGCTGCTTGTGATGTCATCAGTCAATGTGCCTATAATCCCATTCTTTTAAAAGGATTTAAACCTTTTAGTTTCAGTACTGTATACTGTTATTATATGAACGTCTAAATTAACCACATAACTTTATCTTATAATTGTTTTTAGTACTGCATGGTCCAAAGGTTTTGTGTAAAAAACATAGTCTTGTCAGTAATTTTGCAGGGTGTTATTTCTTTGGGGGGGTCAGGAAATTAATGATTTTCATTAAATGAAAATCTAAAGATTTCACTGCTAATCTGTAAACACAGTAAAGAATACAGGACTTAAGTGGTTATTGCATTGCAGTAGCTTGCCAAAAGGCAAAGAAAACATTGTTCAACATCAACATCAATACTGACTGCTGGATTAAATCTGATTTTGGAATAGGACCAGTTTTGGCATACTAAGAAAAGCATTCACAAGGTTTAACTTTATGAAATGTGCAAAATACTGGTAAGCAGCTGATGAAAGACTTGAAAATATATGTTGTAATAGCTACCAGTACTTCCGTAGTTCCCTATTGCACATTACAGCTGTTTATGTACCATCAGGATTGTCTCAGAATCCAGGTTAAATTGCCTAAAGTCAACATATCTAACAAGTTTGAAATGATTTACAATAGTTTATCAATTGTCAAAGTGGACTTCAGGAAAACAAACATTTCTTATCCCTTGTTGCCTGGATATTGCACATCAAGTCCCACAATTACACTTTGGAAGGTTCTCTGTTAGGTTCAGAGCATGGTCCCCAAGGTCATGCATATTCAGAAATAAAAAAAAATATTTTATTGAAAAACCTACATGAGGAAATCATTTTAAAAGGTTGCACAAGCCAGTATTTTCTTGTACTTGACAATATTTCCAATCTCAAACTCCCTCTCATTAAGCTACTAAAATGTAAATTGATCCAAACTGTCTTGGTAGAGGTTCAGTTTCATATTTTTGTCACTATAGTAACAATTATCAGTATATGCAAAGGATGCAGTAACCATATTTCAAATAAAACTCAAGAAAAAAGCAGTTAATGTTCTTTATTTAGATGTAATCAGTAACAAATGGAATAAATATAACCGACATAGGAATAAAGCTCACAAAAATGACTACTGGGTGTACAGGTTAAATAGAATCATTTTACAACAACAAATGACAGACTAGTGGTAATCTTAGGCTTCAGATACCAACTTACAAGTTTCTACAATCTTTCAGTGACACTTTGGCCAAGTACCGGTATTTCACATTGGAATGTTCTCATTTTCAAACCAGTTGAAAGATTATTTAGTGACGCATTGCATAGCCATTTCTTCACCCTAAATACCTTCTACTGAACTGGCCATGGTTTTAACATTTTCTACTTTATTTCTACGTGTTCAAATTGAATAGTGAATGTGACAAAGTTCTAACTGCTTCTTGAATTTATAGCAAACAGAGCTTTTTTGTATTCACTTCTTAAAATGAACTCTAAGGAGATCAACCCTATAATAATAGTGATCATTTTCATATAGACCATACGTTTAAAGACAGAAACTTTAAACTGACTTAGATAAAAAACACAGGTCTGAATAACAATACAAACATGCTCATGCTATATGAATTGTATACTGTATAGAATCAGAACTGAAAATATTTGCCTGAATACACAAAAATCACAATACCTTTGATCTAAATATTATATTTTCATGTTTTCAGGTGCTGACTGAAGTAGATTTTTGACAGGCTTTATTGAGGACCTTCTTTCTCTGTCCCATCATTAAGAGCATATAAAACATAATAAATTATAAAAGATATAAAAAGGATTTAAAGGATTAATATTACCTGGAACAAATGGCTCTGTATCAAAAAAGAAACACTGTCTGAAAAGCACATCTAACTATGCATTTCTGTAAAACTCGAACCTTGTTCTAATGTTCATTGAAATGCACGATTCCATCACATAAATGAAAGACAATATTATAAACTCTGACCTTTTGGATTAAACACTAGTAAGACACAGCTGTTAGCAAAATAAAATGACATTAAGAAAAAGTGATAATTAAAAGGTGGCTGTTGCAAAAAATACTGAACTCCATACTTCAAATATTTCTAACACATATTCTTAAATTCTCCTTGAATATGGCAACACCTAGTTTAAAATGAACAATTTTTGTAAATGAATACAGGGCATAACATTTGCCAAGAAAGAATATAAGCATATATTTCATGGACATTTTTCATATAGAGGAAAAATTGTTTGTTTCTGATATTTTGAAAAAAAATCACAGAAACTGCACCAAATGATATTTTCAGGAATTGCAAAATCTGTTTTTATTGCTATATATATTGTTACAAATGCACAGGAAGTTGTCTGTGTTTTATCAAATGACCTCATTATTTCAATGATGTCATTTTGACATTTTAATTAACCCTGAACATGCTGAAATTTTGTAATGGATTTGCCCAGCTTTGAATTTGGAACAGTCCATTCCAAGTTTAAGAGATTTCAATATCAAAATACAAAAATGGAGCTACCAACAGTATAGAGCCTGGTCAGACTGCATGGATGTGCAGGCTGGCCTGGCTCTATACTGGTGGCAAAGGCTAATCACTTTCGGTCCAGCAGGTTAAGGGTTAAATCCAGCATAGTGAACATGCAGTCTGAAGAAAATTGTTCAAATGGGTTCAAATCCCCCCAAAAAGTGAAATTAAAACATGTATTCTGATAATTTCAAAGCAAACAGTGAGTAAATTTTAACATAACCCATTGTTACAAAACAATAAAAGCATAAAAGAAATTAATTTTAGTAATAATACAATGAAAGAACAGTATAGAAAATAATTATAGACATAATATAATAAGACAATAAACTTTTGAGCAATGACCTCCAATGCTGAAAAACAAGCAACAAAGCATAGCTGAAGACATAAAGTGTAACTGGAATCTTCTTTCTAACTTCTACTCTAAGGATAGGTACAGGACAGTTCTATTGCATTTGGCTTTTGAATGAAAAACTAAATATATATTATAAATATATATAGACATAATGTTATAACGGAGATTCTGACTAGGGTTGGGGGTCTGAAATCCAATAAACAATCTTGAGTCCAAAGAGTTTAAACACAATAATTTTATTTCTTGAATCTAACAGCAGTTGTTGGCGAATGATGACAAGCAAGAACTCGGGGAAGTTTATATACCATTTTGAGATAATCAGCTCAAAATCTTGTGAAAACAACAGATTGTACTTTTACTTAAATTTCTAAAAGACTAATAATTAATTAATCACAATACTCTTTGATCTGGCTTGGCATGTCTGACACCTTCTCACCTGTGGCTTCCAGTCTTTGACTAATAATCAAGCTAGCTTTGACCCGAGCCTTTGAGATCAATTATCACCAAGTCATACCATTGTTAAGAAAAGAACTTGAGGTGACATGTTGTTAAAATCTCAGCTTAGATAATCTGATAAAAATTCCTTGCTAATTTAAATTTCATACCAAAAATATGATGTTGACTTTTAATGTAAAATAATTATAAAATGCTGTTTATTGGACTCTAATTTTAAATATTCAAAAATAAAGGTCATATCCAATTTCTATACAAAAATCTGAACATTTTAATACTAAACATCATGATATTAGCTCCTGAAATAAGAAATCAATTTTTACATTCATTTATAAAACACATGACTCTATAAGTTGAAATTAGAAAGAAAATACACTTTATTAATTATTCATTATATAACTGCATATAAATCTTTTGAGTTATGTAATATTACATAATATTACATAAGAAATATTCACATTATAACAATACACCGGACCCGAAAAAACTTTGGTCCCCAAAGTTGAAATTAGAAAAACATACACAAAAATGCAACAGATTTCCGGTTCAATCTGAAAAAGAACAATACCTATTTGAAAAGATCAAAAAAAATATTCATATTATAACACAATTCAGTCAAAGATATTTGCAATACAGTTAGAAAAAGTACAAAACACAGAAAAAATATATACAGAATAACACGTGTCGTTGTCTCTGTGACAGCTCGCTGGGAGTTAGCTTTTACGGAAGGCGTTTCAAAAGTATGTACCAAATGTTCATTGGCTAGATGCAAGTCAGCAGTAATTTTTAAAAACAACACCATAGATTTATCGTGACAAAGACTCTCTGCAGGCTGCAGGCTAGGGGTAAAAGATCAGGAAGGTCAGGATCCAAATGAGTATGCCCATGGTCTTTGGTTCTCTTAAGGGAGGTTAAAAAAAATGCATGTAGCTTAGCCGGGTTAGATGGTGATCAGCCATCTTATAGCACTATTAGACAACAAATGATTAAATTTGTTAGAGTTTGGCATCAGTACATGAAAAATGAATTTTGAAAAGGCCAGGGGATTGTCCAAAAGATGGGGATTTTTTTTTGACGGGTTACCAACATGTTGGATTTATAAGAGAACCAATGTTAAGGCATCACCCTAGATCATAGACTACTACCTACTTAACCCTCCAAATTCTGTCTGTCCTCACGTGCTTTGCTACGAGTTTTCATCTGATGTGAATATGGTTTTCTTGCTGCTTCTTTTGGTGTCTTACAATCTTTGATATCTGGGTTATTCACTGCCTCTGTAGAAAAACAGATTCCTGCATTACCGGTACTTTTCAAGCAATATTGTAAGTCAAGGTATTTCTGTATACTCATATTTTCTCGCGCACCAAGTCTCTCGAATTGCTCCAACCATGTGTCTGCATCCATAGATTGGTTAGCATGGAAAGGGTCCAACTTAATATTGTTTAGGTAGCTTGATGTCGCCATTGTATGTGTAATGATAGGCGCAGTTGAAGTGACTACAGATGATGCTGGTGCCACCAGAACTGGTAGAGCTGTAGTTACTGTAGAAGGTGTTGTTGTTGTTGTTGTTGTTGTCACTCTGTTAGAAACCTGTGAGCTTGTTGGCAGCGAAACAAATGAACGATGGCGACGTGGCGGCGGTATAGGATTTGAAGCTGGAGAGGCTGGCGCTGATGAGGGTTCTCCCGAACTTCGTAAGTAGTATCTGTTTGCCGGGTTCATCGACCAAACCACAATACCCACCACTTGTTATAACGGAGATTCTGACTAGGGTTGGGGGTCTGAAATCCAATAAACAATCTTGAGTCCAAAGAGTTTAAACACAATAATTTTATTTCTTGAATCTAACAGCAGTTGTTGGCGAATGATGACAAGCAAGAACTCGGGGAAGTTTATATACCATTTTGAGATAATCAGCTCAAAATCTTGTGAAAACAACAGATTGTACTTTTACTTAAATTTCTAAAAGACTAATAATTAATTAATCACAATACTCTTTGATCTGGCTTGGCATGTCTGACACCTTCTCACCTGTGGCTTCCAGTCTTTGACTAATAATCAAGCTAGCTTTGACCCGAGCCTTTGAGATCAATTATCACCAAGTCATACCATTGTTAAGAAAAGAACTTGAGGTGACATGTTGTTAAAATCTCAGCTTAGATAATCTGATAAAAATTCCTTGCTAATTTAAATTTCATACCAAAAATATGATGTTGACTTTTAATGTAAAATAATTATAAAATGCTGTTTATTGGACTCTAATTTTAAATATTCAAAAATAAAGGTCATATCCAATTTCTATACAAAAATCTGAACATTTTAATACTAAACATCATGATATTAGCTCCTGAAATAAGAAATCAATTTTTACATTCATTTATAAAACACATGACTCTATAAGTTGAAATTAGAAAGAAAATACACTTTATTAATTATTCATTATATAACTGCATATAAATCTTTTGAGTTATGTAATATTACATAATATTACATAAGAAATATTCACATTATAACAATAATATTGAATTTATCACATATGGTTAATCTCATATTCATATTTCTTTGAAAAATTATTATTCTATTCCAACTATTTAGTTTATCAAATTTTAAATAACATTTGGCATAATCACATAAAAAAATCAATTTCATATGCAATCACTGTTTCCTCTTGAGAAGTGACAGTCATAATTTGACCAACTAGACTATCTTCAAACTTCCAAGCCATTCTGTTCTCAGAAACTTATCAGTAAAATACATTTATGAAGCTTGTACTATTTTAATGTTTAAAAGATAAGGTAATATTCTACCTGTCTAATATAGAATCAATAATTGCATCCAAAACAATTCAAGCAAAATTTTATTCTACTGTCACAATCACAGATTTCAACACTGTTTACTTGGTAATAAGCACTTTTTCATACATTACATTCAAGCATTTTTTTCATACATAATACTTAAGCATATTCTGTAGACATCACACTCAATCACTATTTCAATAGTCCACATTCAAGCTCTTTTCATACATAATAAGCAAGCTCTTTTCAAACATCATAAGCAAGCACTTTTCAAACATCACTCTGTTTGTTTTTGGGGTTTAACGCCGATTTCAACATTTGTTATATCTCGGCGGTCAGTCCACCTAACCGGTTTTCCTGGATAACTAACCAGTAATTGCCAATTTCTCCGCAAGTGACTGACTACTGTTCCCACATGATCTACTCTGAATCAGCGGTGAGAGACAAATGAACATAAGACACAATGTCTGAGAACAATTGTCACGGAGAAATTTTGCCCTGCCCAGGGGTCGAACCAACGACCGATGGATTACTAATCCAGTGCTCTACCTATTTAGCTAAGCGAGCGGGCAACATCACTCTCAAGCACTTTTACAGTCCAAATTCAAGCACTTTTTTCATCCATAATTCGCAAGCACTTTTCATACATCAGATGCAAGCATTTTTCCAAACATCACACTAAAGCAAAAGAAAAAGTATACAAACATGGCAGGCTCTTTCATTTCAGGACAAATTTAAACAATTTTCAAATATGTAGTGAAATGAACAGTACTTGTTTGTACATAAACGAGTATTGTTTTCATAATATGTGTAGTTTTGATTAGCATAACTCTTTCAAAATCTTTTCAATAATTCATTAGATAACACAAGATGTCATTTAGCAGTTCAAGAATAAATAATAAGTAATAACTCATCATTTATTAGATGACATGGCAAAAATCAGGACATATGTTTTGTATCAAAATAAAAACAAAACTAGAACTGTGTCCAAAGGACACGGATGCCCCCACTGGGCAGATGTGCTCGTAAACAAGAGCAGCTTCATTTAATGTCTACAAAATTCTGTTCTTATCATAGCATTTCAGTTGAAATTTCCTCAATTCATGTATTAATGATAAAAAAGTCACCTAACTCTTGAGGCATCATATTTGGTCTCTTTACAGATGGAATACAATATTAGTGGCTGAATAAAACTGAATTTTGAAACACATGTATGGTCTCCTTTACTTCCATCTACACATTAAGGTTGTTCATCCCTGGAAGTTTAAGCAAAATCTGCCATCCGGTTTAAGAGGAGTTGCGTTCACAAAATTTCTATATGGTATATAGTGAAAAAAAAATCAACAAAGGGCCATAATTCTGTTAAATTTGGTCACAGCAAAAATTCCTTCCTTTACTACCATCTACACATTAAGGTTGTTCATCCCTGGAAGTTTAAGCAAAATCTGCCATCCGGTTTAAGAGGAGTTGCGTTCACAAAATTTCTACATAGTATATAGTGAAAAAATCAACAAAGGGCCATAATTCTGTTAAATTTGGTCGCAGCAAAAATTCCTTCCTTTACTACCATCTACACATTAAGGTTGTTCATCCCTGGAAGTTTAAGCAAAATCTGCCATCCGGTTTAAGAGGAGTTGCCTTCACAAGATTTCGGGATGTACGGACAGACGTACGGAGGACAGACATACGGACGGACAAGTGCAACGCTATATGCTCCCCACTTTGTGGGGGCATAAAAACAAACAAACAAGCAAGCAAGTAAACAAACATATCTCCAGAGTTTCCTACAGATTAAATAAAACCAATACAAAATATAAATTTTGAAAAGTGTTCCACTAAAATTATGTGTGCCACTGACCACTGGAAAATTCTTGGAAAAGACGACAATTGATAAAAGACTGTATAAACTGACATCTTCATAAGATGTGAAATGTACATGCATATTTTGTTTTGTGACAAGATCAATATCAAAAACAAGAAATTTGTAATTTTTATTGGGTGATAGGGGAAAGAATGTTTTTTTTTGAAATTACATTTTTTCACATTATTTTCTTTTGTTTGTGAAAATAATGTACCAGTGGGGAAGATATATATGATATTTGATACTATTGCTAAACATGACCAAAACTAACTGGTAATTTAAAGACGCTGAACTCCACATACATGTAAAGGCAAAGGCTTTGTAATATCAAGAATTTTAAAACACCAAACAATGCATATAACCTGTATGAAAAGCTAAGTAAGAAGCTAAATTCAAAGTTACAGACTGCAAAACAAGCAACAGTTTGGAGACCTGTAGCTTGTTATTTTCTAATTAGCCTAGAACCTGCCAGATGGAAACTTTCAATAGCTCATTTACAATGAAAAATGCAAATCTGAATACACAATATTCAACATGATGTTTTCAATGCTACCTTTCTTAGACATTAAAATGATTAACAAATAGTTGTTGTTATCAAGTACTTTATTTTTGTAAATTTTGGAATTTGGGTCTATGGGTACTTTGAGGTCATCAGCTTGAAAAACCTCTGCTTCAAGAAAGTTATTTCACAGACTAAATTTGATACTTCCACTGTAACAAAACATGTTCCTATGCCTTACTTCTATGTCACAAGTGCAAAAAAATTATTTCCTTCAGCATAATTTCAAAATACTGAAAAATCTACTGATCTGCTATCAATTTCCCACTTAGTTATAAAGAGATAAAGTACATGTTCTTTAATGAAACTACACCAAAGTATTAAATTTTCATCATTCTTTTTGTTTCCTTGACATTTTGTCAGAAGGTAAGTTTTGAAATGTTCAGTACCGGTACAAATAATCACTAATCAAAATAAACTAAAGTTACCTTTTCTTCCCCACATGGAATGACCTGGAGTTCAGTCCCTTTAATCAATGCATTGCTACTAGAATTGCACAATAAAGATTGATTGGTTCAATTTTGTGTTAAGCCCTCTACCAGTCATATCAGGCAGGGGGTTTAAGTAACCATTATTCCCGGAAAGGATCAGTGATAAATTCCCATTCTCTGTAAGAAACTGCCAATGTTCTCAAATAATTGGTAATGGTTGGTAGCAGGACTCAAACCCATGACCATCCATCAGTAAGAGCTAAAGTGATTTGAAGTCAACCACTTTAACTATTCAACCATGAAGAAAAGTCACGAAAAAAGAGAAGTACATCAAAATAAACTGACTAACTTTAGGGAGCTAATCACTGTAAAAGACAAGCACAGTTTCACAATGACTGCAAGGTTTGAAAACTGGCTGTAATTTTAAAGACTAGCTAAACAATTTCCCAGTCCCCATCTTCACAAGCACTTGGTCCCCTGGGTAAACAACTAGCTGTATGAGTATCCTGTGGGTCATTTGCAGTCCTAACAATGTATTTGGTAAACCTTCGCATAAGCTGACCCTCTTTGTTGATACCCCATAGAATATTAGTAGGTGTTGCTGAAAATTACAGAAGAATAAATATAGCAGTAACATTGATGTATTAAGGTGGACACTATCCTAACAATTCAGATGTATCTTTAACAAGAGGGTCATGATGGCCCTTACTCACTCACCTGTGTCCAATTGCTCATCTTTCGTAATTATAGTTAAGTTAATTTATTTTGAAATCAGGCCAACAGTTTGTAAGATTACCAAAGCTGTTAAACCACTATCATGCAAACATGGAAAAATATCCCTATTTAGGGCCCCCATAATTCTTGAACCCATGATCGGATCAGGTTGGTCCAGGAAAAGAAAGAAGATCTATCGTTTATAAATGTTTTGCGAAGGTTTGGTTAAATTGAATCTATTGTAAGCATAACAGTATGGTGTGAAGTAGAAAAAAATTTTTAACCTCTGTGACCTTGACCCAACAGTGACCTCAAATTCCACCCAGTGGCAGGAAAGTCTATTTTTAGCATTGATAACCCCTGGGGCAGGGCTAATTTTGATCCCAGGGCCAAGATTTGAACAAACTTTGTAGAGGTCACACAACAAATATCTTAATGTTAAAACTTGTAGTTAGGGACATGAAGATTTTTAATGTTTTTTTATGCAAGTCTTTAAGAAATCAAGTGGCCCCTTTGGCCATGTCAATGTTAAACCCAGAAGCATAATATGGATGATCTTGCTAGAGGACCTCTAGATGATGCATCCTGGCTCTAGGCTTTATTGTTTCATAGGAAAGATTTTCAATTTTTTCTCTATATAAGACTTCATTAAACCAAATGACCCCTGGGGCGAAGCTATTAATGACCCCAGGAACATAATTTAAACAATCTTTGTAGAAAAGCTCTAGGTGAACCTACATGCCAAAATATCAAACCTCAAGGCATAGTAGTTTCAGACAAGAAAAAATTTTTTGAAGTTCTCCCTATATAAGCCTATGTAAAATCATGTTGCAGCTGGGCCAGTTTTAACACTGGGCCATGATTTGAACAAACTTGGTAGAAGTCCACTAGACAATGCTACATACCAATCATTATAGCCCTAGGCCTTGTGGTTTTAGAGAAGATTTTTGATATTTTCTCTAATATAAGTCTATGTGAAATCAGTGGCTGAGCCAATTTTGACCCTCGGGCCATGATTTGAACAAACTTGGTAGAAGACCGCTAGAAGATGCTGTATATTAAATATCTCAGCTCAAGGTCCTTGCTAGTTTCAGACAAGAAGCTTTTTAAGTTTCCAATTTCTAAATCTATTTTGAGCCCATGTGACCCAGATCAGCAATATGCTGGAAGCAATACAGCTTTATGCAAGGAACAGGCAAGTTTATCAAATTTGGCCTATTAGTTTCAGGAGATATCCTTTGAAGTAATTGTGGACGACAGAAAATCAATCCTAAAAGCCCACATGAGCACAGCTTTCTCAGGTGAGCTAAAAATTCCTTAAACTGTTACAAAAAAATACTTCAGTTTACTTTCAACAGGCAGTCAGTATTCTTTTTCTTTATAAATAATTTGCCTCTTGCCTTTTATAAAATTTAGGTAAATGTAAAGGTGGTATTCATCACAAAAAGTTAATTGTAATTGAAAACAATGGGCAATAACTCTGAATTAAAGTCCATTCATTTAAGGTAGTCTGTAAAAGACTGACCACCTGTGCAAGTTTGAAAAAAACAATCACCTGAACAGTGAATCAGAACTTCATCAAAAAAGATTTCTGGAAATTATACTGATGAACAAGGGCAATGTTACATGTTTCTCCAACATTTGCCATGTAAAAATCATAGAATTTAAAGTGCTTTTCTGGCCCTACAATTCTTTCTATACAACAAAAGATCAGTATATGAAATTTAAGCATGCACTAAGATAGGTTTGGTAATACAAAGACACAAGAATACAGCACTATGAACCACAACTCCTAATCAAATTAATTCCATGTGCTGACAGACTTAAGCTCCAAATACACCATTTTAAAGAGGTGTCCATGTACATGTACTATTTATTAACATATGGAAATCAATTTCACCAAATTCATAGTTAATATATCTCAATCCTACCTGAAATGTGAACAAGTTCACCAGGTAATTTTTTCCAATAGTCTCCAGTCACATGATCTGGTGAGACACCATAGCGACAAAGAAGTTCTCCAGCATGGTTAAGGGCAAACACAAAATTATCTGACATGGTTATCTGCATTGCTGGGGATCCTGAAAGCATTAAAAAAAACTGCAACAGTAGCTAAAAGTTTGAAATTTCTTCATAACATTGTTCAGGCAATGAGCAATATTGCATATACCATTAATACAGACACACTAACAGAGTAACAGGGAATTTTCATGGCCCAAGCTGTTTGCTATCAAAATTGTTTGGTTGGTAAATATCATTCACTTTGTATACGACCTTGAATGTTACACTAGCTAACCCCTCAAAAACAACAAAATTTACTGAGAATGAACAACAATTACTTTTGTACGTTGGTGTTTTTTTTCTGTGTGTTTATTTTTCTCACCTGAAACATGGATCCACCTGCGACCAATAGGCATCTCTTGTGTAATGCCATGTCTAACATATACTTGCCGCCTATTATCAATGGCCCAGACCTGAAAAATACCATATTATATTATCAACCCATACCAAGTAAAATTTCTGAATCTGACTAGTCCATCTTTCAAAAGCCCCATTTATCATTTATACGAGCATAATTTGATAATTTAACTGAACTTTGGACAGATGCTCACATCATAATGAAATTACTAGGATACAAACACAATAAATGTATAATATATGTGTGTGTGCGTGCGTGCGTGCGTGTTTGTGTGTTAGGGCAAGATTGGTGTGGGGGTTGGGGGGATCTTCCAAGTTATCTGTGTAATTTATGATTACATGTGAGACGAGAGCTTGACCTTCTCACTTACTTTCTTGTTGAAGGTACATGTACAGAAAAAGAAATTCAAAACTGGCCTCCTCCTAGGGGTCACTAGTTCCTGATCTAAATAAAGACTAAATGATATTCACACAGAATTCAATCTGGCAGGTGAAAGAGGTCAGGGTCTAGGTAATGAACTTTCCATTAAGTGAACATAATTTTAGGTAGATGTCTGAGTATGCCCTACTGTAGCTGAATGTGCTTCAATGGCCCTGTTTTTTTGTAATATAGGAAGCCCAGGTGAACTCAAGCTCTCATCAATCTTGTATTCATTTCAAACTGTTCCTAGCATACAAGTAGATAACCATATACATCACTCTGTTTTCTGTTAGCATTACATCATCAGCAGATCAAAAACATTATCCATATTGCATGTTGGCATTGCATGATGAAGCAAGAGAAATACAAGCACTTTCTTTAAACAGAGAAATTTAGCTTAAGTAAGTCACTTCTTGCGAAGGACAATTGTGAAACTATTGTACCACCTTTAATTAACAGCAGTTTCCAATTTCAACCATACTTTAATTCAACCTGAAGTGCTGAAAGCTAGGTGATAAATATTTGCACTTTTTCTGAATGATGTACAAGATCTTGAGAGCTAATTCCATTTCAAGAGTACACTGATGCTGAAATGAACATTCATAACTTACTTTCCAGTCCTGTTGACAAGATACAACTTGTGTGAACACAGTACCTCCATTATCAACAGGCAGCCAGGCTGCATTAAGGCTAAGATCTGAGGGCGCCTTCACTCCTATACGATGCCACACCATTCCATCACTGTCCACTGACCACACATTTACATTGGCGCATGACACATGTACAAGCTGACGGTCCTCTGTTGTAACAGAAGAAAATGAATGAAACTTTGGTTATAACTCTCCTGTCAGAGAAAAAGAACATGTTTAAACAATCATTAAATTCAATTCAGGAAACATTAAAAATAAACCCTGAAACTACTTAGTAACTGTCCATACAGCAAACTTCCACTAAAAGCTAGCTGACTGAAATAATTAACAAAAATTCTGAATATGTTAAAACTTAATTTCATTGATTTTGTCCATGTTCTTGATATACTGCTGACTTCAATGACAGAAGACAATTTTACTTGCATTAAATACAGTCATAGGCCAGTTCTTAAAAAAAAAAGGTGGATAGCAGACAAACCTCAACATTATATGACTTCATTATTTACAAGTCTTATTAGCTTTTGTTCATTACAGAAAGATGCATGAGAACAAGAAAAAGGCCCCCTTATTTGAGATTCCAAACTCATGTCTTCTAGGTCATAAGCACTATGAAAAACCAATGCTCTCGACCACTGAGCCAAAGAATCAATTCCTGACACAGCTGTAACGAGGTTGAATTTATACAGACACATATAGGTCTGCACTTAACTGTAACTATTCCTTTCTTCAGATCATTTATGATGAAAAACTGACTTTTGAAGTCAGACACCAATGAAGGTTACTGAACCAAGTCAAAGAGCAGATATCCTGGACAAGCCCCCATCTTACAAACTTCCATTCATAACAGAAAAGATGCAGTTCATTAGAAAGGACCATCAGACCAGCCTCAACTCAATGTCTGCTCGCTCATTTGCAATACTGGTCCAACCCTTTTTTACACACATAGTCATAAATGTCTGGTAAATTCATAAAATGTTAATATGATTGTTGGAAATTAATATGTTTAAAGTTAAAGTTATGCGATATGAAAACCAATGCTTTAGACCACTGAGGAAAATAACTGATACCTTGATACAGGTGACACAGGCTGATTTTATACAGACATATGAAGCTGTAAACTTGACAACAATACATGCATTAACATACTGACCTAGCTGTGAGAGATCAAGTTTGGACCAACCCGAGCCTTTAGTATCTACTTCACTCATGCCTGTCCTGATAAACACCTCACCATCATCCGTTAGTCCCCATAATGCATCAGTACACACAGACATACACACAAACAATATGTTTGTTGCATGTTTTTTTGGCCCAGGTATAGAACAGCAGGCCTGACGATCAGGTGAAAATGCAAATATATCCCCATTCGGTTGCTGTGCCCATATCAAACCTGAAAAAAAAATATCAATCATCCTTCTACACTTTCTGAACATTCCCTTTCAGAACACTGTAAACAGTCAATGTCTATCTGAGTTTATTTATCATCAGTTCCGACTTCCCACATGACTGATGTCCCCTAAAGAGGTTAGTTATTTTAGGTTGTGGGAAATAGTACAAGATACAGAAAGTATCCCATTACAGAGATACCCACTGTCAATCAATTATCTACCTGCAATAGCACTAGCTATTGACAACTGCGAGTAAACAACATACTGGTATTATTGTACTGTTTGCTTTTTCTTCAGGATGGAAATCAGTTATTTACAGCCATTGCTAACAATATAGTGGAATGATTCAGTTATGAAAGACAACACAAGCTATTTTCAACCCACAATAGCCCTAGCTTAAACAAGTCCTTGTGTTCAAACTTGGGACATACAGAAAGAAATACAAACAACTTTACCACTGTGCTCTGACTTGACAACTGTACTAAACTACTAATCAGCTGACTATAAACACCAAGTTACAAATGTTAATTTCTTTTCAAACACACATACAAAGCATAATACTGTGTCACAATATTATGATATGTCATGTTTAGTCCTTTGGAATATAAACTGACTATAAAAACTAACAGAAAACGTGTCCATTAGGACACTGATTCCCTGACTACTTGCACCTGTCACACAAGCACCATAGCAATTACATGCATAGTATGTTTTAGTGAAAAAATAAATTGTGGAGAAAAGTTCACATTTCACAGTGAAGTAAAGGTGCTGTTAGCTATACTACTAAGGGAATATAGATAAAAAAGAATAAAATAAGTAAACAATGATATTTTACAGGCCATCACTGTAATTTTGACCTTCAACCTACTGACCTTCAAATACACATGGGATCATCTGCTTGTTATGCCCAATGTCCCAAAGTTTGGTGTAACTAGGCTAGAGTGTTCCCTTGTTATGAATTGGACATGGATTTTACACAGGCTGTCACTCTGACCTTGGCCTTTGACCTAGTAACCTCAAAATTGATAGTGGTCATCTACTGGCCACACCCAATATCCTCAAGAGTTTCAATGACACTTGGTCAAAGCATTTGCCAGTTAATGATCAGACTAAACTGATAGGATCCCATAGGGATGGACAGCAGCAATGCTATATACCTTCCACTTTTGAAGGTGGGGCATAAAAATTCTTTAATTTCAAACTTGTACATTTAATTTTTTTAGAGATGAAATTTTAAAACTCAGTAAAATCTGTAATATACCAACCATTTGTTTGACTAGCTGTACTAGACAGCACTGTTTTCCAGCATGATGCAGAAGTCAGATTTTCAGGGTGGGCCTCCCTCCATATCTGACCTTAAACACAAAACAAATATCTGGACCCATTTGGAAAACTAAAAATAGTCGCCTGCTTGCTTTAACATACCAATACAAATATATCCTGAATTTAAATTTTGATAAAGACTGCATTAAAACAAACTAAAATGATCAGATAAATATACACAATAGCTTAAATATCTACAGCACTAAGATTTTAACTGCAGTTTATCCCTTACCCTGCTGCATGCAACTGACTCTGTGCAGTCTGATCATTGTCTTCACTATTTGCCAATCAGTCAGTAAATTTTAGCACCCCCAGAAACGATTAATGAGTCAGGCCAAATTGAAAGATGGACAAGTCCATTTTAGATCTTTAGCATGGTAAGGGTTAAAAGTGTATCTTATAACACAAAAGGCTTGAAATGTATCTTAAGGTCTTAACGCATATTTTCAGAAGTCTCTGAAGAACAATATATATACACATACCTTCTACACTGCCTCTGCATACTTGCATAACATGTTTATATTCAGGGCATACCCAGACCCCATTGCGGGCAGCTATCAGTCCCCCACTTTGAGCACTGAGGAGCAAGGACAACTTCTGGGGGTCAAATTTCTTTGAGAAAGATTTCAGCATATCCATTGCTGTTAGGTCTTTTATTATATACTCTCCACTTAGAGGTACCTAATTATTCAAATTAGAATTTGTTCAAATTAGGCTTTTATAAGCAGCATTTAGCTAATATTTCAAACTTCTATGACATTTTTGAAAAATTTTAAGTCCTGTTTTACCCTTGTAACCAAGAGATGTTTACAATTAAGCAGTGGACTAAAATAGTCATTAGTACCAGTAATACAGTTGGATATATTGATTCTAGCATCACATGGAACTTTAAAAGTTCATATGAGTAAAAACACTCATAAAATGCTTGCATTCTGTAACAAATTTTATTTTGAAAAACTTCTTCTTTGGATGTTGTACCTGCCACCAGTGGTTCTCTCCCCTTGGTGTTTCCATGGTAACTCCAGGACGGAACCACACTTGACCAAGAATGTCAACAGCCCATCCAATGTTATCTTCTCCTAGACATAAATGGCTGAACAACCTGTTTTCTGCTCCACTGAAATATCAACATAAAACAGGCATTTATCAACACTCTAGACTGACAGTACAAAAAAGACAGGAATAAACTCCATAAAAACTAGGGATGTCAATGAATACTGATTTTAGTATTTGAATATTCTTATAGAATATTTGAATATATTCCCATATTCGTACAGGTAAGTAGAATGTTTCTGAATTTTCGAATTTTGGTGTCAAAACACCCATACACTTACGATATTGACATAGTTTCTCCTGTTTTAGTGAAACTATTCTGTTCAATCAGAATATCAGATCTATTTATCTATTTATTTTTCGTTGGTATCGGTTGCCCATTTGACCGACACTCCATTCTGAGATTAGTTATTTTATGTTGTGGGGGAAAGTGGTGGATACAGAAAGCATCCCATTCCAGAGACACCTCTGGTTCTTTCACATGCTCAGTGTACAGCACTGATACATGGGACCTTGGTTAAATGTCTCATCCAAAAGAGAATTAGTAATGTTAGTGGAGGACTGGGGGATTGACCTTGGGACCCTTGGGTTACCAGTACAGTGCATTACCACTGGACCACTGATCCACTCCTAATCATCAGATCATATCTGAAATTCGTTTTTATACCAATATGATATGTTCAAGCTTGTATCACGAGAAATCAAGTCATGATAAATAATTAAATAATAATAAATTGCAACTGAGGTGCATTATAAAAACAAATTTGCCAACAACAGTTACACTGTCGCTTAATAACATTTTCCTAAACCTTGTAATTTTAAGCAAAATGATGCTGGAAATCTATGCAAATATTCAAATTTAGAAAGCAGATTCGAATATTCACCAGGAATTCAAATATATTCGAATATTCATTGACATCCCTAATGAAGACTGAAACTAATCAAAATTTAAAGAAAACTAAATAAAAAAAAATATATAAAACAGAAAAAAATGAAATATCAAACAAAACAAACAATAAAAACATAAACTTGTTTAGAACTATTGCTTTGTATCAAATCATTTTCTCTGTTATAATGAGCAGTTTCAACTACCTGTTTTCAATCTATTCCTTGAAATTTATGAAAACTAAAAACATTGTAAATGTTTTCTCTTTTTTTTTTCCTTTTCTTTATTGATTTTAGAAATAAAGCTACACTGTTATAAATCTTTTTTGCATGAAATGACAAAAAACAATAACAACAACAGAAAAGAATTGAAAAGAATGCCAAAGAAAATATTACTATGGTAAAGAAACAATAACTGATGACACTATATCTTTCTATGAAATCTTATAACATAATATGTAGCCTCATAAAGACATGCTTTCAAAGTACTTTGTGATATATAACAAGGGCATTCAGTGATCACGTGTCGCCTGATGATAGTCAATTAATCAGTAGTAGGCTTAAACGAATTTTTTTTATTCAAGGGCCATAACTCAGCCAAAAATCATTTAACCCTAAAACCCGTTAGATATGCACAAGTACTTGAGGTACTGATCAATCCTGTAAAATTTCATTCAAATTGCATTAGCAGTATAAGAGTAGTCCGGACAAACTTTAAAAATAAAAATCATAAAAGGGCCTTAACTCTAACAAAAATCATTGGACTGGAAAATGCCGACAATATGCACAACAAGACTTGGTACTGATCATTCCTGAAAAGTTTGGATGAAATCGCACCAGTAGTTTCTGAGGAGTAGTCCGGACAAGTTTTGTGATGGACGGACAGATGGACGGACGAAGGGAGGGACGGACAGAGAAGTGATCCCTATATGTCGGGCTACAGGGGTGCATCAATAAATTCGTAAACTAATTCAATAGCGTCAAAACTACTGGTCCGTTTAAAATGAAACTTTAAATACTGTGAAAACAGATTATTTCAAATTGAATCGTACTATTTACACAACTTTGACGTCATCACTTATGACGTCATAAACCGTAAACGACGTCACGTTACAGGCATCCGTTCGAAAATGGCGTCACACAGCGTCAACCAACAGCGCATCATTATAAAGTTTTACACAAAACTCGGAAAGTCTTTTTCCTATATTCGTGAAGATTTGCAAAAAGTTTACAGAGAGGCTGCTCTGTCAAAAGGTGCCATTTTAAAGTGGATGAAGCGGTTTAAAGACGGTAGAGAGGCAACTGAAGACAACAGTCGTGCAGGTAGACCAGTGACTGTAACAGATGAAGAAACAGCGGTTGCCATTCAGGAGTACATACTCCAAGATAGACGAGTTAGTAAGGAGTACGTAGCAGATAAGTTCGCTATATTATACGGTACAGCTCAGGGCATTTTGACTGATAGATTAGGAATGCGCCGCGTTTCAGCAAGATGGGTGCCTCGTTTGTTGAAGTCGGAACAGATGGGGTAAGGGTGAAAATGTGTCAGCAGTACAACAGGAGGTATCGTGAAGAAAGCGATTACTTTCTAAATCGATCGATAACATGTGATGAAACGTGGATTCACTTTTTTGAACCGGAAAGCAAACGTCAGAGCTCTGTCTGGAAGCATCCTTCCTAGCCTTCCCCTACAAAAGCGATAATTTCCAAGTCAGCCGGGAAGGTTATGCCCATTATATTCTGTGATTCATACGGTGTAGTGCTAAACCACTTTGTTCCTCCTAAAACGACAGTCACTGGGAACTATTATGCAAAATTACTTAGAACGGAACTCATGGCGGCAATAAGGAGAAAGCGCCCACATCTACTTAGGTCCGGATTCATATTACATCACAACAAGGCGCCGAGCCATTCAAGCCACATTGTCATGGATACACTAGAAAAACTCGACGTCGAACTGTTACCACACCCACCCTACAGCCTGGACCTAGCAATTTGTGACTTCTGGCTGTTTCCAATTTTAAAAAACAGTCTTCCTGGTACGAAATTTGAGTCAAGAGAGGAACTGAGGTGTGCCGTGGACAGACAGCTGCGGGAGATGTCACGTGACGGGCTACAACACGTCTTCTAGTCATGGGTCGAGAGATGGGACAAGTGCAAATCGTGCATGGGGCATTACTTTGAGAAGGAGTAATCATTTTACATACTTGAATTAAATCATTTCCCTGCTATTGAATTAGTTTATGAATTGATTGATGCACCCTCGTACTTCGTAGCAGGTGACACAGAAATGAAACAGATGTAATATACTGATAGTTTAAGTCCGGAAGGTATGACAAACCTCACAAAGAGAATTCAAAATGTAAGACTGACAATAAGAGATTACATGTCAATCAAAACTGCATAAGATTTTGATAAAAAGAACAGCTTAATATGTAGTAAAGACCATAACATTTAAAATCACATTATACGTTTTTCAAGACTAGAAGATTGCAAAACAAATATTAAACGAGATGTTTGTAAAAGATATATATGCCCCCCTAGCGCCTTATCCCTAGAGACAGCCATGAAGTTTTGAGGAGCTGGTACTAAGCATGCGATAGTTATTGATCAGAAACCATTTTTCTATACAAGGACACTGTGACCATGGCCTTTGACGTGGGACCTGAAAAACTAAAGGGCTCATTTACAAGTCATGAACAACTTATATACAAAGTTTAAGGAACACTGGCCCAAGTGTTCTACACTTATTCATCAGAAATCATTTTGCTTTTTGAAGAACCTTGGACCAAATGTTCTACAGTTATTGACTGGAAAAATTTATGCTGTTTAAGGTCACTCTGACCTTGACCTTTGACCTGAAAAATTATAGGGGTCATCTACAGGTCATGACCAACCTACACACTAAGTATGAAGAACCTTGGACTAAGCCTTCTATAGTTATTGTTTTGCTTTTCAAGCTCACTGTGACCTTGACCTTTAACCTGGTGACCTGAAAAAACTATAGGGGTCATCTACTAGTCATGACTAACCTACACACTTAGTTTGAACAGCCTGGAACTAAGGGTTCTATAATTATTGATCAAAAACTGTCTTGCTGTTCAAGATCACTGAGACCTTAACCTTAGACCTGGTGATGTAAAAAACTGTTGGGGTCATCTACTGGTCATGACAAACCAACATACTAAGATTGTACAACCTGGGACCAAGGGTTCTTTAGTTATTTATCGGCAACCTTTTTGCTATTCAATGTCACTGTGACCTTGACCTTTGACCCGTTGAAGTGAAAATCTACAGGGGTCATCTACTGGTCATGATTGTCATGATCAACATACACATTAAGTTTGAAGAACCTGGAACGAAGCATTCTATAGTTATTGATTGGAAACTGTTTTGCTATTCAAGGTCAATGTGACCTTGACCTGGTGACCTGAAAAACTACAGCAGTCATCTACTAGTCATGACCAACCTACATACCAAGTCTGATGAAGGTGGGTCCAAGAGTTCTCTAGATATTGATCAGAAACTAAAGTGTCTACTGACCGACTGACATTTGAAAAACTATATGCCCCCTCATCTTTGACATAATGAAGGCTGATTATCAAACTCTCTGAAGCATAAATAGAAATAGATTGAAAGCTAAAATGCCATCAAATAAAATATTGTAGAACAAAATAACGATGTATAACAAAAATAGTCTTCAGTCCTTGTAGTACATTCACTTACTGTCTCAGTAATCCATCAAACATACTGAAAATATCACAGACTGACTGTTGAACCTACCTCATTTCCTGTTTATCTAAATTGTACTAGATGCATCAACTTGTCTGATAAAGTGATTTTTTAAAACTTAATACCGGTACATAAATATTTTCTTCTTTTCTTACATTTTTATTTTACAGCTTAAAATTTTAGTCTAAGTAGAAGAGACATTATAAACATGTAGCAGAGAGAGACTTTAATAACAGGCATTTTGAATTGAGATTGTGTTTAACAAGTAAATTTGTGAGCTAATGCTCACTAGTGATACCCCCACTATCAGAAATTTGACTTTCATAATGTAATTTTGAATGTATGTCAACTATGTGTAAAAATCTAAGTATTCGGTGAACAGGAAGTAGATGAGCAAGGAGCATAAAATCGCTTTACACCATATGGGACTATAGGATAAAGCAATATGCAAAATATCAGGCTGCTGCATCTTATAGTTGCTGAGAAAACTGTGACGGAAATTGTGAATGTATGTCAACTATGTGTAAAAATCTAAGTATTCGGTAAACAGGAAGTAGATGAGCAAGGAGCATAAAATCGCTTTACACCATATGGTACTATAGGGTATAGCAATATGTGAAATATCAGGCTGCTGCATCTTATAGTTGCTGAGAAAACTGCAACGGAAATTTGTTACGGACGGACAGACGGACACACGGACAAGGGTAAAACAGTATACCCCCACTTCTTCGAAGCGGGGGTATAATAAGGAAATACAAAACATAGGCTTTAATTTTGATAGGTATATGTCTCATATGTGGCATATAGGTAGGTTAAAATGTAGTCTTTATATTAACATAGAATGTAGAAGAAAACAAGAGGGCCATGATGGCCCTGGATCGCTCACCTGAGTACTTTGGCTGTAGGTTTGCTGTTAAGCAGTATTTCATTTTTTAATTGAAAATATGTAAGTGCCTACAAACCAAATATGTAAAATATCAGTCAATAAATAAAGGCTCTATGACAGAAAGTAGAAATATCTATTATAAGCTATGGTGACCTTGACCTTGACCCAGTGACCTCAAACCCTACCCATGGGTAGAGGTCCATGCAAGGAACCTCTATACTGAATATCAAAGATATTGGTCTATAAATGAAGGCTCTATGAGGTACAGTAGATAAATCTACTTTTAGCCTCCATGACCTTTAACCTAATCCAATAATTTGAAAAAGCTTGATAAAGCTTGCTTCATGCCAAATTTTAAAATTCTAGGTCTTGTGGTTTCAGACAAGAAGATTTTTAAAGATTTTCTTCTATATTGTTATTTAAAACTTGTGACCCCTCGGGCGGGGCCAATAGTGACCCCAGGGACATTTTCCTAACAAACTTGGTAGAGGTCCACTAGACAATGCTACACACCAAATATCTAAGCTCTATAACTTACGGTTTCTGACAAGAATATTTTTTTAGATTTTCTTATATAACTCTATGTAAAACTAGTGGCCCCAGGGGCGGGGCCATTTTTGACCCAGAGGCCAGGATTTGAACAAACTTGGTAGAGGTCCACTACACAATGCTATACACCAAATATCTAAGCTCTATAACTTACGGTTTCTGATAAGAAGATTTTTTAAGATTTTCCTATATAACTCTATGTAAAACAAGTGACCCCCGGGGCGGGGCCATTTTTGGCCCAGAGGCCAGGATTTGAACAAACTTGGTAGAGGTCCACAAGACAATGCTACATACCAAATATCTTAACTGTAAGCCTTCTTGTTTCTGACAAGAAGATTTTTTAGTTTTTCCTACATAATAACTCTATGTAAAACAAGTGACCCCCGGGGCGGGGCCATTTTTGACCCAGAGGCCAGGATTTGAACAAACTTGGTAGAGGTCCATTAGACAATGCTACACACCAAATATCTAAGCTCTATAACTTACGGTTTCTGACAAGAAGATTTTTTAAGATTTTCCTATATAACTCTATGTTAAACTAGTGGCCCCTGGGGCGGGGTCATTTTTGACCCAGAGGCCAGCATTTGAACAAACTTCGTAGAGGTCCACTAGACAATGCTACACACCAAATATCTAAGCTCTATAACTTACGGTTTCTGACAAGAAGATTTTTTAAGATTTTCCTATATAACTCTATGTAAAACTAGTGGCCCAACTTATAAAATCTATTTTTAGCTCCAGTGAACCAGAAATGCAATGGACCAGAACCATTTGAACAATCTTGGTAGAGCTTCATGCAAGGAACATCCCAGGCAAGTTTCATTAAATTTGCCCCATTGGTTTCAGAGGAGATGTTGTTTGAATGAAAAGTTGACGACGGACGGACGGACGATGGACAAAGACCGATCAGAAAAGCTCACCCTGAGCACTTTGCACTTTGTGCTCAGGTGAGCTAAAAATAATGCTTTCATCCTTTGTTTTTTCTTGTTTCTTCATAACCATCAAAGATATTACTTCTTAAAAAGGAAGTTTCTACCTGTTTAATCTTATAATTTTCAGTGATGATCGGTAACTTTATACCTTCAATGACTAGTATTATATAATATTGTGACAAGCAGAATACTATGGTTTTAAGTGGAGATAAGTGACACACTTTTAAAGACTGGTTTTCTTGAGCCCTAAGTTCTACAGTTTTCAGTGAAAATAAGTAACACACTTTTTAAGACTGGTTTTCGTGAGCCTCAAATTCCAGAATGCTGCCTTTTTCAGGGGAGATAAGTGACACACTTTTCAAGACTGGTTTTCTTGAGCTCTAAATTCTAGAATTCTACATTTTTCAGCAGAGATGAGTTACAAACTTTTCAAGACTGGTTTTCTTGAACCTAAAATTGTACAATTCTACAATTTTCAGAGGAGATGAGTTACAAACTTTTCAAGACTGGTTTTCTTGAACCTAAAATTGTACAATTCTACAATTTTCAGAGGAGATAAGTAACTAACTTTTCAAGACTGGTTTTCATGAGACTTAAATTCTAACCTATCTCCTGACTTCCAATCCTTGCCTTCAGGACAGTCTTCAGTGACATTTGACCTATACAGCCAGTGGCAGTTCTCAGTGAGTGCCCAAACCACTCCTGCCAGGCAGACAATCTGTTTGAGTCTGTGTGCACACTCCACCTCTTTGCCAGTGTAACATGGTCGGTCTTTTGACAGTCCTTTCTGTAGCATAACTTGATGGTTAGTCTTTATGTACCTGTTATAATAAAAAGAAAGGTTCTCTTAACTTTGAATATCAATTAATGAGAAAAACTTGGTCCAAGAATACTTTTTATGCAACTTCAACTGAATAATGGGTAAGTCAAGCTAAGAAATTACCGGGTAAGCAGCGTATGTGACCTTTCATACGTAGTTTCAAAAATTTTAATAAATATATACACGAGGCTAGTGTATCTTTCATTAACAGTATTACATTCTGTATGAAAGGTCTTCACTTTGAAAACTTACTATACCTGTACTTTTTATAACAAGTGCAATCATTTACTGACATATTCTTTCAAAATAAATTAGCTACTTACCAAGCACATGTATTGTCCACACAGATATAAGAGACATCCCTCACTGCCTCCACCCACTTCATTCCCTCAGGCCGCTTGGCTGTGATCTTTGTACCAGCAAACACAGTATTCTTGTTGAGACTCCATACGATGTTCCCATCTGGTGACACTGATATCTGACTAGCTGTTCCAGTAGCTCTCTTCCATGACACACCTGGTCCATTTAATGAGCTGTGGAATATATTCCAACTTCTGTCTGTAATCCAAATGTGTGTACTTGACACAGATATACTATGAATATTTCCTTGAGCAGTTATTTCAGTCCAGTTGTTCACAGATTTCAGGAATTTTGAAGTTTCTGCAACCTTGTCAATCTCAGAATCAAATAAAATGTTTTCCTTTCTGTCACTTTCAGTGTCTGATGTGAGTGAGGACATTTCTGAAGGTGAAGTGGGAGCATATTTGGAGTAGAAATCTTCTGCTGTTGCTCCTGGTTTACTATATATTGTGTATATTGATGGTAATGAGTTCCCTCCAGAACTGTTTGGGGAGATTGGAGAATTTATGGTCATTGACTGATTTTCATCTTGAACAAAGTTTTTAGAATCACTTTCCGCTGTTGAAACTTCAAGCTCATGTAACTCTTTTTCCAAACTACTTGGAGTATATTTTGAATCACTCTCTGCAATATAACTGAGTATCTCCCTCTCTCTAAAACTATCACTTTTTTTAACCATACTTTTGTATGCAAACTGGTCACTCTCTGACTTGTATTCTATCCCAGATGCACCAGCAGATACAGACCTCTCTAGATCAGAGTATGAAATATCTGATGTCTCACTCAAGTAAGAGTCTAACCTTGCCATCTGCTTATCTAAATTTGAGCGTCTATCATTTTCATCTTTAGGTGGATTGAAGAAAGTTGTTAATGTATCCTTTTGAACCTCTGTCTGGCCACTTCCATTATTTACAGGTAAAACCATACCTGCATTTGAATCTTCCTTTTGAATTTTAGTCTGCTGAAATTTCTGTGTGCTGCAACTTTCTGAAACCATGCTAACTGATTGACTTTCTTTAGATCCTTCATTGATTTTATCAGTTTCAACTAGTCCATTAAGGTTTTGTGAACTTAATTTAACTTCTTCACTATGTTCAGATTTTGTTTTACCTTTTTCTGTATCAGGTACTTCAGCTGTGTTATATTTCAAAGGTAAATTATCTTCTTTACTATCATTTAAGTGCACCAGTGTCCATTGTTGGACTAGATCCCTTCAAATTCTCTTGAACATCTGTTACAAGTGATTGTTCCTCCTGAATACTAGTCTCTAGTGGTGTACTATGCTCCTGAATTACCAGTCTCTAGTGTTGGACTATGCTCCTGATCACCTGGTCTCTTGCTGTCCTAAGGCCACCCTCCTGAACACCTGGTTCTAGTGCTGTCACTAAAGCTCCACCCTCCTTGAACACATGTCTCAAGTGTTGGACCAAAATCGTCAATTGCTGACACTCTCCCTGTGGGATTACTGCCACTGCTATCACTGGCTACACTTGTAGTACTGTGGACTGACAAAGAGTCTGCATCTTGCAATTCTGGATTTGACTTTCTTGGTGATTTATCTTTGGCACCTGTAAACCAAGATGAGAAAGATGGACCAATACCTATTGTACTCATCCTATTGCAGAACTTAGTTTGAAGGAAGAGGCAACAATAAAAATGAATATCTGTTCCTACATCAGAGAGAGACTGCATGAAATCAATCATTTTTTGTAGATGGCAAAAATTCAACTTTTAACCAAAGTCAAAGACACCAGTAAAGCCCTAATGTATTTTTGAGATAAGATGAGTTAGAAAAACTACCTTTTTTCTTCTTTTTATTTTTCACTTTCCGTCTGAACACTATTGCATCTTCTCCATCAGGTTCATCTTCTACAGATATTCTTTTACTCATAATTTCTTCAGACTGTCTGGCTAACATGTAGACTGGTTTACTTGTCTCTTCATCTTGATAATCTTCTGGCAATCTTGCTGAGGTGGAACAAGCTCCAGAACCAGTCTGCTTCATGTCTGACTGGTTCAAAAATGTTACTGAAATATCACAATCTGCTGCAACAGACTGAGAACCATTCTCTGGTGAGTTGTTTTCAGTTGCCACTTGCCCAATCTCAATAGTTAAAAGATCAGGGGAGTCCAACTGAATAACAGGTGGAAGGTCTTGAGGGGAAGACACTGTCCCATCACTTGATCCATTTCTTTCACTCACTGAAACATTTTCCTTTTTCTTTTCCACACTCAATTTTTCCTGAACTTTATCAACTAATACACTAGGGTTGGCAATCTGTTTTACTTTGTCTAATATGTTCCCTTGGAACATTTTGAAAGGAGATTTCTCACTTTGTGGTGTCTTTGTATCACTTTTGGTTTCCTTGGTTTCTGCTGGTTGCTGACTTTTAGCTGTCTCTCTGACTCCAGCTGTCTCAAGACTGAAAATGTAAAGGTATATAATAATATAGTAATATAATAATATAGTAATATATTATTTTTTTAATATTTTTAGCCCAATTCTTCATATTATTTTTTTTTCCTTAAAGGTAACTTAACATCTCTTAAACCTCAAAATCGGCCTAGAATGTTGAATATTGCTTGAATATATGGTTACCTGTATTATGCCATGGAAGTGTGTTCAGTCATAGAGTAAATAAAACTAGAGCTATCACTAAATGTGAATTAATACCCCAACAAGACCGCTTCAGAACTGAGGAAGTTATTAGTAACAGAATACTTTGTAAAAAAATTGAAAAAGAGTTATGGTTGTGGGCAATTAAAGATAGTTGTGGTTCTTGTACATTGCATTTCCTGTCACTGTGCTTGACCATTGTATGAAGTGGCACTGAATTCCAACCAGTAGTTTTCAAGTTATGCTCTGGACAAGGAAAACCAACAAAGGGCAATAACTGTGCAAATTTTGAGATGGAGTTATAGCTCTTATACAATGCACTTCCTGTCATTGTGCTTGACCACCGTATGAAGTTGCATTGAATTCCAACCAATAGTTTTAGAGTTATGCTCCAGACAGGGAAACCCAACAAAGGGCAATAACTGTGCAAATAGTGAAGACAGAGTTATGATTCTTGAACACTGCACATCCACTCATTGTGCTTGACCATTGTATATAGTTGAAATGAATTCCAACCAGTAGTTTTCAAGTTATGTTCTGGACAAGGAAACCCAAAAAAGGGCAATAACTGTGCAAATACTGAAGATGGAGTTATAGCTCTTGTACAATGCACTTCCTCTCATTGTGCTTGACCATTGTATGAAGTTGCACTGAATTCCAACCAATAGTTTTCAAGTTATGCTCTGGACAAGGAAACACAATAAAGGGCAATAACTTTGCAAATAGTGAAGATGGAGTTATTATTCTTGAACACTGCACTTCCTGTCATTGTGCTTGACCATTGTATGAAGTTGCACTGAATTCAAACCAGTAGTTTACAAGTTATGCTTTGGACAATGTACATATGTGCAGCCTGACTGACCGCCTGCCTGACCCACCAACCAACCACCAGGTGACTCCTATATAACCCCCAAACTTCATTTTTGGGGTATAAAAAAGCATGACCTAGTTGTAATCATACCCCACAAATGAAGATTAATATTTAACGTTAAAACATTAGGGATGGCAACGAGTTAATGGTTAACCAAGTTCTTGATCCAATGTCCGAGTATAGATTTCAAAAGTTCATACTCAAGAACTAGGTAATTTTTTAAGATTACTACTTTTTATATCTCAGAGATATTTCAACATTAAAGAAACACTTGAACACATTAAATGCAATCCAAACATCACTGCAAAGATGCAAAAATCATGTTGTAAATTGACAATGGTGGAGCCATGTGTTTATAATAAACTAGAATTACGTTGCTTATATCCTTAGGTCCCTTGTGACAGTTAATTAGCTGATCATTAAACCTTGATAGCAGTCTGTTCATCAAAGACCTGTATAGCATCAAAGAAATGCATGTTCTATTAAGAAACAGGATCAAAACTGCGAGGAGATCAGTTATTTTCTACTATCTTCATAGTTGCTGAAACATTGTAATGTAAAATTCCGCTTAAGACTTTACTTCCAAGTTACCTCCCTTGCAGTTCTAATTATAGTAGCAACTTTTTGCAGGCAGATTAGAAAATGAAAATAGATCATGGATGATGGATGGTAATATAATTGTGCAATAAACAGTCGCATGTGTTTGGAGTTGTCTCATCGGTAGCTTTCGGTGCCAATAGTCATTGATGGCTACTATTGGCAATACCTGTTTGGTAGAACTCTTACTCCTCCCAATATACCAAGAGGCCGACTGCTACAGACCAGAAAAATTCAAGTGAATATTTGGTTCAGTTTCTATAAGGAATCTGTCAAAGTATTATCCGACTGTTTAACCATTGCTTTTCACTCTTGTCAACAATAAGTCATGCATACATCTGTTTGCAAAATCTTAGGTATATGGATGCTCGGAAAATTCCAAAGAAATTTTCCAAGTCACCATGAACTCAATCAAAAGAATGACCAAGTACTTGATTATTAGAATAAGTACTAGTTGCCCTCCTTATCTAAAAACTTAAAACATGTTATCTGAGCTATCTGGTAGAAAAGAGGACTTACACTGGCTTGTAGGTCTTGTCATTGCTTTGTCTGAAATCCTCACCAAATTTCTATCTGTCCCTTCCCTCAGCACAAATATTTCAGACTGAGTCACTGTCACAGACTTTATTGTTCCTATATGTTTCTGTAAGCTGACAACAGTGGTATTTTCTGGATTAATTACATATAGGCAGGAGTCATTCCACGTCACAAGTTCTTTATCTCGGAACAATAAAACCTGACCAAACTGGTTTGGATTCTGTGATTTCGTTATACTAGTAACGTTAAAATCTAACAGTGGTATTTCACTGCTGTGTTGGCTAATGAGTTCTTTGAACATGAATGTGTTTAATACTGATCCATTTATAGATGCTTTCCATATTCGGAAGCCAGGACGTGAGGCATAGAGCTGAGCATCTTCTGGTTTACACATGGCAGGAATGAAGCAAGCTCCAAAATCACCAATACTAAAAAATAGTTCAAGATTGTGTTTAACATCTCTGGTCACCTCTAAATTGCAGCAAAAATTAGGTGTCCACATTTTTTATCTTGCCCAAAAATAAGCACATAACATCATGCATTCATTTTTGCAAAAATATTAACAATGAAATTACATATGTGCAAGCAGTAAACTGTCAGTTCCAATCAGATTTTGGTTTATTTCCAAAAGTCCAGTCAGTTCTTTTTTTCTTATACCACTTGACATTTATAAGGCAAATATTATCTAAAAGGAAAATTCTAATATTGCAAATGTTAGTTTTAATAAAACTACTTCGAGTATATTTTGTAACTTCATTTTAACTGTTTTTTCACTGGCAAAATAAGGAAATAAGATAGTGTAAATACCAATAGCACATAAATATTTGTCATTTCTACTTACACTTTCCTGTCTTTTGAACCAACTTGTGCTATGTTCAAGTGTTCCATCAGTTCTACAAACAATACATCTGTTCTTTGTAGAGATAAGAAGGGACTTGTGTCCATGGTGTAACTGAACTATCTCAGTATTGGACTCTATCAGCAGTACACTGGACTTACATAGTCTCTGAAAAGTAAGAAAATTCAATGCACTACCAAAGGTGACAGTTTTTTTGTGTTCATACAGAAGCTCTGTAGGTTTTGTGTTCATACAGAAGCTCTGTAAGGGTTTGTGTTCATACAGAAGCTCTGTAAGGGTTTGTGTTCATACAGAAGCTCTGTAAGGGTTTGTATTCATACAGAAGCTCTGTAAGGGTTTGTGTTCATACAGAAGCTCTGTAAGGGTTTGTGTTCATACAGAAGCTCTGTAAGGGTTTGTGTTCATACAGAAGCTCTGTAAGGGTTTGTGTTCATACAGAAGCTCTGTAAGGGTTTGTGTTCATACAGAAGCTCTGTAAGGGTTTGTGTTCATACAGAAGCTCCGTAAGGGTTTGTGTTCATACAGAAGCTCTGTAAGGGTTTGTGTTCATACAGAAGCTCTGTAAGGGTTTGTGTTCATACAGAAGCTCTGTAAGGGTTTGTGTGTATCTGAAAGAGACTGCTCTTGTGAAACATAATAATCAGAATTATTGAAAATGGTTATCTGGATGGTAAACCAATTTTCATAATAAACTACGTGAATCAATTTTTTGGCTAAATGCTCCTTAAGCAATGGTTTTTCAAGCAGGAATGCCTAACATGGATAAGTTAAAATCCCAAGAGGAAAAGAATTTTTACTGATGTACAGTATATTTCCATTACAGTCAAAGTTTATAAGAACTGAACTTCATTAAACTTCATACTTCTACAACAAACTTCTGTAAAAGCTTATCTCTTGTTTCAAAATGTCTTAGATAAGTTTTCTACTTCTTCAACTAACCTCATAAAAGTCCACCTCTGTGCACCCCACACTGCCATGTTTGTCACCACTAAATAACTTCATACCATTAACACTCCATGCCAGACACGTCAAACTTGTTTGATGGATGCTACTCACAATAAATCTCTCCAACTGAAACAGTTGAAATAGTCACTCACACTACAGTTCATAATATTTGTCAAATTTGGAATGACAAATAATTGATCTTCTTAAGCAATTTTGTTCTTTAAATATACAGACTGCTTATTTTGACACAGGCTGATCTTGATCTGCACTAGTCGCAAAGGCAGAGTGAGTTGCCTCCAGGAGGGTAAAGGTTAAATAGTAAGAATTTAAACTGACAGCTGTTTACAAAAGGAAACGGAATACATCTGACCTTTGACAGCATTTTAATGATGCCACACCTAGAGATAATCTAATACTGTCATTCCTCAGTTGGTCAGTTTAAAAATTGTTTCCAAAGTCTCAAAGATGGCAAATCAGATGCATATACCTGTTTGCTATGTCCTATCATCATGTTTGGGCAGCTGAAATATATATATTGTACCCGAGGCATAACCAACTGCAACTAAATCATCTAATCCATGGTGCAAACACACACAGGTTACAGTATCTGTTGTGTCCTGAAACAGTGGCACATACAATTTTCATAAAAAGTCTTTCATTATGTCTGGAGACAACAACCTAAATGTGTCTTTGCTAGCAACAAGAAAACAGCATTTGAAAAAAGCTAAAATGTTGTGCTTAATACATGCTTTAAAATGAAGCAAAGGTCTAGACAAGTCTTGAAAAATTAAAAGACAGGAAAGATGTATCATGGAAATCTGCAAACAGTGAATTTTGTTAAACTGACTTCAATCATAAAAGCTGAATCATGTTTTTAGCATAGTTTTAAGACAAACAAACCAACTGATGACAAGGTGAAAATACTATACTGAGGCAAGCTTTGCTTTTTGGAGCTTTATAACTCTTTTAATACACATTAAAGAAGAAAGCCTCTGGAAAGGAAAAGCAATGAAAAATTACCTCTGATCGCAGCCTTTCAATTTTATAATTTGCCCTGTCAAACAAGAAGACTATGCCAACATTAGAGCCAAGAGCTATGAAATACTGGTTGGCATCCACTGATGTCAGTTCAAGAACCTCGTATTGGGTCTTCAAACCTCTCTGTACCTGAAATATACATGCTTTATTTAACTCAAGCTTTAAAATGTTAATTGTGAAAAATGGTCCCAAATCTCTATAGATGTAACTAATAATTTGAACTGAGATTATTTACTTTATTAACAACAATACTCAGTCCACTTCTAGGAAATAATGAGACTAAGTAGTGAAATTTACTGATAATTCTCTCAAGATTGGTTGCATCACTCATGACATCTCCAGAAATATTATAAAAAGGCTAAACACTTCCACTGCAGTCAGACTAAATATATGATTAACTGTTTATTATCTGACAAAACATTAGTACATTTTTCATACAGATTTTATATGACTGTTTGACAATTAATTAATTTTCCTAATACAAGGTAATGTTTACCAAAACAGTAATAATGTGTGGTGACTCAGGTCAGATAACTCATTGAATACAAGGTTCTTGTAACAGATGAATCTGATAAGTGGAAGTAATCAACTTAAAATTGAAATCTGATATTTTCTGGAATCATCCTTCATGCTAAGTACTATACTGCTGACCTTTGACACTTATCAAGGTCAATATGAGATAACTTAATTAATTAATTATAAAACCAATATCAAATGTTGAACAGTACAGTTGAATTTCAATGGGTTTTTTCCCCCAACAACCAACATCAACAACATCACCACCACCAATGACAAACACAATTAAGTCATCTTTTGATGATTAGGACAACAAAGTCACTGAAAGAAATAACATTCAGTGAACTTAAGTAAAGTATATAACTTTAGTCCAGCTCAAGGAAATAAAATGAAAAGATTCATCTTAAAAATATTCTATTGTTAAACAATGTATAATTTCAATTACACATGTTTACAAATAAAACAGCTACCCTTACCAACACATTCACAGAGTTTTATTTCACAGTAGTAGGACATGAAATGTACACAATGTGTAAGTAAGAACAGCAGTGCTGTGAGTCTTTTTTCAATAAGACTTTATTTAACAAACCATTTAAAGCCAATAAACAAACAAAATATTACATTACAAATAAAGACATGTACATATAAATCATTGTGAACAGAATCTATAGTACCATATTGTTTCTCTGCATTTAAACTTATTTTCAATCTGAGTTTATCTCTCGTCAGTACCGGCTGACCACATGAATGCCATCCCCAATCTGATTAAATTCAGCTCCTAAATAACGCTCCACTATTAGGATCTGAATGTCAACAAATGAAGGTCACCTTGTGACCTTTCAATTAGCACCAATCAGTGCATAGCTTTCAAGTTTTTGCAGGTGAATCAGTTACTATTTTTAACCAATTGAACGTATGTGAAAAATCTATAACTGGGATCGCAAATAACTTAATCGTTTTCTGTTATAAATACTATGTAGTTGCACTCTAGTCAAAGTTAATGGAGGAAATCTTGTAAAATATTGAGATAATTGTATGTGTGGGAAAATTTCCTGTAGCTTTAGACATTTGATAGATACCACATGTATACTAAAATAAACAGACCTGTTTTCTTGAATATTTTCATCACCTAGGCTTATATGTTGATTAATAATTATATTCATTAGTATATACAAACCCAAACATCAATAAACTTAAATCAATCGAAGGAGAATTCATTTATCAGATGAAACAAAATATTTTGAAAACTATTCAAGATGATTTTAAACATGCTATAGAAGTTTACAAACTCAATATTAACATGCCATGTGTACAGGTAAACCATAAAGACCCACCATAAGATGCAGTCTCATTAGCTGGGATATAAATAACAATACCAGAAATCTAGATTATCAAGAAGATAGAACTTGAATGGGCCCCCTTCAGATTTAACCATAGTTGTATCGTGTACTCTAGTCAGACTGTGAAGCACCTTGCAAAGTTTCGCTATTTCAGTCTTTGGGGGACAACGTAAGATAACTAAAGCATCCAATTCCAGAGACACCTCTAGTTCTTCTCCTAATCTGTGTATAGCACTACTATATCGGACCTAAGTTTACAAGAAATTTAGTGATAGTAGTGGAGGAGAGGTGAATCAAACTTACAATCCCTGAAAAGTCAAGCATGTTACCACTGGACCACTGATTCACTCCTTTAAAGTAACAAGATTTATAGTCATAAATTGTATATAGCCTAATGGCACCATACTGTTTTAAAATGTGTTGACACTTTATCTGGGTTAATCAGTGAGTTAACTTAGTCAGAACATAAAATGTAATTTCAACCACTAAGACAGTGTTTATTAGTATGCAATAATAAACACATACCTGTACTAATGCTAATGTTCATTCAAAATAAGCCAGCATTTACAAATTACATATGTCACCCAAGACATGGTCTTTCAAACAGGATCCTATTTGAAAGACCCTGTCCAAGATTAAAGTCCAAACTGACAAGTAAGCACCACATTTGTACATGTATTAGGTCAATAAAGTAAGTTCACAAAAAAATATGGAAAATAAAAGAGCTAACATTTCTTACTTTTCCTAGTCTTTTAAGCTATCAGGGTATAGTGTGTACTAATAGATATGCAACCTTTCCCAGGAGTCTGAATAACTACAATGTTACAATAACTTACAAATAATAATGGTTGTTCAGCATGTCTAGAAAGCTGAAACACCATATTTTCTTATAAGTTTCATCCTGTTGGAGCTGCAACTTGACTTTGCCACCAATGTAAAAATAATTAGCTTGAACAAACATTACTTCTTATCTTGGTTCAAAGTGTTTACTTTTAAGTCAATAACTTTTCATTTATACTGCAGTAAATGATAGAATGTATGTTGAAATTGCATAATGGTCACCAATTTAAAAATTCAGTAGGGTTTAGGGTAAATTCATACAGAAACAAAAATCTAGCATAGACTTGGTAACTTTTACAGAATTGTTTCTTTGGTATCCACAGGTCTACTAAAGTCAGTGTACAAATCTACAAAGTCTAGTAAGTAATGACAATGGTTAAAGGCTGAAAGAGTTAAGGTTTATATGATTATTTATTAAAATCCACTTAGATTCTTATGCTTGTACTCCTTGATAGAATTCAGGGGATTTCTTTCTATGGTTCAGCATTTAAGAAATGTTTTTTGTGTGAGCTGAAATGTGACAAACAGTAAGAAACTGAACAAAAACTCTTTGACATTCATAATGAATATAATGAATATTATCATTATTTACTTGAAAGATTTACCTTGTGTGGAATCATTGACAATATATCTGTAAGTGGCTCATGTTCTCTCAAGCTCTCAGCCTGCCTTAGTTGTGTTAGATGTGAACTGCTCTCTGGTTGTTCACCCTCACTGCTCCTGTCCCTTGTCACTGTTGTGTTATCAGTTGCCATACTCAGCATGTTATCAGCACCTCTTGCTATAGATACAGCTTTATCTGTAATTCAAACAACAGTTAGTACCTGTCATTAATAACTGTCCACTGTTATCCCATTTCAGACAAGTTTTTCCCACTGTTACAAAGAAGCATACACAGTTTCAACCAACTTTAACAAGGCAGTCCAAGGACTGCTATATCCCCCACCACCAGACTTTCACAAAAATTTAAGTAGTCTGAAAAACGGAATTGAATTTATGATGGCATATTTCATTGTGGGAAACTTTCAGTATTGCAATGACGTCTTGAACAAATGACCTTCAAAAGTGACCTTGTCCTTGAACTGACATGGCTTGGCCATGCCTTCTGCACATCCTCTCAATGAGTTATACATTTGATCAAAGTTTACAAAAAATCAGCTCAAAGGTATAGAAGATACAGAGTGGACACAAAATTGAAGGCTGAAACAAATGACCTTCAAGTGTGACCTTGACCTTGAATTGACATGACATTAATTTTGTACATTTTTCATAGTAAAATGCTAAATCTCATAACTTTTACACCCTTTTCAAAAAAAAAGATGGTAGTGATTGTTGCAGTTATGAAAACTGCTAATTTGTTTGAAGCTTTAAACAGCATCTTGAATTCCATTTATTATTTGCCTACAGATAAAAATGACATATATTTAATCCTTTATTAAAATCCTAAGCACTTACTCTTAAAATTACCATGTGGTTTAGAAATAATAATGAATGTGTATTTCATATTTTGTCTTTTGCAGTTTTTCCAGTAATTCAGGTCTTTTTGGTTAATATAAGTACCTGTTTAGTACCCAGATGGACAAATCGTGACAGACAGATGGAAAGAAGTACTATGCAAAAACAATATCCCTCACAGGTGTAAGATTAAAGTCCTGTTCAATTTAGATTTAACATAATTTGTACTCAAGATGTTCATAAGATTGCAAGCAATACCCTTAACCCTTAGTTTATGGTGCAGATGAGCTCCATAATTTTGAAGGTGCCAAAATAAGAAAAAGTCTTTTTTTCTATATTCTGTATGCGGAAAGTAGCTCTTAGACACATTTATGAGAATCAAGCTATTTTTGAGAGATATGTGGAAAACAAAACATTTATTTAAGGGTGCCTATATAAGACATGACCCAGTAATTCGGGTCTTTTGACCTGCCTTTGATACAACCACAACTTCGATACATGTGATTAAGGAATGATATCTACTTTCTTTTTCGAAAATCTTGTTGATTTCCGTCATCGATACTTCTGAAAAAGAATGCCTGAATCTCGACCTCGAATTCTTCCTCTACACAACAAGCTGTTAATGTGCTCAAAGTAATAGGACATTTCTTTGGCCCTCGAATCTCAAAAAATGATAAAGTAGACAAAATTATCAGTGAATGAAGTGCCACGAAAACTTGTGTCAGAAAACGTTTACGAAGAAATTTTTGAAACCTGACATACCCTGTTTCGGTCAACATTCCGTCAGTTGTTATTTAAAATACACTCTGTGTATAAATTGTTTCAGTCGTATTAGTTAGAAAGCAAAAGCTGGAATCGGGAATAATATGATTTTAACGTTTTGTTTGGTCAGCTGACAGTCGGTGCGCAGATAAAAAACGCAAGGTGTGAAGGTTACAAAAATGTCGGAGCAAGAGCAACTTCCAGAGAGATTTCTGACGGAAAAGGAGCTGGCAGATGCATGTCATGAACCAGACGAGTCGACAAAGGTAAGGTTGCTTTCGTAGTTTGATCCTGAACTTGTTTCTGGGATTAATATTTTCGCAGGAAAACCTTTGATAGTGACGGAAATCAAAAAGTGTTGTATAACTCGGATATTATACCTTATCGGATAGCATATGTTAGAAACCAAAAAATAAGTTTGGCCTGTATATTGCCCTTATAACATGAATGATATCATCCAAACGATATAAAATGTGCGAAAGTGCAAATAACTGTTTGATGGAAAATAGATTCTAATGTATTTATTGAAGCATAATAAAAAAATGCTGTATTGATTACTTTGATAATGTTCTAATTTTTGTTCTGCATTTTTGTAATATATTCTGATAACCATGCTAGTTGTTTCATAAAGATATGTCCCAACACACTTTATAACTGTACGTAATATTATATTGAACATCTGGTGAAAAATTGTATCTCGACAAGGACTCGAACTAAGGGCCATCTGCTTACAGGGCAGATAATCTACCAGCTGAGGTATCAAGCTACAAGATGTTACCAATCAATTTATCACTATATACCTGTATCCAACGACATATATCCCCTCCAGAATTAGAATACGACCCGAATTCTTGGAGTCACAAAATTTTGTGAACACATTCATGAGGTGCTAAAGCAGTAGCCATATTATAATGTAGGTCATTTACACAGGGCACCAAATGTAACAGGTAGTGAAAACTCGTGGCATAACTGGGACTTGAACCAGGGCCTTCTGCTTACAGGGTGGACAGTCTACTAACCGAGTTATCAAGCCACATGGTGTTTTCAGTCAATTATTCACGATATCCCTGTATCCAACTACGTACTTACCTAACTATATGTATATGTTGGTTATATAATTAGATGAGTCAGGATATTTTGCTTTGAAACAAGTGCTTTTGTTAGAAAAGATATGCATAATGACTTACATGGGATATATCCGTTTGAAAATTCCTTTGTTAATACTGGGTTATTTTAAATAGTTTTAATCTCAATAGAATAACTTGGTCCAACTTGTATTCAGTTAGTAATGTTTACGGCAATTTCGATGGACTGTTTTATATAAAATCAAGCATCTGAGTGCCATTTCATGGTGTATTTGCCATAGGCCTGAGCGATTAAATAATTACGCATATGAATGTGAAACCGTTATATATGACGGTATATCATGAAAATTTTAAATTCTATTAATTTCCATCCTAACACATACATATATTTATAAGAGGTGCAAGTAAGTGCACTATTTTAATTTTTACAGTGACATTTGCAGTGATGTGTATGATATATCACTGACACGGTCAGTTTCTTGTTTGTTTATTGTCGGCAAAATGCAGTAAGTGTTAGAATATAATTCTAATAAAACTTTGTGTTTGGCATCTTCATCTGGGTTTCTTTTGGGTATGTCTTGTACTCAAAGGCAAAGATGCTTAATTACGTTGTCATTCACAGATCTTAACTAGTATAGTGTACAACCCAGGAAATGATAATGGAACAATTATGTCTTGGATCTTATATAAATGCAAATTACTTGGAGCTTATTCTGAGTGCTTTTGTTTTCTCTGCCAGCTCTTGCAATAACCCTTCCTTTAAGTATCAAGATTCTCAGTTATAATTAACATGCATGATTTGAAAAATTCCACACTTTTTTTTTTAAATAATAAACCTGCAGGTTTAACTTAATGAATGAAATTAAGTGTAAGAATTTTGAATGTTATATTTGAATTCAATGAGATATATATCATGGTCAGTGATAGTTTAGAGTAGTGAAAAATCTACTTTACAGATATTTCCTTTCTTCCTCAGGATTTCATTATGCAACAGACAATGTATAGAATAAAGGATCCAAAAAGATCTTTGGAGTTCTACACCAAAGTAATGGGGATGACGTATGTATCAATCCTTCGTTGAAACTACATCAACAGCATATAAATGCTATCCTAGTGCACATATTGAGAATCAGTTTAAATCAGTTTTATAGGATTAAAATTTCCTTGCATTGAAAAAAGCAAGAAAAGTTACTGAAGATGAAATTTTTGAAGCAAATCATTATGATTTTAAATTTGACTATGTGGTTTGCTAGCACACTCAGTAGAAAGTCTGAAGTGACAGTTTTATGTCTTTGGTTTGGTTACATGCGCTTTTTTTTGCATCCTGTTACAAGTCGTACCTTTATGTGACATTTTGATAAAATTATAAGTATTCTTTTTATGGGGTGCATATAGCGTTGCACTTGTCCGTCAGTCCGTACGTCTGTCCGTCCGTACGTCCGTCTGTACGTCCCGAAATCTTGTGAACGCAACTCCTCTTAAACCGAATGGCAAATTTTGCTTAAACTTCCAGGGATGAACAACCTTAATGTGTAGATGGTAGTAAAGGAAGGAATTTTTGCTGCCACCAAATTTAACAGAATTATGGCCCTTTGTTGATTTTTTCACTAGAAATTTTGTGAACGCAACTCCTCTTAAACCGGATGGCAGATTTTGCTTAAACTTCCAGGGATGAACAACCTTAATGTGTAGATGGTAGTAAAGGAAGGATTTTTTGCTGCGACCAAATTTAACAGAATTATGGCCCTTTGTTGAGTTTTTCACTATATACCATATAGAAATTTTGTGAACACAACTCCTCTTAAACCGGATGGCAGATTTTGCTTAAACTTCCAGGGATGAACAACCTTAATGTGTAGATGGTAGTAAAGGAAGGAATTTTTGCTGCGACCAAATTTAACAGAATTATGGCCCTTTGTTGATTTTTTCACTATATACCATATAGAAATTTTGTGAACGCAACTCCTCTTAAACCAGATGGCAGATTTTGCTTAAACTTCCAGGGATAAACAACCTTAATGTGTAGATGGTAGTAAAGGAAGGAATTTTCGCTGCGACCAAATTTAACAGAATTATGGCCCTTTGTTGATTTTTTCACTATATACTATGTAGAAATTTTGTGAACGAAACTCCTCTTAAACCGGATGGCAGATTTTGCTTAAACTTCCAGGGATGAACAACCTTAATGTGTAGATGGTAGTAAGGGAAGGAATTTTTGCTGTGACCAAATTTAACAGAATTATGGCCCTTTGTTGATTTTTTCACTATATACCATATAGAAATTTTGTGAACGCAACTCCTCTTAAACCGGATGGCAGATTTTGCTTAAACTTCCAGGGATGAACAGCTTTAATGTGTAGATGGTAGTAAAGGAAGGAATTTTTGCTGTGACCATATTTAACAGAATTATGGCCCTTTGTTGTTTTTTTCACTATATACCATATAAATAATTGAACATATAAATTTTACATTTGTAATTTAATTTAACATGTACATAAGGTTACCTGTAGATCATTTTAGGTATATGTACAGAAAAAATCTTACATACAGGATATACTTGCTCTTGTTTATGAGCACTTATGCATAGTGGGGGCATCCGTGTCCTGTGGACACAGTTCTAGTTTTTTTTATTTCACTAAAAACAGAAATTTTGCTGTTGATTTCTGCATCAGGCTTGTTCTCATGTATGAATAAATTTTGCATTTTTTTCAGCATCAGTTTCTCAGTTTAGTTATAAAATTGGTAAATATTTGAAGTACAGTTCACTTCAAAGTAATTTTGACATTTGTCGGTTATTGTCTAAAGAAAGACCCATGGTCTAGTAACATTTGTTTACAAGGGGCTACTATAAATGTATGTCTACATGAAATATTATAAATGTGCTTTGTTCAAGGGAGTATTTAAACTGTTAGTTGTTGTTGTTTTTGAAGGTTGCTTGAACGGTTTGATTTTCGTTCAATGAAGTTCTCCCTGTACTTTATGGGTTATGAGAAAGCTGAGGACAGACCGCAGAAAAGAAAGGGACAGAGTACAATGGCTATTTACAAGGCCAGCTACCATAGAACTAACCCAGTAAGTACCAGTCATTCAGAGTTTGTGCCACAAATTCATCCCCTAATATGTGACATGTCATGTAACAAAGTAGCCACATTAATAAGTAAGTAATTAATATGTATAGTGTTTGAGCCCCACTACAACATGAATTCTCTTGTCATTATTTTGTTACCTGATACTGTATGGAGTAAGGAAACAATTGTTCAGTGTTGGTAAATGAACCAATACAGTCAATTAATAGGAATTGTTCAGTCAGAACATGTTCAAGCAAATTAGCAATGATTAAAATTTTTGGCTTACTATGAAAAAATTACTATGAAAATATTCTTCAGTCTCTTTATTATGTTTTGTTTAAAAACTGATGCACAGGAAATTGCTGTTTAAAAATTGATCACGTTTGTTACTATTCGGAGAATCACTCTTCAACTGTTCTTGCTATGTACACTACACAGAAATAGTGCTAAGTATAATGCAGAAAATAAAGCAAATCAAAGGTTCAGTTTGGTGTAATATTATGAATATCTTCAAAAAATGGGATTCATAAAAATGTAATGCCTGTTAAAGTCTTCTTCATTCTGTTCCCCAATGATTTATTATCATTATCATTATTGTTACTATTATTATTACATGTACTATTACTGTGTGTTCCACCTACCATCTGTATTTATATTTATTATATTACAGTAACTGGGGGACAGAGAAGGAAGAGGGAGAGCCATATCATAATGGCAACTCTGATCCCAGAGGATTTGGTATGTGTCAATCAGTTTTACCTATATACAGTTGTTATCTATACCTTATACATTGTGACAGAATATACTTGAATGTGAGGGATGTTCAATAGGGTTTGATTACAGGGTGTTTGATTATAGCTAAAAACTTGATTCACTTATGTAAAATACAGTATAGCTAAACTTCTTTGGTCTAATTTGAAGGGATTGTGGAATTTTGAGAGATAGTTAGTTCAAGGCATCAAGATCAGCATATCCACAGAAAGGTCATGCACATACACAGTGAAGTTATTAGTAATATTCTCTTCCAGAGAAAAAATAGTTTCACAGAAAACTTATTGGATGTAATTTGTGTTTAATTGGAAAAAAGATGTTGTTTATTTAATTTCTTCTTACTACCGCTTGCAAAACTGATAAGATTTAACACTGTTAGGTAAAGAACGAGACTCCTTGGTACATCTGTCAAAAATCAATTAAAGCGCTGCCCAATGTGTTTCTTTCAAACTCCGCCTTTTACCTGTCAATAGTGTCATTCTTGTGTAAGAAAAATAGCTGTTAGGAAAAAACTATCAAGTGGAGATTTCCTGTAGCAACGCAGCGACAGTTATGACACAGCACCTTTGGCGCCGCACAGACACATTTTTCTGGCTGCGGGTAGTTTGCAAGATACAGTTTTATTGATAGGTATACCTGAGAAAACTGCCTGATTGTGATTGGATGATCAGTAAAGTGATAGTTTAAGCTACTGAAATAAACATTGTAACGTCACTTTTTACTGTGTTCCAAGTATGTGAAACTCTAATCAGTTTTGCAGGCGGTAGTATTTAATTAACTTCTACATTGGTCTATTTATAAAACAAACTAAAGAAGCATAAAAGAGCACATTCATTATCACAGAAACAAGCAACATGTCAGTAATGTAATTATTATCAAAATAACTTCCCTTATTACTCAACAATCAAGATATTTAAAAACTGCTGCACTTGTCAACTGACAATTGTGCTGCAAGTGCAGCTGACACATTTTAAATGTAATTAGTTCTATAAAAAAATATGTAGTGAGGACATGTAAAGTTCAAGAGATTGGGGTTTGAGTTTTCAGGAGTAGAACAAAATGAAGTTTATAGATATGACCGGGACTGTTTATCATGTTCTAGACAACAGATGTATTTAACCCATTGAAGATTAAGTGAAGAAAGTGTAACTGTGTACCTTTCTTCTTGTTTTTAATGAACTGAATATTTTGTGGAATATGTAATATGATATCGTAGTTGCGTTCCCTATATTTACTTGTTATAGTTAAAGTATAGCAGGCAAGGATTTTTATAAGGCCAGAGTTTGGCCTGTTTCATACAATGATATTTTTAAACTGTCTTTTTTATACAACTTGCCAAACTGATTAATAAAAAATAACTCTGAGTAATTAGATTGTTCAAGGAGTAAGTCATGAACCTTTAACCGCTTCAGTGTTGAAGGAAGTTAAATAATATATTGTTATCTCAACTTCAAAGGATTTCTTAAGTACTTGTTTTTCCATCACATTTTTAGGTCACATTGGAATAAATGTGCCAGATGTTTACAAAGCATGTGAAAGATTTGAGAAAATGGGAGTCAAATTTATCAAGACCCCAGATGGAGGTAAGTATGATGACCGTAACACTTAGATTTTTCCCTAAAAACTTAAGGGGCGTAGCCTTTTAAACTGATGATATACTTCAGATACATTCTACAGACTTTCTCTTAGTAAACTGGAAAATATTCATAATAAACCACTATCCACCTAAAATTGAGCATAACTCAAAAAGTATTTGAGATATCAACTTGAAACTTCATAGGTTGATAGATCTCTGATTTAGGAGTGCAGTGCACCAGAATGATAACTCTTTAATTCATAATTTTGTGAGTTATTTTATTCTTTATTTTTCTTGATTAATTTTTGTCCAGAGCATAACTGGAAAAGTGTTAGTGATATCAACTTGAAACTTTTTAGGTGGATATATATATCCCATTTAGGAGGAGTGCAGAGCACAAAAAAGATAACTCTATCCTTCATATTTATACCCCCAAAACGAAGTTTGGGGGGTAAATAGGAGTCTCCGGTCGGTCAAGCAGGAGGTCGGTCGGGCTGTACCTTGTCTAGAGCAAACTAAAGGTTGGAATTCAGTGCAACTTCATACAGTGGTCAAGCATAATGAGAGGAAGAGCAGTGTCCAAGAATCATAACTCCATCTTCACTATTTGCAGATGTATTGCCCTTTATTGGTTTTCCTTGTCTGGAGCATAACTTGAAAACTACTGGTTGGAATTCAGTGCAACTTCATACAATGGTCAAGCACAATGAGAGAAAGTGCAGTGTCCAAGAATCATGACTCCATCTTCACTATTTTCAGAGTTATTGCCCTTTATTGGTTTTCCTTGTCCCGAGCATAACTTGAAAACTACTTGTTAGAATTCAGTTCAACTTCATACAATGGTCAAGCACAGTGAGGGGAAGTGCAGTGTCCAGGAATCATAACACCATCTTAACATTTTGCAGAGTTATTGCCCTTTATTGGTTTTCCTTGTCCTGAGCATAACTTGAAACCTAATGGTTGGAATTCAATGCAACTTCATACAGTGATTAAGCACATTGACAGAAAATGCTGTGTACAACAGTCATAACTCCATCTTTACATTTTGCAGAGTTATTGCCCATTGTTCATTTTCCTTTTCTGGAGCATAACTTGAAAACTACTTGTTAGAATTCAAAGCAACTTCATACAATGATCAAGCACAATGAGAGAAATTGCAGTGTATAAGAGCTATAACTCGTTCATCACTATTTGCAGAGTTATTGCCCTTTGTTGGATTTCCTTATCCAGAACATTACTTGAAAACTACTGGCTAGAATTCAATGCAACTTCATACAATGGTCAAGCACAATGAGTGGATGTGCAGTGTACAAGAGCTATAAACTCTGTCTTCACTATTTGCACAGTTATTGCTGTTTGTTGGTTTTCCTTGTCTGGAGAATAACTTGAAAACTATTGTTGGAATTCAATGCAACTTCATACAATGGTCAAGCACAATGACAGGAAGTGTATTGTATAAGAGCTATAACTCCATCTTCAGAATTTGCACAGTTATTGCCCTTTATTTGTTTTCCTTGTCCAGAGCATAACTTGATAACTACTGGTTGGAATTCTGTGCAACTTCATACAATGGTCAAGCACAATGACAGGAAATGCAGTGTACAAGAACCTTAATGCTTAATTTTTGTTCGGACAATAACTCAGAAAGTGTATGAGATATCAGCTTGAAACTTCATAGGTTGATAGATCTCATTGGGGAGGAGTGGTGTGCACAAGTTTGATAAATAAGCAAACACATTCGGCGGGGAATGACCATTTCAACATGGCTCTTGTTTTCATTATGAATCTGAGACTTTTTTTTTTTTTACAGAGACATGTTTAGTCTTCATTATTATTTTTGCCATATTTCTTTGTTATATGAGTACCTTTACCATAATCTTGAGAATCTTTGAAGTTCAGAATTTTTTATGATAAATATTTAGTTGGAAGTATAAATCATGTGAAGAACTTTTTACTTTCAGAGGACAAATAGTTAGCTAAGAATTTCTAAAAAATTAAACAACCAGCTTGTAAAACATCCTTATTTTTCACGTTTTTGGTACTGTGTTTGATTCATGGTACAGACCTGTCGAATCTGTGAGAAGAAATTGAAAATACTGGTCTCAGAGCCAGAATGATACTTCTGGGGAATGAGTAATTGATGAAACATTCATTTGTACTACAATTGTGTGTTTTGGTAGAGTACTAAAGACTGCAGATGACATACAGATGACATACAGATGTGATCATGTCTGTTTTACTAAATTTTTAACCCATTAATCTGTTGATCTTATTTTAGGAAAGATGAAAGGTCTGGCATTTATTCAGGACCCAGATGGCTACTGGATAGAAATTCTGAGTGCTGTGCAAATGGCAAAGGATATGGCATGAACAAACAGTTATCTGGAAATATTTCCTGTGCTTTATCCATGTATATAACCTGTACTTTTAAACAAATGCTTTATCTTGCTACTGCTAGTGAGTTTGTTTATTGATACCGGTAAGCGGAAATATAATTTTTCATACACAGAAAGACTGATGAATTAATTTGTTTCATATCTGGTCACTGCAATAATTATTATGATTATGATAAAGTCATTATCATCTGGACTCATTTAAGAGCTAAGAAAATCTGCATACATGTATGTAAATAAAATTATATATGCATTTGAATACAGTACCTATTCTATGTACTTTGTTATTTGTTATGAGAAGGTTTTTAATGTTTTATTTATTACTCTTAGTAAGTGAAAAGAGAAATCTTAGATTTTAATGAGTGATGGTTTTTTGACTGCTAGAAGCAGAGTACAAGAAATATGAATGTTGAAACGACCCGTTTTGTTATAACCGTGCTACAGTCACAGTAATACAAATATTTAACATGCAGTGTTTGTTGATAAGGATTTTCTGGTGCTGTTTTTGTGAGACACTATTTTTTGTGAAAGACATTGCTTTATCAATGGTTTACGGCATTATGTAGAATTCATGTTTACATTTCCTTGTTCTTTTGTAGCCTTTGTTCTTTTCTTTTGTAGTGTTAATACTTAACTGAGAACTATGTATTAACTAGAATCAAGCTGTACAAATGTACTAACAAAGATTCATGAGTGATAACTTGTCAAAAGTAATTTAGTGCATGATTAAGATGCTAGACATTGTTTTTGCTATGTTAAGATAAATAAGCCATTTGGATATGCTTGTTACAGCCTGTTCACTGTAATAGATATTCAGAATGATACACTTGTACTGTTTTTGTTTTTTGCTGATCCATTTTTTTTAATCAGCTGTCAGTAGAAAATTATCATTTTTAGATAACAGTAAAATTAAAGGATGCTAGCAAATAATAGAGGGCCATAATAGACCCTGTATACCACTTACCTTTATCTAGGTGCTAGCATGCCTTTAGCTCTTATTTCTAAGAAATTTACCATAATTGTTGCCTAATTTCATTCCATATTCACAACAGATCGCCAATAAAAAAACAAACTCTGAAGCAATAGAAATGTGATCAAATGCATTATTTTTGTCTCCCAGAAAATGATAAGTTGAGTGATTTCGATCAAAGGCTCTCAGTTATAAATGTAAAAGCTAAAACATGTATATGAAAGCAATGTTTTTATATGCCCCTTTACAAAAATAGGTCATGTTATGGGAATGCCCATGGTGGGCAGGTGTTTCGTTTTTGTCCGGAGCATATCTTCTACATGCATTGTGGGACTTTAGTATTACTTGATACAAATTTTCAACATCATGAGATGTAGTTTGTAATTGCTAATTCAGTCGCTAGATCATACCAAGCATTTGATATATTTTAGAGGTTGAAATGATATTTTGTCTCATCCCATTGCGGTATTTTAGAATTTCTTAAGTTAAATGGTGTCTTAGTGAGTAGACAAGATTGCACATAACCTTTAAACACCTTAATACAAAACAATTGACAGTGCAACATGAACTGATCATCAACAATGTCTCAGATGAGAAAAAAACCAAGATCCCATGTATCAGTATCACCGACCAGGAGTGTCTCTGGAATGGGATGCTTATTGTACCCTACACAACCTAGAATAAATAAAACCAGGTGTTGGTCATGTAGAAAACACGATCTGAGATAAACACATACAGACAGAGTAACAGCTTCATTGAGTTTGCTCAAGTGATCTTTATTTAACAAAATATCCAACTCCTGTGCTTTGTCATCGGCTTTTCCATCATTTTTTGTAAGATTTTTCCATATTTGATCATTACTCATCAAGGAACAACATACATGTACCTCAAATCAGCCAAGCTAAAGATGGTAGGTAGTAGTAAACTGAAGTTGTAAATGTGGCTGTATTGAAAATTCAATGGCCATTACTCCTAACCATAGCTAATATATATGGAAAGTTTTAGTTTTGCTTGTTCACTGAGTTTTGCTCCAAGTAAAATGGCTAAAACTAAATGTATGCTGTCCAAATTTCACCACTATTTTAAGTTTAGTACAATAGAGTGAGTCAATAGGTTACAACAGTAAAAAGACACTATTATGCTGTCTTCGCAAAAATCTGTCAATTGTCCAAGTTCAACCACTGTTGCATTAAGGTAAGAAAATTCTACCAGTTTACATAATTTCAAAAGTGGCGAGACTATACATATGAAACCCTGCTATATCTTTATGTAAAACACAACCACTAAGGTGGGTCAGAAATGAGTCCATCGAAATATTACTATATAAGCCTTATAAAAGCTCCAGGCCTTGTGGTTTCAAACAAGGTCTTTAACCCTTACTATGCTGAGGCAACTGACTGCCTTTGCGACCAGTGCAGACCAAGATCAGCCTGCACATCCGTATGCACCCCCATAAACAATTAATGGATCTGTCTGAATTGAAAGATGGACAAGTCCATTTTAGATATTTAGCATGGTAAGAATTGTTTCTTTTTATCTCTGCAGTGTTACCCGTAGGTCAATGCCAGCAAATGACTTGTTGGACAATTTAACCAACTGTTTAAAGTATATCGTGTACAGTACTCTGTAGGAACAAAAAATTTACATAATTTGATTTCAAGCTGATGAAAACCAGCAATGAACAATGCTTTTTTGTGACATCTATTGGACTAGTCAAAACTATATTGATGTGCTCATGAGAATATGACAGTAATTTAGTGTTGGTGATATCTCCACTGCTACAAAATATTTTAAAGAGACTGTTGCAATGGCAAGTGTTTCATGAAAATGACTATAACTGATAAAAAATACATTAACAAAAAAGATATCATTAATCTTTCAGAACAACTAAGTTTCTCAGTGAGGTCAGGTAGTTAACTTTACGTGGTGACTTTGCACATAGTGTTTATTGAAAACAAAATCAATCTGAAACAGTAAGTGAAACAACCATGTGGAGCATGAGAGACCAGTGCATTAAGGAAAGAAACTTGCAAAATGCCAACTGCTTAATGATAAATGCGATAAAAAGGATCAGGCTGAATGTAACAGGGAAAACCCCCGCTACAATGAGCTGAAAATTGGACCAAGAACGAACTGGAAAGAAAGTACAATGAGTCTCAAGTAGCCACAGTGCATACTATTTTCTTTGAGAAAATTAGGGCATTTTGTATAACCCCTCTTCCACTTCTCTGACTGGAGAAGGTAAAAAGAAGAGCCTAAGAGTTTCAAGACAAAATGTACGACTAATGTAAAAAAAATTCCATAAAACTAGTATAAGCATTCTGCTACATACTTGTGTTATACACGATATTTTTGGTCGGTTATTTTGATCTGTGATACAGTCTTCTTCTCTTTCTCTTTCTATCAAACAATTTGCCATTTAAGTACCTCAGTGTCCATAGTCCATAGATTAAACATGATTGATGAATGATATTGAATGTACAGCTGGTTGGTAGTAACTGTTGGATAATCGAATCCCCAAATGCATTCCACAAGGTAGTTGGTAATACGAACTTAAGTAAAATATAAATACAAATTTCTTTTGCAATAACATATGTTAATATAAATACATATAAAGTTAGCGTCTCAACATAACAGTAGGTGCCTTGCATGTTAAAGCTCCTTTTAACTGTTTCCAATGTTAGCTTGTATGCAGTGTATCATTATTTCTATTGAAAAAACGTTCATACATTTTTACACAATTAACATTATGCAGCATGTATTAACTTTCTTTATTTCTGTTTGTATTCTTCACCATATTAGCTATTCTCATTTGGTTGTTGTCTGTCACGGATAGTCCAAATGTAAAAACACTTGAATCTTCAACGGCTCAATTTTATCTCGTAACATTGGTAAACACTTTGCAAATATTTTAATAAGCTCGAGGCGACATTCTTTAAACCATAGAACATATGAACATGTATGAAACAAACCATTCCATAAAATAACAATGCTTGTTAATTTTGTTGATATGTTCACATACTTGACACAATTCAAAATTAAGATATACAAAATTGAGGTGAGAAATATGTTCACAATATACAGGAGAACAATTGATGTGGAACTGTAGCTACGAAGGAAAACCCTTGCTTTTATACGAGTTCGTCTAGACTGGTTTCTGACAATCCTATAAATCTGTATATAGCAAGCACATGGAATTGCCGCCATAAGTACATGCAGTACCTCTACATTGGCAACAAATGACACACTGTAAGTTTCATTCAGACTTTTAGTTGTTAAGTTAATATTAAAACAAAAAACAGATATTTCAATAAAGATGATTAGAAATGCTAATGTCCAAACACCAGCTATCAGCTTCCATGATCGTGAATAACGGAATAAACGGAAGGTAATTATTTGGCCACTGAAAAGCAAAGAGTCGGTCCATTGCCATCATAGCTACAGTTAAATGTGACAGGATAATAAAACTCATTCCAGTCTTCATGAAAAATGCCCATTCAGTTGACATATTTGTGAAAATCATTGGTATATTGTAGGTAATGTTAGCAAAACAGTCGAAAAGAAGTAATCCAACAGAAAGGAATCTTGCTGTCTTTGGTAACCTTGTTGTCCTTATTAGGGCTACAAGACATATCAGACTGAAGAAAACTAAAATGAACTTTACTGGAAAGAAGATGAAATTTATGGTATGCAAAACTGTCATGGTGTCCTCTTGGGTGGTTATGTTTTCAGTGCCATCTCTCGTGTAATTCATACCGACGTTAGTACTGCTTCACTGGCTGTCTCAAGTTTTCCTAAATCACTGGATTTGCTCTCTGTTTTTCAAGCTACCTGAATAGAACATGAAAAATATTAGCAATGTTCTGAGGAATAGGAAATGCGTTTTTGGTGAAACACAACGTTTTCGAAGCATGGGAAGGAAAGTAGTGACAAAGTCTTGGCTAGTGTTGGGACAAGAAGAGTTCAAACATTCAAAGAACAGGAAACATTAATGCATCATCAGTTTGATTCCATTAAGATATCAACAGGAGGCATTAGAGACGGGGTTAATAGGAGATATAGTACATGACATGACACACTATCCACTATGCTTTTAATTTGTGTAATTCATTATTCATTGTCTGCAGTACCAGTATAATTGTTAATATGATCCTGGTCTCTCTATCATAATAGATCTTAAATCATTTTAGTTCTATTTTTTACTCTTTTTTTATATCTATTTCACATTTACCCGACGAGTGTTGATTTTTGCACTTGTTCACCTGCTACTGTTGTCTAATCTTGTGAAGCATAGGAAAAAAATACTTTCTTAAGATATGAAATAATAGAAGAGCTTTAAAATGTTTAGAAAAAAAGGTGAAATATTTGCAAAAATGAAAAGAAAATGAATAAAAAATTAATAAAAGCAATTCAGCTTACCTGAAGAATTCCAGTAGCTCTGGTTACTGAAGGTTCTTGCAATTTTAAGTGACAAAACCTTTAAACCCTCCACTATGCCTGTAAAATGAGAAATGGTCATCACGTCGAGAGAGGGATGGGTGTGAATAAAATAATCATTGCAATGACATTGTACCACTGTTTTTAACACATTCTTGAATATGTGCTTAATCAGTTTCAATATATAAATGTGAATATTTTCGTATACCCTTTAAGTTTTCTTATTTAATACCCTGAATGAACACAGAAAAGATACTGCATGTGCTGAAGTAATAGTGTTGTATAAGGCAGGCAAGGGTAAAAACTGATACAACAAAGTAATGATAATAAATTTTACTTGTAACTGAAAAAATAATTTAAGAAAGACAACATAATCAAGACCTGGTACAACCATGCAGAGCTGTGACAGTTGTCAGCCTTATGGGGATGCTCATTGGTTTGAACGCACATAAAAGTGATGACAATGTATTGCATTGGGCTTGTTTTTATGCCCGGAAGGGAGGCATATAGTTTTTTAACTGTCAGTCCATCCAAAATCTTTAACATAAGCCATAACTTCCTTATTAGTAAGTGGATTCACTTCATACTTGGATACAACACCCCTTTGGACAAAACATTCCCACTTACCTATATAAATATGACCTTGACCCCTGAATAACCTTCACCTTGAAGATCCAATTGTCGAAAAACTTTGACAATTGGCCACAACTTCCTTATCAGTAAGTGGATATACTTCATACTTGGGCACAACACCCCTTTGGACAAGACCTTCCCACTGACCTATATTTATTTGACCCTGACTCCTGAATGACCTTCACCTTGAAGATCCAATTGTCCAAAAACTTTAACATTGGCCATAACTTCCTTAATAGTAAGTGCCTTTACTTTATACTTGGACACAACACCCATCTGGACAAGACCTTCCCACTGACCTATATTCATTTCACCTTGACCCTTGAATAACCAATTTTCCAAAAACTAACATTTGGCCATAACTTAATAGTATGTGAATATACTTCATACTTGAACACAACACGCCTTTGGACAAGACCTTCCCATTGACCTATATTTATTTGACCTTGACCCCAGAATTACTGGTCCTCAGCTCAAAGCACCACTTATGGGGGCATTGTCATCTTACAGTGACAGTTCTTGTTTTTCCTAACACATTTTCAAACAAGTTATCTTACAAGGGCACAACAAGGCTGAAGGGGTACTCAAATAAGTAATCACCATCTGCTTGTTCATTCTGTCTATCTGACCTGTGCTATAAATTTTCCATTTTCTTTCAGAACTTTAACAGCGTTTTACTGATTTAGTTCAAAATGAACACACATATTACAAAATTATGCTAGACTAAGTCCCAGATCTATGCAGTTAGTATTTTAAGAATAATATCTCTTGTTAACTGACATTGTCAGCAGGTTAAACAGCAAGTTCTGGTCACTATTATGTTGACTTCAGCACTGGATGGACCTACCTCAAACTGGTCAGGTATGCTAAGCACAAATCACTTCTTACTGGGTCATATTTCATGAATATGTTTACAAAATGCGACCAAAAGCATTCCGTTTCAATTCAATACATTCATGATCTGTAACACTACACACTTTTGTGTTTAACTCACCAACACTAGATGCATTTGTACTGGTCCTAAATACCAAGGTGCGTTCAGCACCAAGTGCTATCCTGTAAAACATATAGCATGTTTACTGAATTTACAGCAGTCGGCAGTTGTTCACATTTTTCGAACTTTGATCCATTGTACATTTGCATCGCGATTTGGATATTATTAACTTTCAAGTAAGTTCAATTTCCCATATACATCTGAAGGAAAACAAAAACAAAATGCAAATAGTTTTCTGTATCTTGTTTGGATGCTGACTCTTCCCCAAAGACAGTAGACTATGATTCCACTGCCTCTGTCAAACAACTAAAATTCTGAAGACAAACATTTTGTAAATTTATTTGTGGGCGAAAAAGCTCAGAAATCTAGATTTGCCAACCTTTACACATTCAAAAATATTCAGATATACAGTATATGTCAGGCAATTGCACATACTTAAAAGGAGCATTCTGGTCTACATTAAATACTTTGATTAACCAGTTCCTTTACTTAGTTTTGGTATAAGAAATAAAGAAAAACATTCTTTCTGATACAGGCGACACAAGTTGAAAATTGCAAATTTTGAGTATGTAAGGGGTCATAACTCTAACAATTCCGAATAAATCTAAACGGAAAACCCCCAGTGCACAACTTTACATGCTGATCAACATTCCTGTAAAGTTTCTTGACTGTAGGTGCAGCGCTTTTGCAGGTACAGGCGACACAATTTGAAAATTGCAAATTTTGAGTATGTAAGGGGCAATAACTCTAACAATTCGGAATAAATCTATATGGGAAACCCCAGGTACACAACTTTACATGCTGATCAACATTCCTGTAAAGTTTCCTGACTGTAGGTGCAGCGCTTTTGCAGGTACAGGCAACACAAGTTGAAAATTACTATTTATTAATAAGTATGGGGCCATAACTGTAACAGTTCCAAATAAATCTATAAGGGACACCCCAGGTGCACAACTTCACATGCTGATCAACATTTCTGTAAAGTTTCTTGATTCTAGCTCCAGTGCTTTTGGAGCTAAAGGCGACACAACTTTTTGGGACGGACGGACAGGGGCAAATCTAAATCCCCCCCCCCCCCCCCCCTCAGAGTGGGGCCATAAAAAACATGAGGGCCATGATGGCCCTAAATCACTCACCTGAGCCTCATTGCTCATGTTACAAGTATCATTATTGGTTGTTATGGGTGTTCGTTGTTCGTAAGTTTGAATCAGTTTGCAGTATGACTCTGGGTGTAATGGTACAAACTCTAGGCACTGTGGTTTCTGACAAGAAGATTTTCAAGTTTTCCTTATATAAAATCAACTGAGTGGGGTCAGTTTTGATCCCAGGGTCATAATTTGAACAAACTTGGTAGAGGTCCACTAGATGATGCTTCATACCAAATATCTAAGCTCCAGGCCTTGAGATTTCGGAGAAGAAGATTTTTAACGAACCAACTTTTAAAATCTATTTTTAGCTCCAGTGAACCAGAAATGCAATGGACCAGAACCATTTGAACAATCTTGGTAGAGCTCCATGCAAGGAACATCGAAGGCAAGTTTCATTAAATTTGGCCTTTTGGTTTCAGAGGAGATGTCGTTTGAATGAAAAGTTGATGTCCGACAGACAAAGACTGATCAGAAAAGCTCAGTGCTCAGGTGAGCTAAAAATAGAAGTGTTGACGGCATTTGAGTAGAAATTCATTTTTTATGAAAACAGTGATCACGGAAGTGTTCATTGAAGTGTGTATGGCAAAATCAACATTTTAGAGATGAATCTTGAAGTCTGAAAACCTGGAAAATCAAGTTTTGGTTAGAGTAATCTGTTTAATACTGTTGATGTATCCTTCTGCTGTCAGTGTACCACTTTAAATGACCCATAGGTCCGTTTTCCTCTCAGCACTTATTCCCGCCCACACCATGACTGAACCCTTGCCAAAACAATCATGCTCTGCAATGTTGAGTACAGGAGTAAAAGGTTCATTTGGCGTTCTCCAAAACCTAGCACACCTGTCGGTGGTCAACACAGAAATTGGACTCATCTGTGAATAGAACTGGGGTCCAGTCATTAATTGTCCATGTAACATGAGCTCGTGTCCATTGCAAACATTCTTGAATATGCTGTTATGTCAATAGGATGCACATTGCAGGGCGTAACCTTAATCCAACACCATGCAACCAGTTTCTAACGTTTTGCATTCTTAATCTTATATGCACACCAGTTGCATTGTTGAAGTCGTTCTGCAATGTTGTTAAGTTCCCAAACCGGTGGCACCAGTATAAATTGCTAGTGGGCTTGAGTTGTTGAATGCTTGCGACCTCCGGTGTGCAGATGCAAAACATTTCCAGTCAAATTTTTTTTGCAATGGATGTTAACTGCTAAGAAATTGCTGTTAGGCATATCAAAGGGCTGACAACAACTTCAAAATGCTGTCAGTCTTCTGTCATTGCAAAAAAAAAAAAAAACCAAAAAAACATCATGCAGTCATCTCTTCCTGACGGTGATACATAACAAGTAACACTAGTGAAAACTGAAGGAAGAATTATCTGCATAGAAATTTCTAAAAGATATATTGGTCATTTCTTTAGTGTGAAAACTATAGTAGGAGTTGGCACAACAATTAACAGATATATTCAAAGACAGAATGCCTGAGTCATTGTACTTTTAATGTAGATGTGTATTAATTTTCATTTCTAATTATTCAAAACCTTTAGGAGTTATTTGCCCAAGAAATTTATTAGAGATATATATTCATGGGCAGATAACTCTAGAATTCATGAGTGGACGCTCATGGAAAATGCCATCATGTAGATAATATGTATTAAGTTTCATTTCAATCGGATGGAAAGTGAAGGTGTTATACACACAAGAAATTGCTAACATACTGTAACAGACAAACGACATGCAAAACACAATAGTATAACCTTTTTGGCTTATATAAATTCCACTGACCCTCAGGAGAACAAACATGAAGACAGATATAACATTGTGTCAAATTAATTACAGAATGTGCTGTATCATTTTGATAAAAAAGACCTGGTGTGGTGATTTAATCAAGATCTTAGTAAGGGTGTAGAATGTGGTTTTTTTTTGGGTTTTTTTTCAAACACTCATTACTTTAGCCTAAAAATAGTTACCTCAAAAACTAGAAAACTTTATATAATGACGTATTCCTAAAATGTGCTTTCAAACTGAGGTCTTAAAAAATAGTAAGTACAAAAGTCTTTCACACGATTAAAATAGGTAAAACTGTGTATTTGGTCAAAATGTTGGTATCTTAAATAAGAAGAGTGTAGGTCAGCAGGTGAGAAATGTAAAACCTAGATAATTAAACTTTGTCAGTTGTCTAAATTCTATTGCAGAACATCAGAACCATAAAATTCAGTAGGTCAATGTCTTGAAAGCTGAATGTTGAAAACTGGGTAATTTACGATGCTTACTTCTAAATCTTCTAAATGTAATTTTTTTTTTATTTAATAACAACAGCCATGTTACACATGGTTAATCTAAGAAGTTACCTGAAGGCTGTACTTCCAAAACCTGAATGTAATAATGCGGTTTGAAGAAAATCCCTCAAAAAAAAAAAAAGGCAAGGTAGAGTTATTGTTTTTACACACTGCACTTCCTACCAATGTGCTATGTCAGTGTATGAAGTTTGAAGAAAATCGCTCAAGTACATTTGGAGTTATGCTTCAGACAAAGTTTTTCAAGTAAATCTGATAAAGGGGAGAACTCTAAAAGAAGGCAAGGTAGAGTTATTGTTCTTATACATTGCACTTCCATCCGATGTGCTCTTTCAGTGTATGAAGTTTAAAGAAAATCGCTCAAGTACTTTTGGAGTTATGCTCTGGACAAAACTGGGAGGGACGCACAGATGGAGACCATTTCTAATATCCCCCGCTAAAGGCAAATAGACATTTTTATACAGGTATCTTAAAACCAATTTAACATGATACAGGTTTTAAACTACTACAATTTATAGTATATAATTTTTTTTATAGAGATCCCTTATATCACAATTCAAGGCAGATTGGCTGTAATAGGTGTGTTAATAAACCGAATAAAACATCTCATTCTGATTAATATTGTTTGTCAAATCTACAGGTCTTGCCTGCACTTGCTCCAAGGTAGTACTGAGATTTAATCACAGCTCCACTGGGAATGACAGTAATATGTATACTAGTAAATCAAATAAAACATATAAAGAACATAATTATCACCTTTAATACAGCCAATAAACATACATATTCATCTTTTCACAGCTCTTTAAGTTCTAGCACTTGACATGTACAACCACCTATACAGATCTAGTGTCATTTTCTTCCCATGACATATTCTTCTATATGAGTTATAATGCAACAGAATATTTCACAGAGCAATGTTACACATAAATATATTCAAATTTATTTCACTTATTTATTTTATTACAAAAAGGAAATTTCTAACTTTTCACATTGTTTCACTTTTTTTCTTTTTTTCTTCTCTAACAAGGTATATATTCTCTGTTCTTCTGCATTTTTCATAGCATAGCAGAATATTCCATCAGGTTTTGCATTTTCAGGTATGCCTGCAAAAGAACAAAAACTACATTTTGTCAAACATCCATTGTTATCAATCTGCATGCAAATATGTAAGTAAGAAAGGGATCATTGTCAAAACTGCAAAAATGTGTCTCAATGTGTTATCTTCATTTGCAGCTCAAGATACTCAAGATTGCTAACTACTGTTTATCTCTGATCCTTGTGTGACACTATGTCTTACTAAGGTATATAGTTGTACAAAGATATTATAAGATTACTGCATAGGCCTTAGAGTTTAGACAAAATGAATTGCTTTTATATTTTACATTTGCCCCCTCAGTGTTACTTTGAGTTGGCTGAATGATATTTTCTACACGAAGAAAAAATACATTTAAAAAAGCCCCAGAAGGTTTACTAGAAAAAATTTACAGCTACAAGCATTTTTTTAATTTCAAAAATATGCTGCAAATTCTTTATTCAACAGGAATTTCTACAGAAAATTTCATTAAAAAAATCTTATAAAGAACAGCAATCATTCTTAAAAAGCTATTTCACTGACTTATGAAAATTCCTTGTTGTTGATTCATTAGAGGCACCTGAGGTATAGGATAAATATACAAGCTAAATAATCAATCCTAATGATTTAATCAACACCACTGATTTAATTCTTACTAAAGACACCTTGTCTTGCCAAGGGACACATCTGTGCAGAGTTATTTCAAAATCATTCTATGCATGTCAGAGTTACTGTCCCAACAATTATCTGCACTTCAGTAGTTCTAACATTCCACCAAGCAACAAAAAATAATGGCCAAACAAAATTAGAAAGACAGATGCACACTTGTACAATGAAGCATAGACATCAAACTATTTAACTGATGCTGTGACAACTTTGTCGAATTACACCACAAGTAAATGTAAATCATTTTTTCTCATTTATTTAGACCTGATCATTCAAGTTAAATATGCAGAATTGTGGTGAGTGATTAAATAAAGTAAATAAGAACAGAGAAAAAGTAGTCCCACAAAAAGTAGTCCACCAACCTTCAGTATGGCCAAAGTATCATCTTCCTCCTCCTCTTCATCATCTATATAGTTACTGACCTTCATACAGACATCTGTGTGAGCATTTGTGTACACCTTTACAAGTGTCCTTGCCTCATTCAGTCTGAAAAAGATATAGTTTAAGGGTCTCCAATACTCTGTTGCAAAGATTCTGAAGTTAATCCATTATAATACAAAAATACATGTTACTGCCAAGTGCTTGGTCAGTATGCCTTACATGATGAAATCCTATCCCAGTCTTTTTTTCTCAAATAAATTGAAATAAGCAGCATCAAATAATCTATGTACCATCTAAGTTTCACAGTAAAACAAAAAAATATTGCTTGCATAAAATACATCAAAAATTTTGTAAGATAAAGAAATAAGGAATCAAAAATGAGTTTATTAAGTTGTCAGAATTATTCTAGAAAGATAGCTGAAAGTTATATTCATACATGTACCTTTGATGTTTAATGGCAAACACTAACAGGCTGTCAATATTCTTCATTTGAACACAGTAAGCTACAAACTCCTTCTGGAATGGTGAATCCAGAATCTGTTCAAACCTCTCTGAATGTAACATATCCTTGTACACAGTCTCCCGTATCTGACATGAAAACAAAGATTAGCATAAACAAGAACTGTCACTGTAAGATGACAATGCCCTCGAAAGTGGTGCTTTGACCTTAGAGCTGAGAACCAGTCATTCAGGGATCAAGGTCAAATAAATATAGGTCAGTGGGAAGGTCTTATCCAAAGGGGGTTGTGTCCAAGTATGAAGTAATTCCACTTACTAATAAGGAAGTTATGGCCAATGTTAGAGTTTTTTGACAATTGAATCTTCAAGGTGAAGGTCATTCAGAGGTCAAGGTCAAACAAATATAGGTCAGTGGAAGGTCTTGTGCAAAGGGCTGTTGTGTTTAAGTATGAAGTATATCCACTTACTAATAAGGAAGTTATGGCCAATGTTAAATTTTGGACAACTGGGATATTCAGGGGTCAAAGTCAAATAATTTAAGGTCAGTGGGAGGGTATTGTCCAAAGGGGTGTTGTGTCCAAATATGAAGTAAATCCACTTACTAATAAGGAAGTTATTGGCCATGTTAAAGTTTTTGGACAATTGGATCTTCAAGGTAAAGGTCAATCAGGGGTCAAGGTCAAATAAATATAGGTCAGTGGAAAGTCTTGTCCAAAGGGGTGTTGTGTCCAAGTATGAAGTAATTCCACTTACTAATAAGAAAGTTATTGCCAATGTTAAAGTTTTCGGACAGACGGACAAATGGACTGCGAATGGACTGACAGACGGACAATTCAAAGACTATATGCCCCCCCTTTGGGGGCATATAAATTAATTTTACCTTAGCATCTTCTCCATAATTTAAGTTTTGAATATAATTGTCAGTTTTAGTTACCTTTTTTGAACAATTCACAAGTTCGTGCCCTGCTTAATCCTTCAGACAGAATTCAAGGAATTGCAGATAAGCCAATATTTCTACGACAGCCAGGTCAGTAAAGACCTCAAAACCATGATACTAAATCAGCAGAAGGTGGAAAACTTTTCAGGTCAGTCATGTAAATACTTTGGCAAAACTTACATATCCTTTTTTAATTCAGCAAGTATTATGACTCATTCTCATGAAAATACACCACCTTAATCTTCTGCAATCTTGGCAATTCATGTGTAAAAATTTATCCTAACTTTTGCACAACTGAGGCTTATTTCTACTTAGCAATTTACAAGATAAAGTCTTCTTTTGTGCTCATGTTGTAGTTTCAAAGTTAGGTTCTATTTGATGTACCGGTAATACCTTTGTACTTAGACAATGACTGAGACCACACTGCTGCAGGTAGGTTGTATTATCCAGACATCTTTTCCCCTCCTCACTCACCATGCTCTGTACAGAGATAAAAGAATATAAGTCTGGTGAACTTGGGTACAGATCTGAGTACCACTGGTCCTGTCAATATTCAGTAACAGAGCTGAAAAGATTTTTTAAGATGAGGTCACTGCAAATTTGATCTTCTGACCTCAAATTCTGAAATGGCTAAAACTGGCAAACCTGCCAAGTCAAAGGTTCCTAGAACATCTTATTACTGACTCTGACCTTTGACCCACTATTCTAAAAAAATCATTTTAGAGTCACATTTTCAGATGGACAAAGCATTCACTGAAGCTTACAGCACTGAAGGTAAATCACTCTTGTTTCTTATTCACCTTGCCATTATGTAAACTGCACTGCCAATAAACAGTTATCAGACAACGTAAAAGTAAACTTGACCTATCCTGTCCTATACCTGTATTGCAGTTTCTGTGGAGGATTTACAGACAATCAGACAGCCCAGGGCACAGGCTGGCATCTCTAGCTTGTGATAAAGTTTTGACAGACTCTCTCCATCAATCTCCTTCAGCACTGGACACCTGGAAATTATACATTCTCTTAAAATACACATTTGAGCATATAAACCTGTCTAAAAACATTGAAAATTAAATGTATCAACCTACAGCTGCCTTTTTCTATGGATTAAGCATTCCAGTCACATTAACAAAATAGACACTTTGAAAAAAGTAGGATAAATCTCGTCTTTTAATGCTACTGTGTTAAGTCAGTAAGATTACAAAATGAGGCCTACCTCAGTAAGACATTGAAGTAATGCACACATGTGTCTGTCTGGTCTTTACTCAATGGTGTACTCACTGAAATATCAAACAATATTGAAATTTATTCTTTTAATCAGGCAACTTTTTTGCAAGTTACCACTCACTATGACAGACCAAGTTCTGACCAGGAGACAATCGTTGGAGAAAATAAATGCACATTTAAGTAGAGACATCGAGAAAATATACCCACTTTTAAGTAGAGCCATGGAAAAAATATTAGCATCTTTAAACAGAGATTCATAAGGAAAATATACCGGTAGTCCCCTTTAAGTACAGCCATGAGGAAATTACATCCACCTTATTTAAGTACAGGTTCATGGGAAAAATATACCTACATTTACGCATAGGTTCATGGGGAAATATACCTACCTTTAGGTAAAGGTTTATTGGGAAAATATACCTATATTTAAGCATAGGTTCAAGGTGAAAATATACCCACCTTTAAGTAAAGGCATGGAGACAACAGTGTACCACATTTTTGGGAATGCAGAAATCTGCCAGAGCTCTGGTACATTATTCAGCCTCAGCAATACATATTCCAGCTGGCTCATCTATGAAAAAAAAAAAATGTTTATATATTAAACCCAGAAAACTCTGAAGTTATACTGCTGCAAAAAAAACCCGCAAGCTATTGAGCAGATACAATGCAACAGGATCAAAACCTTACTGGGTCACCATTCTCTGCTTTTAAATGGTTCAGGTTGCAGACTTTCAAACCTGGATACTCTTGCAGGTAGAGGGTGATGGATCCAAGCATTGTTACCCAAACATGTCTTTTCATGTGAAAAGGTTGGCAGTTTCTTAAAGAGGATGGGAGTCTACTAGTCTATCTGTTCTGTCTAGTAAGAAATAGCTATTGAAATGGGCAATGAACATCATGCAAATTAAACCATAAGTAATCTACAACCGTCTTTCAATAAAGGAATTGTCTGAAATCTTTTGTCAGTAAATCAAGATTAAAATCATGGATAAATTATTTCTTTATCTGTCTTCATTTCTGATGTATAAATTCAGAGTTATGAGATATACCACAAGGGAAACAATATATAGAGAAAACCCAGATAATGCTTATTACACACCAGTCCAAAGGAATGTAACCTCTGTAGAATGCTGGACCACAGCTGAAAGTCATAGATCTCATAATCCAGACACAGGCATGACACTAAAGTTACAGCCTGAAACAGTTCAATAAATAGATAAGATTAATTTATATTTATGAAACTGAACTCAAAATCAGTCACTGATCTAATGAAATTTTATTATGATTCATTAAGCTGAAAAAACTTAATGTAAATCTTTGTTTTAGCCTTTCAATTTCCGAAAAATGGATACTCACAAGAGAATAAACATAACTAAATTTTTCTGAATGTGAACACCTTAGAATACCTAACCAAAAATGATTCTTGAAAAAGAATTATAGTCCAAGAATACTGTTTTACTTCTTCTCTAGAAATGAAACTTATACAAAATTTCCTTCTGACTTAATTCAAAGAAACTTCTAAACTTCTATATCAAATGACTGACAACACAGGAGAAAGGGCACATAAGTACATGTACCTGTTATACCAGAGTTGAAGAAAAATATTGATAGCCTTTTCTTCTTCTTCAAAAAGAAAAAATTTTAGGAGACAGTTCTTGCTTATGCAAAAATGATGTTATCTGCATAAAATGTCAACTTTGTTAAAATTTTGGGTATACTGAATAAAATTTTACAATGAAACAGATAGATTAAACAGCTAAATAAATAAAATCGACCATACTGGTTTACTGCAAACAGGAACTTAGAATCTGACATCAAGAGCATTTGACATCATTTTCAGGGATATTGATTATGTGCCATGTTCCTCTTAGGCAAAATAGAATACAATATCTATTCTATTCTGGAAGCTGAAACTTTCAAACATTAATCCTGGGATATCATTTCCTTCAAAATAAGTGTAAAAAGATTAATTTATAAATTTTATAAATATTACACTGGGGTGCCATTTTTCCCATGTCAAATAGACCATGAGAGTGATTCGCAAACAAACTACTGATTCTTATATAGGAGTGTTGCTGTCTTACTGTTTTCTCATGACTGTGGTTTTTCCAGATTCCCTTGACCAAGCCATCTTTATGACAAGATATAAATGTCTCTACAGTGTGGCGAATATGTAGCTTCTCTAAGCTTGCCAGGTATATCATGATGTGAAGTAAGTTCCTAAAAACAGAAAATTAGATATACATGTATAAGAAAATGATAATTAACAAAGTTTACCTGACATTACATCTGTACTGGACATGCATTAGGGAGTCAATCACTGAAAAAACTAATCACTTTAAATCAGTGAAAGGTTACAGTGGTTTGTTGTCGGCAAACTTAACCACTAGACCACAGAGAGAATCCTGTGACATTTGAATGCATACATATTCTAGTAGTTGACTTTTCTCTTCAACCAGCAATGCTGCCCTCTACTGTAGTTCTGACAGCAAAAAATGTACACCCATTCTCTACAACTAAATATACTTCTGTATCTAATATCAGGATGTAACATACATAATGACATTCAAAAATAAAATCAATCTTGCAACTTTTTTAAAAAGTCACTGTAAATGTCACTAACAGCTGTATAAATATTTCCCACCTGATGTCTTCAAGTGACTTATTGCATTCTTTTTGCATGGTATCCTCATTACATAGGTGTAGCAGGCATCTCAAGGCTCTAATACAGCACACAGTATCTCTACCCTCCTTTGGCTGTAAGGTATAGAAAACAAAAAAATTTCAGTTTCTTTATTACGGTTAGGCACACAATTGCTTCAAGAAGTATCAAATGTGTCAGATGATCCACTTTTTAGCTCAGTGATCCAGAGGTCTGGTTTTTCAAATCAGAAAGGTTCAAGTTGGTATGTCAGAACCCAAGAAAAAAATTAAATCAGCCACAAGCCTGATTAGTATTTCACAGAATCAAGATGTCTTTTGTACTGTATTTTTAGTTTCTTGCCAAAAAATATACTGAAAGGAATACTTTTGTCGTACACTTCCATTTCTTCCATTCAAGATTTACTTGATCACATGGTACCTGTATTACTTGTTCTAATGTTTACCTTCAAGCCATATTCAAATAATCTAAGCATATTCTTCTCATTGTTCTCCTTCTCTACCAGGTGTATTATCCTGAAAATAACATGCATTCATCTGTAACATTGTTATATCCATTTAAGCAATGCAAAATTGTGTCTTGTGTAAATCATACATGTAGGTCATTATATACATGTAAAAACAGTAAAGGACAAACTGGTTAGAATAAATTCTAACAGTAGAAGATATCAGGCCAACAGTTAATCTAACCATCATTCCTGGAAAGGACCAGTACTAGTCTAATATTCTTCATAAGAAACTGCCAACTTTCTCACATATATGGTAACAGATGTAGCGGGGCTCAAATCAATCAGTGAGAGGCTTGAAGCCAGGGACTTTAACCAAACAATCCAGATGAACATTTCTTACTTATATCCCGGAGTGAAACAGTGACATAGGAATATGCTTATTCCTACAAACCTCTTAAAGTTAATTTCTTCATCATCATCTTTATCTTGCACAGTGTCAGTAAACTTCAGATTCTCCAAGCTAAATGTCATTGTCTGTAAAACAAAGATATATTATTCTTCTTAAGTCTTTAATTCTGGATGGAATGATGGGAAGAAACAAGATATTCAAAAGGCATGATTAAAACATTTGCAGAAGAAACACATTCCAAAATGGAAGTGTTTACACAGTTTCAAAGCAGCCATTTTGACAACTTTAAATATAGATCTTGTTAGATCTTGTCACACTAGGCAGTATTATAGAAATTCTGATCCCAATGTCATTTATCTGGGCATGTAACACTGCAATCTCATCTACAAAAACAAACTGGTTATAAGTTCACTTATGCAAAACTTTGCACCAAGTTTCAGAGAAATCTGTTAACAAACTTCAAATACAGTCTAAATGAAATACATTCTTTAAACGAACAATGTACCTGATTGTTTGTTTTGGTTTTTCCCATAGTATTGCATTATTTGTTGTATTTCATAGTTCATTCATTGCAAAAATAAAATACTCTGTGGCCAAATGAAAATAAATTTGCAATATCTAAAGGTAGATTTCAAGATGACAGCTTTTACAGTAAAGGCTAAGGTTACTTAACAGTATCAGAATCTTGTTGTGACTTGTTTCCTGACTGTAACCATTTGTCTATCAGTGTATGATGGACTGTATCCAGGCATATATTACTGATTTCTGCAATCTTCACAGCTGCTGCATGTATATCTGAAAATACAGAAAAATCTCACCAAGCTGCTACACACAGGTCCTTTTTAAGAAAAGGAAGAAATTCTTTATTCATAAGTATAAATATTGATAATTCAGAATCACTGGAAATGCACCCTCCCCATACTTCTGTTTTACCCAAGAGAAACACTGTAAAAGTGATAAAGTTCACCTAGTTGGAGAACAGTGTTCATTTTTACTCAGAGCCCTGACTTCAAAAGCACTGGCTGGGTCTTACATAGTTTGCAAGCCTAGTAATTATGCTTCAAAGGACAGAAGACTGATTCATGTAAAACAAAATTCAGATACAGCTAAAAGACCATAGCTGAAGAGAGCAAAACACAGGCTCAGATAGAATGAAAATACAGGTACAGCACTAAGTACTGGGTCTCACCTGGTTTGGCTGAGCCAGCCTCCCACTCAAGCTGTGTGATACTAGGATGTTCATACATCTTCTGTAACAGCACTGATGGTTTGTCAGTATTCTGGAGCAGTTCAGCTTCACCAAGACCATTCAGGCATAATGCTTGTGCTGAAGCCATCTTCTGCCAGTGACTCAGGAATTTTAGGTATGCCCCTTTAGCTTTTTCTCTCTTTGCACTCTAAAGGTAAAACAAGAAACATGGCAATGCCACGAAACCAGGTTTTCAAAAATGTTGTTCTGATTCTATACTATAGTATGAATTTTGGAATGAAGATTGCTATGAATATTCAAAAGATTATAACATGACATGAAGGAAAAGATAATATTCATGAGAATACATGATAATGAGTAGGATGTAAATTTCGGCTAACAATACTGTCTGCAAGGAGTATACTTAATAATGAGACAACAATTTCTGCACGTCATCTTGATGTGGTAAACATTTGTCTGAAGTTTCATCAAAATTCTTCAAAGGGTTGAAGAGTTACAGAGCGGACAGGATTTTCAATGTTAATGTCACTGTGACCTTGACCTTGGAGCCATCAAAATTCTTCAAAGGGTTGAAGAGTTACAGAGCGGACAGGATTTTCAATGTTAATGTCACTGTGACCTTGACCTTGGAGCCAGCCATGCGGAACATGCGTTCTGCACGTCATCTTGATGTGGTAAACATTTGTCTGAAGTTTCATCAAAATTCTTCAAAGGGTTGAAGAGTTACAGAGCGGACAGGATTTTCAATGTTAATGTCACTGTGACCTTGACCTTGGAGCCAGCCATGCGGAACATGCGTTCTGCACGTCATCTTGATGTGGTAAACATTTGTCTGAAGTTTCATCAAAATTCTTCAAAGGGTTGAAGAGTTACAGAGCGGACAGGATTTTCAATGTTAATGTCACTGTGACCTTGACCTTGGAGCCAGCCATGCGGAACATGCGTTCTGCACGTCATCTTGATGTGGTAAACATTTGTCTGAAGTTTCATCAAAATTCTTCAAAGGGTTGAAGAGTTACAGAGCGGACAGGATTTTCAATGTTAATGTCACTGTGACCTTGACCTTGGAGCCAGCCATGCGGAACATGCGTTCTGCACGTCATCTTGATGTGGTAAACATTTGTCTGAAGTTTCATCAAAATTCTTCAAAGGGTTGAAGAGTTACAGAGCGGACAGGATTTTCAATGTTAATGTCACTGTGACCTTGACCTTGGAGCCAGCCATGCGGAACATGCGTTCTGCACGTCATCTTGATGTGGTAAACATTTGTCTGAAGTTTCATCAAAATTCTTCAAAGGGTTGAAGAGTTACAGAGCGGACACAATTTCGTTTGACGCCCGCCCATCCGCCCAGCCGCCCATCCGCCCATCCGCCCGCCATACCCTAATCTAATAACCAGGATTTTCAAAATTGAAAACCTGGTTAATAAAGGCAAACACATGAGCAAACAAAACTGGCCAACAAAAACTAATGTCTCTTTCCATTATAAAGTAGTAAAGGAATTACTTTTCTCTGCTCATCTGGAAATTCTTTATTTAGATTAAACGTTCACTTGGCCACAGTTAAAACTATGGTCAGCCCTGACTGAAGAAATGGATTTGTTCATCTTAATAAGGTGAAATTTTGAAGAAGAGTTGTAGAATTTTACAACTTTACAAGCAATATGATTAAGTTTGTTTTGCTATCAGGAGTGATAACTGTAATGTGAAACAAAGAAGTATCTTTCTGATACCAAAATTTGCAACTAGTCACTTCTTTCAAAAAATGATCAATGTTACTTATATATGTAGGTAGATTCAATGTAAATGTTAAGTCATTACTGCTTTAGTACCAGATTAGACCAATTAGTAATTTTACATGACACTTTAACAGAGTTTTACATCTCTGAAATTATATCTGCTGACTTTTCATACTTTTCTGCAATCACACACCAAACTTTACATATCTACAGTGCATATTACACCAAAAGAACCTTATGTAAGTGTTCCTGAACTAACCTCCTCTGGTATACTCAGGTGCCATAATTCAGCCAGCTTCACACATTGCTTGAGAACCAAAACCTTCTCAGAACCTAGAATCATCATATAAGCATATGCAATTTTTCCAACTTACTTTCACCATGGTAAAAACATCACACATTATTGCATCAATCACTTAAAGAGAAGAGCAGGTGCTCTACCAACAGCAAGGTGGGCAAGCACTCCATCAGGTTCATATAACACTGTTCTACTCTTTATGTTCCTTTGAAAAAAAAATGTATTCTAGCTGGACCTGAATCAGGGAACTCTAAAAACAGACAGACAAGTGCTAAAAAAAATCTAATGTGCTATGAAAAAAGGGGATATAATTGTTTTCATCTTGATGATCTGACCTTTAAGAAGATTGTCAGGTTCTAGAATAAGGTCGGCTAGAGAAAAAATTATATGTAAAACTAACTTAAGGAAGTATAAATGTATATTCACATACCAAGGGGGAGTTTTGTTACCATCCACTTAGCACAGGCCAGTGAACTCTCACAGTTCTTAATGTTCTGTAATACCTGACCAGCATCCTGTCAAAACATAAAAATATACACTGTAACAGACTGCAGTGGAAGGTACTGAAAGACTTCTACATGTGTGCATGCTTTACATAGTACTGTTAGAACCCATTGTGAAAAACAGACTTGTTTCAGTTCAACAGAAATTTTTTTTTCCCTTCCAGACCTACAAAATGTTGGTGAAAATCTTTAAAGAAGTTAAAAGCATTTCTACAACATATATCTGCAGATCAAAACAGGACTGGTATCTTTAAGTTTTAAATTTCTATGAGAACATCAGATTAGACATGGACCTAGAGTCAATTCTTCTGCCTGTTTGTTAAGAGGAGTAAAAATCCATTTCTGTATTGGTGTCTGGTTCATATAAACCAAATTCCTGTACCACTGTTTGGTTTTCTTATACCCTTATCCTTTAACAGACACTAGTTATTATAATACCTGTAAGAAGTGTCTACTTTAAATACATCTAGTCACTGTAACAATGTATAATTTGTACATCATGTCTGGTTAGCATTAAGCCCATACCTGTAGCAGTGTCTGGTTGGCCTGCTCAGGTCTCCAGTTCCAATGACTCATGTCTGAACCTCCATCTGGACTTGTGAATGTCTCAGTGTACATCCTGACCATGTTCTGAACAGCCGTGAGGCAAATCTGGTCAGGGGACAGCTAAAGTAAGAGATACTTCTATATTATGGATGTCGGTTCAATTCTGTTGATGATATTCAAAACCATAACTTTCAAGTTACTCTAATTGTACAGAAGGGCACCTCCTCACAGATCTACTATTTATGTTTCAGAATGATCTTTGCTCTTTTATAATTAGGTTATTTGATCAGATCATATCAAATGGTTGTCAAAACACTTAACCTTAAGATTTCAGTCCAGTGAATAAATACACAGATACAGATTTCTGGCAAAACATGTAACATATGTATATCAGTCCTGATAAGCTTAAGTTAATACACAGATGGACTGTTTCCTTATATAATGTTCAAAATTACTTGCAGATAGTGTCAAATAAACAAAAAGAATTTCTCACATTTAAAAGCTTTGCCATTAATAACCATGTAGCAACTGTTTCTCTCTTCAGTTCTGGAGCTACAAGGACACAAAATATGGGTAAAAGCCAAGTTTCAAGTATGTATAAAGAGCATCCCTCACTAATGGTCAAGTTATTGACAATGCAAGTATTGTTTCAATAACAAATGGAAACTTTATCTTGTTAAGTAATGTCAAGTCAGGCTACAGACTACATGCATATCTAATCTGGCTTGAAAACTTATTTTTGTCCATCTAGTATGTTCATGCCTAGTGGAAAAAATAATCTGGAACTCAGATTCTTAAAGAGGCTGTACTCCAGATTTGACATAAAAAAAAATTTTTCATAAATAAATATATTAAGATGCCGTGAGATTATAACAACATAATATTTTACTTCAAAACTGAATATAAAATTCAAAATAGAATAAAAAAAAAATATTTTCGCTCCAGCCTGATTTGAACTCTGGACCCTCATGTTAACAAAATATTTCCAGTGCTTTTACTGTCACCACCATCGCCGTATGTGATATTACAGATAATGACTTTAAATCTTATACGATATAGTTATACCGTCGCGTTACGGTATAGCACTTTGAAAGGGAAAAAAATCAATTTATAATGTAATCATTTGACTTATTTTTTGTCAGTAAGTTATTTTTTAAGCATTAGTCATAAATATTACAAGAAATTTATAATACAAGAAAACTTTCTTTTTTTTGTCATCAGGAGCACAGCCCCTTTAAATCGAAAATTCAACAAAAGTGAACTGAAAAACATTCATCATGTCTGCTATGAAAAATCTTCTTCCAGTAGTTTTTCCTTTAAACTAGTAAGTTTTAATTGTTTTCAAATGTACAAACCTTTTTTTATTTTATCCTGACTAATAAAATAATATAAAAATAACTTACTTATAACTTTCCAAGGATCTCCATGTAATAATGGATGTATGGGTAGTCTGGTTTTGCTTTCTGGTGGCAAAGATGCCATAAAAATCTGAGACTGGAAAGAAAATAGATAAACCATCAAAAGATTAATTACAATGCAAGACTTGATGAATACAGTTCACTTTGGTAATGGCACTTCTGCTCAGAAAAGAAAAAAGTTACACATTGCAAATGCTTTTGTTTTCCTAACAAGTAATCCGTTCATAAATTCTCTCTTAATAAGAAACTAATATGACTTGCTTAGTAGGTGTTTATTCTCTCCTGACCCCTTCTAATTTTACATCATATTAGATTTATCTAGAAAGTGGACTTCAAAAGTACACTTCTCCAGAATTTTTTTTGGAGAAAACTGACTCGTATTACCAGGTACTTAAGCTTTTTTTCCAACCACTTTTTTATGCTGACCAAATGAAGACTCCTTTTTAATTCTGATACATGCACATTTCCCTGTTCAGACACAAGAATAATGTAAGATTAAATCTTTACCTCCTTTTTATCACCTCCAATCTTAAACTCGATTTCATACTCAGCAGGGTCTGACTGACGTGTGTAGTATTTCAGATATTCCAACAACTTCAGACCCTGTAATCAAAGCAAAAAACAATCAAGATAATAACCTTTTCTGCATATATATGTACAACAGATTTTACATGGACAGGAAAGAGTTTTTTTATCTTACATTAACGGTACGTTTTATTTGAATGGTAAAAGATTTTTTTTACGGAAACAGTGATCTAAACCTTTTCTTCCAGTGAAAGTACACTTGTTCTTCGAGTGAAAGTACACTTGTTTTAAGTGTGTTAAATATTCTCTTTCCTACAGATTCAGCCACTGACCTTATCTAAAATACGATGTTTTCTACAATTTTAGAACTGAACTTATCTTCAAGTATTTCATCAACTGGACAGGATGTTAACATTTCTAGTTGGAACATGACACAATTTCTACAGTTGCTTGATAGATACATGTAGCTTCCCTGCAGAAACAAAATATTTACCTTTTCTGCTGGAAAATGATTCTGCAAACTGAAGATATTTACACAGGTACCAGATATTTGCTTTTTTCTACACTTAATATAATATCAAACTTAACACAGCTACAGATGTGACTTACCTTTTCAACAGGTATATCCCCAACATCACTAGAATTTGTCATCACTTCCAAGGCAAACTCCAATGTTTCATAGTCATAAGCACTGGTTCTGAGAAATAAGATACAGATATGTTAGTTTGCATTTTTACAGTTGTAAAACTCTATAAACTACATGATAAATGTTTTTCTTTCCTCAGCACAGAAGTATAAAGTGATAACTGTCAAAAATCTTGATCCCGCAACAGAAAATCTTAAAACTATTCAGTATTTATCTGGATAACTGGAAAGTTTAGCAGAAGCTAACTGTTGCATAATGCACGGCTAAATGTTCTCTCCCTTTACCCCTACCTCTTCCCCAATTCTTTGTTTCACCTGTAATAGATTTTTTTCATTCTCAGTGCAAGCTCATCTTCATTTTGAATCTTAGAGATTGCCTCCCTTGCCCTCGCTATGACTGAAGCTTTGTTGTTCTCTGTTTCAAACGATGCATCATCTGGCAGTACAAACAGATGGTCTAAATATAGTAACAGGCCCTCATCCTCATCCAACTGAAATGATCTGTAGGAAAGAAAAACAGGCTTGCTAAATACGATACATGATTTTACAGATAATAAAAGTCTGGTACTTTGCAAGTACTTTTCATGGAAAATATTTCCTTTTTTCAAAAACATTCAATCCAGTCAAGATCACAGCAATTTCTTTGACAACTTTTTTTAAAATACAGTCATTCCTAGATGGCACGCACTGGCTTCACTCAATTTCCCTGATGGCTCGAAGATGACGCTCGGTCTTAATTTATTCTCTTCTATATTACAATAATGAAAATGGCTCGAATTAGCAAGGCTCGAATTATTCTATGGCTTGACATGTTTTTTAAATAGTCCCAGCGTGTTAATTTACACCTTCCATTCTTCTCACCAGTCAAACTCCTAACTGGGGTGTGAATTGTCTCACAGGTTGTCATATCTTAGGAATGGCATGTTTGATCCTTTAATTGATTTTCAGCTTAACTGCACTACTTTTGATGTTTTTTAACTTCAAATCTGTTGGAATCAGCAATATATGTTAACCGTTTTAATTGAAATGACATAATACAGGTGGAATAAATAATTCAAAAAGCAATTTACAACACTACAATATACTATCGCTCGCCAGTCACGCCTAAGAAATTCATTGCAACTTACACAAAAAAGGTCCATTTATAAATATTTATCAGGCAAAAATCGCAGAAAAGGTATATATCATCGTGACGATAAACCATAACAATATTTTTGGGTTCATTTGCCTGTGGTGGGTATTTATGTAACAGCCCATCATTTCCTGTACGAGTGAATTTTTATTTAGCCACTTGACAATACAAAAACACTTATATAGGTGTATCCTTTATAAAGAAAACTAAAAACATGAAATGACCATGAAATTCAGGAAAGTTTAAAAATTACAACAAATAATAGAAAAAAACTAATTTAAAAGCTATATAGCTCATAATAACAGTATTATACTATAACGTTTTTTATGGCTTGAATTATTCGAGGCTCGGAATATTTCTTTGGGTCCCGGCCACTTTGAGCTTTCCAGGAATGACTATACCTAGATAAGACCTATAAACATTAAAGAAACCTCAATGATTAGAATTACGGAATATTTCTACTAAACTAACACAAAGTACATACTGGCAGAATTCCCTGACCAGTGTTGTGTCTGCTGCCTCATTCTGAGCAATGGTGGGCAGTAGTTTAGTCTTCTCACTGTTTGGTCCTACTATAGCATCTTTGAAAGAAATCTGAAACATTTTATATATAAACAAATTCTGGATATGTTTTAACAAAAAACAAGGAGCAGTGGTCGAGGGGTTGGAGCGCCAGACTCCCGATCCGAAGGACGCTGGTACGAATCCCACCAGGCGTGAAATTATACAGTGACTTTCCTCATTTCCTCACACTCAGCGCGAGTACTGTTTGAACCCAGGAAGCAGTCATCAAGAGGGATTAATATAAGTTGCAAGAACTTGCTTCCCAATCGACGTAAAATAAATAACTTTAAACTAAACTAAAAAACAAGAATGCCTTGATGTTAAAATAATCATCTGAACAAACAAAACAAATGAACCAAATCAGCACTTCCTATAAATGATAAACTTAAAATTATCTAGAACTTAACTATTCAGTGGGTACATTGCTTTCACTAGAGTGGACAAGATGATTAATCCAGAATGAACAGTAAGAACTCAGTAAGAAAAATTCACTGACAGAAACAGGAGCTTATATTCCCTGCCTTCTAATACTACCCAAGTAATTTGTGTTCAGTATGATTCTTAACTCTAACTTCAATTTTCAACTTCACCATTTTCATTGTTTCATTTCCTTCAACATGACACCTAAATTCTCCAGTTTGCAGTATCTCCAATGAACATTATCTTTTTTAATTTCTGATATTATGCTTTCAGTGGGTTTTGTTTGTTTGTTTGTTGTTTTTTTTTAATTTTCTTTCATGAATTTAGATCTAACCTTCATTTTACTGAGTCTGTATCCCCAGGATGCATTTGTCTCCAGTAACTGACAGTTGCTGATCATCCCTGGCTCCTTGAGTATTTCTCCCAGGGCAATACCCATACCAGCTATAGCCTGCAAAATACATCGGTTATAAATCATCAGCATTTTGAATAATCTTGCTAAGACTTAGCTTTTGTCCTGAGGTATATCATTACAACTGGTTGTTTAGGTAATCAATACCCATAAAGAAGATAATCATAAATGGTTCAGTTCTGACTGAAAACAACATGTAACTATACACAATATTGAAATCCCCTCTTCAAATCTACATACTGAAAATCATACCATAACTTTTTCTGCATAAAAGCTGACTTAGACTCATGTAATTGAAACAATTTATTCTTTAATGGCAAAGAATCTTAAGATGATTTTTACAGTGACTATTTGAGAAAAACTGCAAAAGAGAAAAATATTGTAATGAGAAGTATTCGAAATATATTCCCACACTAAGAAATATGTACTGGTTCTATGAAAGTGCTTCTTTAGAATGTCTTAATCCCTACACACACTCCCCCACTAAGCCATAATGTCTACTTTCTGAAAACACCAAGAACTTATTTGTCAGGACAACCCCTGACCATGATGGAACCTACTGAAGGCAGGCTAAGTTTGTAGTGTGGTTCATTTCTGGCAGTCTTGAACAGCAGTAATGATGATCTGAGGCTTTTGCTGCTATTTTGAACCCGGAAGTAAATCTGCGAAAACATGTTAAAATATGGTCTTTGCAAATGAGCTACATTGCATTTTCGTTAAACGTAATGCAACAATAAAGAGTAACACATTTACTTGTAGGAAAACATTCAGATCGATGTACTTGCCATCCGTTTGTCCTATTACGTATAAAAATCTGCAACTTTTGAATTTTGGTTGCTTCATTACGGAAGTAAGGTGCTGCGCACGAAAATATTTACTCGTGAAGATTACACTGAGAGGAATATATTCCGTCCCTAAATATTCCGGAAAGTACTGCAGTAATTAACCCTGACACTATAGGCCCTGAGTTCGCCTTATAATGGCCCTTTATAGACGTTCAGAATTGGGTTTTTATTCTGCGCTTATGGATTCTATTTTGAGGAATTATATGGTGCAGCAAGTGGTATCGGATTGGTTCGCTGAAGTAGCGTGGAGCTACCTGATTGGCTGAAATTCGAAATCTCCCGCCGTTTTCCTGTTTCTGGATCCTGATTGGTTCGGCTTCACGTGAATCTAGGGGAGACGAAGTTTCACGCGCGCGAAGTTCAACAAAAACAGAGCGCAAGAGGGAAAAGCAGCCTTTTTGTATTTGGAACACTTTTGGACACATAAACCTCAAAATTCAAAAACATTTACAACAGAAATAAAATATAATAACATACATATAAACTATAATACATTCGCTGGAGATGGACAAGGAGATGTAAATACTGGTATCGAAGCAGTATCCGTCGGCTAGTAGTATCCGACAATACGGTTATTTTCGTTTACCGCAACTCTTCAAAATTGAAGGTACGGCTTTTTCAGAACGCTATCATCAAAGGAAACGCTCAACTGAATTTCTTCTATCAAAGGTAAACATTAGATATATTCGTTCTTACCTTTAGATTTACAATCAGGTGTGTTTACATTTTTCGCATGGGGGATTTCACGTGCTACTAATGCGCATGCGCAAAGGATAACTCTATTAGGCCCTAATTAAGACAAGTTTTCCCCCTTTGCCGGCGAAATACAGACGACTTTTCAAAAGTCGCCAAAAATCATTAAAATCCATCATAATCAATCAATATAGCTTATACTTTGTATTTTTTGTCATTTTTGACCAACAAGTCCTGAAAATAAAAGCGAAAAAGTCATAAAATAGAAAAACCGCTGCTCAATTTTTCTAACCAAGGGAGGCAACTCTGTATATCACAGTCTGTACTTTTAACAGTAGGTTGTTTCCCGTATACATGACTATTTTTATTCTGGGGCACCATATGGGGTTTCAGGATAATTTAACAAAAAAAAAAAAACGAGCTCATTTTTAACCAGGTTTTCAATTTTGAAAATCCTGGTTATTAGATTGGGGTATGGCGGGCGGATGGGCGGGCGGGCGTCAAACGAAATTGTGTCCGCTCTGTAACTCTTCAACCCTTTGAAGAATTTTGATGAAACTTCAGACAAATGTTTACCACATCAAGATGACGTGCAGAACGCATGTTCCGCATGGCTGGCTCCAAGGTCAAGGTCACAGTGACATTAACATTGAAAATCCTGTCCGCTCTGTAACTCTTCAACCCTTTGAAGAATTTTGATGAAACTTCAGACAAATGTTTACCACATCAAGATGACGTGCAGAACGCATGTTCCGCATGGCTGGCTCCAAGGTCAAGGTCACAGTGACATTAACATTGAAAATCCTGTCCGCTCTGTAACTCTTCAACCCTTTGAAGAATTTTGATGAAACTTCAGACAAATGTTTACCACATCAAGATGACGTGCAGAACGCATGTTCCGCATGGCTGGCTCCAAGGTCAAGGTCACAGTGACATTAACATTGAAAATCCTGTCCGCTCTGTAACTCTTCAACCCTTTGAAGAATTTTGATGAAACTTCAGACAAATGTTTACCACATCAAGATGACGTGCAGAACGCATGTTCCGCATGGCTGGCTCCAAGGTCAAGGTCACAGTGACATTAACATTGAAAATCCTGTCCGCTCTGTAACTCTTCAACCCTTTGAAGAATTTTGATGGCTCCAAGGTCAAGGTCACAGTGACATTAACATTGAAAATCCTGTCCGCTCTGTAACTCTTCAACCCTTTGAAGAATTTTGATGAAACTTCAGACAAATGTTTACCACATCAAGATGACGTGCAGAAATTGTTGTCTCATTATTAAGTATACTCCTTGCAGACAGTATTGTTAGCCGAAATTTACATCCTACTCATTATCATGTATTCTCATGAATATTATCTTTTCCTTCATGTCATGTTATAATCTTTTGAATATTCATAGCAATCTTCATTCCAAAATTCATACTATAGTATAGAATCAGAACAACATTTTTGAAAACCTGGTTTCGTGGCATTGCCATGTTTCTTGTTTTTGCTGTGCCGATGTAAACATATGTCGTTTTTTCTTTTCTTTTTTTCTTTTAAAAAAAGAGATGACGATAAAATACAAAGATGAAGATCTAATGAATGCCGTTTCGGCATATCGGCATTAAACGAAAGCAATTGTGTAATGTACCAATTTAAGGACCACGTAACATATTCAGATATAATTAAAGGAATTCATGTATACCTACCTACATTGTCATTTATTTTGTTTTTAAGAGATATAAGGACTTCATGTATACCTACATTGTCATTTATTTTGTTTTTAGATGCCCAAAAACTACAATGATGATAATCTGATGAAGTCTGTTTCGGCTGTTAAGAAAAAGCAGCTAACAGTATCAAAGGCTGCAAGGGAATTTAACATCCCCAGAACAACAATATCTGATCATGTAAAAAACCCAGATATAAGAACAAAAAAGGGCCCAGTGAAACAACTTACCAGAGAAGAAACAGATGGGCTGGTAAATTACGTGTTATACATGGCCGGACAAGGTTTTCCGCTAACAAGAAGGATGGTCCGGTGTTACGTGCAGGAAATAATCAAACGTTCAGGTATGTTATTTCAAACCTACCGGCTTTAATATACCAGTATTCTAAAATTGAAAATTTGCAAAATATTTCCTCACAATACAGGACAAACACTTACTTTAATATTGGTAGTTGCGAGTCTCTCTCTCACACACGCGCGCACGCGCTCACACGCATCTTCCAAAATATATTTTCAATATTTTAAGATGAGATAAAGAGTAAAAAATGCCATAGTCAAATAGTCAAAGTTATAATATAATAATACTACATTACAGGTCGAGTTTCACTCTTCAATATGAACAAAGGTCCCAGCGACGAATGGTTCCGAAAACTTGTAACAGAATATCCGCAACTCGCATTCAGGAAGCCAGAGAGCCGGGATAGAGGCAGAAGCAGAATGTCAAACAAAACAGTTTCAGATGATTTTTTTAAATTTTGGACGGACATGCTTAAAAAACATAATGTCATAGACAAGCCATCTCAGGTGTGTTGAGAAAAAAAAACAGTACTTTTCAAATGTTAAAAAACTGATATATAGTAAAATTATCTCACTATTCTTTATTATGATACATGTACATAATCTAACTCAGTATCGACGACGTATTTTTGCAATTTACAATCATCACCAAGTAAAACAAAAAACTTGTAATGTTTATTGCTTCACACTAATTTAAGTTATTAAGTTCACATTTAAGACAGATATAATGATAATTCGAGGTTTAACGCTGTATCATAATATAATGTCTACGTGACTTTAGGTCTAAATCAAACTAAACTGATTTGAATCTTCTATATATAGCATTTTCGTTAACACACCCTTTTCTACATTTTTTAAAAAACCCAACTGCCTTGACCTTCTTTTATGGTATAAACTTTTTCAGGTGTTCAATTGCGACGAAACTGGCTGGTCAGGAAAAGAATGTGCCAGAGAAAAGGTAATTGGGCCAAAGTCTGGTCACATATATCAACAAAACGTTATGAGCAACGACCATGTGACAGCTCATCTATGTGTATCTGCTGACGGGACTTTCATCTCAACTATGATTATATATAAGGGCTGTATGCCGCACCGCAATTACAAAGACGGTTTGCCAGGTAAAAAAAAATTTCAATTCCAATTCTATAATCATGGTCAACCAATAAATGTTAATTCTTCTGCTGTTCATACTTGGAGGAAATAAAAGAATCTATCTACGTGTTTATCAACTATGTTCTATTGCCTCGCCAAATTTTATCCAATACCATGTAATGTATACTAGTGTCTTCTGTTTAAATATCTGTGTCAGGCCTTTTTTCCTCTATTTTGGGAAATCGCCACATTGCAAATTTGGGAAATTTGTGTCATAAAATTTTTCAATTTGGGAAAAAAATGTTATCGTGAAATTTGCCAATTTGGTAAAATATGCTAGCATTAAAAGTGTTACAACTGTTAAAATAAATCTAAATAAATCTTGTTCAAATGTGTACAAATGTGTACAAATTTAAAGCTGATATCAATAAAAAATCCTGTTTTTATTAACTTTTTTAAAACTAAACATGAATATATTCTGTAAGGCCTTCGTGTATACGATGTAAAAGTGACTTTTCTTTAGAAAAATAAATTCGTTTTTTATGTACACAGTTCTTTTATAATATAATTTATACCCTTTATTTCAGGTTCATGGCTTTTCAGCGCTTCTGACAGTGGTTATATGGACACCAGCATATTTCTCCAGTGGTTCACTAAAGGCTTTTTACCAAATTGTGGGAAAGACCGGCCAGTAGTTCTACTTATGGACAATCATGAGTCACATATATCCTTGCCTCTAGTAGAAATTGCCAGGAAGGAAAATGTGATACTTGTTGGGCTACCATCCCATACAACCCATTACTTACAGCCCTTGGATGTAAAAATAATAGGGCCATTAAAAGATAAGGTGACCGGACTTGCCTCGAGTGTTGGTTTTGCTCGACCTGGCTGTACTATAGGCAAGTCTCGGTTACCTATCTTGCTGAGCTATGCCATTGACCAGACTGCGCCGAGCTCTGTCAAGGAGGCTTTCAGATTGGCTTTATGAGGAAGAATAAATGATAATTATAACGTTAAGCAACCAGAAATTGGAAGACAAGACAAATGAGTTTTAAACAAATTATCTTGATTCATATAAAAAGGAAATATGGTGACTTTTTTATATGTTATATGTTGTTAATTCATGTTATCAAAATTTTTCAATAATAAGATTTCTATTTATGTTTCAGATAGTACGCATTTGAAGATTATTTTTATTTCACACTTTTACAACTTGTTTACACTTTTACAACTTGTTATCGAAATGCACTCATGCTTCTAATTATAATGTGGTCTTGGAAAGTATTGATTCTAATTTCTGTGACCATGAGTGAAGTTGGAAAACATGTTTTCTTTTTATTTCTCCCTTTTAAAAAATATCAAATAATTTCGTTGCAGATACCATATTTTATCTATTCAACAATCCTTCAAATTTACAAGTAAAACACCAAATGAAACGATAAAATTTTGTTTAAAATGTATTAAAAGAGGCTTATAAGACAACAAAGTCCTTTACAGATTTAAAAACCCTCAAAATCGACAATTTGAAATATGTGACGAAAACTGCTTCTGTCGTGATTAACATGGGCATTAGCATTTCCTACTATTTATTTTAAATAAATAATAATGATTTAACTTCAAAATATGTTTACCTCAAATAAGTTGTTGGCACACTTTCTTACATACTCTTTCATTTATTTCAATATCAAAGAACATTTTAGTTTTGGTAAGAAAACACGGAAACATATTCATATAGTAATCCAGTCATCAAACTTTACCATCGATATATAAAAATATGTGTCCCTTTCTTTCAGTGTACATACAAATAACATGTACCGATATACCAATAACCAAAAGAAATGGCGAGCTGAACTTTAACATTTTTGCCTAATGTAGAGTTAATAACCGGCCAAAATAGAATGGTGACTTAATTATTTATTTGATAATGTCAGATAACAACAAAACCAATGATATTTTTATATCTATTTCATATATTAATTGTCGGCTACGTAAATGGCTCGCTTGATTGTTAGGAACTGGTCAATGCGCCGAAACCATCAGTAAAAACTCTGCATATGTCATATTAAATCTAATGGATTTCTGAATATTTACTATTAAAACTCAAAATAAAACAATATTATTTGCCTAAAGAGGTCTTCAAAAAGTCTTATAATAAAATAAATATCGATACCGATTTATAAACCCGCAAAATCAACGATAAAAAAAAGTGACGGAAACTGCTTCTGTAGCCGATCAATTACGGCCAATTTACACACCCCGTTGGAGCCCCATTTGTGATGCGCATGTCTAAGTCAGGAATCCGGTTTTTATTTACAATAACAATGCATGACCTGTATTTAGTCGTATCAAAAGTTTATTTAAATCGGAGACTTTATTTTTGAGAAAATTTTAATTAACCTCATATTTTTAACGGAAACTGCTTCGATACCAGTATATGAACATTTATTTATAAATAAAAATAACTTTTAAAAGCTTGAACTTTAATAATATAGAATCAGTAAACTTTACTGTGCTTAATTTAAAAGTAAGATTAAAGATCTTGTCGTTTTGTTGAAATTTTAAGTCCTTAAATAATTTTACGCAATAAATTTATATTGTGCCGTTTGCTATGGTGTGTGTTTGTCAGCCATCCACTCACAGGATTTAGGCCGAATCCCTGAATTCCCTTCACAGTAAACCCGATCCTTTTACATTGGTGTCAGAAGTGGGATGCTGATATACTTTTAGCATCTAGAACATTCAACGTCTGGTTTGAAAATCGGAGAGGTGAAGGAACTGAGCAACTTACGGGAGAGCTTTCGGCGAGCTCACGGAACTTACGGCATATATCAGACGAACTAACGGGAGAAACGGCACTTTTGGCGAGGGTTTGACGGACTTGCGGTATTTACAGCAATTATCAGACGAACTTACGGCGATAGCGAAACGAACTTACGGCCCTACTTGCGTGAGTTGGACGATCTTTCGGGAGTTACGGCACTAACGGCGATAGTTACAACGAACTTACGGCAGATGCGACACTAACGGCGCTAGTAAGAAAATCTTACGGGAGTTACGGCATTTAGACGCGAGTCTATCGAACTTACGGCGATAGTTACAACGAACTTACGGCGTAAACTTACAGCACTTTCGGCGCGAGCGTTACGTATTTTTCGGATTTTGTTTTTGATTGTTGGGATACCTAGACACCTGACAGCAAGTATTAACAGTAAAAAAAAAAAAAAAAATAAAATAAAAAATAAAAAAAAGCACACGCATCTCCTTGCCTAAAAATCGTCGGGTCATACCGGTATATTTATTGAATTTTTATAAGGCTCATATACAAGCATAATGGCCGACGATCGTGATTCAGATTCTGAAGTCAATTTTAACGTAAACAATAGAAGAGATAGAGAAGATGTTCAGGGTGGAGACAGATGTGATCCTGATGCGTATGATGGTGTAAGAGCGTCACCATATAGACATTCTAGACTGCCTCCACAAATAAAACCAGATCCTTTTACAGGAGAGGATGAGTGGGATAGATACTATGCTTATTTCGAGGACTGCGCTGAGCTGGCTATGTGGTCTAAGAAAGAGAAACTATTATATTTGGCAACTTCATTGAAACAAAGAGCTCGACTCTTTTATGACTCCTTACCAGCCCAAGAGAAACGATCATATGAGATGGTAACCATGAGATTGGAACATCGATTTGGAAGTAGGAGACAACAGACGAGATGGTTATCAAAGATGCAAAACAGAACACGGGGAAGGAATGAGCCAATAGCATCATTTGGTGATGATATTCGTCTCAATGCACAGAAGGCTTACCAGAATCTTGATGCAGAGGCACAAGAAATGCTCGCGTTGCAGCATTTCTTCCAGAATGTATCTCCAGAAATGAGATGCAGACTTATGGATAATGATTGTCGGAGTATAAGTGATGCAGTAGAAATAGTTGAAAGATATGAAGATGTGCTTGGGAAACCTAAAGGTAATGAAGCGTCTTATGTACGTGGATTAAGTGAAAGCAGTGTGAACGAACAAGCAAGCAAGACCACAAGTTCTAAAGACATAGAGGAAATTAAGGAAGCTATAGGCAGGCTCGAAAAACGTATTGATCAATTGGAGAAGCAAGGGAACACAAGAGGTAAAGAACAAATATGTTATTCCTGTGGGTTAAAGGGTCACTTCAGTCGCCAGTGCCCAAACAGAAATAGGCATGAAAGGAAAATTCCTAAACAGCAGGAAAACTCCAGTCCGTCACGCCAGTAGGTCGTGGTGCGACGGAAGAAAGCAAAAATCGGCCTAACCGCAGACACACTTCAGCTGAAAGAATAGAAGCGACACTGACAATAGGCGGTGTTGGAGACACAAAGAAATCTTGGGATAACGGGTTGTATGTTACTGGTGTAACGGGAACCAATGCTATAGGCTTCCTACTGGATAGTGGTTCAACTTCCTCTCTTATTTCAAAGGCGTGTTTTGAAAGATGTGAGGGTGAACAACCACTATCATTGCAGCCTTGTGATATTACCGTTAAAGGCGTTGACGGTAAATCGATACAAATATATGGTGTAACAAATATAGAATTGACGTTAGGTAGTTTTACACTAACTTTAAAAGTGTTAGTGTGCGATATATCAATGGAGGGAATATTGGGCCAAGATTTTATTTTGAAGCACATTAAGAGTTGGGACTTGGAGACCAACGAACTCAACACTAAGTGTGGAAACGTCATTAGGTATTACTCAGGTCTTGGCGAAAATAGAGCCTGTAGGCTAACAGTAAAAGAAAACACAACGATTCCCGCCAATACATATACTTTCGTTCCTGTTCAGATTCCAAAGGCAATGAAATTTCTTGATACAGTTTACATTGAAGACTCTGAGACTGATGTTCACAATGCACCAGATGTAAGGATAATCAAAGGGATACATGACCCCCATATCGATAAAACATGTGTAGGAGTTGTAAACAACAGCAGTGTTGACATAACATTTAAAGATGGACAGGCCTTGGGGCAATGCCATCCTATTTTTGAGACTTTAGACACAAACGAAAATACCCAGGATGTATGTGCAGCAGCGATAGAAACTGAGCAAGAGAAGACCGGAGTTCATTTAAAATCACAGGTGGCATCTCTGCCAGAACATCTGGTGAATATGTTTAACAAAGGTTCTGAAAATCTTGACGGTAAAGATAAGGAGAAGTTTGCTGCATTGATTAACAAATATATAGATGTATTTGCAAAAGACTCAAGTGACCTTGGATGCACAAATATGGTCCAACATAAAATCAATACTGGAAGTGCGCCACCTATACGACAGCCAGTGCGAAGGCAGCCATATGGAAAAAGAGAAGTTGAGAAGCAAGAAGTAGAAAAGATGTTAGAAACGGGCGTGATAGAACCTTCGAATAGTCCATGGTCATCACCGATAGTCCTGGTATCAAAAAAAGATGGCTCTACAAGATTTTGTGTGGATTATCGTAGACTAAACGAAATAACTGTTAAAGATGCATATCCGATACCGAGAGTAGATGACTGCCTCGATGCACTTTCCGGATCTAGATGGTTTAATTGCATGGATCTATGTAGTGGGTTTTGGCAGATCGAGATGGATCAAGAAGATAAAATAAAAACTGCTTTTTCAACAAGTAGTCAAGGGCTCTTCCATTTCCGGGTAATGCCGTTTGGACTTGTGAATTCCCCATCTACTTTTCAAAGGCTTATGGAAAACGTCCTCAGAGGGATTCAATGGGTCGAGTCCTTGTTGTACATGGATGACATCATTACGCCCGGAAAGTCCGTAGACCAATGTTTGGAACGCTTAGAGCATGTTTTCCAACGACTGCGTGAAGCAAGATTGAAGTTAAAACCATCTAAATGCAACTTCTTTCAAAAATCAGCTCATTTCCTTGGACACGTGGTTTCAGAAAATGGAATTGAAACAGATCCTGAAAAGGTAAAAGCTGTCAAGAAATGGCCAACACCAAGAAAAAGCAAGGACGTCCGTAGCTTTTTAGGGCTGGCGTCTTACTACAGGAAGTTCGTTAAGGGCTTTTCTGAAATAGCAAGACCGCTACACAAACTTTGTGAGAAGAATTGTCGTTTTAACTGGACGAGCGATTGTCAAAAATCATTTGACATGTTGAAAGAAGCACTAACAACAGCACCTGTGCTTGCATACCCAGTATATGGCTTAAAATTCATCCTCGATACAGACTCTTCAGATTTTGCATGTGGGGCCGTTCTATCCCAGGTCCAGGACGGGCAAGAGAGAGTTATTGCCTACCTAAGTAAATCCTTGAATGTTCACGAACGTGCTTACTGCATTACTCGTAAAGAGTTATTGGCAGTCATAACGGCTCTGAAACATTTTCACTGCTATCTTTATGGTCAGGAGGTACTTTTAAGGACGGATAATGCTGCGGTGAGTTGGATGAGAACTCTAAAAAATCCAACTGGACAAGTTGCACGATGGCTTCAAGAACTAAACACTTATAATCTTACCGTTGTACACAGAAATGGAAGAAGCCATGCCAACGCTGATGCTCTTTCAAGGATGCCTTGTAAATCATGCAAACGTCAGCAAGAGCTCCAACAAGAGTTTGAAGTCTCCAACCAGGCTTCTTGTTGTGAAGACTCCATAGAAGAAGTTGTTAGAGTAGTAACAAGAAGTCAAACTAAGGACAAGTCATCTGAGTTAACTAGCAATCAAGTCCTATTAAATGGATGGGACCCTATTGATGTGTCAACTGGTCAAGATCGAGATGTTAACATAGGACAGATTAAGCTTAATCTACAGGAAGGACAAGAAAGGCCAAGTTGGGCACAGGTCTCGGCAGGGACTGCTGAGCTGAAAACGCTCTGGCGCCAGTGGGATAGACTCAAGATTATAGGGAATCTGCTTTATCGAAAATTTGAAACAGACGACGGTGATCAGCTATATCAATTAGTCACACCAAAGGATAGGCAACAGGAAGTGATGAAATACCACCATGACATCCCTTCCAGTGGTCACCTTGGTTTTGAAAAGACTCTAAGTCGAATCAGACAGGCATTTTACTGGCCCGGTATAACCAACAGTGTTAGGCAATATTGTAGAGAGTGTGATGACTGTGCGTCAATGAAATTGCCAAGAGACTCTAATAAGGCTCCTCTGGGACAATACCAGGTTGGAGAAGCTATGGAAAGGGTCATGATGGATATATTGGGGCCTCTTCCGGTAACAAGAGCAGGCAATAAATATATTCTTGTTATTTGCGATTGGTTCACAAAATGGACAGAGAGCATAGCTATACCGGATATGGAGACAAAAACTGTGGCAAAGGCATTTATGGACAATTTTATTTGTCGATATGGAGTACCTTTACAGTTGCACTCTGATCAAGGACGGTGCTTTGAGTCACAGCTCATGACAGATCTCTGTGAAATGCTTGGAATAGAAAAGACACATTCAACACCTCTCAGGCCACAATCTAATGGTTTAGTTGAAAGAAGCAACAGAACTTTGATAGCAATGTTGAAGCCATATTGTCAATCAAATCAAAACGACTGGGACATGTATCTGCAACAGGTGATGTTGGCTTTCAGATCGACTCCTCAAAGTAGCACAAAAATTAGTGCAAACAAGATGGTGTATGGACGTGAGGTAGTATTGCCTATGCAAGCCGTTATAGAACGTCCTAATAAACAGGAAGAGATAGGTGATATTGACGAATATGTTGATGACCTACATAACAAACTAGTGGCGATCCATGAATATGCACGTAAAAATCTAGGATTAGCGGCTAAGTATCAGAAGAAGTATTATGATAGCAATGCTAAAAGAGTACTGTACACAACAGGTCAGCTTGTTTGGTTGTATGATCCCGCCCGGAAGGTTGGAGTCAGTTCCAAGTTAACAAACAAGTGGAAAGGACCATTCGTTATAACTCGGGTTATTGATGATTTAGTTTGTCTTGTGAAAAAGACACCTAAAGGAAAACCAAAAGCTTTCCATATTGACCGACTCTGTCCTTACCGCGGAAGTAAGGTCCTTTCATGGGCCAGAAAAATAACAAGTTAATTGTTTAGATGGTTATGTCCAGCTGAAACTAAACTTTATTTCATTACATTAGCTAAGTTGCATAAATTAGTGGTGATAAAATATGCAATAAAAATGTGTAGCAAGCGTATAATAAAACGTATATAACCGGTGTATAAAACAAGTGTAACAAATATATCACAGTGTGTGTATAAAATATTTTATATGTAAAACTGGTGTACAAATAAACATTCGAAACACGTGTATAACAGTTGATTTTGTGTATAAGTAAACAACTTAACAAAATAGTGAAAGAACACTGTATAATAAATACGTTATAAGTAACAGCAAACTGTCCAGCAATACAGACTGATAATATCAACTCGAAAAATACCCCTCTGAAAAAATGACCAAGATCATTTAAACAACAGATCCTGTGGATGGATGGTTTAGTACTTTTTCTCACTAGGGTAGCTTTCTATACTGGAAGCTTATGAGTGTTTTTTTTTCCTCTAATTCCAGGGAGGTTTGCTGGTTGTGTGATGCTCTGTTTCGAAACAAGACGGACCTTAACAGACATCTGTCATCCTCAGCTCACAGACGACTTACAGTCTTGTGCCCTTGGTGCCTAGGCAATGACCGCTACTTCACGCGAGTGGCCGATCTCAGTGACCATGTTGACAAAGTCCACACAGAGGTTTTTGTTCCGAGGACATTGCTCACGGCGAAGAGTGCTTTCTATATTGCAAGGTATCCCTTGGATTACGCAATGATCACTGCAGAAGTCACAGAGTATGACCATGAGGATGCACACAAATTACGATCAGCAGTACGGAAATGGGCCGATAGTTTTACCAATACTGAGGAGAGAATGGGCATATGGTCAGATGGCTGGAAGAAAGGATTTGAAGTTGCAAAGAAGAAAAGGGTGTGTAAATCATCGTCAAGAGAGAAAAGTGATAGACGAATTGTAACTAGTAAAGATGGGGCGTGTGGTGTTGGAGATTCAGAAATAGTGATAAATGTAAGATCAGGTTATAACAGAGAGGACAGTGAAAATGAAACTGACTGTAGAGGTGACAGAAATAGAGATGCAGATAAAAGAAAACACAGCGTTAGTTCAAACGAAGAAACGGAAGAGACTGATAGAAATAAAGACTTAGATAGGGGATCCAGAGGAGGTAATGATAGAAGAAGAGTACAAGGGGTTCATAGATCAGGAGCTAACAATGAACTGGAAGTTAGAACAAAAGATAAAAGAACAGTTGAAATTCAGAAGAATAGAAATATTAGACGAAGCAGTAGTACAGAAAGTGATGATAGGGAAAGAAATGGACAGACTCGAAGTAGAAATAAATCAGTGAAAGATAACAGTGAGAAAAGTGTCTATAGAATTCAAAGAGGAAAAGACGGTAAAAGCAAAGAAAAAACAGCTAGAAGTAAAGAGAAAGAACATAATATATCTAGAGGGACTAAAGCGGTCGATAGACGAACGAAGGACAGAGAAACAGGAAAAAGAAAGGACTATGATTCAAGAGGGAGAAGTGCAGGAGAAATTAAAGAGATAAATAGACGAGACACGACAAGGGACAAACAACAGGAAGAGTCTAGAATGGAGGAAGAAACCCAAAGTCGCGATTCAAACCAGGAAAAGGACAATCATAAGACAAATGAAAGAGAAGATGTGGCAGTGGACAACCTAATTCAAACTGTGGAAATTTTAGGTGAGGAAAATGCATGGAATAGAATGAAACGAAAGAATGGAAATGACAGTTGTGATACTCCATCAAAGACACAAAGAGTAGATGATGATCTAGATAATTATGTAGACAATATTGAACTTGTTGATGAAGTCGTAGAAAAGAATGATTCTAGAGAAAAGACTGCAGAGAAAGACGATAGGTTAGAAGATAGTGTAGATAAAGTCAGAGATAAAACTTCTCGACCCAGTGAATCCTCTTCCAGTTCTTCGAGCTCATCCAGCTCAACTTCAAGTGCGACGAGTTCTGATGTGTTAGGGACCTTTAATGCTCAGAGTTTACGGGCACGTGCAGCCGTGATTCTAGGTCGAGGAGCAATGCCTTTATGTCCTCCTGCCAGGCGTATTTGGTCACGCACTCTACAGCTTGAACTAAATCATGGAAGGACACTGTCATGGCCACCAATCAACTGGAGAGCTCTAAGTCCTGATTTGAGGCTCTTTGCTATGGAACAGATGGCACTGACTTTAGAGAGAGGCTCCAGCGATGAGTTTCCAAAGCTTCCTAAAAAGCTACTTGTAGACAAATACATGTTTCTCATGCTTGAGGGTCAGGAGAAACCACTGCCAGGTCAATCCGAGGAAGAGAAAATCCCTGATAAAATAAGGCAGTACAATATGAACTTTTTAAGGGGTATTGTTAGAGGTGACATAAGTGATAGCCGCCAGGCTTGGTCTATAGTAAAAACTCTTGAAAAGGCTGATCGTTGGACAGACACTGATGAAATAACTAGTTTTCTAGATGCAAATGATGTAAAAATCAAGGTATAAACTATTCAGACTGAAGTTGTCTGTGGTTAGGTGGATTGAGACTTTAATATTAATACATGTAGTTATTTTTAAGGGTTAATGTGTTTTCTGCCAGTTTAAACTTTAATCTTATAAAAAAACCAAAAAAACAAATGTGATTACTGAGTTTATACAAGAATTAATGTTTTTATCTGTGTCTATGTGTTTTTGTTTGTTATATGCATAAATGGGTGGTTAGAATAATCCAGGAGGATTATTTTTTTATAGGGGAGGGGGAAGTGTAATGAGAAGTATTCGAAATATATTCCCACACTAAGAAATATGTACTGGTTCTATGAAAGTGCTTCTTTAGAATGTCTTAATCCCTACACACACTCCCCCACTAAGCCATAATGTCTACTTTCTGAAAACACCAAGAACTTATTTGTCAGGACAACCCCTGACCATGATGGAACCTACTGAAGGCAGGCTAAGTTTGTAGTGTGGTTCATTTCTGGCAGTCTTGAACAGCAGTAATGATGATCTGAGGCTTTTGCTGCTATTTTGAACCCGGAAGTAAATCTGCGAAAACATGTTAAAATATGGTCTTTGCAAATGAGCTACATTGCATTTTCGTTAAACGTAATGCAACAATAAAGAGTAACACATTTACTTGTAGGAAAACATTCAGATCGATGTACTTGCCATCCGTTTGTCCTATTACGTATAAAAATCTGCAACTTTTGAATTTTGGTAGCTTCATTACGGAAGTAAGGTGCTGCGCACGAAAATATTTACTCGTGAAGATTACACTGAGAGGAATATATTCCGTCCCTAAATATTCCGGAAAGTACTGCAGTAATTAACCCTGACACTATAGGCCCTGAGTTCGCCTTATAATGGCCCTTTATAGACGTTCAGAATTGGGTTTTTATTCTGCGCTTATGGATTCTATTTTGAGGAATTATATGGTGCAGCAAGTGGTATCGGATTGGTTCGCTGAAGTAGCGTGGAGCTACCTGATTGGCTGAAATTCGAAATCTCCCGCCGTTTTCCTGTTTCTGGATCCTGATTGGTTCGGCTTCACGTGAATCTAGGGGAGACGAAGTTTCACGCGCGCGAAGTTCAACAAAAACAGAGCGCAAGAGGGAAAAGCAGCCTTTTTGTATTTGGAACACTTTTGGACACGTAAACCTCAAAATTCAAAAACATTTACAACAGAAATAAAATATAATAACATACATATAAACTATAATACATTCGCTGGAGATGGACAAGGAGATGTAAATATATGAACATTTATTTATAAATAAAAATAACTTTTAAAAGCTTGAACTTTAATAATATAGAATCAGTAAACTTTACTGTGCTTAATTTAAAAGTAAGATTAAAGATCTTGTCGTTTTGTTGAAATTTTAAGTCCTTAAATAATTTTACGCAATAAATTTATATTGTGCCGTTTGCTATGGTGTGTGTTTGTCAGCCATCCACTCACAGGATTTAGGCCGAATCCCTGAATTCCCTTCACAGTAAACCCGATCCTTTTACAATATCTTTCTATTCTAATTATCCAGTAGCTCAGATAACAGTAATATCAACACACAGGAGAACCAGAAACCAATTGACAGTTGTTATGACTTTATCCAAGTCTGATGCAGCTTACCTTTAGTTTCTTATACTGCTGTCCTGCTGTTTTTGTCAGTCTCATCATAAGATCCATCACCTCTCGTTTCGGTCGGTTACAGAGGTAAGAGAATGCCAGTTTATCGTCCACACGGGAACTGTTGAATATCTGTGGACACAGGAATCAAGAATATTATACATCTGTACTGGGAGAACAATAATACTGCAGAACTGTATCAACTGGTAGAACACAACACTCATATCTCCACTTTTACATTACCAGAGATAGGCATTTCTGAATTTCATCCAGTGCATGTAACTTACCTTTACTTTGCAAACAACATTTCCCCAAAACATATCAAAAGCAAACCTAAATGTTTTCCAGAACGGGGAAATGAATTACTTTAAAACATTTTTTTTATCCGTTTCAAAGTTTAGACAGCCTATTTCATGGCAAGAATGTTACAGCCAAACATATCATGGGGAAGTTCTCAACAAATTGAACAAATACTTAAATAAAGCCAACTAGTGCATTTCCCTTGCTGTATATTGCATGCCAAACATGGTTGGTACCTTCATGACAAGAGTGAAAATGAGATCTTTCATCATAGCCTGACTGGTTTTCTCAAGTTCCTGAACACATTTCCATCCATGTACGAATCTTTCTCTCTCAGTGTCTGTAAACAGTACAGGAAACACAACTACATATAGGACAGCAGTGTCATTTGAACACAGTAGGGGACACAGTAGTGACAGCACTAAAACTTGTTTTAATACACTCACTTTTACAACAGGGAATTTATAAAACAGTTTCCATTGTACAATGATTATAGTAACCCAGACTGGAGAAGTCATAGGTTTCTTCACCATCAGTTTATTTGCTTGGACATATACGTCATTCCTCAGTTGAAATAGGAAAAGAATGCTCTATGGAAGAAAATAGTTCACATTATTAAAGCGTTGTGAAGTACTAACAACTTCCCTTATGTCGTTTTTGTTGTATTGTTTTATAATAAGGAAATCAGTATTGGCAATATCAAGCAACAGATATATTTAAAGAGGTATCAAAAATTATTATGGCCTTCCATTAACGAGGATAAACTGTGTTTTAACAGTGTATTCTGTTGTCATTTAGTAAAAAGCATTAAAATAACCAAAGGAATGGCCTTCTATCACAATATCACAATATGTGTTAATAAGTTATATAAAACTGTACCTCTGAGGCAAAGGGTAGACCCATATCCTGTTGTTGCATGTATTGTAACAGTGTGAACAACATGTGTAAGGAAAATGTGAACGCCAACTGTATATGACTGTTCTCTCGAAGATGTTGTACCACTGGTAGTACACTGTTACACAGGAGTTGTACCACAGAAGATTCTGTCTCATCTGACTTCTTGCAATCTGAAACAAAGTCAAAGTATGGGCTGAGTAAGGCAACTTAGTAGAACTAACATTAACCCCCAGAGGAGCAAATTTTCCTTTTCTTAAAAATAGAGGTCCACAGAACTACATGTTGTTGCTTGTGAAATGGAAATGACTTGTGAAAAGATAGGAATAAGTGATATTCATACAAACATAGCAATGTCTACATACCCAACAACAACAATCATAGTCATGCTTAATGGCTTGTCAGCCTGCATATACCCGGTATATAACACTGACTAACTTACCTATCTGTTGAATCAGTATAGATACTGGTGGTAATTGTTAAAGCACTACAAAAGAAATAAAAGGCCATACAAATGTCTTTATGTCTCATTAAACACATCGAAACAATCTGGAAATATAGCAAACATGAGACTTGAGACATTTAAACACACATAGTTAAGTACATGTATATTTAGTTGATAAGAAACTAACCAACCTTTGATCAGAGAAAACAGAGGGTTGAGCACTGCATATTTTGAGACCAGTGGTAAGGCCACAGTGGAGCTCATTAGCAAGGCATCTTCCTGGAACACATCCAGTGTGAGATCCCTGAATAATTCCTTATCTATATGGACCTCATTACATTCTCCCCACTGAAATGTGTACGTATGTATCTATGAGAAAACATCCTTTGAATCTCTCCTAAAGAACTACTTCTCTAAAACAAAAATTTCATTTTTTTTTCTGCTATAGAATTTATTCTGCAGAATTTGCATTGTAAAGACTTTGAGAACACTAAAAAAAAAATTATTATTCCTGAACAGCAGTTAAAAATGGAGGTAAATCCAGGAAAGAAAATAATTTACAGTGCATCTTCGAAATCTGTTGAGATAGCATCTATTTTTTGTTTCCCCTCCACAGTATGGAAGAGACTGCTACCACATATAACTGCTAAGCAGAATCATTTACTATTTCAAAGTTTCTATCAATGCTGCTGTGTGGAGCTTCACATCTGTATTTCAGGAAAAAAAATTTCTAGGGAAAGCCTAACATCAACAAATGTTTATGGAATTGTTTACATATACATCGCACATCCAATCTTTTTATATCAAAGGGCATTTCATGGTGCCTTCCTTTATCCACAAATATTTATTAACTAGATGCTCTGAAAACAGTTTCAACAACATCAATGGGCAGGCAAATCTTACCTGAGCAGACAGAGTGCTGTCCCCTGACTCACACTGCTGGCTGACAGCTAACAACAGAGAGCAGATCTTGCAAAGTTCCAGGTACTCATACAATTTATCTGGAAATAAAAGTTAACTTTTTGCATACAGGATCAGGTCGTATGATGTTTTCACCCTAGTAAGACACTGTCATTTGACCCCCCCCCCACACTTCCCCCAACCCCATGCCCATATAAGATGAATAGATGTATCAATGACACCCTTGACATTGCAGTGTGTATAGTCTCTTTAAAGTAATTAATGATTTTTGTCTCAAAATCTACCCATTACTGCTGAGAATGTGTGCAAACCGAATAAGCTTTAAGAAAGGATCAAATATTATCTTTACTGGAGTATTTGGCAGGAACTTGGCAGAGCCTTGTTCTTGAAAAAATGCTGTTGCCATTGGTCCCCCTCATCCACACATCAAACAGATGAAAGATATTTGTAACTCTATACCACACAAAAGACTTAATTACTACAGATATATTAAACATCTAAAGCTTATGAAATATAAACTTTTTCAATATTCACATACAACAGAAACTCTTGCTTGTATACTTTCAGTTTCGTTGGATGAAATCTATATGCATAAAATGTAACTACACTTCGAAATGCTTAGTTGGCAGAGGAAAGGGAGCAGATTATCAAAATCAGATTAGCTTGCAATACATAAATTTCTGCTGTGGTATGGGTTAACATCTACCTGGATTACAGATGCAGACGGCCTGACTTGCCAGTCTGTAGCAGACATCAGGTAGCAGACGCAACTTGCCAGTATCAACATCATCATCATCTGTGTCTATTTCTGCTTGAAGGTCTAGGAATGCCTGGACAACCTCAAACAAGGTCTCTGCTGTCTCCTGACTTGGGCTTGACTCAAACAGCTCTCTGCAAAATAATACGAGTTTCATAAAATTGTCAACATGTTAAATATACAAGGTTTAGTTACCAGAAAGTCTGAGATATGAAAAAATATAAATTCTTTGTTCTTAAAAACAAAAGAAACTGGCTAAATTGCCATGAATTTAAATCTATTTTGAATTGCCTCTACCTTTGAAAAACATTACCCACCAACACTCTTTCTGTTCTGTTTAGCAATGTAAAACATTGAGACAATATTTCTTTCTGAAAGTCTTTCTATTATATTCAAACTTACATATCAGGACAAGATGCTTAGAATTATCCAAAACCTAAGTCCATTTGATAATTAAAAAACTCCATCATCTTCAAAGGTTACTACATGAGGAGAAAGTTATTTTATTCACTTACCCACAAATCTGAACAGCTGTTTGTATATTTCCCGCATTTGCATACTTTATAGCTAGCTGGCCTTGTAAAGTGGTGTGAGAGATCTGTAAAATCCGAGCCAGTCTAATAAAAGCAAAATTATATTTTATACAAAAATTGAACCACTGCCCTGCTTTTTTTCTAAAATAGACTAGTCCGTCATTCCATTCAAGCAGACACATTCAACATTTATATGGGTATTGAAAGAAAACTTACTGACTGAAAAGCAAACAACACCAACCATAATCAGACTGCACCAAATCTGTCAATACTGACCCAGCATGATAAACCAACCATTCAAAAAAGGTAGATATGATGGCTGATCAAAAATTATGTAAGCTGCCCTGATATATCAAAACAAAATAAAGAAACATATTTTTGTGAATACTGATGTACATAATCAGTTTTTTTCATTGGGCATTAACATACCTAGAGCAGATGTTATTTACTTCAAACTGTAATGGTCAAATCATATCAAATTTCAGGAATTCATTCTTAAAAGCAATACAATAGATATAAGGAGTTTTATCAGCAAGTCATATATGCTACTGAAGTTATTAAGAGTCTAAGTAGAGCACCTTTTCTTTGCCACATCACATGGGCTGATCGAATGTCACCATTCTGATAAACTGACCCTGTTTATTCTATATTTAGGGCAACACTTAAAAAAATTATATCAATTTGTAAGAAATACATAACTATTCACAAAAATATATTTCTTATTTACAGAAGCAATGTGCAGGAACATTCTGATACTTTCATAAATTCTTTCCTGCTTGTCTCTCATGAAAGGTATTTCTGGAGAGATCATCAGTAAGTCAAGACATAATTAGTTGTTAGATGGCATATTACACAAAAGTAAATACTTTTTAAGTTTTGTTTAAACCAAATCTTAACTCTTACCTGTACACCCTTGCATAGTCAGACCCCTGAAATGAATGAAAATAGTTCAACAGAAATAGCAAAAATCACACGTTTAAAGTCATATCAGCACATTATTTATGTCTCTTCCTGTTAAAAACAAAAAAATGGACTTCATATCCGTCAAACACATTTGTATAGTGAGACATGATCTATTTGGCTTACAGATGTAGACTTACAGAAGTTGATACTGACACTGTTTACAGCAGTCACACTTAAGAATTTGCTTATCAAGTCGTTTAGACCTGTTTGTTAGCATACATGCGTAAGAATTTTAAGTCTTGTAACAAGTTTACAATAAAAACTTCATCTGAATACCTGTACTTGTTTTTTCTCAAAGAAATCCTTCATGAAGTCATAAATCAACTTCATCCTGAACTGTTCACAGCTATACTCATCCATAGTAACATACTTGTCAAACTCCACCTGTAGAATATTAAAACTATAGAGTTTACATCAACAAGGAAGTAAGTTCTTGCAACTTTGATTAATTCTGCTTGATGGCTGATTCCTTGGTTCAAACCAGTACTTCGCTAACCAGTAACTTGTCAAGCATTCTTGCATACCTTACACGGAAAGAACTGGCTTATCCTGACATGTGCTGGTAAGAGATAACTTTATCTTTTCCCTTGTGCATGAAGTGACATCATTTCATTCAATCTAAATACAAAATCTATTATTACAAATTTCACTATTAGATATTTGGGCTGTGTCATCAGATTACCAACAATGTTATCAACTTTTACATTTTCAGAGTTTTTCACTTTCAGATAATAGACTGTTTTGAAATAACTTTTGTATACTTTTTAACACACTCTCACTACCAGAAGGTACACTTATAGTGGAATAAACAATGCATATATAACATTTCTATTAATTATTTTTACACCACGGACATCATACCACGTTACATGCAACATTTGACATGTAGTTTCATGAAAATTCTATTAGAAGCATTCTATGGCACAAACTTTTGACCTTGAACTGTGACCTTGACATTAAACTGGTGCTTCTGAAATGTGGGTTCTGCACATCGTATCAATGAAATTAACATTTGATCAAACTTTCATGAATATCCTGCAAAGGGTTTAGAAGATATAGAGTGAACAGGAATTCTATGGCTCAAATCAAATTTTCGACCTTGAACTGTGACCATAACCTTTAAGTGGTGGGCCTGAAATGTAGGTTGAGCAAGTTGTCTCAATAAGATAAAAAACATTTGACCAAAGTTTAATGAATAAAGCAGACAAACGGACGACCACGGCCATAACATAACAAAGCCCCTTCAGGCATACAAAAAGTTACAAAAACTGACAAAATCATGTTATCAGCTATGACTTCTACCTACAAATTAAATAACTCACAAACCTGTAGTGCCCATATATTCCTAAGAACACCTTCTTGTTTCTTCAGGTCTCCAAGTTCCAAGTAATCTGTCAGATAAAAAGGTATAAACATAGTAAATGCAGAATAAATAGAGGATATTTGTTTGTTTTTGTGGAAGATGAGAATTTATTTCATCGAGTGAACACCATATGTGATATTTTCACGAGTGGCGCAGCCACGAGTGAAAATATCAACATATGGTGTTCACAAGATGAAATAAATTCCCATCTTCCACTAAAAACAAACAAATTTTCTTTTTATTTTATGCCAACACGTCAAAAATGGGTTTTTTTATGACATTTTTAATCAGGGCCTTCAATAAATTCCCCATGGTGAGCCCCAAATCAGTTAATGCGTACTTTGGTTACTCCGCACAAAAAAAAGTGCAGACAATCTCCAATACATATGATAACTTTACTTCTGCTGAAATAAACTGAATACACTTTCATCAAATAATATTTATTTTTGTCTACACAGTTTATCAATATTTATTGAATTTTGCCATACATACTTTAATTATAAAAGCGGATTAATACTCAATATTCAATAGTTCGGGCACAAACATGTATTATCAAAATGGTAATTAACTGATTCAAAACAGTGTATTATCACTTTTATCTCACTGATAGTTCCCTATATTTCATTGGTAGGCATAAAATAAAAGAATATAAACATACAGGAACATGAAATTAACAATTAAACCTTTTATAGTTATCACTTCATTAAAATGAGTGAAAAAGGCTTTGTTGCTTACATTTAGAATAAAGGATATGTTGCTTACATTTGGAATACATGTATATCTTTTTCCAACTATTTGCCTTAGTGCTATCTTACGCTAACAGCATAAACTAGACCACATCTTTATATATAACTTACTATGTGACTTTGTCTGAAGATATTTCAAGATCAATATGGAGGCCTCTGTGTATGACCTCTTCTGCTTCTTCATCTAGAATTAAGAAAATACTGCAGCAATTCAACTGTTTAAAGCAGGGTTTGCTTTTTTTTTAACTTGCATGGGATTAAATATTTCAAATAACTGAAAGGACACATTTCTGTGCTATTTCTGTACTTCAGAGTGATCATTCTTTCTGAAAGACACTCGGTTTCCTTACTATGAATTCTAAATGAAACCTCGGTAGTCAACAAAACCTTCAAGACATTTCTTTCACACCAATCAAAACAATTCTGAAGTGATCTCAGCATTGTGCTCTTATATCTATTAAGAATATCTTACAGCATACAATTCAATTTTCTAATGGATTTCAGATATTATATCTCAATACATGTATCACAATATGCTTCGTTAACTAAGTGGTTAATCTTTTTTTCCTATTGGTTTAGCAGTTCCCTAGTTCCAACCAAAGCCACAGCTACAGGTGTCCTTGCGTAAAGACCTAAATGTACATTGTACTTCTAAATTTGTAGCAGTCATGGAAGTTAATGGTTTTTCTTACATCTTGGTTCTATCATGAGTGATGTCTCTAGAGTAATGTATATGTTTGTATCACAGTTAAGCTAAACTAATATATATGTATATTTTACCTCGTTCTCTATTGGTGTAATCATTACAGTGTGATTCAACATGACCAAGGTCAATGTCACAAGGTCATTGCCAATCTTAACACCTAGATCTACTGGTACACTCTTCAGTAACACCATGCAATCTTCAAGCTATGGAAAAAAGGGTATGAAATTTATCATTCACATAATTCTCTATTATTGTCTCTGCTAAATATAAATGAAATGTGACCGAGTGACCAGCATTAGTACACAGATACTGTGTACTTTAAGCTAGGAATAAAAGATGCCAAACAACAAAAATTGGGACTCTACAAAAAACATCATCATTTGAAAAACAATTACAGACTCAGCAGTAAAAATCTTAACAATCTCAAAACCCATCCATCTCAGTTGTCTTATATAAAGTTAGGTTTCTAATCTCCTATGTTTTAAGTTTTTCTTTAATAAATAATAATGAATAAATACATGTGGTTTAATTAGTGAAAAAGTGCTCTAATTTCCAAAACTTTTTGTCTTAAACTCTGCATGTCTCCAATTCTACAAGTCCTCTTAGCTGTTCAGTCAATTTATAATTGATGAAAAACTTCCTACTACAATTATCCTTATATTATCCCTTCAATGGCAATGCCTTAGTTATTTGTTAAATCAAGATTTAGTTATGTGTTTGCATGTAACATTTTGTTTACCCTGTCAGCTGCAATAAGTTGTCTCATCCTGAAGCCATACAAGTTGACCTTTAAGTTGACCCCACATGACTTCATGACCTCTAGGGCATCTTCCATACAACCATCCTTGTCTTGGGTCAGCATCAAATACATCAGTCTCTGTAAAACATGCGAGATCACTTTCATTTACATAGGTAATTGATGATGGATTTATCTTTCATCACATGTACATCAGGCAAAGCTAAACTTTGAAACATGGAAAACTTTCTTTCAGGTCACTTATTGTTTGTTTTCCAGTGACTGGGAGTAGATGTTTTTTTCTGGAAATATGGGTGCTAGAGTTAAGAACCTTACCACATATGATGTGGGTGATGATAAGGATCATATATTTGAAGTAAATCCCTGAAGAAATAAAGAAGTTATAGCAAAAAATTGTTACTGTACAAAATTTAAGTAATATTTTCAAAATATACCTCTATATTTGTTTTTGCAATAACTGATAAACACTTCAAAATATCACTGAATTTGGTTGTCAACCCCATACTTGGTAAAGCACCTTAAGTTAGACAAGAAATTGCTATCCAAAGATCCTCTCCAAAGCAAATGCTGGTCTACAGAATACAATGGCCCTACCAGTAAATAAAGAACTGAAGGACTATGTTTGCTGTTTTAAAGCATTTTTATACTGTTATCAAATCTGTGCTGCAAGTTTCAAGGAAATCTCTTCCTCAAATCAAGCTGGTAATATATACATCTCTTCCTGGTAAAGAAGCTTCTCATAAAATAGTTTTATAATTTCAGCAAACTGTTGCTTAGAAACAGCCTAGACAAAATAGTACTATAATACACTACATTTAGCAATTTCAAAAGATTAAGATGCCCACTTCCACTTGGTACTGAGGCGTCCTTTATAATTTCATTTAATTCCAACCAGTCAGTTACTGAGAAATACCCCTAAATTGAGTAGTACTTTAATGCACTATGTCTAGCAAATGAAAGGACCCTTGACTCAATGAATAATCATTATGGATCATACTGGTAATTTGCATATCTGCTCTTAGAACCGAGGCCTTCTGTAAATTTTCATTTAATTCCAACCAATGGTTACTGAGAAACAGCCTAGACAAGAATGTTAGATGGATGGACATATTTTGTATAGGGGAGCACAGAACGATGAAAAGGGCATTCATGTAGTATGGGTAAAATTACCTCAGCCTCTGGTCCATGTGGTACCTCCACCCTCTTTAAGCCATACTTCATCATCAATTTTCTCACCCTGACCCTCTCACATTGCTCCTGAATCCTGGTTACCCTGCAGTAGTTTGGACAAAAAAATACAGTTAAATCAATACAGTTTTCAAAAAACTTTCATATAAAAGAAATTAAAGTAAAATGACTGTAATCAAATTATTAGAAGATTGATACATCATGACAAATTATATAAATTAAAATATTGACAAACACCATTTGACTTGTAAGGGCAAATCTTCCTCAACCATACAGAAGAAAAAGAATCTAATTAATTTTCTATCAATTGCTGCTAAATGGCAATGTACATTACAACAAGATCAATTCATTTCTGTAGAACATACTTATTTTTAATGTTGAAAATGTACTTAATATACAGTGTCCCTTAGTATCACCAGTGGTTTATTACTGATCCGTACGCCCAGCTTGACTTACTTGCTGTGTTTGAGTTTAAGCCCCATCTGTACAAGCTGCTCAACCCCACTGCTCCATGGTATAGGTGCCCATTCCATCACCTCCAAGATAGCCACTATCTTTTGCTTCAAGTTAAACAATACTTCAAATGTCACAATAATTATTATTTTAGATTCTTCACTTCTTCCTACTTCTTACTTCACACCAGTAACAATATGTGTATCTTAGTTCTAAAGAATGAATCCATTTTTACATGTCAACTTATACATACATTGTGTGAGTAGTGGAAAATCCAAAAAGCAACATTTAAAACTTTAGATGTTGTAAGTCTCTTCTGGGAACATCTACAACATTGCCAGAAGTTGTCTATGTTAATGATTTTCTTTTATTTCAATACATCTGACAAATAGTTTGTTTGTGCATAAGTTGCCACACAAGTCATTGCAGACAAGATCTGTCACACCATGTGACAAATGTCATGTGTCTGACAGAAAAGCTCAAAGAATTGACTGAAAATGGATATCTTGTATGATAATGAGATTCAGGGCTATAAATTAATATAATATATACATGTACAGTAATAGTGAAAACATTGCTGCAAGTATATGCAATATCATACATATGTACATGAAAGTCCCCCTGAAAAGTCACAAAAACCTAGTTCCTACAGTCTGTCAACAACTGTATCTGTGAATAAATATATGGGTAAAATGAAAATAGTTAAAACACAACTTTTGATCTCATGTGTGATCTTGATTTCAAATGGAGCCTTATATGTTCTGCCAATCATGTCGCTACCCTTAATTTTTCTACCAAGTAATTTCATTGTCTTTTCAGACAAAGCAGACACAAAATGGAAGGACAGATTTGATAACAATAAGCCTCACTTCACCAGGTTATAAATTTTGTTTTTACAAAAACTGAGCCAGGCATGCTCAATATGAATGTTTATAGGAAATGTCTGGACAAAAAGGCACTTACTTCAATATCAGCGATGCAATCAATAACAGCTGATGCTTTGGCCTCCCATGTAGCTTCTCCACGGTAACTTCTCACCTGACCATACCTCTCCAGTAAATCCTGAAACAAAAATGCACAGAACTGCACAGCACTGTTAAGATTACTTCATATAATATATATCTGTTTTGCAAAAGGTTTGTTATAAGTGTTCAAAGAAGGCAAAACTTGTAAGCAGATCATGGGAGGTTTTTCCTGGAATCAGTTTAAAAGGGGAAATCAGCTTCCACTGGAAGGTTATAAACAATCTGTAGGTTTACAGTTGCATACATGTACTCTACCCTTAAATATATGATTTTTCCACAAGTAATTCAAACATTTTTTTACATAATAAATTCCTGTCTGAACTAAAAACAGTCCTCATTTATCAGACATATATCGCATATATGCAAAAAAAAACCTGCAATTAAACAATGACTGAACTTGTAACAAAGCTAGAGTAATGTAGGAATACATGTATCAGATGCTTTCAATAAATTATTACCTTGATATATCTTGAGAATATTTGGTCTTGATTTAGGCCATGTTCCTTCATGTAAGGCTGTATCTGTCTTTCTAGTGTCTGTCTAATCAAATCAAGGGCAACAACTTTGTCCAGCATCCTGAAGGCAATTGTCTCCTTGGTTTCCTGAAAATGGAACAACAAGAACAGACCATTTCATAATTTTCTAAAATACACACTGACTATATTTGTATCATATTCACACAAAAATAGCTTTCATATCAAAATGGGAATGGACAACATCAAAACAGATCTCAGTCAAGCCTCCCTTCAGTTCATGTGTCTAAGAAAAGAAAACGTAAGTTTTTGCACAGTACAGATAATGTTTCCCTAGAAAGTATTCGAAGGAAGCCTTATTGGATTTCTTGGACTATCATTAATTCAGTGGTTCTATAAATGAATACAATTTTAATTTCTCAACAATCAAAATAAATCAAAAGCACAGGCACATATCTGCTGTTTCAGTTAAGATACCGGATTGTTCCTTTTATATACAATCATTAATCTTTTACAACTGGTGCCACTACCTTTATGAAAATTTAACAGTAAAATGTTCTTTCTAGTGAACCAAACATGTTTTACACAAACAGAAGCAAGTAAGAAACAACATCAAGAATCTGAGAGACAACAAATGTGACATGTTCAATGCTTTAAACTAGTACATTCCTGGAGAAACTGTGCCAGTGACAATCTACACTTGTACATACAGGAAATCAAGCAAGTACATACCTATGCTTGAGTTAATCTACACTTGTACTTATGACTACATCAAGTGATTATATACGGTTCCTGGAGAAACTGTGCCAGTGACAATCTACACTTGTACATACTTGAAATCAAGCAGGTACATACCTATGCTTGAGCCAATCTACACTTGTACTTATGACTACATCAAGTGATTACATACAGTTCCTGGAGAAACTGTGCCAGTGACAATATCTACACTTGTAGAAATGTAGGACACCAAGCCAGTACATTCCTGGAGAAACTGAGCCAGTGACAATCTACACTTGTACATACAGGAAATCAAGTAAGTACATACGTATGCTTGAGGCAATCTACACTTGTACTTATGAGTACCTCAAGTGATTACATATGGTACCTGAAGAAACTGTGCCAGTGACAATCTACACTTGTACTTATGCAGGACATCAAGCAAGTATATACCTGGAGAAACTGTGCCAGTGACAATCTACACTTGTACTTATGCAGGACATCAAGAAAGTACATACCTGGAGAAACAGTGGCAGTGACAATCTACACTTGTACTTATGTAGGACATCAAGCAAGTACATACCTGGTGAAACTGTGAAAGTGACAATCTACACTTGAAGAAATGTAGGACATCAAGCAAGTACATACCTGGAGAAACTGTGCTAGTGACAATCTACACCTGTATTATGTAGGACATCAAGCAAGTACATACCTGGAGAAACTTCGCAGTGACAATCTACACTTGCACTTATGCAGGATATCAAGCCATTACATACCTGGAGAAACTGTGCCAGTGACAATATCTTCACTTGCACTTATGCAGGATATCAAGCCAGTACATACCTGGAGAAACTGTGCCAGTGACAATATCTACACTTGCACTTATGCAGGATATCAAGCCAGTACATACCTGGAGAAACTGTGGCAGTGACAATCTACACTTGCACTTATGCAGGATATCAAGCCAGTACATACCTGGAGAAACTGTGGCAGTGACAATCTACACTTGCACTTATGCAGGATATCAAGCCAGTACATACCTGGAGAAACTGTGCCAGTGACAATCTACACTTGCACTTATGCAGGATATCAAGCCAGTACATACCTGGAGAAACTGTGCCAGTGACAATCTACACTTGCACTTATGCAGGATATCAAGCCAGTACATACCTGGAGAAACTGTGCCAGTGACAATCTACACTTGCACTTATGCAGGATATCTAGCCAGTACAAACCTACAGAAACTGTGCCAGTGACAATATCTACACTTGCACTTATGCAGGATATCTAGCCAGTACAAACCTAGAGAAACTGTGCCAGTGACAATCTACACTTGCACTTATGCAGGATATCTAGCCAGTACAAACCTACAGAAACTGTGCCAGTGACAATATCTACGCTTGCACTTATGCAGGATATCTAGCCAGTACAAACCTAGAGAAACTGTGCCAGTGACAATCTACACTTGCACTTATGCAGGATATCAAGCCAGTACAAACCTAGAGAAACTGTGCCAGTGACAATCTACACTTGTACTAATGCAGGATATCAAGCCAGTACATACCTGGAGAAACTGTGAAAGTGACAATCTACACTTGTACTTATGCAGGATATCTAGCCAGTACATACCTGGAGAAACTGTGCCAGTGACAATCTACACTTGTACTTATGCAGGATATCTAGCCAGTACAAACCTAGAGAAACTGTGCCAGTGACAATCTACACTTGTACTTATGCAGGATATCTAGCCAGTACATACCTGGAGAAACTGTGAAAGTGACAATCTACACTTGTACTTATGCAGGATATCTAGCCAGTACATACCTGGAGAAACTGAGAAAGTGACAATCTACACTTGTACTTATGCAGGATATCTAGCCAGTACAAACCTAGAGAAACTGTGCCAGTGACAATCTACACTTGTACTTATGCAGGATATCTAGCCAGTACATACCTGGAGAAACTGTGCCAGTGACAATCTACACTTGCACTTATGCAGGATATCAAGCCAGTACATACCTGGAGAAACTGTGGCAGTGACAATCTACACTTGCACTTATGCAGGATATCAAGCCAGTACATACCTGGAGAAACTGTGCCAGTGACAATCTACACTTGTACTTATGCAGGATATCAAGCCAGTACATACCTGGAGAAACTGTGGCAGTGACAATCTACACTTGCACTTATGCAGGACATCAAGCCAGTACATACCTGGAGAAACTGTGGCAGTGACAATCTACACTTGTACTTATGCAGGATATCTAGCCAGTACATACCTGGAGAAACTGTGCCAGTGACAATCTACACTTGTACTTATGCAGGATATCTAGCCAGTACATACCTGGAGAAACTGTGCCAGTGACAATCTACACTTGTACTTATGCAGGATATCTAGCCAGTACATACCTGGAGAAACTGTGCCAGTGACAATCTACACTTGTACTTATGCAGGACATCATCAAGTTGTCTCAACTTGATAATCAATGTTAACAAAGGATTAAGTGTCACTTCACTCCGAAGCCTTGTCTGAAATGATTTATAAAATAGGACTGAAATAAACGAAACAGGTCATTGTTTTGAACTACTGAAATCTGAACAAAAATAATTTATCTGATACCAAGAAACTGTAGAATCACAACATATCAGTAGGAAACAAATAAAAGGATTTTAACTTTCAAACTTTGCTTTCAAAAATACCGTAGATATTTGTGATAGGAGTCTAAAAATTCAAATACTGTCTAAATTGCATAACTTGATGTTACTTTTTCAAACATTCTCACATTGATGAATGTTTTTTTATGCTGAATCAAAGGTATTCATAAAAACGTATTTATCAAACAAATTGGTTCTTACCTTTCTAGCATTATCATTTGCCATACAGGTTTCATCATCTATAACAACAGTGGATGCCTCATGTAATCTTGTATGCATGTACTCAGCAAACTGTATTGCTGTCTTTGGCCAGTTAGCCTAAAATGAAGAAGTATGGTAAAATATGTGACCTTGAAACACTAACATAACACTTCATGTGATCTTAGATTACTATATGTACATGCACGTGTTTTATTTATTTTTTTTGTATCTTATTCATTAATTTTTGTTGAGTACATCTGTAATTTCGGCAGCATGATGTGTTTTAGATGTTAGAGAGGGCAGTGGTCACCTGTAATTTCGGCAGCATGATGTGTTTTAGATGTTAAAGAGGGCAGTGGTTGTTTATTACTTCTTTTGCGGCTTCAACATTATTGCAATTATATGTATGTAGATTGGCAGTTTACAGAAACATTCTTCATCCAAACTGAATAAAAGACTTAGTCCATTTAAGAAATTTAGCAAGGTAAAGGTAAATAAGCTGCCAGCTTTCTCAACTAGTAACGTTGGTTGTGTGGCATGAACCTTAACTGTCAATGAGTAAACAAAGATTTAAAAGTCTATAGACCATTTTATTTCTAAGGCAGATATGTGGCATTTATACAGAAATATAATTAAAGCAAAACATTGGTTTATCAGACTAAATGAAATACTTTAAACAGCAGTAAGTCAAAAATATTGGGAACAATTCCTCTACAAGTGTTATTTCATGTCATGAAAGCATTGATGTCAAATGAGTGTGAAGCTATGAAATATTAACAAACCTTATCCACTGTCTCCATGTTCTTGGTTTTGTCAATTACAAAATTAACAAGATCAACCTGCAAATAATACAAAATACATATACTTTTTTCCCAAATACACCTTCTAAAACACGTATTCTTTATAACTTTTAAGATAAAATAATTTGTCAGTCTCACCTTGGCAAAGGTCATCTATCTCTATAGGAAAAATCAAGAATTTAAAACATAAAACTTAAGTCAATGAAAAGTAAGCAAACTGACCTTTTCATAAGAACCAAATGCCATATCTTTTAAATTTTACAATTATGTTTCACTGGATAAGACTCCTGTAGGTTTTTGAGACACTGTCATAACAATACTGTACATCAATAGAAAAGGTATTACCAAGGCTTCAGGTATTTCCCTGACCACACAAGGTATAAGTCCAGTGCTAATGTAACCCATCAAGTTGCTGGGTGGGGTATGGTATGGGATGGTTGAAAGTATCTTCTGTATCAAATCTCTGCTTAGTTTCTCACTCTTCCAACTGGACTGTAAACACAGAGTGATAAAATCAGAATTGTACCATACATAATGTCTAAATACAAAAATACAAAAATGTTATGGGAGTTGAGATAATTAGGTTTTTTCAGTCCCTGTTAACAGTCACTTTTTCACATGGAACTCCCATCTTGCCAACAGTGATCTGAAGTGCTTTAAATTTGATTTTAAATAAAAAGATAGCATCAAGACATTATTGCTCGCGAGCCAAATGACACTGTTCCATTATCTTTGAATAAAATACTTTTTTTCTAATTTATTTCCGAATTTGAGGGATAGTATTACTTGTTTAGTGTAATGAACTAATAATAAACTCCACACTGATAAATTCATGTGTCAAAGATACATGCACATAATTCTGACCACTAAAAACTGCACTAAACTTTCAACACTTGTACAAATCTTTACTATGAAGCTTTAAATAGCATCAATCTTTGTGAAAAGCATCACAAAAATTATCTACAAAAGCCATCAACAGCACCAAAACAGTTACCTGATGCCTTGTCCAGATGATGAAGCCAGTGTCAAGATGACCCCTGTCCAGCCACCGTAAGGATTCCTGCAGCAAGTCTGCACACATGAACTGTTGCCAACTCTCACCACTGTAAAAGTATCAAGTCCTAATAACCCTACTGGCAGCAAACTGTCTTAATAAGAATTATGGATTTCACACACACCATGGTCTGCACTGTTATTCAGTCAGCAGTTTTTATCAATTAATACGCCTATAAAAATGTGGTTCTGCCCAGGTTAAAATATGGCAAAGCCCATTTGAAAAATACAGAAGGTTTTTAGGGTAAACATATTTAAAACAAAACAAAAAACAGATCACTTCTTTGACCCTGTGGTCCAAAAGTTAAAGTTTGGTCCCCCTCCCCCCAAAAAAAAAACAACAAAAACACACACACAAAAAAACAAAGAAAACCCCAAATAATCAACTATTCTGCCTGATAGGTTTAAAGTCATTTCACAAATTTTTTAACACAGAAATTTGGTTTTTTTGACACAGCTTTCCTAGAAGCTCACAGACAATAAGCAGAAAGGTTTCAAATAACTGAAAAATACAGAAGTTACCATAAGCGAAATGTGTGGTATAGATAATGTTCACACTGGAAACTTAAGGTCAAACTTGACTGTAATACCTGAATGCCTCTTCTCCAAAAGCTAGCTTGAATGTTGTCATCCTATGCTGTATCTCTAGCAACTGAAAATCAGAATTATTTTTTTCTTTGATTTTACATGTATTTTGGATTCAAATGACCTTTCCTTATTTTTTTACTAAACAAAATACCAGAAACCAGCCTTACTGGAGCTGGCTCACTTTTTTTTTTTTTTTACAATGTATTAGAACTAAACTGGTTCTTTTTATAACTGGTCACATTTTTGCATAAAAAATCATTCAAACTAATTCCCTATTATGATTCTGGTAACAAAAGCATTTTATTAAGTTCTGTTAATATGAATATTTTGGACCACATTATTAAAATCCTTCAAATCAGAGGCTGCTGTTTGTCAGGTTATTTAGAGAATTCATGTCAACTGTTTCAGTTTTAAAAGGAGTTAACAATGAAACAGTAACAGCCAAACTGTTCAGTACCAACCTTGCTGCAAAGCATTCTTTGCTTCTCTCTTACTGTTGGGTCTTTACTTGTCAGAGCCTTTACAAGCTGAAAACAATAACCATTAGCTCTTACTTATTCTAATTAACTCACCTTTATACCAGAAAAGTATCTTTGTCATGCAGCTTATATTTTTGTTTTTTTGTCTAACAGTAAAGCTAAGCAAAATCAATCTTTTAATAGTAATACATACTTGTACAGTGGTCACCACTTTATCAATAATTAATAATTATGTTCTGGAAGATGACCAAAAAAAACTATTCATTTGATTCAAAATATATCCATCAAAACCATTTGTGCAAAATAAATGTAGATTATTTTCCTGAAAAACTTACATATTTCGTACCTTAACAAAGTATAATGTTTTTAAGTTTACAACTGTTTCAAACAGGATATGAACTTTTGTACATACCCTGTCCTTGCAGTAAGACAAGAGTTTCTCAGTGTCCAGGTATGTAGGTAGAGCTGCCCTCATACAGTTTTCTGCAGTATGTAGATCATCCTAAGAAAAAGTATGAAAGATTGATCAAAGTATATATGAAATTCAATATTTCCCTCAAACTTCCTTCACACAGGGCATAATACAAGCTAATTATCCTTCTCTTGAAATCAATACAGAAAAGCTGGAAACTGCAGTCTGTACTAAACACAACAAAGAATAGATTCTGGATTATACTTAATTAAAATCTTTAAGGCATTGAACTAGTTAAATCAGCACCATATGAAAATATCAAGGTGAGTAAAAATATTCCTTAGACAACTTTGTCTACAGAAAGCCCTTCAAACCAAAATTCAAGTTCAGCTTTATTTTTCTTCTTTCCATTTTTAACCAACTAGATTACCAAGCTGTTGCAATTTCTATGTATTCCACTGCAAACTGGATTCAGTTCTGAGAAGTCATCATGTCAAAATGTAAGACTATGGAATGATTGTATCATTCCATCGACAAGCTTTGAACTCCTTATGTTCCACTTCAACACCATAATCTTTCTTGAACATGCCTGTAAGTCGTATACTCACCACTATGGTATCTAGACAGCACCAGAGCTGGTTTATCATATCTTTCACCTGGTCTTGATCATACTTGCCACAGTTCCAGGGAGATAACTGGTCTATCAGGTAGTTAGCCTTCACCTTGTGAACAAGCTACAAAACAATGATCAAATTTCAAAACATTTTAAACAGTTGACCTTTTAACCACTTCAAACAGTTAACAACAGACCATTCAAAACAGTTCACTTATGAACAATCAAAACGTTTGACTTAAGACCACTCACTTAAGATCATTCAAAACACCTTGCTTATGACAATTACTAAGGAAAATATTTATAAACAGAGTTTTGTCTTAAGTTGCTTTATCTATTCTTTATTTTTTGTAGAACATATAACTAGATGACTTCTTTGTTTAAAATACATGTACCTCTATATCAAGCTGAAACAGATTGGCAAACTTTTCTGCTTCTTCAAATTTGTTTTTCTGAAGAATTCTGTACAGCCTGGAGGTAGAAAAATAAACAAGAACTGTCACTAAAATGTAACAAATGCCCCAAATAAAGCCTCGAATTCAAAGCAATAACATACAGAGATGAAAAGTAAGAATATGTAAATCTGAACACTGGGTAAATGGGTACATACAAGAATTTTAAGTTTAAAGTTTAATACCTCTGATAGTGTTTATGTAAATGTAATGCTGTAGACAAATATTCATAATACAACTAAATAAAAGATAATTAAAAATGAGACCAGTTACGTTTCTTGGACTGATACAATCTTTGAGGAAGTGATAAAGGTGTTGCAAGCGCCATGTCATTTTAAGGTGCTGAACACTTGTACCAAGTCATTTTAAAAATTTGATGCATAAGATAATTACAGTCTGGGCAAATGTGTGCATATACATGTATAGAGGATCTGGTTCCCTTTAAACTGTGTGACCTTGACATTTGAGGTAGGGATGTGGGTTTTGCAAAAGACATATGAGAATCATTTCATACATGATGAAGTTACCACCCAGACATGAAAAAAATTGGATGAACACACAGATGGACTGTGTGATTTGAATGTATCTATCTTCCAGGGCATAAAAACTTGTGAACTTGTCAAGAAAAGACATAAAACAACGTACACAGAAACTTTTGAAATGACAAGTCAAGATCTTTAAGGTTACACAGAATTCGCCATAGAATGACAGCTTTGAAACTATATACAAGAAAGCCATGGTGACCTTATATCACTCACTTGAGTACCATTGCTCTTAACAGTGCGATCAATGAAAGAGATTCAAATAAAGAACAGCATACTCAGACATCCAAAACAATATACGACAAATGGCAAGTTTTGTACAGAACCACTAGACAACACAACATACCAAATATCAAAGCTCTAAGGTTTACAGGTAAAGAGAAGAGTTTTAAAAGAAACCTACATAAGTTAACTTTAATGACCTCCAGGTTAAAGTTTAAAACAATGATGGCTAAAAGTGACCCCAGAGAGATAATCTGAACAATCTTGTAGAGGTGTACTAGACAATGCTACACACCAAATTTCAGAGCACTGGGCCTTGTGGCTTTAGACAATAATATTATAATAAGGTACATAAATATACAGAAAAAGCAGAAGAGCAGTAAAAGTAACTGCACCTTCTAATTTGAAACATGCCTACATTTTCTTACTGATTGGCCATACCATGCAATTAATGAAGTCCAAAAATCTAACTAATAATATAAATCAAATGAACAACAACAAATAACAGCACATTTTTCATTTTGGTTGCATGAAATGAAACTCTTTGAACAACTTTGGTAGAGCTTCAAGCAATGATTAATTCTCCCAAGTTTCATCAACTTTGGTCCAGTGGTTTCAGAGACGTTTTTGACACACAATAGCTCACCCTGATCCCCTGAGATCAAAATATATATTATGTCAATGAAGGCGATATTTTAAATTCTTTTCTAGATACAATGCCCCTCCACTAGTAAAACATGAAAATGTAGCTCTTCACTAATTTAAATGGCCACACACTATACCTGTGGTGCACAACCTATTTTCTTTCCAGTTCAACTAAATTTCAAGACAAAAGTATCACAGGATGCACAGATAAAAGAATATAAACTGAAACATAAGAATGAGCAAGGGAAAATCTATATCTACTCCAAATATACACATTAACAAAAACATAAAAGCTCATACTTTTGTTAAATTCAGGGCATTAAGTGTTAAAAGATGTTTTAACTCTATGTCACTCACCTTGTTTTGGGATCTGTTTCATTCAAGCACCTGAACCGAAGGGTTGTGACTGTGCCTGGTTTCCTGAAAATACAATAAATACCTTGCTTTTGCATGCACAGTATAGAATTGACACATCTACCTATAAAATTGGAACACGTGTGTTAAATACTTCTTAAAAGATTTAGTATGGAAATCCCCTTTTACCTACTGGTGAACAACACTAATCATAACAGAGCATGCAAAAACGTACATGTATGTTCTGAAAGGAAATTCTCCTTTATGTTTGTTACACCAAGATGTATGTGTACCTTTAGTATATTTTTCCAGTTTCATTATGAGATACTGTCATTCTAAAAAATATCACAAAACTAAACTTTCTAATCAATCATACAAAAATTTGAAAACAGAACTAAAGATTATGTATTGAGAATGGGGAGGGTTGTATCTTAATTTCATATTATCTTTACTCAACCCGTTCCATGAAAGTTTCTGTTTTTTCCTGTGTAGATGTTCATTATTAACTCATCCCAAATACTTACTGATTGTTTGAACAGAACTCCGATATATACAGGGCATCTTGGAATGTGTTACACTTTGCAAGGGCACTAGGGGCAGATAACTGCAGATTGTACACAGTCTCCCAGTCAGGTAGAGTCTGTACCTTCAGAAAACATTCCCCATCCTGGGCCTCAGTGATAATCACCAACTTCATATCTCGTAAACTACAAAGGCCAATTAATAGTCTATGTAAACATGCATACTGGAAAGAAAGTTAAATATTCCAAAACAAATGATGAAAACTCTCTGTTTTGTGTGTGTTTTAACAAAAAGACAATACAGCTCATTATTCCTTTTTCCTAGTTAATTAATCTTTTTTTGTTTCTTTAAATTCTTAATCAGCATTGTGTATGACTCTGTATCTAAACATGTCTAGGATTTACAAGAATAATTTTCTCTATCAATGTGTATTTCGAAACACACCTGTTGTTTTGTGATGTATTTGTCTCAAGTAGACAAAGGTCACTGATTTTGACATCTCTCACTGTCTTCACACAAACCAACATCCTGGCATCCCAAATACTCAGATTGTGCTAAAATACATTTATACTAACATTACAAATTTCTAAGTAAGAACAGGACAGGACAAAGCTATTCCTATGCTTAGTTGGGGTATTAAGTTTATTACTAGTAATGAATTCTACCCATTGAACAAAAAAGAACTTAACACAATCTGTGAATATCAATCAATTTAAATTTTTAAAGACTTGTTCCTTTAGGGTTTTATGCCAGTTTCAACTTCTTTTTGGTCATATTCCAGCAGTCAGTTTAAACTTAAAAAGTGTTCCTGAATATCCAACCAGATTACTAACCAATCTCTCTACAAAATCAGAGGTGAGGGACAAATGACCTTTAAACACACTGTCCAAGATCAATTATCACTGAGAAATTTAGCTGGCCTTAGTGATGTTTGAACCGAGAACCCTGGTTTGACAATCCGATTCTCTTACAACTAAGCTAGCAAGGCTGGCAAATGTTAAGCATTTAATAAATGATAACAATGTGATACCAATCTTAACACTTTAGTTTAAAAGTCTAAAATACATATCAAATTCATACAAAGGATTTTTGTACTAACTGAATACCAGTTTTTGTGGGGTACACAGGTACCTTAAATCTGATAATAGATATTTCCATCTGTTTTTTGTTATACAGTTGTATGTGGAGAAAATATACCAGTACTTCTTTGCTAAAATTATGCAAATGTTATGGGTCAGGGTTCCATCAACACCTATAACTGTACCATACTATTACTACAGGTATGCCTGTAATTAGTCTTTGATATCTCTAGAGAAGAACAGAATCTTTTATATTTCTTGAGAAGAAATCAGGTTATAAAATATAAACTTACATTTGAGTCAAGGGTAAAAAGGTAATGACCATCAGAAGTACCTTTCCCAGTCAGTAAAGCAACATCTGGAAAAAAAATGGGTGTAAAACAGGCACATGTAAGACTAAAGATACAATGTATGACCAACTTCAACAAAATATATTCTGTTCTGAAAACTTAGGTCTGGAAAAGGTTATGTAATTGTCTAAATGTTAAAGAGCTGACTTGGTTGATAAGGACAACACTTGTACAAAGAAAATCATTAAATAAACTGACCCAATTTGAAAAATCAAACACACAGCAGACACAAAAAGATCAGCAGCTGACCTTTACACATGCTGAACGTTGACATTAAGCAGACAGGCAAGCAGACAGAAAGTCATATTAACTCCTTCACTTTGTTTGAAAGTACACAGTTAAATTTCTACAGAAATTATTTCTACTATACCCTCAGTAAACGGACTGTCAGCTTGATCCTCCAGTTCCACAGTGCCGTGTCGGAAACTCCACATACACAATACACTGTTACCACTACCCTGGAGATGAAACAAAATTAGATTTTAATCAAATGAAATTGCAAACTGTAAGTACAGCCAAACAAGATTTTTTAAAAGCATGGGACTTAATCATATTTTCATAGAACTGAATCTGTTTGTTATGTATCATATCTTTTACTTTTAGAGAAAAGTACATAAGGTACAAGAAATGTTTTCATAGTATTAGGTTATGTGGTAATATTGTTGTATCCTATTCCAACTGAATACGTATGACTATCAAAAGGTTCCTCAATTATATATCTTTGTACCTTAGCTGACAATTTATTGATCTTTTTCACAGTTATTCACCATTCTACCAGCCAATGTCAGGGCAAGTATGTCTGAGAAAAGATCTAAAGGCAGATGTGTATTTGAATTAGATCATGCTTGAAGCTGGGAAACATAGACGTTAGGCATACCCACCAAAAAGCACACTACAGAATGACAGTTATGAAATAATCTAGTAAAATTCTAATTAGCAGTTATGAGGCTATGAGATTAAATGAAAACCTATTGTGCTTGTTAAAATTTGCAATAAGAGAAAGGTGAAAAGAGGGACACACGTCTACACCTGGGATGTTTTAGACCCTGTTTTATTTATATACCTGTTTCTGTCACACAATGACCTTTGTCAGGACATATTTAGAATTTAGATAAAAAATGGATGCCTGAAAATCCCTCCACACTTAAAATAAATGTAACAGAAATTGCTTTATAGTTATCAGTCCAATAAAGAACTTACAAGAGTATAGATATAATCTCCCATGACAACGGCATCATGTACAGCAGAGTGCTGTGACTTGGTACTGGCCATCCTTACACTGTCTGTTATCATATCCCCTATGCTACCATCATCTGTTATTGAAAGATAAAATATAACTACCGTTGAATTATATGCAACTATGGATGAGCGTAAAGTCAATGCCATTAAATATACAATATCAAGCAAATGTCTAAGAATAAATTATTTCGCTCAATTGTCTAGACTGTTTTTACAGACAGAAGTTGAAAAGAATGCATTTGATATCACTGCTAACATCCTAACAAAATTTGACAACATTCCAGGTAGTTTTTTTTCAAGTTTAAGCCTCGAAAGTTAACGATATTTTACCAAGAAGAAAACTTAATTTAAAGTAATGTGATATTTATTGTCAAACCTTGCTTAAATATCTGGATATCAGGCTGCACTATAAGTTGTCCGTCTGCCGTTAGTATTACTAAGTCTGCTGTCCCTAAAATATACATGAAATACAATGATAAAATTAACATTTTATTGTAAACAAAAGCCTTTTTGTTAACATACTAACTAAATTTCTGAAAAATTGTATAAGCTTTGAGTTATTTCATCATATTTTTTAATTAATTTTCCAAAACTACAGACAAAACTTTTAACACTCATAATAGGAGTCCTAAAAATGACACAGTTAAATAGCTCTAACTTCAAGACTAATAAGCAGAAAAGCCCATTGATTCAATATAATCTTCCATGTTAGCAGCACATTTATAAATTTTAACCTTCCAAAATACAAGTGTTTCAGGAAAGTCTACTAAATATACTAAAACTGTATCCAGAAATGGGAAGGGAAGAAATAAAGCTATACTTTTTAATAAAAATGCAGTACAATATCCATGTAAATAACATTATTGAGAAATCTTATTTATTTCAGTCTCATTCATATACAATATACATTAAAAACATCAGAATAAAAATTCATATACATTATATATGACCACTCTATGAGAATTATAGGAGACTTTTATCAGTACAAAATATCTGTACAAGGAAGACTTACTTGCAATAAAAAATTAAAAGAAAATTATCAACAAAAGGAAAGAGAAAAGAGCCAGAAACCGGTAAACATGTTTTGTATAACCGTACATATTACGTATAACAATACAACAATACATGTTATATATAACAGAATTTTGAAAATTCTTAAATTCTATGTTCTGTTTTCATACAAAAAAACATGTACGTATATTGAGAGAATAAATTTAATGAAAAAGCTATGTATGTAGTAACACTAAGTAGTATCACAGACATATTAAGAACCTGAGAAACTGGCATTAATCTAGACTAATTAAAGCCTAAAAGCTGCCATAAGAAGAAAATGTTTTATAAAAAAAAAATGATCAATAATACTTACACTAATGTGTATCAATTCAGAAATTGATTTAAAAAATCAAATATTACACCAAATCAGACCTGGTGTAAACTGATTAATACCTGCCTCTCAGATAATAAAGCATACAAAAAAGAGAAAAGATGTTACTACTGTTCAGAATTGGAATGTCTTAATCCTTCAGAATAAACTTTATCATCTTTTATAATAAAGCATACAAAAAAGAGAAAAGATGTTACTACTGTTCAGAATTGGAATGTCTTAATACCCCAGAATAAACTTTATCATCTTTTCCAACTGATAAACAATCCAATAATAATAAAATAGAAAGTCTGTACAACTTTTAATAAAATTATTTACATAAAAACTGTTTGCAACGGTCTAACATTTTGCAACAGGTTTTGGCAATAAATCTAACAATGGATTTGTAAATAAATATTGCAATTGGTCATCTTCTGATAAATTCTTGAAATTTCCATTGCTTCTGACTGCACACTTAAAAAGGGACTCTCTCAGATCATCATACAGGGCACAATTTAGAAGAACATGTTTTTCATCTTCAACATTATTTGGGCAAAAAGGGCATACTCTTTTTTCAACGGATAAATTTTCATACCAACCAGTCTCTATATGTACTGGAGCAACGCCACATCGAAATTTACATAAAGCAGACATATGTTTTCTTGGCAAAATAATTTTACAATATTCTTCAACAGAGATTTTTAGTTTGAACATACAATATGTCCTCAGTTTGTTGTTGCCATTACTGGAAACACTAGTATTTCTATTGATGCCATTAAACCAATCGTAAATATATTTATCCATGATACATTTTTCAATTTTACCAACAATATATGTCTTAGATAAATAACTCTGTATTTTGTAAGTTATATTATAGTCATTAAACTTCTGTTTCACAAAATAAAACCAATTCTTACAGCTTAGATTAGAGCTAGCCCAAATTGCAATTCGCTTATTTATTCTAGTCTCTGCATTGTTACATAGACGGCTCACAAACCCCACAATACTTTTCCACTGACGGACCATCGTAGGAATCCATGCCATCTCTCCTGCAAGTGCCAAATTTAGAGTATACCTGCCAACTCCTAAATAGAAGCGCATAGCTCTATTGTGAACAGCATCAATGCAGGAAAAAGACCTGTATCCCCAGACAGCTGAGCCATAACTAATAACTGGCCACACAACAGTATCATAAAGCCTTGTGAACACATCATAAGGCATTCCACCCATAGATTTACATTTGGCAATGACAAGACCCAGAGCTCGGCTTGCACTTTGAGCTACAGCTTTAACCATAACATTTAAATCGAGATGTTCATGCATTACCAAACCAAGGTATTTATATCTATCCACAATTGTGTATCACTACCACAAGTAAAAACATGCTTTGTACTCAAACAACTAGGAGGTCTGAAGTGTACAATATTACTTTTAGAGTAATTAATATTCATATCATTTAAATTACACTAATCATATAATGCATACAACAATTTTTGGAGGTCAGTAGCATTCTCTGCTAATAGAACAATATCATCTGCATAGAGTAAGATGGATACTAGGTCATCCCCAATTTTAACACTTATATTTAATGATTTAAGGAATACAGCAAGATCATTAATATACAGATTAAACAGTAAAGGTGATAAAATACACCCTTGTCTTAAACCTGATTTAACATCAAACCAATCAGTAGAAAAGCAATTTACTCTAACTGAAGCAGAAACTGTGGAATAAAGAGACTTTAGAGCACGCAGCATTTTTCCATTTATACCAGTATTACCCAACCTGTTCCATAATTTACTTCTATTAATAAAATAGTATGCCTTACGAAAATCAATAAAAGCTGCAAAAGTAGATTGTTTCAGTTTTTTCCTAGTATCAGTTACATTATACAAAGATGAAACATGGTCTATGGTACTGCGCTTTTTTCTAAATCCATTTTGTTCATCAACCAAAATATCATTGTGTTCTACCCAATTACTTATTCTTTCATTCAAGACCGAACAATACAACTTATACATCGAAGATGCAATAGCTATACCTCTGTAAGACATAGGATCTCTAGGATCAGAAGATGTGTTTTTAGGAATAGGGTTTACAATACTTTTACCCCAAATTGTTGGAACATTACCTTTTTCAAAACATGTATTAAAAAGAACGTGCAAAAGCATAATTGCAGTATCATTTTTCAAAACTTCACTAGGAATACCATCTATTCCATTTGCTTTTCCTCGTTTCGCTGTATGTACAGCCTTCTTAACTTCAAGAACAGAAATACTATTACTGAGAACACTATCTTGTACATTATTTGGACTAGACTGACTACCTGAAGGATCTACATCATCAGTATCAGAATTATTATATAATAATCTAAAATCATTTTCCCACTTATGCAGGACATCTTGTGTGACTACTCCCTTCACACTTCTTAACCTTTGGCTCAGATGTTCAAAAGGATTAGATAATATCAAAATATTGTTTTTAACAAACAAATTAAGTTAAATGAAAAAATCTAACACTCCTGTTGACACCTGCAGCTGTGTTTAAAGTTTATACTACCAAAAAGAATCGAAATATGGCTGAAGTCAATACATTTTATGACTTGCATTTATTTGTTCAAAAGACTTGAACTACAGAAAAGTCTATTAAGCAGTTTTATGCTGAGAAAAACAACCATGTTCAGTAAGGACTGTTTAATAATTTTCAGTATATCTTTCTACCTACAAAGTTAGAAAAAAATTAAATACATTTTTTCTGTATGCAGAAATAATTATTTTTATGATAATTATTTCCACTCAGTGTTTGCACTAGACCTTCAGCATTTTAGAGTAATATAAAGTTGTAGCATGAGAGAAAAATGTATTGTACAGGCTCATAAAGAAATTTCTAATATGCTGTATCTATAGTCTTTGCTAGCTGACATTTTAGCTGTTACAGAGTATAATTACACTGCTAAAAAGCAGAAATCCCTCTATCAGCACCATTCACTACAATATGCAAGCAAGGCTTTTTTTCACAGGTAAGGGAAAGGACCGTTCCCTCAAATTTGGGGAAAATTAACGTGGTATTTTTGCAAAAGGGGAAGAAAAAACTTGATGTAAATTGAATTTTTGGGGAAAAATACACGATTTTAAAGAATTTTCCTGAGGGAAAGACACCTGTCCCCTTCTACAGAATGAAAAAAATCCGTGCAAGCATCTGATTATCAAAGATATAAGAGTACACTTTTATATGACAACAACAAGCAAAAGAAGGCACCTGTATCTGGCTATGGTAGCCAAGTAGTGTATTCTTATTAACTGGTAATGAAGACAACAAAGTACCTGAATATGGTAATGGCATTCAATTGAAAGCACCTTTTTCTGGCAATGATAGGCAATAGAAAGCAAAACTTTGTTTTATTTGCCCACTCCCAAAACTGCCTCCCTAATCACAGTGAAATTGACAGAAAACAGAATAAAGCACCTTTATCAGGCAATGACAGGCAGGAATACTGGTTATGTAAGACAAAAGAGTACTCAATTCATCTGGTTATATAAGACAAAAGAGTACTCAATTCATTTGCTTATGTAAGACAAAAGAGTACACAATACATCTGGTTATATAAGACAGAACAGATTCAATTCATCTGGTTATGAAAGACAAGAGAGTACTCAATTCATCTGGTTATGTAAGACAAGAGAGAACACAATTTATCTGGTTATGTAAGACAAGAGAGTACTCAATTCATCTGGTTATGTAAGACAAGAGTACTCAATTTATCTGGTTATGTAAGACAAAAGAGTACTCAATTCATCTGCTTTTGTTAGACAAAAGCGTACTCAATTTATCTGGTTATGTAAGACAAAAGAGTCTTCAATTCATCTGCTTTTGTAAGACAAAAGAGTACTCAATGTATCTGGTTTTGTAAGACAAAAGAGTACTCAATTCATCTGGTTATGCAAGACAAAAGAGTTTTCAATTCATCTGGTTATGTAAGACAAAAGAGTACTCAATGTATCTGGTTTTGTAAGACAAAAGAGTACTCAAATCATCTGGTAATGCAAGACAAAAGAGTTTTCAATTCATCTGGTTATGTAAGACAAAAGAGTACTCAAATTATCTGGTTATGTCAGACAACAGAGTACTCAAATTATCTGGTAATGCAAGACAGAACTTCAATATGGAAGAAACAGACAAGAGAGTACATGTACATCTTTATCTGGTATTAACTGACAACAAAGTTACACCTTCATCTGGTTATTTGTGTTAACCTACCTTTACTGTCCACATCTGAATCTATCAATAAATATTCAATAAATGTAATTCATTCAACCATCTTTATAAGAAACGATAAAACTGCTGACATTTTTTTTGTTTTGTTCTTTTACTCTTAAGTGGATGTCACTTTCTGTTATTTTCACTGAAAATTTCTCAACTTGTCTCTTCCATCCTACAGTGTCAAATTTATTTCAGCATTAAAAAAATTATTTTGAAATGAGAGGGGGTCCAAAAACATGAAAAAAAATCCACAATCCTTACAGACTTAAGACCTGATATAAATTGAAATTTGATTTGTTTTTACAACGATGGTAGAATATAAATGTTACCTGAGAAAAGAATTCTTTTAAAGGATCTACCATTAACCCGTCTGTCTTCTGGAACAAGATTCTGCAATGCAATTATAGTCAATTGTCAGATATATACAGGGCTCTACAATTTCTTTGAGATTGAGTTGTCCAGGACAACTGACTATGGCAAAATAGAGTTGTCCCAAAAACAAATTCAGATGTCTGAGCGACAAGTATAACGTTCTCAATAAGTATTATTAGTTAATTGGGTTTTTTATTTTAAAAAGTCAATTTAAAAAGAAATTAGAAACACTTTTAGAATGAAAGATACTTTCATAGATCTTTAAAAAATACCCCAAACTTTTAATGAAATTGAATTCAACTTTAAAAGACAATGACAGACAGCAAGTATGTGGATTGGTTGTTACTCAACTAATTGTTTTAAACTAAAGTAATTCTGGCATCAAATTCAGTGACTTTTTGATAGAATGTCTGATTACCTAGTAGATGTGTTTCCAGTTTCACCAGAATTTTATTTGAACAAGTTACAAATAATTTTCAAGATGTAAAGTTGATTCATTATAATTGTTGCTTTCAAAAAGTAAAATACGACAAAATTATCCAAGTCTTAGAGAAAAGGAAACCTTTTCAATGAAAAAGGAAAAACTGGTACTTATAATAAAATCATGACCACTTTATCAATCAATCTAATGCTGTAAGTTTGCCTTGTAAAAAGTCTCCAAGACACTGCTTTCTATCAATATTAAAATACGACGGGGTCGCGGAAATATATGACATACGGAATTAATCTGCGATTTTCACTCGCTGCTTCATGTTTAATGAACTAAATATTTGCTGGAATTGGTTGCCTTCATTTTTTTAAGCTTGTCTTAAATCTACTTAACTTTTTCTTATAAATAAATCAGATAATTAAAACAAAAATGCCATAAAGAATTTTTGCTCTTTTGCTTTGTGGTTTCTTGTCTAAAAGCTTAGAGTAACATTGGCGAAGCTTTGATGTTTAACCTTTTGTCTTTGGAATAAAGCATTCAATGAATTTGATAAGACATTTATTTGCTTGAGTTATTGGAAAGTCACGCGATATCGACACAGATTTACAAAATACAATCAATATCCACATTCAATTGTAACTAGAGTTGTGATTGCCTTTTCAGCTCACTGCTGTCACTTCTCTATTAGGGCGGAGCTTATCGAATGTAAATCGGTTAGAAATTGATTGCATTATGTTGTTTATGCAAGTGGGTTTTTTATTTGAGCAGTTATCCGAGATTTATGACTGTCAAAATTAGAGTTGTCCAGGACAAAACTTTTGGACACGGTTATGTGTCCGAGAGTAAGTTTAGAGCTGTCCCGGACGTCGGACTATAGAATTTGTTGAGCCCTGATATACTTGGCTTGAATACATGCTTCGACTAACTTTAGAATTAACAATGGCATAATGAATATGAATTTTATTTGTCAGATCATTCTTTATAAATATGAAAAGTAATCAATATTGTAAAGGGTATGTTTAAAAAGTTTTTCTTATGGTATATAGACACTAAGAAAGCCTTCATTTGAAATCAATATCCACCCCCAAAATGTATAACAACTTTACAGTTTACAGGGCCGGATCTTGTCTTACCACTGAGAACACTATTTCTGTTGACTCTGCATTTAGAATAAACAGCATGCCCCCAGTAAGCCCCATCACAACAAGGCTACCATCAGGGCTCCACTCTACTTCTTCAATCTCATTATCTACAAAGGGAAAACATAATCTATAGCTTACCCTTTCCCCATCGGAATTTATAAATATCTAATGTTAAATGGTATGAAGCAACAACTTTTGAGTGACAATGTAAAGGCCACTTATATCAATTGGTATATATATAAATAAAAATACCTAAGTAACCATTTTCTCACGACCGACTATTACATCGTATCTTTTACGGCATCCACCATCATCTGTACATTAACACATGTACTTATTTTGTTTGGTAATTTTTCTTTTTCAGATATCTGTCAGTTAAGCTGCATTCCAAGATTAGAGTTACTAGCATTGGCACAAACAACAAAGTTATCAGGCTACTTTTTTTTTTTTTAAGAAAATTTTACTTTGACCAATACTCTTCTTGGTATAAATGAGACACATTTTGCTTACCAAAGCTTAGAGTTGATGACTGAAGTATCAAGTTCTTCTCGACAGTTAAACTGGTCAGATCACCAGACACACATGATGAGTTGACAGGTACTACAGTATTGTCCTGAAAGTTCACTTATACAGTATAATTTGCACTTAACAACACTTGATTATAACGACATTCGCAGCATACAGACATATATGTCTGGTCCCATTTTTTATTCATATTCAATATACATAACTTGCCATATCCAACAACCTCCAATAACCGACATAACCAACTAGTCCCAATGAGGTCAGTATAGTCAAGTTTTACTGTAATAATAGGAATAAACCAACTTGTACAGTAGATGTACATTGTTTATTTTATGCCTACCAATGAAATATAGGGAAATATCAGTGAGATAAAAGTGATAATCCACTGTTTTGAATCAGTGAAATTACCATTTTCATAATCCACTGTTTGTGCCGGAACTACTTTTCCCCACCACGTAAATACAAGAGAATCCGCTGTATTTCAGACAGTGACAGCGAGTGAAATTTATTTACTTTGTTAAATCCAGTTATAGTATTGAATTCCTGAGCCTAACTAGTTGTGAACAATGATGAAATTCACCATAAATTATTTAAAATGTCTGATTTGTTTACATAACTCACATGGACAATATCCAATATGGCCAACTTTTCAATTGATTGAATATTACTCGGTATTAATCCGCTTTTATAATTAAAGTATGTATGGCTAAAATTCAATAAATATTGATAAACTGTGTAGAGAAAAATAAATGTTATTTGATGAAAGTGTATTCAGTTTATTTCAGCAGAAGTAAAGTTATCATATGTATTGGAGATTGTCTGCACTTTTTTTTTGTGCGGAGTAACGGTTTGACCAAAGTACGCATTAACTGATTTGGGGCTCACCATGGGGAATTTATTGAAGGTCCTGAGTAAAAATGTCATAAAATACCCATTTTTGACGTGTTGGCATAAAATAAAAAGAAAATTTGTTTGTTTTTTTAGTGGAAGATGGGAATTTATTTCATCTCGTGAACACCATATGTTTATATTTTCACTCGTGGCTGCGCCACTCGTGAAAATATCACATATGGTGTTCACTCAATGAAATAAATTCTCATCTTCCACTAAAAAAACAAACAAATATCCTCTATGTATCTTCAAAATAACATTAACTTTTGCCTTGTTGGATTCTAAATAACTCACTGGTAAATAATTTTAGAAAACAATTATTCTTAATTTTTTTTCCCATAAGTTAGGTTGTAATAAAATCAAACTCAAATACCATGACCCTTAAAGTGTCATACAGTCATACTTTGAGAATTTTCAATGTAATCTGTATCCAGCCACTCACCTGATTTTGGCATGACACTGTTGCTATTGTATCCACCTGATACAATGCTGTCCCAGTTTCCTTACGAGGACCAAAGTTTGCTGTTTCATCTCCACCAAAGTCTGTTTCTATTATGTCCCACATGTTTCTTAATCAACAAAATCTGCAATTTAAGTATAGAGGAGTACATGTATATATAATATTAAGATTCATATTTTAGGTTTTTAATAATATAGGGAATAATCTAGAGCGTGTTAGCGGGGTGCGGCGCCACGCCCCTTTTTACCGGCGCCCCTTTGCCCAATATTAAGCACCACGCTGCCTCTCCTCCAGCGCCCTTACGCCCTTTAAGGACCGCCCATTTGCCTTTTTTCATTGGTCTAGTTTAATTATGTCCCGCCCACTGCTAATTAGTTGGTTAAATTGACTGATACATGATCGATACGCGCACGCCTAATCCCATGCGCCGCTTGATTGTTTGTTTATTCAGTTAATGACACCAATCAAAGCCGTATGATGTACAGGGATTACGCAAACTGCGTAAGTAAATTATGGTCTGAAGATTAAACGGCACTGGTGTTAAAACATCTTTAGTAGGTTGTCAATACCGCCCTTATCATTAAAACTCTAATTGCTGTTACGAGTAAATCAAAAGAAATTAAAATATAATTATACGTTTGAGTTAGAAATATAAAATTTTCTGACCACTTTTTCGCTGCAAACATACGTGTATGCATGTAGTAAAAATGCCCTCTGAAAAACGTAAAAAGGCCGAATTGGCCAGAGAACGTGAAAAAATAAGAAAAACAAACCAAGTTATGACATCCTTTATGATCAGAGAAAGGTAAATTTTATTTTTTTACCGATTTTTATTTTTGTTTTTCACTCAACTTTGTTTTCTGTATGTGCCTTTTTATCGCAATACCTCGCTTTAGTTTATTTTGAACATTTTTAAAAAAATTTTCTTCAATATAATCAGAAATAATTATTTACTCTTTATTATTTTGTATAATGGCATAGAATAAATGCGAAAATATTGTGCAGAACTTATTTCCTTCGAAAAAATAAAACCACGAACAAGATAAAATAAAAAATATATTTAAACACAAAGCAAACTATTGATATACCCTACATGCCTTGCAACCTAGGAACTCAAGGTGGACAACACGTACATTTGTATAGTAAAATAAAAGTAAATGTATTATAATATACCTGACCTAGAGTCATGCAATGCATTTAAGTTGATAATACAATGTTTGTAAGGAATATATGACGTATTTCATATTCATCTTTATGGTGTGTTTAAGGCTATTAAAGTAACAGTAATTAATTATTTTTTGGCAGATCTTCAGTGCCTGATCAAGTTCCAGAACAAGACAACGAACCTCTGTCCAACATTGAGCCCAGCCCATGTGAGAGTGATTGTGAGATAAACCTTTCAGAACCAACACACACTGAATCTTTCTCTACACCAGTGTCCAATCCTACTAGAAGGAAACTTGTCGCAAAACATAAAATTGGCTTTGACAGTAAATGGACAGAAACCAGACCATGGCTCTATGTGAAAAATGAAAAAACTGAAAATGGTTACTCCCAAGTGATGTACTGTAAGTTATGTCAAAAACACAGAACTAAGGGACAGAATGATAGTGTTGTGTGGAGCGAGAAAGGATGTGCATCACTTAGACTTGATAAGGTTACCTATCATGAAACACAGTCAGAAATGCACAAAGAAGCCATTCGTCTTGAGACTGAAGTCCAACTAAACATCAGTTCTGCATTCCATGAGAACAGGAAAATGGGAGAGAAGGAGTTCAAAGCTGTGCTTAGTGCCTCAAAAATCTTACACTTCTTAATTCAACACAACATCCCATACTCAACTGTTTTTACTGACTTAGTGAATTTTGCCAGAGATGAGCTGCACTGTCCTGAGCTCCAGTACCTTCACCAAGGAAACAATGCCACATACAACAGCAATGCACCTGCCAAAGAACTTATTCAGACAATGAGTGATGACATTGAAGAAACTGTTAAGGAGGGAGTGATCAATAGCCCTGGATACGCGTTAATGAATGACGAAACTACAGATGTGTCAAATGAGAAAAATTTAGCGTTCTGTGTGAAATATGTAGATCAAGAATCTGGAGATGTTTGTGTTGACTATGTTAAGGATGTGAAAGTTTTAGATGGAAAAGCAGAGACCATATTTGAGGAAACTAAAAATGTCATTGAAGATATCAGTTATGAGAAATTTGTAGCTTTTGGATCAGATGGGTGTCCAACTATGATAGAGAAGAAAACAGGAGTGTCAACTAGGCTGAAAGAAATGAAACCTGAAATAGTGACCATTCATTGCCACAACCACCGTCTTGCTCTTGCGGCTAGAGACAGTTTTGAATCCATTAAGATGATGCGTGACACAGATGACTTGTTAGGGCAGACATTTAAATACTATCACTCATCTGCCAACAGAACCGCTTCTCTGGCCCGTATTCAAACACTTATGGATGACTCTGAAAATAAAAAGGTGAAAAAAGTAGCACACACAAGATGGTTATCACACATGGACGCTGTTACAACCATGAGAGATATATACCCTGCCCTGATAGCTGAACTGGAAAATACTGTTGAAACTGGAAATGACAATGTGAGAATGGGAAGTGGCCCAAGTGCAAGAGGTCTTGCAAAGAAATTAAAAACATATGAGAACATACATATCATTCATTTCCTCTGTGATGCCCTCAAACCCCTAACCAATCTTGCCCTTGACATTTGAAAAAAATGACATTGACCTGTCTGTTGTGCAGCCAAGGAAAGATGCAACTATTACAGCTCTCAGCAAGTTAAAAGTTAATTAATATTGATAAAATAAATAATGTATTAAATACATTATTTATTTTATCAGTATTAATTATATTATTAATATTATTATTACTATAATGTCTCAAGCACTATTCCTGGTGATATTTCCCCAACTATTTAATACTATTCTTTTTCTATTTCCAAGTAAAAAGTATCAAATTTCAAAATTAGGAAAACACCTGAATAATGACTCCATGCATAATGATATTTTTTCAGAAGTATTTTGTAGACTTAGTGAGACATTTCACTTAAAATTAAGCACCTGCTCTTCTCGTGAAGATTATCGAATTATTTAAAGTATTTCAAACATGCTTCTTTTCCCTAGAATTCATTATATGTTTATTATTTAGAACAGGGCACAAAGAAAACATAGGTCCGACAGAACAAAAACACGCACACTGTCATACAAAAAAAAACAACATCAACTGAATTTAGTACTTTTTATATAATTTTTACTAGAAAACAAAGCTCCACCAAGTAGTTTTTCGAAAATATCAAAAGACTGATTGTTCTTATAAATTAGGTAATTTGTTATAAGATAAAATAAGGGCTTATCACCATAAATGCTTTTGGCTTTTTTCAAATCTAGCTACAAGAAAATATGTTATCTCACCTAGTATCAAATCTGTGGTATTTCAGGACTAAGACTGTACCCTGAAGACATGTGGTCTCATTAGTTTAACAAAAAAAAATCAATTTTTTCAATTAATTAAAATAAATCTCACCTGTTTCTTGCTGATAAAAATCAAAAACAGATTTTTTTCAGTAAATCTAACACAGCAAATGGTAAAATATTGTAGCAGAGGTATAAAATGGCACTTCTACTCCCTTGCCTTTAATTCAGCTTTTATAGCAACATGGTAGAGTGTCTGCTTAGTAAACAAAGTTATGTGAGTTCAAAACTAGCTTGGGACAGGTGGATTTTTCCAGGTTACATTTGACATCCAACATAAATAATGAATATAGCTGTGTTGATACCCTTAGAAACTCTCACAGACATTCAGTACTCTAAAAATTCGAGGACGAATTCTGAGGAGCAGGTTATGTAGCAGATGTAGAATGCAGGCACTTCTATTCCCTTGCCTATCAGCTAGCTTTTATGGTGACCTGGTTGTGTCCACTTAGTAAACAAAAGTACCGGAGTTCAAATCCAGCTTGGTCAGTCGGGGCAGGTGGATTTTTCCGGGTAACAATATCACATTTTTTTCTGACTATTTTTATCCAGTGACTTACTTTCCATTTTCAAGAAAGCCTGACTACTATTCTCAAGCTGTTTTGAGAAACAGAAATTTCAGTGACAGTTTCAATAATCACCATTCTGAATATGCTCCACAGAGGTAATTATGTTATTTTTCTTTGTTTTCAACAATTCATTAGTCAAATCAGAATTAAGCAGTTTTCAATCTCAAGTTTACAAAGCATTTACTTCAAACAACAGTTAATATAGCATGTTTTGTAGCAACTCTATGACTAGTACAGCATTTAAAATATACACGGTGATAACATTTACCACAGGCAACACAGAATATAATGAAAATGGTGTCATCCACCTATACACATGGTTCAAAATAACTTTTACAAACACAGCAATGTAAGAGGGTGAGTAACTTCCTCAGACCTTCTAGCAGATGGTGTCAAGTGAAAATCATTAAAAAGTGATGGAACGTGTCTCTGTTAATTTAATAAGTGCATATTTCAAAGAGTGAAAATTATAAAACTGATAGGTCATTTAATATGGGGATAAAAACGTAGTAAAGAAATCACTTGCTGGGATACTGCAAATGTGTGGTTAAGTCAATGAAATAGTGAAATACCAATCAAAAATTGGCTTGTGCTTGAAAAAAAAGTTTGGTATACAGGCAAAAAGATGGTCGTCAGCTCTCAAAATTTAAAAATTCTACTAGACAAAACCAATAATTCAGATATATTGTTTCACAATAAGATCTGGCATCATCTCTCATCTGTCAAAAGGTCGAACATTTTTGGGATGAAAATTTACTTTGACAAATCTGGAATTTTAAAGGTAACTTAGACATTTAATAAAGTCCATAAAATGTTTTCACAGTACTTTAAGTCTGATGGTAGGATTTTCAATGAATTTTTCGAATAAGTATACCTTTGGAATAGTTTCAAATGTTCAGAACTTTACTTGTCGAATTCGAACACCCGCCTTTTTCTCTTTAACCGATAAAATCAAAACATTCCGAACAGATCAAGATGGCTGCGCCCATGGTCTGTCGACGATGCTTCTGCATTTCGTCATATTTTGAGAGGATTAATTTACTACGGGTGTATTTTAAGGCCAAATATGGGTTTCATCGGACGTATGCCCAATCGAAAATTTCTACAAAAATAACTGTTGAAGCTGATAAAGAGTATGAAATTATATATTATGAATTGTCATTAGTTTTCGCTCCCAGTTTGCATAGATGACAGTATAATTGATATAAGTATTTGTTTGTAGTCGCTTTATATTTACCTTTTTCACACTGTACACCAAAGAAAATCTTTATGTTTGGCAAAAACTTATCAATAAGTGCAGTAACCTGTTTATATTTCCAGAATGATGCCCTGAAAATAATCCATCAATGTCACAAATTAATATATCGTGGTTTATATTATGAGCTGCAGGCCAGGGTTTCCATTTGACCTTTGTAGAGGAGTTTTGACCCCTGAAATTTCATAAAGATCCCATTTTGAATTTAAATTTTGACTGAAGGGTCATTTTGTCTTAAAATAAGGTTTATTTTAGCTTAAATTCAGGTATTTTTGACTGCAATTTGGTAAATTTATTTGCATTGGATGAAAAATGACCCTTCAGTTTTTGGAACTAGTGGAACCCCTGCAGGCATTTGTCTCAAATCCTTAATAAGCAGTAACATGTTCTGAACTGAGGCCATACAAGCTCAAGCAACATGGAGAGCATCAAAGTCAGGGATGGGTTGCTCGTAGTCTCAATAATTAGTCTCAAAATTTCTGCAGGATGCTGCCTTTACATTTCAACCAGAAACCACCAAAATTGTGGTGGTAATTGGATTTTGTGAAATCCAAATTTCCCAACTGATTAAAGGTCATTTTACACTTGTACATTTGGAAACATATTGAAATACTGTATTCTGTTTGAATCTGTTCCACAAAACCCCCTAAAAAGCAAAAAAGATGCCTTTTAACCTACTCAGTGTATTGCTAACATCAGCTTTATCTGATGGGGGTGTGCGCAAATGAGAATGCAATAGCCAATGAAGACAGTGCTCTATTTTAAACTGTCAGTAAACAGTTATGAAAGGTGTACATGATAAACTAGTTCCTTGAGAATATACACATAGGCCTTGTTGCTTAAAAATTAGGATAGATTCAGGGCTAGCGCTGCCGCTCGCCAAAATCACCAAATGCGAAGATTTGAAAAAATTGGCTACATATAATTCCATTTGGCTAAAATCATGGCGAATCCGTTTTTCGGATAGGAAAAAAATGCAAGTGACAAATGGTTTTCCATTTCACTATCTAAATTAAAGATGCAAAAATCGGTATGAAAAATCGATACACTGTCTACATCCGGGGGACTTCGGCTCAAAATATAGAACAATGAAAATACAACAGCTGATCGCGAGGTGTGAAACGCTTGTTTATTTATCATTTATTGTGACACAAGTGACTCAATTTTGCTTTTAAATGAACTGTTTAATGGCTACAGGGATTTTTGGTGTAACAAACAGCTTGGGGGAATTATAGAAGCCCCTAACAGTGCTTCAATTATGAGAAAAAATTGATACACAGTCTAGTTAAAAGGTCAGAATGTGTTTTGAATTTAAGGAAGATGTCGATGTGAATGTTTTTACACTCTTATTTGGTTGTTAATGCTTGACACAATGCACTAATTTGTGTTTTTGATTTAAGAACTAGCATTAACGACTTAACATAGGTTTATATTGAGTTTTAGTAATAGTTATAGATATTTTTCATGTTGATACTGCTGTCGGCAGTATTTTGCCTCAAAGTTGAAAATTCCAACAATTCACCCCTGATTGTGCAGTGATGAAAAAAGAAAACTTATCCAAATTTTAAAAACCAAAAGAACAAAAGTTATAATTACATATACTGCTGGTACAAACATATTAATAACAAAAAAAAATGTTAACAGTTATCAGTCCTCGCTTTGTTCTTCTCCCAGGTGCTTGATTTGTCACAAAAAGTTTAGGCTCACTCTTCATAAAGATGGCTAAAAATTTTGGCTAATACTCTGCCAAATTGGCTACAATTTTTTTCATTTGGCTAAAAGCTTGGCTACTAGAAATTTTATCCCAGCGCGAGCCCTGATAGATTTAATGTTTACCTCTGCGGCCATTTTCCCAATAATGGATTTTAGCATTTTAAATCTTATCTGCCACTACGGACATATTTTTTAACAAACTTATTTGAAACATACATCATCTGAAGCAGAAAATTAAACTCTTTCACCACATGTATTATTTTTTGTTTGTATGTTTCTTTGTTTATGCTCAAATCAATGCCCAACAGATTTTGTTGGGCATTACATATGCAAAGACGGAAAAATTTCCACCACATTTTGAATTTTTCTGGTTTGTACTCTGAAGGTGGATATCGACCATTCCAAAAAATAGCACAATATTCAGCTTTTTAAGTACAGTTATTTAGACAAAGTTACTAGTACTTGTACTTAAGTATCATGAGTACAAGTACTGATTTTTCAGGTACTTACCTGTACTCAGTACTCATGCAAAATTTCTGTACTTGTTCTCATACTTACTCAACAGTTCAAATAATGTATACATACATTTGAAGTTCTGTTCTGTCCAACTTGATATTGCAGTAAAAAATATTTTTGATGGAGACTGTGCTTGTTGTCTTTTCCAGTAAACATTTTTAAGTGCAGTATTTACGATGTACTAATAAGTATATTGAGTATTACTCAAGTACTACTCAAGTGCTGTGAAATAAATCAATACTTGTACTCACTGAGTAAGTACTAAATCCAAAAGTACTTGAGTACAGATTTTCAGTACTCGACCCATCCTAGAACAAAGTCAAATGGCAGTGACAAACCAAAACAAATACATTTTGTATATGTAGTGATTGGATAACATTAGGCCACTTCCAACAGCTTAGCTGTTGGGTTGGCTCTTGAGCGACATAGTGAGAGTGTTTGATGTCACCAAGGAGACCTGGGTTCAATCTTCATTGGAGACTGTAGGATTTTTGAGTCGGTTGAGAGTGCAGTCAGTTGCCTGGCTCCAGCATTTCAGTGAGAGGTTGAGATATGGGCTATACTCTGCAGGAAGCTGTACAGTTGATGCCCTGCTCTAGAAGGTTAAAGAGGGCTTGAGTGTAGTGACTGGGTGACATTAGGCCACTTCCAACAGACTGCTGATCTGGCCCATTTTGATAAAAACAATGTCAGTTGATCATTGTTGGTAAAAAATGCAACCAGTTCCATGATGTGAAGATTAGAATGTAAAATTACATTTAATTTACTGCCGTTATTTCTAATTTAGTTCCAGATTTATAAGGAACCGTTTGAGTTTCAGAATGAAACAATAACAAAAAAAAGTGATGATTATAATATAAAATGATTTCCATGCATATTCTGTTAATAAGAACTAATGTTTTGATTGTTCTCCCTTTAGCATTTGTGTTATGAGTTCCAGCCTATATAATTATAAAAGATAATTATGTTAGTTATTTTTCCAGTTAAGGATTAGTGTTTATGTAATTATTTTATCTAAGGAAAAGAGACAATCTAAATGACCTTTTTCTGTTCTATTTACAGTATTCACCCCATCTAGCGCCCAGGAGAAATTTGAGAAGGGGGGTGCTTAAGCGGGTGTTGATATTATTATAAAGCCTGCTGTCTTGTTCAAGAAATAACAGTTTGAAAAATTGAAACTGGAAATTTATTTTATCAGATAGTATAAAAGTCTGTGTGTGCTGTAACAAAACAGTGTGTGCTGTAACAAAACAGAAAAGAAACAATGATGCAAAAAACATGTATATTTTTTAATTTAGTATTGCAAAAAAAATGGGCACTTATTCAGCAGGTCAAAAAACACATGGGTGTGCTTAAGGGGGCATGGGAAGTAGATGGGGTGAATATGATATTTCCATTTTGAGCAAAGATGCCAAATAAAATTCTTCTTAGAATCCCAGTGACTGAAACAATATAGAGTCTGATCTTTTTGTCCTCTATTGCAGTGCGCATCCACAAGATAATCAATTAAAAACAATAACAATCAACCTTCACATGTTGCATAAAAATTCTTGAAAGGTAATGGGAATAACAATTTTTCATTTCCTCATATATGTTAAGACAGAGAGACTTGTACTTGTTCAGTTTTGTAATAGTTACTGTTTTCTTGTAGGTTGTTACTTGAGTTTGGTCACATGGCAAAATTTGCTGATGGATCTGTTGTTGCCAAGGTGAGGTTAATATCTTAGAATTCATTATTTAAACACAGAAATGTTGATTACATGTAAACAAGTAAAATAATGTTGATTTGATTTTGGTTTTCTCTCTTTTCTTTTGGTTCTGTCTTAAAGCCAGTGAAATAAGTAGCATGTTTTATATATTATCTATTGTAAACAGTGCCTCAAAAGATATTTTCAAACAAAGTTAAATACTAGCTTTCAGACTTTGAGTAGAGCATTATTTCATATAACATATGCCATCTTCCATAAAAAAAATATCTTAGTTAAATTAACTTTGGTATATACAGAATTATACTGACATAGTTTTAAGTCTTTCATTACACAGATAACTGAACATGTACAGAAACAGAAAGATCTTGAAAACTGACAAGCAAGCCTTTTCGACAAAAGAAAATGTAGTATTAGCTATAAAGTGTTTAATATTCTGATTTTCCTAAGCATTTTGAAACAAGTACTGGAAAAGGCTAGAAAATAAAAATGGTTAGCATGTCTCTGTAGAAAAAAAATCAGTCTCAAAAAAGTTAGCTGCTCGTATATTTGAATTTTTTTGAAAGGAGACAGTTTTTAAAAATCTTACCTTCCACAACAGATATGGTTAAGGCTACAAAAACAAGAAATGTTAACAGTATCTATTTGATAATATTTATTTTTGAAATCACACAGCTCACATGGCTCAGGGTGAGCTTTTAGAATCGTTGAATGTCTGTCAGCCGTCATCCAAAGTTGGTTTGTTAATGTTTCATTTAAATTTTTGACCTAATTATTGTGGAATTTGATCAGAATGATTGTCTCAATAAGGTCTTGGACAAGAAAAAATATGGGTCAAGTCCGACTGAAAACTAGGTCACAAGGCCAAATTAAAGGAAAACCTTGTTAACACTCTAGAGGCCACAGTTTATGTTCAAATGACATGAAAATTTGTCAGAGTGTTTGCCTTTTATGATATCTAGGTCCATTTTGAATATGGGTCATTTCAGGTCAAAAACTAGGTCACAGGGTTAAAAATGAATGTCGGACAAAGGGTTACACTGCACAAGCATACCAGAACAAAGCGTACCACTTTCCTGGACGATACATACCACTTATGAATTATAAAGTTAAAAACAAATTATTGAATATCAATTATTGTCAATGAAAATAATGAAAACAGTATAATAATTGAATAGATTTAGCATTTTTAAATAGTTTAATATCATAATCATGTTGTTCTTTTTTAAATTGTTCTAATATTATCAGTATTAGTATCAAATATTACTATTTAAACAATCTTATATATGAACAGATAAAGATAAAATGTTGTCATTTTGTTTTAATATGCTCTTTTACACAAATTACCATTTTTTTGTGTTTCTTTGTCACAAAAGTTTAATTTAATTGTTCTATTTTGAAACTATGTCAATGTTATAGACACTATCTCAATGGCCAGCAATTATCAAATAATTTACTATATAATTCATATGTGGTACGCTTCCTCTCAAAATTGTACGCTTGTGCAGTGGTACACTAATGCAGTGGTACGCTTTTTCCATCATCGATCAATACATAGAAAAACCTTGTTAACACTCTAGAGGCTACATTTTCTTTCCAAATGATATGAAAAATTGTCAGAATGTTTGTCTTGATGAAATCCAGGTTTTGTTTGAATATGGGCCATCTTGGGTGAAATATATAGGTTAGTATAAATATGGGTGATTGGCTTCCAAAACTTGGTCACAGAGTCAAAACATAGAAAACCTTATTAACACTCTAAAGGATACATTTTCTTTCCAAATGTGTTGAAAATTTTTTGTTCAAATGTCATGAAAATTTGTAAGAATGTTTGTCTTCATGAAATTTGGATAATGTTTTGGGTAAAAACCCAGGTCATGGGGTCTAAACACAGAAATGCCTTGTTCTGTTGTATAGCCTTTATTTATAGACCAGCGTTTTAGAAATTTGGTTTATATGCACCTATCATGAACCTCTTCCATTCACTGGGGTCAACGTCACCAGGCTAAAAATAGATTTTTATACCTTTTGTCATGGAACCTTCATTTATTAACTTATATCTTAGATATAGGGTATGCAGGTACCTTGCATTGACCTCTACCACTGGATGGGTATGAGGTCACCTGGGTCAAGTCACAGAGGTTTAAAACAGATTTTTCTACCTTACATCTTAGTGTTATGCTAGCATTCATGTATATGGAAATGGAAATCATCATTAGGCAATAAGCCATTTAAGGACCATGTGCGAAGTTTCATGCCAAAAAGTTTCCTTCCTCAAAAGAAGAGTTTTCTATGAAAAGCAAGGGTATAAAAACACCCAAAGTTATACCTTTGAAGGAATTTGATAACAATTACTCCTAGAACTATTTTTGCTACCACATTATTTGTATATATAGAAAGGTGTAATAGTTGAAGTTCTTTGTACAAATCATGAATGTATTGTGACCATTCTCTTGAAAAGCTCTTACAACTTCTGTCAGAAATTTATTGTTTCTATATATTTTCAGACATATCATTACTGAAAGATTACCTTTAAAGATCTGATAACATCTTTCAATAATGTTATTCCTTCTTGAATATAAAATTTATGACAAATATATATATATGATTTTACAGTATGGAGATACTGCAGTGCTTGTTGCAATAACAAGCAAAACGGAAGCGATGCCAAATGCAGCATTCCTTCCTCTGACTGTAAGTAAATAACATTTATTTTACAAACTTTTGTAGGCAAAAGTTCTTGCTAAAATTATTACTAGAGTACCTTTTATGACTTCCTTGAGTTCTGAATTCTGTACTGAAAGGTCATTGTCAGGTCAAGGGTAAAGGATAGAGTAATGTTTTTGTTGCAGTCATTTGGATTTATATGTAAACATTTTGATTTTGGCTTCAAAGGCAAAAGATAATTCATGTTTTTATTATGTATTTGATCGAGCATTATTTCTTATGCTAGGTTGATTACAGACAAAAGTCAGCAGCTGCTGGTCGTATACCCACAAACCATTTACGTAGGGAATTGGGTCCGACAGATAAAGAAATTTTAACTAGCAGAGTCATAGGTAAGACAGACTTTATTTTAATGTCCTGTGATGGAAGTTATATGGTGTATGTCATTCTAAGTGGAATTGCAATGTTTTTGTCTGCTTAATAACATGTGAAACCCTGTCAGTACTTTACTAATTACGGTTATAAGTACATGTAAATCTTAAAGCAAGAATATGGACTTGATAGCTCAAATGTAAAATATTAAACTAAGTTAAGTGCTAGTCTAAGGATCTGGTTTACTGTATTTTTTTTTTTAATTTCAGATAGGTCACTTAGATCACTTTTTCCCAAAGATTACTTCAATGAAACACAGGTATGGACATTGTATCAAACAATTACTCATGCTTCAAGGTGCTCCAGTTAACTAATTAGTTTGTTTGTAATGATAAAGAAATTTACTCTTCTTTAACAACAGTACTGCGCTTTAGTTTTACAAGGTGGTAATGGTAAATGACTTTAGAAAGGCTGGTAATTCAGGCTAACTGAGGGTCATTAGAAATGTCTGCAGTTTCTACTGTAGGATAGGTGTGTTGCATCTTGTCTTTCAAGTAACAGAGGTCAGGTCATGCTGCTCAGATACTGTTGAAGAGCTTTAACATTTACACTGCTAACTTTGTAAAATTGATTTGTCCAGTGTTCAAGTTGGATAGACCCATTTAATAATTAAAGGGGTATTTACTGAAAATTTGAATCTAGAGCAGTGCAGGACATGATCAGACATCAAAGATATCCAATCTGACCATGGTCTGCACCTGTTGCAAAACCAGAAAGTTATTGCCAACAGCAGGTAAAAGTTTAATAGAATTAAACAACTGTTTGTATAATCTGATTATTTCATACAGCAGTTTGCAATGGGTAGATTAAAGATTCCAGTTGATTTCACAACTATGATTGTTTTTACTGGTGACAGGATTCTTTTTCTCATTGTCTTTTATGTTATCCTGTTTTGTATAACCTTACAATATTATCTTGTTTCAGATTACCTGTAATTTACTCTCTGTTGATGGTGTAAATGACCCAGATGTTATAAGCATAAATGCAGGTAAGTACTCTCTCATGTACAAAATAGACTTGAAATAGTAAAGGCAATACTGTAAAAATTGTCAGTACAGGTCAATATTTGTTGGGGTCATTACAATAAAACATTTAAATGTTCAGGAAGGCACTTTCAAAATGGACCAGCCTTCTTTAGAAATTAATTTGACAAGAGTACCACCGTTCATAAAAAAAAGGCCAGCTTCTGACAGAATTTCTGTATTTTGCCTTCCTTGGGTGCGATGTATGTTTTACTGGAATGATCCTTAGTAATTGTTGTTTAAATTAAATCAGTATCTTTAATTTAATTTGCATTTAAAGCACAGGTTGTTATCTTTGTTATTGGAAATGAAAGCTTGTACCCAGAACTGAAAATACTAATGTATTCAGAGTGTCAGTCACGAAGATATTAAGAACTCTTTGAAAAGAAGGTAATAAAAGCACTGTTTGGAGTTGTGCCAAGGTAGAATGTAAAAAACCACTTTATAAATGAATTGTGATATTTCAGCGTCAGCAGCGCTGACAGCTTCTGATGTTCCCTGGAATGGACCTGTAGGAGCTGTAAGGGTTGGTTGTGTTAATAAAAGTGACTTATTTATTGTGAATCCTACAAGGAAAGAACAACAAACCAGTGATCTCAATTTAGTTATAGCTACAGATGTAAACAAAAATGTAGGTAAGTGAACCGTAATTTCTAAATAGACTTATCTCATTCAAATTCAAAGCAGTCATTATAAAAAGTTTTGTTTCATCTGAAAGACAAAATGAAGATCACTGCTTCCATGTTATGTAATACATATGAGCAAGCCTGTATCAAGTAAAAGTCTCAATTATTTCTGATTGGATTTTCAGCCCCTTTCAGCCCCTTCATATTATCCTTCATAAAAACAACAATTTTCTATCAATTTTCTTGACTACTGTTACTATGGCAGCTGTTTTTGCAAAACAGATCTCTCCAATGGAAATGTCACTTGAATTAAAGAGTTACTCAATAAAAACAGTAATATATTGTGTTAAATATAAGGCAATATATTTGCTGAACAGGTAAAGTAATTCACATTGGAATTCATAGAATTTGAATACTGAAAACTTATCATATCTTTCTAGTATCAGCATGAACTGAGATCAATTTTGATATCAGATAAGGGTATATGACATCCTTTTAAGGATTATCAACTTTTGTCTCTTCAACACACTGCTATTTTGTATCTTCAGACCTTTGCATAAGGAGCTGTTGTATTTCAGATGTTACTCCAGAAATGTAGTTTTGTTGAAAATATAATATATGTAAAGGGTAGATTTTGAAAGAAAAAATGTGTAAACTGGTGATGATAAAGGACTGTTTTATTTCAGTGATGTTAGAAGGGGATGCAAACAATGTCCCATATACAATATTTAAGAAAGCAGTGGATTATGGGGCTCTAAGTGCTTCAGAGATAGCTAAACAACTTCAGAACATTACAGCTTCTAAAAAAAGGTCATACACTCAGCCTACAGGAGTACCTCAAGTGATGATAGAAGATGTGACAAGGTAACTCCAGGTTGGCACTAAGAAATAAACTTAAGAAAAGGAATTTTTCATTTTGTCAAAGATACATGCTGTTTTCAAATAATTTTCTTACAAATAAAAAAGGTAAGAATCATTTTCAAATAATATTTGAAAATTTAGTCGCCATTGGATACTTCAGCTTCTGGCAATGCTTACATAGCTAACTTGTGCATTGTCAATATTTAATGATATTACTTTATAAACAGAAAAACAGAAGTTTTAATGGTAATGGTATTTTTATGAAAAATTGTTACAATCTGTCTGTTTCCTGTCCCTTCAAATGTTCATGTGTGAAACTTCTGTTCCCATTTGCTTTAGCTTTTTAATCCTCCACCATGAAGCGGGAGGAAGGGGTTATAGGAATGGGGTTTGTCTGTATCATTCTTGTTTCTGCTCCATATCTTCCGTACCTTAAACTGATTCTTTTGTTTTGTTCTTTTTTTTTTTTTTTTGAAACTTGGGTCAAATGTTTAACTCATAGAGCCAATGTGCAGGTCCAGCAAATGTCAGTTCAAGGTCAAGGACACACTTGAAGGTCATTTGTTTCAGCCTTCAATTTTGTGTCCTCTCAATATCTCCTATACCTTTGAGCTGATTTTCTTAAAATTTTGGTCAAATGTATAACTAATTGAGAAGATGTGCAGAAGCCATGGCAAAGCCATATCAGTTAAAGGTTAAGGTTACACTTGAAGGTCATTTGTTCAAGCCTTCAGTTTGGTATTGTCATTGCAACACTTAAAGCTTTCCCAATCCAATATGCCACCATAAATGCAATTAGATTTTTGTCAGACTACTTTAAATTTTACTAAATCCTGGCGACTGGGGATATAGCAGTCTTTTGGACCGCCTTGTTGCTAATTGTCTCAAACCATGGTAAATGTTATCAACATTACCTTTAAATATGAATACATGTAGGAAATAAAAATGAAAATCTTATGTGAATTCAAACAAGTTGATTTAAAGATATGTGATTTTAAACAAATGAATAAATACACTGAATTCAATTAAGTAAATATTTAGAACTTTGAATTCATTTAAGTTGAAAAGATACTGTTTGTCTGTGAAAGTTTATTTGAGAAACTATGAAGTCATGCAAGCCATTTTACAGAACTATGAATTCATACAAGCCATTTTACTAAATGTGAATTCATGAAAGTTGTTTTGCAGAAATGTAAATTCATACATGTATTAGCTTACTCTAAGAACTGTGAGTACACTCAGGTTAACTTAAATATCTTTTTTTCTTGCTTCTAAATAATAGTAACTTCTAGCAAAAATAAGTACAGTGGGTATTTAATGTACTAAATTAGTTTGCAATTACTTCACAGTTTATAGTACATTAGAAAAAAAAATTAATACAATAGTTAACTTGCATTGACCAGGAATACCCTTTAAGTGTTTTTTCCATGGATGTTTTATTGAATATTAAACTGATTATGACTAAAAAATGTATTTCAGGGTGGGAAGAGATTTGATAATGGATGTCTTAAATGATTCCTCACATGATAAGGTATGTACACATAGATACACTTATATCTAAGCACCAAGGAGGCACCGTGGTCCAGGGGTAGAGCGCAGGGCTCCGGAGGTTGCGTGTTCGAATCCCGTCAGAGGCGAGATTCTCTCACAATCTTCCCATTCCTCCACACTGAGCAAATACTGGTATGAAACCCAGGAAGCAGTCATTGAGCTTGATGAATCTAAGTTGTAAGAACTTGTATCGCAATCAATGTAAAATAAATGAGTTTAAACTAAACCTAAGAACGTGTCGTTGAAGAGTCAATCCCCCCCTCAGTTTTTATTGCATTTCCTCTTGTTGAAAAAGAAAATGTAAGAGTTTTACTGTATAGTTGAATGGTCAAGATCACTTAACTGTAAATCTAAACTGAACACTTACTGAAATATCTATACACTGACTGTCTGAAATATCTATACACTGACTGTCTGAAATATCTGTTAACCAACTAAGTCTAAAATATCTATTCACCAACTGTCTGAAATATCTGTACACCAACTATGAACAAAAAGAAGTCAGGCTGAAAGTGTTTATTTTAAGAAAAATATTCAAGGAATAAAGTATCATTCACAGATTTTATGTCCAGACTTTGTAATATGATGTTGAGGCAACTGCATGTGGCTGAGATCAGGAATTGCCTTCAAACATCAATTAAAAACCTTCTTCAGTTAAATTTTGCTTTTATTTATATCTTTAGTACAATGATCAAGTATCAGTTTTTTTACGAGTTAATTCAATAATCAGATTCAAAATACCATTCCAGGTTTCAAGAGACAAAGCCCTTCAAAAAGCTAGGTACAACATCATTGAACAAGTGTCTGGTATGTTTTATATAATTATGTTTCCATTTGTTAATAGCATATACAGTGAAATAGTCATGATTCATTTCTTGATTGTCTTGCTATAACAAGAATTCATTAAAGGACGCAATCAAAATGCAAAATATAATCTATATGAAACTTATTTAGGTTATTAAATTGTTGTTAACTGACCTTTGAGTACCTTTGCATAATTGCTTAAATTTACATCTCTTTATTTCTGATGTTTTTATCATTATTACTCAGAGTTTGCTTCTAAAACTCTTTAGTTTTAAGAAATATTACCCGAACATGAAAAAATCATTAAGTTGAGATAAAAATTAGATCACAAATTACACACAAAAATCTGGTTCAAATAAATTTAGTTTGGATTTATTTTTATTTGAAATAACAAACTTGTATTCAGAGATCTTCAGTTGGGCATGCCAAGTAAAAAAGGTCTTAATGGTTTAGAACAACAAAAGTTCCATTGCTGTAAATTTAGAAAACAAATGTCTGGTCTCTTAATTTTGATTAACTGTGCCTTGACATACTGTTATGAAATTTATAAAATTTACAGGTAAATACTCAAGTAGTGAGCAGATTCAACAAGTACATGAAGCCATAAATATCCTTGTCAAACAGGCAATACGAGATCAAATAACCCAAGATGGAAAAAGGTGAGAAACATTCATTATTTTCATATGACTGTGATACTTTTTGCTCAATCTTTGACAAAAGTGAGATCACCAAGAAAATATAGACATAGAGAGCATAGTTGTCCATACAAAGTTGAATAATACCTTTCAAAATGCTGACCTCAAAATGCTGTTGTAAAGGAAAATGATATAATTTTTGATATTACTTATCACTAAGTAAAAATTTTGCTATTAATGTTCTTTTGCATAAGAAAGGGTATTTTGTTAACAGAATAGGTTGAACTTGTACCTTTCGAAATTTTTCAAAACAGCTAACTCATTTGAAATATACAGAATGACTTTCTTTAAATAAATCCATAAAGAATTCCCTTACAGATGTGATGGTCGTTCACTAACCACTCTTAGACAAATCAGTGCTAAAGTTGACCTTTACAGTCCACTGCATGGGTCAGCGCTTTTCCAGAGGGGTCAGACTCAGGTACTGAGTACTGTGACCTTTGATTCACCTCAGGCGGCCTTGAAGCTTGATCCTATATCTGTCCTCACAGGGTAGGTACCTGTATTAATCAACTATACCAATAGTTGTATTCTTCAAGTTATGATTTGTTTTTACAGGTTATTCATCGTAGACTGTGCTTGAAAACTCATTACCGAAGTGATTGTAAATGTTTAAACTAACTTAAAGGGACATACCCTAAAATAAACCAGTGATGTGCTGCATATGTATTTTACTGGCACATTCTCTAGGAAATGAAAAATAATTTATTATGTAAAGACGTACATCTGTTGTTGTTAGCTCACCTGTCACGCAGTGACAGAGTGAGCTATTAGGATACCCTTGTGTCCGGCGTCCGTCGTCCGTCCGTCGTCCGTCGTCCGTCGTCAACATTTTCTTTAAATGACATCTCCTCCTAAACCCCTGGCCCAATTTTAAAATAACTTCATACTAATGGTCCTTAGATGTCCCTTTACCAAGTTTGCTCAAATGGTTCCGGTCCAATGCACAATATGGCTGTGAGGCCCTAAAAGGTGTTTTTAAAATGGAAATTTCAAAAATCTTCTTGTCTGAAATAACAAGGCCCAGAGCTTTCATATTTGGTATGAAGCATCATCTAGGGGACCTCTGTCAAGTTTGCTCAAATCATGACTTCCGGGGTCAAACTGGTTCAGCCCCGGGGGTAAATAGATTTTACTTAGAATTTATATAGGAAAAACTTCAAAAATCTTCTTCTCCAGAACCACAAAGCCTGGCGCTTAGATATTTTGCATGTAGCATTAACTAGTAGACTTCTACCAAGTTTGCTCAAATCATGATCCCCTGGGTCAAGTTGATCCCGCCCGGGGGTCAGTTAATTTTATATAGAGTTTATATAGGAAAAACTTCAAAAATCTTCTTCTCCAGAACCACAAAGGCTAGAGCTTAGATATTTTGCATGTAGCATAACCAAGTAGACCTTAACCAAGTTTGCTCAAATCATGATCCCCGGGGTCAGATTGACCCCGCCCCGGGGGTCAATTGATTTTATATAGAGTTTATATAGGAAAAACTTCAAAAATCTTCTTCTCCAGAACCACAAAGCCTGGAGCTTAGATATTTTGCATGTAGCATTACCTAGTAGACTTCTACCAAGTTTGCTCAAATCATGATCCCCGGGGTCAAGTTGACCCCGCCCGGGGGTCAATTGATTTTATATAGAGTTTATATAGGAAAAACTTCAAAAATCTTCTTCTCCAGAACCACAAAGCCTGGAGCTTAGATATTTTGCATGTAGCATTACCTAGTAGACCTTTACCAAGTTTGCTTAAATCATGATCCCCGGGGTCAAATTGACCCCGCCCCATAGTCAATTCATTTTATATATAGTTTATATAGGAAAAACTTCAAAAATCTTCTTCTCCAGAACTGCAGGCCTGGAGCTTAGATATTTTGCATGTAGCATTAACTAGTAGACTTCTACCAAGTTTGCTCAAATCATGATCCCCGGGGTCAAATTGACCCCGCCTGGGGGTCAGTTGATTTTATATAGAGTTTATATAGGAAAAACTTCAAAAAATCTTCTACTCCAGAACCAGAAAGCCTAGAGCTTAGAAATTTTGCATGTAGCATGACCTAGTAGACCTTAACCAAGTTTGCTCAAATCATGATCCCCGGGGTCAAATTGACCCCGCCCCATAGTCAATTCATTTTATATATAGTTTATATAGCCATCTGATCTTAGTCTGCAAAGTTTGCTTCGGTCTTCCCAACTGCTGAGTTCAGTACGTACAGTCCATGGTCTGTGGATCACCTATCTTGTGTGTCATAACGTGCTCTCAAATTCTGTACTGGTACAGAATTTACCAACACAGGTTAACTGCATACCATTATGTAACTTAAATACTGTCTCAAAATAGCATATACCCTAACACAAAAGTCACTTCTAGACTGTACATTTCTGAAGGAAACTACCTTCAGCCAAAATGAAAACATTACACCTGTTTCAGATATCCATATTTCAATTTGTACTTCATACAATAGTTTCATGTTAACTTACAAAGAAAAAAAAAATGTATCGAAAGTCTAATGACTTTGAAATGTTAACATTTTCCATGTATTTATCATCTAGACGAAATGAGGTAAACTGGAAATTATTAAAACAGTTCATGTAAAGTTAAAACTTCACCAATCAGCAAGTGTGGACACATGCCCTTCTTTCACCAATTCTCTCCTCATTATGTCTACAATATCGTTTCATGGTCTATCAGGTGAGCGATTCAGGGCCATCATGGCCCTCTTGTTTTTATCCTTTTCAGGCATATAGCAGCAAATCAAAATTAATGGCCAGAAATTTTGCAACATTAAACAGTCTCTATATAAATGCTTATATAAATGTATTCTGTTTACCTTTTGTACTTAGAAACTTTGACTGACACCTAATAATATTGAATGCAGTGTGATTCATTTTTATGCTCCCCGAAGGGCGAGCATACAGTTGCGACTTTGTCCGTCCGTCCGTCATAATTTTGTCCGGAACATAACACAAAAACTATGAGAGATATCAAGACCAAACTTCATAGGTAGTTAGATCTCATTAAGGAGCAGTGCAGTGCACAAGAACCATAACTTTTGCTTTTTTAATTTTTGAGTTATTGCCCTTTGAAATTTCTCATACTTATTTTTTTGTTGGGGCATATCTCACAAAGTATAAAAGTTATCAACTTGAAACTTTATAAGTAGATAGATCTCATTGATGAGCAGTGCAATGCACAAGAACCATAACTCTTGCTTTATTAATTTTTGAGTTATTGCCTTTTTAAATTTCTCATACTTTTTTGTCCGAGGCATATCTCACAAAGTATTAGAGATATTAACATGAAACTTTATTGGTAGATAGAGCTCTATGAGGAGAAGTGCAGCGTGCAAGAACCTTAACTCTATTTTGCATAATTTAGGAGTTATTGCGCTTTGTTATTTATCATACTTTAAAAAAAATACATATTAAACAATAGCCCTTTTGGAATTGGCATTTATTCAGGGAGCATCCATCGGTTCTACCGATTTCTTGTTACCAGATTTTGAAGAATATAGACCACTCTGAATTTAAGGATATGCTTCTTTAAAATTGATCTACCAGTACTGATTTACGGTCTATGGCCTTTGTGATTCAATTACTACACATCTTAACTCGACACTTTGATATATTCGATGGAAGATTAAAAATTTGACAGTAAATGATAATGTAAAATAACTATTGTTTCTTTCAGAGCTATGAAAGAAAAGAATTTTATGCTCCATTATGAGGTATGATATATTTTTGATTCCCTAGTACTCTTATTATACTACCGCTTGAAAACTGATTAGAGTTTACACTGTTAGGTAATGAACGAGACACGTTGGTACACCTGTCAAAAATCCATTAAAGCCCTGCCCAATGTGTTTCTTTCAAACTCCACCTTTTATCTGTCAAAAGTGTGATTCTAGTGTCATTCTGTGTACGAAATGGAAAAGCGGTTAGAAAAAAAAAAAACATACTGAATGAAGATTTCCAGTAGCAACGCAGCGACAATTATGACACATCAACTTTGGCGCCACCCAGGCAAATTTTTCTGGCTGCAGGTAGATTGCAAGATGCAGTTTTATTGACAGGTATACCTGAGAAAACTGCTTCGCTGTGATTGGATGATCAGTAAAGTGACAATTTAAGCTACTGAAATAAAACATTGTAATATCACTTTTTACTGCTTTACGAATACGTGAAACTCTAATCAGTTTTGCAAGTTGTAGTAAGGAGAGAGATTTTAGGTTGCTACCTTAGTTAAATTCATTTAATTTACATACTACAAAGTTGCTAGCTTAGGTGCTTTCTTTGAATTTATAAGTTTACATTTTAATCCTGAATTCATTAAGTAAATATACTTTATCTTGGACCAATGACATGTTTTACCTTATTCTTAATTAATTACATTAGTGTGTATGTTTGTTCATAGTTTCCAGCATATGCAACAAACGAGGTCAAAGCACCAGGCATCAAGAATAGACGGGAGCTTGGTCATGGTAGGTGCAATTTAACATGTAAATAAAGCAAATTATGAGCATGGTTTCACATTTCATAGTTTAAAATGCTGAATAAATTTCTGAGGCATTATATAATGTGTCTTCATCTTATAATTATAAATAATTATCCTTCTTTTGAGAAGGTTTACTCCTATAAAGCAGACATGATTATGGTCATGTTTTGAGATTCAGGTTGAGTATGTCTCATCTGTAACCTGTCATGCATATGTTTTTTTTATTTTGAAATACACCTATGTGGATAGAATTTATTACTGTCCTTGTCCTACATCTTGAAGGTCAAGGTCATATTGTCAACTTATTGTTAAGCAAACGTAATACTGAATCGTCTTTGAGCTGTGGACTAAATTCTTTGTTCTTTTTGTTCCAGGGGCATTGGCAGAGAAGGGGCTACGTGCAATAATTCCTGATAACTTTCCTTTCAGCATTAGACTTACTGCAGAAGTATTAGAGTCCAATGGTTTGATTATAATTCTTTATTTACCATAATATTTAGTGAAGTAACCAATACATAATGCCCTAGAGTAAAGATTTCAGAATACGTGTACTTACAGTGAAAAGAAAAAACTTTTATGGTGGACTGATTAGGGACTCTATTTTTAACTGGGGGAAATGACTTAACAGGTTTGTTACTTAAAGATATACTATGCCCATCTTTGCATAAAATTCTTTTTTGTAGAAATTAATTGGAATCTAAGGAAATTCTTAATGAATATGTCTAATTAAGCTATTAGAATACACACAATATGTATAGGAAGCTGCATTCCCTATAACAGGTCATGTTATGTTGCAACTTTCTTAAAAAAACTGCCAGTTTTTTTAATGACATTATGTATTTATACTGTGTTTACCTAAAGTGTGTAGAGTTTAAACATAACGTATTAACTGTGTGTGTAGTCAAACATGTTTATTTGGTATTTACACAGAAAAGGTGTAGAAGTTATTTGTATCTGAAACTTGAGCATAATATATCTTTAAACAAAAACTTGCTATGTTTTTTTTTATACATCATAGTACCTAACAGTGATTGTTTCACATCATTTGTTCCCTGCTTTAAGTGGATGAATAAGATTGAGTTTCCTTCCTTTGATTTGAAGTCTAGTGTTTACACAAACATTAGTTATTAAAAAAGTCTTTCCAACAAGACTTAGCCATTTTATTTAAAAGAAAAGTTATCAAAATATAGTACTTAAAGTTTTCTGTGCATTCCTTTCATATTTCTTGTCTGGTTCCTTTTTTCAGGGTCCTCTTCCATGGCATCTATATGTGCTGGTACCTTGGCTTTGATGGATGCCGGGGTCCAGATAAAGGAACCTGCAGCAGGTGTTGCCATTGGGCTGGTAACCAATGACAGTGGATATACATACTTTAACAAATACCACCTTCTTGCAGATATTTTGGTTTGTGTTTATTTATTTTACTTGTGTTTTTCTTTCTGTTGATAAACTTTTTATTGTTTACCCAATTTTTGAACCACAGCATATGAACTCTTTAGTTCTAGCAAAAAGATGTGATTTGTTTCCATGGTAAAGATTGTATAGAGAGCTGCTTAAGGCACTGTGAGCACTTCTGTAGTGTTAAAGCTAAAATCAGTACGCATAAATCAAGTTGTTGATTTCTAATTTTTATAAATTTTTGATTCTCAGGGAATTGAGGACTATTTTGGTGAAATGGACATGAAGATTGGAGGAACTAAAAGTGGTCTAACTGCTATACAGATGGACCTGAAGATACCAGGAATTCCTTTACAGACAGTGTTTGATGCTGTAGATATGGGAAAAGGTATCAGTTGTTCCACAGTTGTCTCCCTTTCTGTTCTTTTCGTGTGTGATTTTCACCAGCATAAAAAGATAAGGTGATGTAGGGCAAATTAATACTAGTTAATGGTAGTTATTCCCATGGCATGTTCTTTTTGTGTATGGTTTATCTTTTTGTGTATTTTAACTGCACAGTTGTGTTCCTTCACATAAATTTGATAAATTTTAGTGGTCTCCCTGTGGAGGTAAAAAAAAATACATCAGTACACAAAAAACGACTAGGTTTTGCTACTTGCAGTTTTGAAAAGAGTTTAACAAAATCAAACTTTATACACATATACTTTTTATATTATTTTTTTTATCAAGGTAAGGTTCTGTATCAAAGAAAGAAAATTTCATGACATTTTGTTTTGACTGTCATATATTTTTCTGTCTTCCTTACAGACCAGATTTCTCATATCATAAGTATAATGAAGAAATCAGCAAAGATCACAAAGCCTAGAGAAAGTGTCAAAAGTAATGGTCCAGTTTTAGGTAGGTTAGTTTAATGACTCTTGTTTATGTAGCTTCTTACAAAGCATAGAACTTTGTACTTTATGTTATTACTGAATCAGTACAGCAAATAATATGCAGATAAATTGTTTTACTTCCCAGATCTTTACTTAACAAATATTGGTATATCAAACAAAATTTATCACAGTCTTGAAAAATATGTACCAGTTCATTAAACAGTATTTTACAACCTGTTTAAAGTTACATGCTACATGTGTCCCAGATTCAATCCTAAATATTTGGAGTGTATGAATTCAGGTTTGGATCTCTTTAAGTTTTTTATTAATTGTAATGCCTTGTTCATTATTAAAGCAATTCAGTTAAAACTTAAAATACTTGGATATAGTCACAAGGTCCTGTTGTGGCCCACAAGGGTAAAACTATGATAAGATTATTTGCAGAACTATGCCCCATATCAACTTAAAAATTTTGGTTTATTTAATTTTTTTAATGTAATAGCATGTTTACTGTGAAAGGGATTCAGTTGAAACTTAAAATACTCTAGCAACCCATATTTCAAGAATTATCTCCCCTTTAAACTTCGAATTTTCCTTAAAAAATTGTACTATTTTACTATTAACTTCTTTTTTTCTTGAGGGATGTTCAATGATAAAATAATAAAAATTATATGATACTTCATCTGCCATGGAGAAGATTCTTGTCTATATATTTATATATCTTGAGTTAAATTGATTTTTTGATAGTTAGCTTTCTTAACTATCCAGTACTTAAATAGTCGAGTGTGTTGTCTCCACTGACAGCTCTTGTTTAGAATTATTCCCCTTTTAACTTACAATTTGTTATTTTAATTTATAAGAAAAAATTTATTTCAAGTAAAACCTATACCGGTAGTAACTTGCTTGTAGAATGAGTTTAAAAAAAAGGTACATTCCTCTGTCGTGGCATTTGACTACATGAATTCCTTTTGCAACATAGAATTATGGTTAAGAATTAAGGCTTTTTTAAAGACATGCTCAGATTTCACTATCAAAACACTGAGAATAGTCAAGGGCTGTCATCAAACAGCTGTTGTCATTTCAGTTTGAACTTTTCAGAAAAAATAACAATACCACCATCGAAGAGAGGAAGTTTTGTAGGAGCTGGTGGAATAAACCTAAAGAAGTTGAGACATGATGCAGGTATAGACTAGTCAAGTCCTTATATATAATGTTGTGATTTTTCTAAACTTAACCAGTTCATGCAATACGTAAGTTGTATTCTGGTAAAAAGGTAAAGTATCACTTGAAATATAAAGGTGAACTTAATGGTGGAAGAAGATTATTATAGTAGTAATGTACTACAAAATACCATTGTAAAATTTCGTAGAAAAAAAATGAAATACTGGTAGGTTAGAGGAAACCATACAAAATTTAGAGTAATGTCAATAAAGACAAAAGGAACTTTAAAATGTGAAAATATAGACATTGTACTTCCAGTAACTGAAGTCTGTCAGGTGATATTGTAATAAAAAATTAAATAATTTCAGCCTGATTTTACAGGGATAAGGTTGATACTATCTATCTGAGTAATTTCATTGTTTTTCAGGTGTATCTGTAACACCTTTAGATGAGTCTACATATGAAATATTTGCACCTAATAAAGATGCCATGAATGAAGCTAAGGAAATGATGAATGCTTGGCTAGAATCTAAGGTAAATTGTTACAGATCCTTTCATCTTCAACAATCTCTGTAAAATCTGATTGTCCATTTCTTTTCATATATCACATCACCTTTCTATATTTCTGTCCACAAAAAATCTGAATGTCCATTTTCTATTACATCATCTTTCTATATTTCTGTACAATGAAAATCAAAGGTGGAAATAACTTAGAACTTCAAGAGAGAGAGAGCTGAATGCAAAACTGTAAGTCAAGCATTCTACAGTTTTGAATTATCTGCGATTGACACTTCCATGTGAAACAACTATAATGTTCATGGCATTAGGAGGGAATATATAGTGCAAGAACTGTAGCTCTTGTTTGCCTGAGTGGAATGACCATACCTAAATTTGTTTGGCTTAATGAACATTTTTCTTCTATTTCTTTGCAGAGGGAACCAGAACTTGAGTTCGGAGCTGTATATGAGGCCAAAATTACTGAGATGAGGTAATATTCATATTTTACTTAACACTTGTATATTTTAACATAATCAAGGTACTCGTTTTTTTTTTTTTTCAACTTGAACAAGTTGCACTCAAGACACTGTGCATGATATAAGCAATCTGTTATGAGGTAAAGGCCATCTTTTACAGTTGGGTAGACTGAGGCATTGAGCTTCTGTGGGGACCCAAGCTAGAACCTAATAATGTCAAGCAATCTGATCAATCATAAATCCAGCCTTGAAATCAAATATACAGTTTATATAGCCTATGAACATCTTATCTTTTTTTGTTTAACATCCATTCAAATAAGGACTAATCTAGATTTCGTAGTTTTTTTGCATAACTTAAAATAAATGAACAACTTCTGTGGAATTTCCAGAGATTTTGGGGTCATGGTACAACTTCATCCAGCAATGGAACCGGTGTTATTACACAACTCACAGTTAGATCATAGACAGGTAATGTTAAAAACTTTATTTTTAATTCATTACATTGAAAAAAAACTTTACAAGTAATTAACAGTCTTAATTCAAATATTACCTAACAATGGCTTTATCTCTTGAAAAGAAGAAATTATATGAGCACTTCTGTTAAGAAATACATCTGGACTCGAAATTTTAAGAAATGTTTTCTTCCAGGTGTCCCACCCAAGTGCCCTAGGGTTTGAAGTAGGCCATACAATCTCTGTGAAGTACTTTGGTAGAGATCCAGCCACTGGCAAAATAAGATTATCCAGGAAAGTTATTACTGCACCATCAGCTAGAACTTTCAAATTCATGAAAGAAGAAAGTTGATGTCTTATGTTGCCTTGTTGATCAAGATGACAGTGTGATTTCTAGATTCAGTGACCTTTGTGATTTTTAGATTCAGTGACTGTAGTGTGCCAGTGGTCTGGAAAATCAAAAAGGGATCCCTTAGCTATTTTATGATTATGGAGATTAGAACATAATCATTATATATGAGTGCTGTGATATTTAAAACTGATAAAAATTCACTAATAAATTCATGAAGATCTGAATTATAAAGATTTTGAGATTTTACCTACAACAGAGATCAGTCTACAGGTAATTAGATCAATCAGATGAAGAAATACTTGTACTCGGTATACATCTGTCCAGGAAAAGTCATTCTCTATCTTAAAATATAAAGGTTTGAATAATGCAGCAAATACGGTGAGGTAAGAATTGAATTGAAGGTATCCACCACTTAGAAATTTAAGTTCTTGAAATTTGTCAAAATATTCTGTTGAAAATGATATGTTCAAATATATAGTACAAAGGTTTTGTACCAGTAAAGCATGCTAATGAAATACTGATTAGACAGTATATTTGTGAAGGAAAATGAAGGTATTTAACCAAGAAACATGAAATCTCGAGATACTAGTTATATAATTCACTGTGATAAAAATATGATTGTATCATTGTGTAAGTGGATATACATTAAGAGTGATTTGAATTAGAATATTATAAATTGTCAGATCTTTGCTTTTTCTGATCTCTGTTTTAATCCAAAAAGACTGAGGAAAACCAGTTTCATAAAACATGGAAGCCCTTCCCCTTTAATTCATCATATTTTGACTGATGTAAACAAGTGGTACAGGAAAGTAAGCGCAAGAAAGCTACTCCAGAAAGTAGTTAATGAGTTACTAGCAAGGGTCAGTCCCCCAGTGTGATTTACAGTCTGGCTATGTACATATATCTCTCACTAAAAGAAAACAAATACTACGATTCTGGAAAAAATTTAATGCCTGATAACAAGATGAAAAAAGAACAACAGTGTTAATAAGCTAAAAAGCACTGATTACACCTAAAATCATTCAACTCATGAACTTTATGTATCCAACTTTTAAATTAAAAAAAGTAACAGCTTCAGAGTTCTAAGGCAGTTTATGTGATTCAACACACAGACAAGGTATTATCAAGAATACAATCAGTGAATCTTTGACAATGTTGCTGTAAACACTGACCTATTCCCTACTTTAAATTTACTCAATATATTTGTGAATAATCCTTAAACATCACAGCTGAAGACCAAATACTGGTAATGCAAAATATTTTGGTAAAGTTAAGAAATATGCCTGGCAAGTGAACAGTTCATATAGAAATACATTTATTCCAGTAACAAACAACATGTATTATTTTTCTGCCATGTTTTGCAGGACTTTTTTTTTCAAATGTTTAAAAATATTAAGGAGGCATTAACCAACTGAAAAATAGTAATCCGAATTTAAGGTAAACCAGTAAATCTTTAAAATCTAATATTCATAATAAGGTTAGTCCCCGAGTCAACAATTATAGTTTCCAATCTTAAGGTAGCGAACACATTGTTCTTATAAAATGAAAATTATAATGTTCTTATCTGCCATTTTAACACTTACTACAACATGAACTGTAACTCTGTTACTCTGACTATTCAAGTTTTGAAGACATGACCAGTGTACTAACAGCATTATTTAAAAAAGAAATACCTTCACCCTTTCTCCTTCAAGAAATGTACATATGGTAGTATTATTTAAAATGTGTTCATGATAATAACAAACAACAGTTAACAAAGCATGAATTAAAAGTGTTAAAAATACAAGAAATTTCCTGAGTTAATTAAAAATAGTAACAATGAATAACATAGATGAACAAGACATCAGTAAAAAGAAATAACAAGCATAAAAAGAAACCAGTTTTAAAGCCTTCATGTGTGCAGATAGTTGAATAATTTCTTATTTTGAAATTAAATGCAGATTTTTTTCTACTATAACACTGTTAAGATATGTCATTGACCTTAAAAATCTGTTTACAAGATTTGCCTAAATTCAGAGCTGACAACTCGCGTATTACACTTTCAGTGTTCAAGCTGCTGAAAAACAGGCTGGTGGAAGGACAGAGTGGGGGGGGGGGTTTTGGCATCAAGAAACTGACAGAAGCAAAGGCAGCACTTTTCAACTTTTCAGATCTTCGAACATCCCAAAATCTAAAATTGTCCTTTACATAATTATGATACGTATATCTAAGTGTTTTTAAAGGGAATTAAAATACTTTTACAACATAAACTGAAGATGAGTAACAGTAAAACAAGAGGCAAGAGTGGGAAATGGCAGCTGAGAGTGGGAAAAGAAGGATAAGTGTAAATTTTATTCAGCAACAAACAGCTGAAGGAAAACTCTGAAATGACAAATTTTCTTTAATACAACACTTGATATAGATTAAAAATATCTTAAAAGCTAATGAGTATATGTAAAAAAAAGAACATAAACAGGACAATTCATTAAATACTGGTTATCTAATGCAGAACATGGAAAAAATCTGTAAAAAAAACAACACAAAAACGGTAACATTAACAAGACAATTTCGTCAAAATATTTCATAGATGTAAATGGTCATGTGATATTAAATATCTTTATTTCAGTCACCATTTAAAGAATAATATAAATCTAAAATTTTATCATTCATTTTAGTACCAGCAAATTACTTTAAAATGCTAAGTTAACCATTAAACATTCAACCATTTTCAAAGTTAAAATAAACCTGAAACTTAAACATGATTAGTGCAAATGAAATGGTATCGACCATTCAGATAGTCCAGATTCAAAGACGTTCCACTTGTGAAGATTGCACAGACCAGAAGTGTCAGTCGTAGAATACAGTGCCCCAGGTGTTTGGCTAGTAAAAGTTTGTTGCGTTAAGCAGCATGTATGGCATTTAAAACCTTCAACAGGCAATACCCAGCACCCAGTCTGAATAGATCAAAGTTAAACTGATGTTTAGAATGATTTCAAGCAAAAGTTGTAAAACTATGACTGAACAACAAGTTATATAAAATAAACAGGTAACATGATCATGAAACAATGTCTTTGGTAAAGAACAATTAAAAATTTTTCCAATTATTTATCTCAATTTCAGTGTGTTTTAGCAAAGATCTGTAGCTTGGTAAGTTTGACACACAACTGAATTCATTCCTCATGGTTTTCACAAATAAAGAAACTACATAAAATTAAGAAAAGTTAACAATTTATTTCACTCTTCAATATAATCTGGCACAACCTGATCTTCACATGAATTTTGAATTCTTCTCTGGCTGTATGATCTAAAAGAAGGGAATTCTTCTGAATCTGATACAGCTTGCTGGAAATCCATATTCACATCTGGCACCTGATGGTCACCTGATCCAGTGGATACTGGGCTGTAACTACGAAGAATGTAGCGATCTTCATAAAACACTAGTTCATTTGAGCTATCAAGGGGTAAGTTAGACAAGCTTTGCTCAAGGAACTCTAAAGGTGAAGGAGACCGAAGAAACCTTGGTGAAGAAGAGCGGGAGTTAATAGGTGAAGGCGACCTCATAATGATTGGAGATACTGACCTCAGATTATGAACATTTTGTCTGAACTGTGACAACATCTCCAGTACAGCTGGCGAATTTGAACGAGATGAACTCTGAGATACCGGCAAAGTATTTAGTTGCTCCATTTCATCTGAAGAGCTTGTTGCAGTATGTTCATGCTCATTACTTACGCAGTTGTTTCTTTGACTACCCTCAGACTGTGTTGCTTCACTTTCTAATGCCATTTCATTAAAATCGTCACTCTGATCTTCAGAAGATGTGTAGGTTTCCTGAGAGCTCTGTGGTTCATCAGATGGCAGACTGAATCCATCACTGCCCTCACAGCTCTCCTGAGTATCACTTTTCTGTGAATCTCTCCAGATCTGCAACAAACTGTTCACATAATGACTCTTAAGGATAAGTACTGGCTGGTCAACCTCAATACCTTTGACTGGGGAGTTAGGTGGTGGGTAGTCATGATAAAACTGGGAACTGCCTTCATCAATTTCAGTGCCCCTGCTTTCACCCTCATATACTTGAAATTTCTCATTTGTCAAAGAACTATAAATGCATGGCTCTAGTTCTTCCCAGTCAATTGTTTCATTGCATTCCAGATTAATATCTGGGACATTGTGTAAGAATCTGTCCTCGTAGATGGCAGGCAGCATTCTTTGAAAGCATCTAAAACCATTGCTTGAGTCACCATATTGGTAATTACCATTCAGATCTTGGTAAAACATGATCTGCAAATAATAAAATATGAATAATTAGTAACATTCAGGGGCTGTAAACTTCAAAAGGGGGACAGAAACATCTCTTACACAAGTGTACCAAAGCCATAGCATACTTTTTTGAGACAAAGCATACCGCATGTAATTATAATTTATGTTGTAAACTGAATAGATGTTAAATCACACCTCAATATAAAAAGGGTATTTTCTTGTTTTAAATAATTATGAATGTTTAACTTAGGATGGGGGAATTCAGGACACATGGGATAGCTTTGCAGAGATCATGCATCAATTAATGGAAACAAATATACAAGTGATAAAGGTAGATGCCCATGTGAACAGAAATCCCTTGGTAGATAGTGAAGCTTTGATAGCAATTAAGACAAAAGGTCCAAATGGCAAAAGTATCTATATTGTAAAACAAATTACAATTAAAATAAGTATAAATCAGCTAGAAATAAGTTTAGTTATGAATTAAAAAGGTGTCAGTATAAACATGAAAAGAACATCGTGACAAATGTTAAAAATAATGTGAAAAGTTTTTGGAAATGTGTTAGGCAAAATACTAAGACTAGTATGGTGGAAGGTAGCACTGAAGATGAAAATGGTAGACTAAATTATGAAGACAGTATTAAAGCAGAATTGCTCAATAAACACTTTTGTTCAGTATTCACAAGAGAAGATACTAGTAGTATACCAAATTTTACAAACAGAGAATGTTCATCCGACTTGGAAAATATGGAGATTAATGAATAATGAATTAATGAAAGATTAATGATTGTTTCAAAGACAATCGGAAAGATGAAACCAACGATAGCTGCTGGAATGCATCCAAAAGTTATCATGGAATGTGAAGTGGCCTTAAAAGGGAAGATAGTAAGTTTGTACAAGAAATCTTTAAATGAAGGAAAATTACCAAAACAGTGGAAAATGGCCAACGTCACGGCTACCCATAAGAGTGGCAAGAGAAGTAGAGCAGAAAATTATAAGTGTCACACCAATCTGTTGTAGAGTCATGGAAAGAATTTTAAGGTTGGTAATTATAAAACATATGGATGAAAACAATCTGTTTTCAATATTCCAGTATGGTTTTTGGCAGGGCTACTCGTGTGTCACTCACTTATTAGACTGTATTGAAGATTGGACAGAATCAATGGACAAAGCACATGAGGTGGATATTATATACTTGGATTTCAAGGCAGCCTTTGATAAGGTTCCCCATCAAAGATTATTGAGAAAGATCTAGGGATGTGGAATGACAGGGAAAATTTATGCCTGGATTAAAGACTTTTTAGAAGAAAGAAAACAAAGGGTTATAATCAATGGAACTAGTTCTTGGGAACAGGTACAAAGTGGTGTGCCCCAGGGAAGTGTGTTGGGACCAGTATTATTCCTAATCTTTATCAATAATCTGCTGGAAACAATGAATTGTGTCCTGAAACTATTTGCTGATGATACTAAACTATATTCAGCAGTAGGAGAAACAAATAAAGAATTAATGTTGCATGATAGTATTTTTGCTGCATGTGAATGGGCAAAAAAATGGCAAAAGGTATTCAATTCAATAAAATGTAAACATCTCCATTTAGGTAATAAACAAAATATAGATTCATACTATATGAAGAATGACAGAGATTAAGAGTTGAATCTGAAAAGGACTTAGGAGTGACCTTTGATCCTGAAATGAAGTTCTCAACACATATTAATGAAAAGATAAATAAAGCAAATAGAAAATTAGGTATTATTAGCTCACCTGTCACGTAGTGACAGAGTGAGCTTTAGTGATCACATGTTGTCTGACGTCCGTCTGTCTGTCCACAATTAGTTTGTTAACACTCTATTGATCACATTTTTGCCTCAATTGTCATGAAACTTGGTCAGGATGTTTGTCTCATTGATTTCTTGGACAAGTTTAAACATGGGTTAACTGGGTTGAAAAAATAGGTCACAGAGCCCAAATATAGAAAAACCTTGTTGACACTCTAGAGGCCCAAATATCCTCGAAATTTGTCAAAAAGATTGTATCAATGATTTCTAGCACAAGTTTGAATATGGGTCATCTAGGGTCAAAAACTAGGTCACAGAGCCCAAATATTGAAAAACCTTGTTTACACTCTAGAGGTAACATTTTCAGTCAAAATGTCCTGGAAATTTGTCAGAGAGGTTGCTTCTATGATTTTTAGCTCAGGTTTGAATATGGGTCATCTGGGATCAAAAACTAGGTCACTGAGCCCCAAAATAGAAAAACCTTGTTAACACTCTAGGGGCTACTTTTTGAGTTCAAATATTCTGGAAATTTGTCAAAAAGGTTGTTTGAATCATTTCAAGCTCATATTCGAATATGGGTTATTTGGGGTCAAAAACTAGGTCACAGACCCTAAATATGGAAAAACCTTGTTAACACTCTAGAGGTAACATTTTCAGTCCCAATAACCTGGAAATGTGTCAGAAAAATTGTTTCAATGATTTCCAGCTCAATTTTGAATATGGGTTATCTGGGGTAAAAAACTAGGTCACAGAGATCAGAAGTAGAAAAACCTTGTTAATGCTCTAGAGGTTACATTTTCTGTCCAAATGTCCTTGAAATTTGTCAGAAAAGTTGTTTCTATAATTTCTAGCTCAAGTTCGAATATGGGTCATGTAGGTTCAAAAACTAGGTCACAGAGCCAAAAAATAGAAAAAAATTTGTTAACACTCTTGAGGTAACATTTTCAGTCCAGATAACTGAAAGTTTGTCAGAAAGGTTGTTTCTATAATTTCTAGGTCAAGTTTGAATTTGGGTCATCTGGGGTCAGTTAACCAGGTCCATAACAACTTGTTAAAAGCAGTCATACTCAGATGAGCGATAAATGGCCATCATGGCCCTCTTGTTTTTAAAACATTTACGTATATGGACAAGGATATGTTTCTTGCTTTATTTAAGTCCCTAGTCAGGCCTCACCTTGAGTATGCCTCTGTTGTTTGGTACCCAAGATTTAAAAAAGATATAATAGCAATAGAAAATATACAATGTAGGGCAACTAGCTTATTGTTAAGTCTATGTAAATATTCTTAAAGCGAAAGACTACGCAAATTAGGTCTGCCTACCTTTGAATATAGAAGGCTTAGGGGAGACATGGTGCAGGTCTATAAGATACTGCATGGTTGTGAGCATGTAGACAAAAATAAGTTATTTTAGTAGGTCAAGGAAGGACTAGGGAGAATAGGTATAAATTGTTAAAAAAAGGTTTTAATTGGATCTGAGGAAAAATGCCTTTAGTCAGAGAGTTGTAGACACCTGGAATGATTTACCAGGTAATGTTGTTTCTGCTCCCTCTGTGAATGCACTTAAGGCACGTTTAAATACATTTTGGGTGGGCCTGACCCTCAAGTTAAATGCTTCTTGTTACACTGGACAGTAACGAACAGTGAAGAAGTGTAAATAAGTGTTTTAACTTGTTGTGTGTAATTCTAGTACTGGAAACTGTACCTTTATGGTACCATAATAAAAGATGATTGTGTGGAAATGATGAGATGATTCACTAATTAAATTTCAGAAAATTAAGCGCCAGAAGTAAAATTTCAACATTAAAAAACTAGAATATCTTTAAGTGAAAACATTCCAGTATGGGCCTGAAGAAACCAAGTTTTAATGAGATGGACTCATTTTGCCGCTAGATCTGTATAAACTGTATAAATATTTTGTAAATGATTTATTTGCACTGCAACAAAATTGGCAATAATAATCTAATGTTTTTTTTTACATGAATTACCATTCAAATCAGTATTGATATCATACAAACATAAGAACGTAAATGCAAAAAAAAAGAATTCTTTTTACATTTCATAAAGTGAATGCTGAACACAAGTGGTGAGTCTAAAGTGACGTTTCCACTTTAGGTTCTAGTGTATACTGGTTGAAATAAATTGCTTCCAAAACGATGTAAAATGAATAGATTTAGACTATCAATAAGTATGTTTGGTTTCGAATGTATCTATTTTACGTCATTCGTATTTTCTTAGTGTATGTCGGTTAGTCTTCTGTATTTAGTTTGCACTTATTTTAGAGGGCTACTTTAGAATAGATCCAGCGGATGCCTATGACCTTTCAAGATATATATCTTACACAGTCAAACTTTCTTTGCCCTACAACATTGAGTCTAATTTCATTCTTACTTCGAAACTTGCCGCTTTGAAAACTTAAAACTTTCGCCCGCAAGGTGGCGCAAACTTGTTTTGTTTACGCAACAGCGCGTGCTATTCGTCGACTATTGACACGGTCACGGAGCGAAGGAAAATTAGCTAAATTTCAATCGGAGCAGCTTTTGATTGAACATGTATACTGAAATGCATGCTTTTGAAATAAAGCCACTGATTTATAAAGGCTTAAGCAACTCATTATCGAAAAGGTACAAATTGTCGACAAAATCTCGCATTTGTTTTCATTTATACAGTTGAAATTTTAACCAATTACTCTGCACATAAATTGCAAGTTAACCAAGATTGTCATCATAAGAAGACTATTCTTATTCACTGTTTACAAAGTGCGCGGTTCCCCAAAATTCTGATTTTGATAAATCTGAATGTTGGTTATCCATGGATTGATATCCATATACAGAAATTGATTAAGAAGAGAGATCGTCTATTTAAAAATGCCCGGAAGAGTAAAGACCCTCATATATATGAAAAGTATAAAGAGATGAGGTCCCATGTTCAAAAGCTCATAAGGGATGCTCACTACAGGTATGTTGATAATATCTTTGAGGAAACTGCTTCCCCACAAGAAGGTAATAGAGGTAACACCAAAAAATTTTGGTCCTACGTTAACAATTTAAAAAGTGGTTCTAAAGGTATTACTTCACTTAGAGATAATGGTATCCTTAAGATAGATAACAAGGACAAGGCAAATATATTAAACAAGCAATTTTATTCTGCTTTCACTGTTGAAAATAACCTTGAGATGCCTGATATGGGACCCAGTAGATACTCGTCCATGTCTGATGTTACAGTGGATAGTAATGGGGTGTTAAAACTCTTAAATAATTTGAATCCTAATAAGGCATCAGGCCCTGATTGCATCAATTCCCGAATTCTTAAGGAGTGTTCTTGTGAACTTGCCGACATACTGTCTATAATCTTTAATAAGTCCCTTCATACAGGCCAAATCCCAATGGATTGGCGTAACGCCTCAGTTGCTCCTATTTTTAAGAAGGGTGATAAGTATAATCCCGCTAATTACAGGCCAGTATCTCTAACATGTATCTCCTGTAAAGTGTTAGAGCATATTATTGTTAGTAACTTGATGAAACATGTTTCTAGGTCAAACATCTTAACCAATTTCCAACATGGTTTTCGGGAAAAACGGTCTTGTAAAACCCAACTTGTCCAATTTGTTCATGACCTGGCCTCTAATTTAGACAATATTAAATCTAGAAAACATGTTCAGACAGATATACTGATCATGGATTCTGCCAAAGCTTTTGAGAAGGTGCCACATAGGAGACTGTTGCATAAATTGAACTTTTATGGTATACGAGGCACTACCCTTAGATGGATTGAATCATGGTTAAAAGATAGGTCTCAAGTTGTTGTCCCAGAAGGAGTAGAATCAGATCCTGCCCCTGTGGTGTCCGGAGTGCCTCAAGGGTCGGTACTTAGGCCTGTATTATTCCTCCTATTTATTAATGACCTGCCCAATGGTATAACATCAACAGTGCGTCTTTTTGCAGACGACTGTGTCCTATATCGTAAGGTCCAATCATATTCAGATTGCCTCACCCTGCAAAATGACCTGGATAAACTCCAACAATGGGAACAGACTTGGTTAATGAAATTTAATGTGGCCAAATGTGAAGTCATGGGACTATCCAGGCATAAACAGGTTAACCTAATCAAACATAATTACCTGCTGCATGGTCAAGTCCTAGAAGCAGTTGACTCCGCTAAATATCTGGGCGTTACCCTAACCAACACCCTAGATTGGTCCAAACATATAGACAGTGTGGCCGGCAAGGCCACTCGAACACTTGGTTTCTTACGTCGTAACCTTTCCTTTGCACCACAGGCCACAAGACTCATGGCATATAAAACCTTAGTCAGACCCCAGGTTGAGTATGCGTCCCCTATATGGAACCCTCATAACCAACAGAACATACAAAAGATTGAAAAAGTACAGCGCACTGCGGCAAGATGGGCATGTAGAAGGTGACGTAGATCAAGTTGTGTGGGTGACATGTTAACAGACTTAGATTAAGACAGCCTTGAACATAGAAGAGAAGTTTCAGGTCTTACCTTCTTCTACAAAATACATTATAACCTTGTGTTTATTGATAAGGACATGTATCTAACCCCAGTTACAAGCAGGTCACTTCAAACCAGACATAGTCACCCCTTTCAGTATTCGAGACCCTCTCCATGTACAGACTGTTTTAAGTACTCTTTCTTCCCTAGGTTAATACCAGTCTGGAACTGCCTGCCAGAGTCAACTGTTTCCATTTGCACAGTGGACTCCTTTAAACAGGCAATTAGTTCAATGTAATGTGGTACAACCCTGTACATAGTTTTAACAGGATAGGCTTGCTACTTCCGCATGTAATTATAATCTCAGAGCAGTTTGGCCTCAAATTTTCTTTTATTGGTGTATTATACATGAATATTTTTTTTAACCCATCTGGCTGCTAATTTCCCACCCACATGACGTAATGATCAGTCTTGATCGAAGTCATTATCGGAAGAAAGAAAGAAAGAATGTTCACCCTGGAAGCATGCGTATCAAAGACAGCTCGCGCAGTATATCAAAGTTCTGTAGACATAAAGATATATGTTATTCTTATTCTGTATTAAAATGATACGATGTACATGTTCAATTTTGATGTTTGTTAAGTATTATTTAGCTAACACTGTCTCTATTTTGTAGCTGGGCAGCGCTTAATAAAACCTGGTTACCAACGAGATAATCATATGAATAATGTCAAACTTTCATTGGTAATGTCCCCAGGATAACTTTTTTTAGTCCCCTACCGGTTTAACCGGAGGGGACTATAGGTTTACCCTCCGTCCGTCGGTCCGTCAGTCTGTCCGTCCGTCACAAAAACTGGATCCTGTGATAATGCAAAAAGTACTGAAAATATTTTAATGAAATATGTGTAGATGGCAGTCTGGAGATTATGCACGTCTTTTTTTTCTTCATATGTTGAAAATTTTGGTTGCTATAGAAACAAATATACTTAAAATATGGCAAATATAACAATATTTGTGATTACTCAAAAAGTTGTAAGAATAATTCTATGAAACATAAAATATGGATAGGTGATAGTATGGAAACAAGAAATGTCTTTAAAAAAGACAATCAGCGGAGTTTGTAAAGAACATTTTGATTTATTTCTAATCCGATTCGTACAAGTTTACATGAAGTTGAAAGGTACCAATGATTTTGTTTTAAGTGGGTTTTACGACCCACCAACACAAATTTAGAAGTGCTCAGGTGAGCTAATAACACACAAAATAAGAACTGTATTCACTTTATTTGCAAGATCTTTAAATGGAAACCAAACAACATAAAGGTATAAGGTATACTGTAAAATTTTGAAAATAAGCGCATGTGCTTATAATAAAATTAGTGGCTGAAATATGCGCTTATTTTCCATATGCGCTTATGCTTTAGTGTAAAAGTATGCGCTTATTTTCAGTATGCGCGTATACGTTCGGGTAGCTGCTTAACAATGCATTAGTAATACTACACAAAAAATAATCCTCTATGTAACCACAATAAAAGAATCATCCAAACAGTGTATCATTTTCTTAATGAAGGGAAACACAACAAAAATCATCTGTGAAGCCCGCAATATTCCAACATATTTTAGGCCAGTAAACAATAATCTATCGTTTGAATCTAGATTAATTTCTTGTTGTTATGCGAACTTTTTGTGGCATTTTAACAATTGGCGGTTTATCACTATCGGGTTTGATGTTAAGTTTCATACTTGAGCATCATTAAATGCAGTTTTGCCCTTTTTAAACATTTCAAATAATGGTGCAGATTGGAAGGACATAGCTCATAACAATATTTATTGCACTGCCTTATTTTCATTGCGGCACAAAATATCGGCCAATAAAATGCTAGTTTTTAATTTTCCCGCTGAATATTTATGTTGTGGCGCAGCATTTCATTGGTCTAAGCTCCTGCAAATCTAGGTCAAAATCAATTTTAGACAGCTCCGCTGAAAAATGCACCTCAAGGTTCACAACTATAGCACCAAAATTATTAGATTTATCCCCCCTTGAACTTAGAATTTTCATGAAAAAAAATGTGTTTTTGTGTGTAAAACTCAAAAAGTACTGAAAATATTTTTAGGAAACATGAAGTATGGATAGGTGACAGTATGAAGATAATGCACCCCAAGGTTCACAACTCTAGCTCCAAAATTATTAGATTTATCCCCCTTGAACTTAGAATTTTCATGAAAAATGTGGTTTTTTGTATATAAATTCATTATTTCTTAATGAATCTACTTTAGACTCTCAATATTGGTTTCTTATCATTACCCATAAGTTTTGCCATAATTTCCTTATTTCTGAACAGAATTTCTTCAAACTTGGTCACAACAACCCCTTTGATAAGACATTTTCAACAACATATATTTCTGTGACCTTAACCTCTAAATGACCTTGACCTATGACGTTTTCTTCTTTGATGACACTTTGTACATGGAAAGAGGATCATATGGAGATTATGCATGTCTCGGACTATTCATTAAATTCTTTAGTCAATTTCCACATATGGGTTGGAGTTAGGGAGATGTACAATGCACCAGTAGGGGACTGTTGCTTTGTCTCTGACAAGCTCTTGTTTCTTCTGGAAAGAAAATGTAACCCTTCAATTTGTATCAATGTAATTTAGAGATGCAGTTAAACTGTATAATGTAATTAAACATAGTAGTTCGATTACGGTTTATATTTTAATGAATAAAAGCAGCATACTTCGGTCAGTGAATATCTTGATACTAGTATCTGTAATTATGATTCAAGTCACGAAGAACATCAGCCACTACTGGAAGAAATAGTGAAACAGGCTCGGTACTCACAAATTTAGAAATGACAACACAATCAGGTAATTTTACTGTTGTTTTATTATTAGCTGAACTTATAAAGCCGGAATTCAACAGAGTTATGCAATGTGACATTCGATCTATCTGCGTATTACTAGCAGGTGCACGTCAGTGCAGAATAAAAGTTTTTAAATGACAAGAAGACGTCAAAAAAAAACAGAGGTGAAATCATTAAAAGACTTAAAAGCACAGTCACTTGAGGTTGTGACCTCGCCCCCGTCCCTCGTCTTTACTGCCCTTGCACAAGAGTTTTGTAGTGTAACTGCCCTTGCACAAGAGTTTTTTAGCACAAAAGTCATGAATAACAGCTACGTACAACTGTTCCTACTGTTATCTGTTACAAATGAAGCCTTTTCAAAAAAAGCCCAAACCCACTCTCCAACACTAAAATATAGACCTCAGAAACAGATGACCGTTCAATTGTTCCCTTATGCAACAGTTTGAAACAAATAAAAAAACACCTGTACTGGTATAGTTCTTTTATATTAGAATGACCTATGCAAACAGATATGAATAACGTGGTAACTTCTGATATGCTGACGATTTTGGCTGATTTTCTTACAGGTAGATCAAAAGCTTTCTATAAAGTTAGAGTACGCAGTATGGAAGTAGTAAAGGCCCAGGTAAAAAAGTCTTTGTTGGAGTAGGGACAGTATATAATCATTAATGGTACCGTTTAATATAGCGTTCTAGCTTGAAGCACAAACAACAATAATTTTTATTTTCAAGAATTTTAATTCCTAGAGAGTTTTACAATACAAATAACAATAATGTATTACAAAACAATAACATGATAAAATAGTCCCTTATAGAAAATATGTTTTAATATGGTATATAAGTTGCAAGTAGAAATTTATATAAAAATTAACACAACACCTAGATATTTAAAATGAATTTGATAAAACTTCTGTGAGCATTAAGTTTGTTCATTTAAGTCCGTGCAAATGTGTTACAAATCTTCTATGATGGTGAAATGTTTGTTATAACATTCATCTATATTTTAACAGACCCTGTAAAAAAATTCAAGCATGCATTTTCAAAAGAAGTGCGAGCACAGAAAATTTACTCCATTGACTGGTTACTTAACCTCTCTGAAAACTCTATACTTCATTTTTCAATGTTTTTTATTTCTCAGTTTTCATAAAATTATGAAATGTTTTGTGATTCAATATCTGTACAAGGAAAAGTTTGCACAAGCTTATACTAATGCTTAATCTTCACAACAGTTTAGTCTATGTGTTTGCAAACTTATTTTTTCAAAAACCCATACATACAATTATTTAACAGAAATGTATATTTTGCTGTAATGTTGGGAAAAGGCCATTTTATGTATTTCTTGAGAAAGCAAATAACTTCTATCTTCAGATTTAAAGGACCTATTTTGACCTATTCTTTAATTTATCAGACTTCCTTCATTGGAAAGAACAGTTAGTTCTTCAGCTGTACCTTTGACTTCAAATCAGCTTACAGAATAAAATTCCTGTGTTTGTATTTCTACTTCTGCCTCACAAAACAAGGAGTCATGTGACTGGCTCACAGATGCTGGGTTATGATTATTGCATGAGAGCTGAAAACACTAATGCTAATCTTATTCAATCAGTGTATATTCATCTGTAACAAATAAGACTTATTTAAAAGAAATGCCACTTACAATTTCCTTTTATATAAAACAAATAAATTGCAGTACTTAGGCAAAGCAATAGAACTATGTATTAGGGTTTTTTTGTGTGCAAAAATAGTTATTTTTTTTAATACATATTATTTAATCTATAATTTTCAGCGACTACCAAATGCTTATCTGAAAACTACAAAAAAAACTAAAGAATCAAGTGAATGTGACAATACAAAATAGACAATTTCTCAGCCCTACAGTCTCACAAAGTATTAAATTAATGGAACCACTACATATAATCAGAAATTTCCATTATGGGTGAATTTTTCTTTTTGCATGTCAAATTACATATGAAACAAACATGTATTGTGACAGTTTCAACTTTACTTAATTTTTAAGCATTTACAAGTAACCTTGTGAGGCAAATCCATGTTAAAGTTTCTTAAATTTCATCCTCATGAAAATATCTGAGAGTTCAGTGAAAAATGTTGTTTTTCTCAAAGCTTGTTAAACGATGTTAAGAATTTTAGAAATTGTCCATATAAATTATATATATATTGTCAGAAATCTACAAAAAACATCAAAACACCCTACATCCAAAAACCATGCGAACATGTACATGTATCTACAACTTGACAAAACGAACATAAAAATAAGCATACAGAAGATGTATATGCATCATTAGTAGATAAGTATTTATTACTCCAGTCATGAGTTAAATGCTGGACAATATTTTAGTTTCTCTTTAGTTTTTATTAACTGCAACATATTCCGGTATAATATTCTAACACTTAAATCACATAAAAACTGATTCAGGCAGTGGGAAAGAGATTAACTCTGTTCTAAGACATGTACATGTATCTAGTACAAAATGTACAAAATCTATAACTCTAACTCAAAACATGATTTCGAACTTTTTAACAATAAGTATGTCTTAAAAAGAAACAATATCAGTTTTTTCCATATCCAAGTCCAAAATATTCTTGTAATATACAGTAAAAAGATTTGTAAAGGTGTATGAGCATATCTTTATAAACTATTGCATATGAAATATGAGGATTTAATGTTTTTTTTCTTTAGTTATAGAGAGTGCAATGCAAGCTTTACACTGGTAAATGTGCATGAGGTTGTACAACTAACAATAGAATTTTGGTGAATAATTTTGTAAATTGAGTAAATATGTTTATGTATATATATATATATACATCTGTATGTTGTCATTGAATAAGTTTTATAAACATTTCTGTAAATAAACTGCAAGTATTAACACTGGTTGATGGAAAATATCTGTAAATAAAGGTTTATGCATGAAAAGTTCCAATGTCTCTGGGATTCAAGTATGTCTAGCCCTGTACAAGCCACTGCATGACGGATGTGTCCTGTCCTCCCAAACTGATCACACGGCTATCGTCAAACAAGAACTTGGCCATGGTCACATGACTGCTGTGTCCACCATAACTGTGACCTGTCGCCTGTATTGGGAAAAATGACAAAGAATATTTTATTTAGGAAATTTTTTGTTCAAACAAGATCCTGTGTTTGATAAACACAAATGCCCACAGAAGCATTCTTGTTAGGAATCAAACTTAAGATCATGGCACAGTCAGACACCTATTGTTAATACATGTTATAAAATAAATTTGGGAAGGTCTAAAATGCAATGCAGTCTGCATTCTATTCAGGATTTTAGACCTTAATCTAAATTCAGCAACTGGACTGTCTACTGGAAAATTTAGGGACCAAACACTGTATAAAAAAGATTTTAGAAGTTATCCAGAAAAAAAATTCTGATAAAGTTTCATGATGTTTGGATGGAAAAAGTGGTCTCTAGAGTGTTTAAACGGTTTTTCTATGATTTGACCTGGTGATCTAGTTTTTGACCCAACATGACCCATATATGAAAACAGCCCATAAGTCATCAAGCCAAACATTCTGACTAAGATTATGATGTTTGGATGGAAAATGTTGCCTCTAAAGCATTCACAAAGTTTTTCTGGGATCTGACATGGTGACCTAATTTTTGACCAAAAATGACCTATATATGAAAAGATCCTAGAAGTCATTAAGCTAAACATTCTTAGTTTCATGATATCTGGATGGGAAATGTAACCTCTTGAGCGTTCACAAGGTAAATGTGGATGGACCACAAACACCAGATGACAGACAAGACGAACTACAATGGGCGATCACAATACAACATTTTTGAGCACTGGAGTGCTCAGCTGAGCAAATAAATGACACAAACACAACAGTTGTTTTAGATATTTAAATCTAAACTGTATAAACAATACCCATTTCCTACCAAACGGTCTGCTATTTATAAAAGCTGTAAAACATCCAACTTGCCAAAAAAGGTTTACCTACATGTATTCACTAAGTTCGGGAAGGGGAGATTACTACAGAAAAATGGTTGACACAGTAATGTAATATGACAGTGTCATGACCTTTTGTACTTGTTAGTAAAAGTGTAAAGTGCATTTGATGAAGTTGAAAAATATCCAATTTGCTGAAAAAGGTTTGAAACTGCAAAAAAAGGGGAGGGAGTTTACTGGGGAAAAATAGATGCTACAGTTACATGATTTGCCAGAATCATGGCTTTTCTACTAGAACGTATGTGTGTGTATATTATGAAGCCATTTGTAACAGTCCAAATTTAGATATATGCAACTTGCCAAAATAGCTTAACCGTACCTATTTTCAAAGTCCATTAAGACAAGATAACAGGAGAGAAATGGATGCTGCTGATATGTAACTTGCCAAGATGTACAGACAGACAGTTCAATTACTGTATGCCAGGGGCATAAAAAAAATAATTTAAAAAATACAACAGTAAAACACATAAGTATCACAATGTAAATCAAACATTATACAAGTAATTCATAAAAAGACAAAATTGCAACGTTGGAGTTTGTCAGATGTTAAGACAACCTCACCTTTCCATCAGGACATGTCCATTTTCTTAAGGACTGATGAACCTAGCTGCCTAATGTTGAAGTTGGGTATTCACTGTCTTATACTCTTATAGATAATGTACAAGTCTCATTTTTTAAGTAACAAACATGAAAACCTTTTACTGTTTAGGCAACTTAATCCAGACATTTTAGCAACAAGTGACACAGTGTCTGCAAAATGTGTATCAGTGAAATACTTACAGTCTCCTTATGATGGAAGTAATTTCCATAAGGGTTAATTATTCAAAGAAGTATGAAGACTTAAGAATAACTAATATCCCTGTAAAATATTCAAAAAGACCTACCCTTGGCTGTATTGAAGGATATTCATACAAGTTGACTTTTCCAAAGTCATCAGCGCTAACAAGTAACTTCCTGTTGTGTGAAACTGAACAGTTGTTCACGTCTGTTCCATCTGCCCCATCTGGCCAAACACCTAGATAAAGGAAAGTTATAAACTGGATTCCCTCCAACTTCATAATGTATGTAAACAATGAAAATACCATAATTACAGAAGTTTTGTTTCTGCTTAGGCCAGGTAATTGTGCAGTATATCAGTTACACTAGTTGACTTTACCTCCATTGAGTCCATTCCTTGGACAAATCAGTTAAAGACCTCAATCAAAGAAAAGTTTCTTCTTTGTGAAACTGAACCTTTCTTCATTTAAAGGGCTAAAAGTCAGTAATAATGGTTGATCTGCAATTCTAGTCAAGTAATTCAGTGATACTCACAATGAAACTACATTTGTTCAAAGATAGGAATAGAGAAATGCAAGTACATGTAAAGTGATGGTCAACAGAGACATAAATTTAATGTTCAATAAGAGCTTTCATAACACATTGTATAAATGTGACAGACAGTGTGACAGACACCTAGAGTAACTTGAGTAAAGGGAGATGTTGAGAGAAAGTCAGAAAGCTTACCAATGGAATCAAATGCGAGGGTACAGCTCTGTGTCGCCCATTCCAGATCCCTGTAATCCTCTTTCTGGGTCTCCTGCTTGCACGTCTTTGTGTGCCCTGAAATATGACAAAAGGTCTTTAACTCAGTTTGAGGGAAAGAGTACTAGATGCCTGATGTGGCAGTCACTGGTTCAAATCCCACCAGTTGTGAATCTCCAGCATTCCACTGATGCATCTATATCATCTTCCACATTCCATACAATGCAAGGACTGGTTTGAACCCAAATGGCAGTTATCAATCAGGATAATTATAAGTTGCAAGAACATGTTTGCTTAGCCATGAAATATAAATTGGTTTAAACTAAACTATTATAATTTTCACTGGATTAAATCTAATAATACAATCTGAATTAGACTTTTTAGTGCAAAATCTGTTTAGCAACTCAGATGGCAGACACTTAGAAAAGCTAGTGTAAATTACCAGAACATTTTCTATGTAAGGTTAACTAACTACATTTCAGTTCAATACAATACAAAATCTCATTGTACTTACAATACAAGATTTCATAGTCTCCTGAGTTACTTCTCAGGTACTGTCCATCCATGGACCAATCAATGTGTGTCACAAATGAACTGTGGCCCTGTCATTAAAAAATTAAAAGGAAAGTGAAATGTAAGAAAGACAAAAATACTTTTGTTTCATATCACAGTGATATATGATATCCAGTTGAAACCATTAACATATTTTTGCTTGTTTAAATATAAAAGAAAATTGCCTCTTATATTGTAAAACCTTGAGAAAGGCTGATGAGTGATAACTCTACCGATGAAAACATCTACCTCCAGACTCGTCTGCCAATATACTAAACCAATGGTGGGTGCAACCATATTTTTTTAGAACTCTCAAGCAAGTTATGTTCAATTATCAACCAAGCACTATGGTAATTTTGAAAGTGAGTGTTAAGGTCTGTTGTAAATACAAGTGTGTCAATACTTACAGAACACCGTCCTACTTTGTGGTACATCTTCCCTTCATCACTAACTTCATAGATGTAAATATAGTTGTCACGGTTACCTAAAGCTATCATCTTTCCATCTGAAATGACAAGTATCTGTAACATAGAAACTGATGTTCTTTCATTTAAATAGGTGCTCCTCCATATAAACACTTAGATGACTCTGAAAAAAACGTGATATAAATACACTAAACTTAACTATCTAGTACCAATTCTGAAACTTCCTTTAACAACTGAAATCCATATTTTACAAAAAACAAAATTCTGAAAACCATATGAACCATTTTTTTTGCATCTGTCACTGACACAGTATTATCCACCTTACAATAACTGTCAATAAACTTCTTTACGGGGTCATTTCAACAACCCCAAAACAGTCCTTATCATCTACAATTTTAACAGTATTGTCTTACATGTCTGCTTCTTGAGATAACAGGAAAATAACCAATTATCATCTCTGACTTTCAACGAGGGCAAGAATAATGACCTTAACAGACTTTGTTTACCTGGAGAGTATTGGGCACACTGGAACTGTTCTTTCCCATCATGATAAACGCCAGCAACATCGTGAGTGCGAAGGTCAATGACAATCCACTTTCCCTTCTCTAGACCAATGGCTGCCACTTCTAAGTCAGGGTGTATGCTGGTGCAATGAGCTGCTTCCTGGAAATGCAATGCAGTAAGTCCACCATCACCAACCATAGCTTAGTTTTCATTTGTTCTTTTTGTTAAGTATATCTTGTATTATGTAGCCCTTGTATTATGTAAGGCATCAATATACCTTACAGGCCCGTCGTCACGATTTTGTGATTGGTGCGGCCAATTTGGTTGGTTTTAGCCAGAATCTAGGGGGTACGGGGGCATGCTCCCCCGGAAAAAAATTTTATTCTAGGACGCTCTCAGGGGAGTTTTCCCGTATATTTGGCACAGTTTACAGCCTGCCGCTAGTAAATGTTATAGTAATTGTAAGTTTTAAGGGTGAAATTTGAGGTTCGCATAACGGACGGACAGGTGTACAAATGAGTCTCATATGATCAAAAATAAAGACCGTTTGAAGTGAAAAAGAACCATTTTTCATTGACGCGCCTATAGAAAAACGCTAACATTTAGTGTGTATGACGCAAATGACGTCAGGTCAAAATATATGCATGGCCGTGCAATACCATTTTTACAGTCGCAAAAACGGCACGGATATGTGATAAAAATATGACTTTTGAACGGTTGCCGTATACAATCAATAAAATGTTATAAAGTTCTCGGAGAATTCAGTCATAACTAGTTTAAGATATTCATAATGTATATCGCAAATCTCATGCACTGTGTGTCTTTTTTTTGTTATATCATAATATATATAACATATAAAATGTACTCACCAAATGTTCGTTTTGGAAACGAAAATGATTTTGGTTGATTTGGTTCCGATGGAATTGTGTCACACATCATGATATTTTACTATCTTAAACTATTCATATTAAGATACTTGTATGTGAACAGAAGTAAAATTTAAAGAATTGTGATGTAATATTTTGAGTAAACATACATATATTAAGTGTCAAATTGCTAATCAGCGATGCGTGTTTTTTTTGTTTGTTTTTTTTTACTCATTTTTGGCCAAAATATTGGTCCGGCCAAAGCAAATTATCTTTACTATTAGAAGTAACTAGTAACATTTTAGTTTATCATGTATTTGCTGTGCAGATGAGATTTAGGGTAACATTCTAAGCAAAAATTTCTTTCTGGTGCTAAAATTAAGTATTTTTGTTTAAAACTGTGGAAGTAAAATTAAACCAATAATCAGACAGATAAATGAGTTCAAACACTTCACATCCCAGAAATGTCCAACAATGACCAATCCCAGTGAGTTAATCCCCTTGGCTGTTCAAACTTACTCCCACATAAATTACTTACAGCAATTTCTTTTCTCCAGACACAGGTGTGGTTCTGTGCATCCCACATGTAGATATGCTTGTCTGTTCCACATGTTAGGAACTGGTGTTGACTTGGCATTGTGTCTAGTCCCCACAACTCTTCCATGTGTCCCTAAGAAGATGAAAAAACCACAAGGATATGACAACATAAATTATGTACCAGTTAAGCATGTAAAATTGTATTCCAAAAAATGCATCTGACATGATGCTTAGTTTCTCACTAAAATGCATTTAACATACAATCAATTACATTGTAATTACAGAAGTTGTATGTAGGTGTTTGACCACAATAATGTACAGTTATAGATCTCATCTTTTATTACCTTAAAAAAATTAGTATCAGCTTTTAAGACATTTACAACAATAAAAGGATCAAATTCAATATCACATTCACTGACCAATAAATACAAGTGGTACAAACCTCAACAACTGGTGCAAAGCTTAGTTCCATCGTGCCCTGCAGAATACAATTTCTGATCGTACCAACAAGAAGCATGTTTCCTGGACCATGACTGATCATTCTTATGCCACCAAACTCTTTTGGAATCTAAAATTAGGGAACATTTCTTGTTTATACTTAAAATCAGTTGTTTCCGATCATCTAAAGACGACCATAATTTTGTATCTTGACTTGTATCAGTAAAACCTGTATTTTTAAATCATGTATTTCACTTCTATCAGGTTACAGTGAATATGTTTCAATAAATGGAGGCTCTGAGTTTATGAAAATCATACCTGTAATTATGACCATGATATATTACCTGTTAAATCACGAAAATATAATTACTTTTAAGGTAAATCACTAACCTCAGTGCCTTCACCAGATTTCTGGTAGTTGTTGTCCCACTGGTAGATCTTTCTATCTTTGCCACCACCAGATAATATGTAACCATCTTTAGTTGCACAGACACTGAACACCCCACCCTCATGTGCAACAGGTATTGCCTTACTGATTTTGTTTGAGCCTGAAAAGATAAAATATGTTTATATTAACAACATCCCTTAATACTGTTAAAACCTATATTAAATTTAAGCTTAAAAAGTATTCCTACCCTTATTTTTGCCTGCTATTGCACGAAGTCAGGACTATATTTTCTTACTAATACTGATTCAACTTATAAACATACAGAACAGAACAGAACATAATAACTAAATCACTGATAACGACTTGACAAGTTCAGACAAAGTGATTCTGTCTATTTTATATTATAACATTGATATACACTACCATTACAAGATAACAAATAAAAGTCCATCCTTGTATATTTCTACTGGAATCATCACCCTCATGCTAACAGGCTAAGGAATTTAGCATTAATACCTTCAATTTTCAGATAAAGTACCCGTGAAATTACTAATACTAGTCAATATCCTTTTACTAAGATAAAGTATTCTTATACAACTTCAGCAGTATCTGAAGTAGTTAAACCTACCTTTTTCCCACATGTAGATATTCCCGCTGGAATCACCAGTGACGACATCACCATTCTCAGTAAAACAGAAACAGATGATCACCTTTGGCTTCTCATGTTTCTGGAAACAGTTTAAAGATTATCACCTTTACAATGCTGCTGGCAACTGATTTTGCCTTTGCAACCAAGCAGGTCATGGTCACCTATACAGCTGTGCAGTCTGATCATGGTCTGCATGGTTAACTGCTCAGTCGAAAAGTTTGTGACTACTTTAACACCTCTAGAAATGGTAAATGGATCTGTCCAAACTGAATGATGGGCAAGACCATTTAGAAATTAGCATCATAAGGGTTAAGCTGCTGCAACAATCTTTCATTACAGCAGTATCTTAATAACAAAAAATTATTTCACTGCAGTATGCAGTATCAATGTATTTACATTCAACCTGAAAAACATTCTCTACAACTGTTAACTCAAGTTGTAGTAATATTTACATCTCACATAGCTTAAAGATGCTGAGGTACATGTGTTCAAATCCCAGTGGTCTAGTCATTACACCGCTAGACTCCAAATCAGCAGGACACTGGTTCGATTCTTGCCCAGGTTGAGAGACTACAGTTACTTTCCACATCCCATACTTAAGCTGCAGGTACTGGCTTTGAACTCAGGCAGGATAATATAAGATGCAAGAACTTGTTTCTCAATCAATGTAAAACAAAATCCCAACTAGACAATGAAATGTGTTCCTTGAGTATTGAGATTTTCCTACATCTGTCTCAGACTAGTCTGATATGAGTATCTGCCCTCTCAAGTTTCACTTTCTTTACTGCTTAGTGTAAGGAATGTGTTAGGATAAAGAACTAACCTGGAATATTCCAGCCTTTTTATCAAGTGTTTTGTCTTCAGGATTTAGTGTCCAGAAAGTAATTTGTGACTTCCCACAGCAGACGATGCTGTTCTCTTCAGATGGATGGAATTCACACTGTGTCACAGGATCACCTGATGTCTATATATACGAACGATGCAGATAAAAAATTATACTCAATGCTTGTTAAAGAATTACCATATTATCTCCCCTTAAATCCTACACCTCTATATATATTCTTATAAATGAAGAACTATGAATTTAATGCTTACAGTATGAAAATCAGAGTAAAGAAGCTGAGTTGATGTGTTTATCAAATCTTGAACACTCACTGCTAATACCATTCAAAACTGTGAAAAAGGAAAAACCATTGTAATGTAGAACCTGGTACAAAAGAACCTTGATTGCCCAATAATTCTCATCTGAGTTGACAGACATTTAAATGTTTAAAAGAGGCTACTTGACATTTTCAGAGCTTTTGATACTTAAGTCTTACTGGTATACAAGGAAAATTCAAGGTTAGGAATGTATACCTAACAGAGATGTACTGACCTTACTCTTGGTGATTTTGTGATGTTTGTCTTTGCTGATGTCCCAAATGAACATGACATGTTCATTACTCTCATCTACAGTCAGTAAATGCTTCCCACCATCCTATAAAATAAGGGGTTGGGGGTCAAATAGGATTTGTTTATAACTAACATATTTTCTTTATTAAGGATCTCCCTTTTACCATCTCCCAAATGGTGTCATAGCCTAACCGTCTTTGTGGACTAGTGGTTAAGGCGTCCGCAAATGGAGCAGGAGGTCAAAGTTTTGAGTCCTGTCAGGGGCTTGTTCTGATGTGGACAATTGGTGAGCCACCAGCTAGTTAAAGAATGGTTACTAATTGCCTGTCTGCCTGGCGCCTAGCACATAAGATAAGGAATCGGGGAGTAAGTGTGTACACTAAAGAGGTGTGAGGCTAGCCCTTTCAGTAGGTTTGACACAATAATAAATAAGCACTTTTATTACTTTTTATTTTCTTTATTAAGGATCACCCTCTTACCATCTCCCTAATGGTGTCATAGCCTCGTAAGATCCTGAATAAACTTTAAACTGTAAGAAAAGTATATTATTATCTTAAATGTGAGCTCAGGACTCCATTTTATTTAATTGAATTTTAATTCTTTCATCATCTTAATATAATCTGCTACTATTTAAACAAAAGAAATTGACAGACCTCTTGAGGGTACAAATAAAAATGGACTACATAAATATTAAAGTAAGTGACTGTATTTGATCTGATACCTTTTGATGGACTTAAAGCACTGTTAGGGATACTTACCACTTTTGAGAAGGAGACACAGCAGACACCCCTCTCAAAGTCATTCATTCCAATCACATGGAGGGTTGTCAGGTTAATACATTCCCATACCCTCACATGAGGCTGAAATATATGAAATGCAGAAAAGTGCAAAAAACAGGGTAAAGATAAGGTCTTAAACATGAAAATTAGATAACAAAGTTTGGCATTGAAAATTGTTCTTTCTTTCCTTTTTATTTGACACATTTTACTATTCTGTTAATTATTTTTGTTGATTTTACCTTGAACATAGAATGTTAGTAGTATAAGAATTCAGAAACATGCAAGTTTAGAGGAAGCCTAGGGACTCTAAGTTGATCAACCAATATCATGAACAAAAAGCTAAGACTGCATGGTATGAGCTGTTCAAAGCATCCTTATGTGTTACAATACAACCACCCTGCATGCAAACACCCTATTGGACTATCGGTATATTTAACATTTCTTAACTTGACAAAGCTTAATTTCAGAAGAAGAACTATTAATGCCAAGTGCATTCAGATTACATAATAACATGATAAAATGTATCAGACCTTACATTTGCTGTAAAAAAACTAAAAAAAAAAAATAAAAAAAAAAAATAAAAAAAAAACTTGAATAATGATCTATTACCAGTATATCTCCATAGTACTACTATGAAGCAACTTATGTTCTCCAAAACCTAAGGGTCAGTTCTGCAATGATGTCACTTGAGCAATATGATGTAATAGTTCAACCATGCATTTAATCATTAACATGCTCCTTTTAAAAAGAAACTTTGACATGACCAGTTCACTCCTAATTTGTTGCTAGTTTAGCAATAAAAGAAAGATGCAAATTTATTAGCTATATATTAGGAACCAATTGCTGGTACAAAAGCTGTTTAATGATTTTAAAAATCATTAGATACTACCAGCAACAGATCAGGTTATTTAGTACTAGATTTATCAGCATGCATATTACCGGTATGAAGATTTTTTTATTACTATAAACAAATAATTATAAAAAAAAGGAAATGTTTTTATACACCCAAATCAGTGCTGACAAAACCAAAGCACGATTATTATACAAGATTTCCCTACGAAAGAAAGTCCAACTTCAGGCAAGGATGTTTAAGATGTCAACCAAAATGTATCTAAGTTCTGCTAGTGAACTGGTGAAAAGTGGTCTCATTAATTCACTGGTCCTAACAGCAGACCTTATCATTCTATTCTATATTACAGTTTCTGATTCTTTCACTGATTTTCACTTTATTCTGAATTATTTGGTCTTATAAGCAGAACTTTAACATTCTGTATGTCAGTCTCCATGTAACCAAAATGACTTATCTTTTAAGTATTTACCTGTTATACATCTTACAAAAAAAAAACTACAAAGATCCAGTTGAAACACAATTATTTCGAGACCTGCCCATTTTACATGAAACTGCATCTTTTCATATCAGATTAAAGTATGTATAGTTGGACTTTCTTAGAAAAGCTTGTTAACATGATACATGATGCTTCTACCTTACACCTACCTTCCGATCATCAGGGAAGAAAATCTATAGAAACGTGCATACGATGTATCAAAATGCAGAAGAAACAACAAAAGCTTTCACATGCTTTGAATGGCTGTAGTTACAGCTGTAATATTTAGTTCTAGAATATGTATAAAGTCAAGAGCTTTAACGCTTAGGATCAAGGACCTACTTAATAGCATCCATCCAACCTCCCACACAAAAAAATGCAATGTGGTCATAAGTAAAGACCCTGAGTCAACCTGCTGTACATGAGAAAATTAAAACAAAAATGTGTACGCTAACTACCGCTTTACATTATACATGTAATTGTTTTATACATTCGCACCAAAATATCTCTCACACCAATTCACTTCTTATTGAGCTGACAATACCATGATTTATAGTCAGATTTTTTCACTAAGGAATTTATTACAAAATATTTTTTTCACTATTTCCTTTGCATTCATATTCTTCAGTAAAAAAAAGCAATGCAGTGACTTCAGATCCTTCAAACACCTGACTAGAGATCTGAGTTTGAATATGTGATTATTTAGGTCAATTATACCACTCTTTCATTTTTCTCTTTTGGTAGTTTCTTAAGTTCCAATTCCATATAGACTCATTTTCATTAAAATCAATGATATCGTCAGAATAAGAGATTCATTTTCATTAAAATCAATGATATCGTCAGAATAAGAGATTCATTTTCATTAAAATCAATGATATCGTCAGAATAAGAGATTCATTTTCATTAAAATCAATGATATCGTCAGAATAAGAGATTCATTTTCATTATAATCAATGATATAGTCAGAATAAGAGACTGAGGCATTATGATGACAATCAGTTATAATATATATTATATTTTAATTAGCCTTTCTTTTGATGAAAATATAAACTTTATGACATGAATACAAAGAACAGTTCCTCTACATGCATACCATACGACTACAATTATATTCATTGACTAGCATTAACTTCACAACAAATTGCACAATACAAAATCTGGTCACTCAGAAATATCTTCATTCCCTGTCTAGACTGCCTTTACCCAACCTTCCTATTTAGTACCAGATACCTTTCTTGTCACATGTCTGATGTTAGTTTCACCTTATTTTTTGAAACAAAGTAGTGGAATAAGCAATTCTAGGTTTAATTTCCTGTTCTATGTTTGCGAATTATGTAGGGGAACCAACCTTTCCTTCCTTTCTCTCATGCCCAGCAACCTGTCCTGTAGCAACCTTCACCTGGTCAGGATGTATAGCTAGACTGCAAGTTAACAACACACAATATACAGATAATAAAATTTTACAACACATGGATTATAGTGAAAGCTCTTCCTATAAGCACTTCACCCCCATCTACTTGAAAGTCTGCCAAACAGTCTTCATTTACAACACAGTTACAGTGCAAGAGAAACCTTTTTTTCCAGTAAGAACAGTATAATGTACCGTGTTTACTCAAATAATTGATCCATCACCTCAAACGTCTACTATGTTTTAAGTGCTGCAGAAAAAAGTCTCTATTTTTATCATTTGTACAATTTTTGTAAATCTGAATTTGGAATAAATGAATATTTTATTAGCTTTAGCACATGACTTATGTAAGTTTCTGTTTATAATTACAAATAATAATTATTGCTCTGAAAAACAAAATGTAGTTTAACAAATATTTGAGTAAGAATGGTACAATTAGAAAAAGCATTTGGTTATAAGTTAACAACAATCCTGAAAGTAAGACAATACTTATGATTGAACAAGAAATATTGTTTAACAAGAGTCCAGCCTTCAAACATTGATGATCTCTGCTGTCCCCTCTTAGGTCTTTTTAGGTATGAAGTAAAGATATATGTGAAAGTATGTACAATAATTACTGAGACACATAAAAATTTGTGCAATTCAAACCTCTCCGTCAGTTTTACTATGTCCAGCAACCTGGCCTGTTGCTATGGTTTCCTCATCTGGGTGTACAGCTATGCTGCAGTTAGCATATACATGTATGTTTTATGTCTTGTCTGTTTTGTTTAGTTTATTCATTTTCAACAACTTTTTAATCAAGCAAGCAAACAAACCAGTCATCCCCAGCAAGTACTAGTGCTACAGAGAGCCCTGTAAGACCAGGTTTGAGACCTTATATCAGTGAGTGGTTACAGCAGATTACTGATCAGTCTGTGGCCATATTATGCAATCCTTACCTTACTGTCTTCTGATCACCCATTATTATTGATTTATTATTATTTAACCTAACTTCTGTAATACTGTAATACATAGTGCTATATCTTATACAGTTCTGTCATGTACTGTGAACTAAAAACAGCACCATCAACATGCTTTCTTAGTAATTAATTGCTAATTAAGATAATTTGTTCGGATATTTAGTCTGGATCAGTGCATTTTGAAAGAGTGCCTTTTTGGCTAAGTGACTAATAACGGAATTATTCAGGATAGCTCATTCAGTCATTATCATTTTTAGTCACTATATTTAGCAAAGTGTAATATAATTAAATTAGATTATCTACCATTTGATGTCATCAGTATGTCCGAGGTAGTGTCTTTGTGTTTGTTCATCAAGGTTGTGTAGAACCACCACAGCTGCGCTGAAGTAAATTACCTCCCCTGTTGCCACGGTGTACAGGTTTGACCTACAGTCACGCCCTCTGTAGCCATAGCTAAGCAATTCATTAAGGAAATGATACTTGAACAGGTATTCCTATAGGAAAGAACAGAACTTAACAAAATATTCATAGCTGAATTTATTATACGCCCTGGCACTCATTTTAATTATAGAACCAGCTACCTGCTGTATGGAATGGTAGGCCTGGGCCTAAACATCATTTTCATAAACGGAAAACATGAAATTCCCAAATCTTCAATAAAAACAACAGAAATGGGCAGAATGAAGGGTATTTCACCATTCATTAAAATCTTAAGCTCAAACTATTTGCAAAATTAGTTAAATTTAAAATATAGAAAATGAAAAATTTTCTTTGGAAACACCTAGGTGGGCCTACTTTTCCATAGAAGTCAAGCTTCATCACTGAATACTTCAATTTTTTCAAGAGGCACATATGACTACTTGTTAGCCTCATTAACAGCATTTGCATGGATAATGAATAAAATATGAACAAGCTGAGACACAAAATTGTTTTCATGAAATTAAATGAGCATATATGAGACTTGAAACTCAATGGCTTAAGCTGTTAAAGCAAAAGGTTCTATCTGCTTTATTATGCAATGTCAGTAAGAACCCTTTTCCTTTCATCATTTAGAATCTTTGTCCTACGTAAGATGTACCCGTTAACAGTTGCTGACTTAGTAACAGAGGCCTCACAACAAATTCTAGTAAAACATTCTATCATCAAGTATACACTGAAGTATAACAGAAAAAAAAGTAATTACACCAATTAGCATAATTATGCAAGCATTGTAATGCAATTATTACAAATTTAGCAAATTACAAACAACAACCCTAATAGTGCTAGAAAGCATATGAAAAAAGCATTACAACAGGCTGATGTTGAATACAGCTGTTACGGTATTAAGGCTGTTCTATTGTTTTAATCTCATGCTGTTACAAGTATTGTACATTCATGGATGTAACAAGCCTTTGATCTTAAGAGTATGCAACTTAAATAAATAATGCATGTATACTTAACTGAAGATTTGTTCTTGCTCTTTAATGGAGATGAAATAACAAAATTCATTAAGTTTCTTCAGCAGAAAAACACTGAATGGTTCTTGGAGCTGTCTATTTATGCCTAAAGACAAAACATTGCCAATGTCCAAGATGTTAGGTAAATTCCATACTTTAACAGTCTGCTTATCACTATGAATGCTGATTTTGTCTGAATTAATAACATTCTGCCAGATTTCAAGAGGTACAATTAATGCAGCAAGTAACCTCGTAATTTTTTTTTAGATGATTGCACTTCACATTTAATCCCATCTTTCCTAGCAAAAACAGTAATGAGTAGACCAAAGAATCATAGTATACATTATAACATTCTAATGCAATATGCACTAGTGTGTATTTTGACTGTATGCAATACTCTTGTCAAAGGATACACCCATTCCAGCTGCAGCTGCTGGTCTGGAGGATCCTGGGCAGCTTTTACATCATAGTCATCTAGTGTCGACGGGGCATATACACACACAGGACGGCCCTTCAGGTGCATACGAACATATTTGTCCTCTGGAAGCAGAATTAAGATATGTTTTGTTACAGTTTTACAACTCATCTTGCAATCTGCAGGTCACTAAAAATATAACTTTAATCTTTATAAAAATTACACTACTTACTGCAAAAAAAGAGGAGTATCAAGCAAGGGATGCCTTCCCTTGAACCCTTTCTCAGATGAAACATCTCATTGACTACTGTTGTAAGATAATAACCTAGTATAAATCAGAGGGACAAGAAGTTTTGGTCACTCTTCCATAAGACCTTGGTACTTGGGAAGAAAATTTTCCTCAAATGTACTGTATCTTAAACAGAAACATTAGGTGAGTTCTATAATATGCCATTTCAGGAAAAAAATCATTTCTAGCTATTGGACATAAGTCCCTGTTATAAGTCCTGGCAGAGAAGAAAGAAAATGCTGGAAATGTATATACATACCAGAGTTCCATGTTGGTTCTTTAATACTGAAAAAGAAGAGAAAATTACTTAATTTACAGGTATCTTCTTTCATATGATGGTATTTCATTTTGTTATTATATAAGAAAATAAAAGAAACAAGAAAAGAGCTGTATAAATATAAGGTTGACAGACTAACTGGTAATGTACAGTTTTACACAAGAAAAATATGTAAATCTCATGCATATATTATGCATGCATGACTAAATTCTAAAAGTTGAGTCAGATAACAGATAACTAGTGTATATCAAAACAATTACAGAAAACATTAATTACAATCATCCATAGAACACTATTAAGTTATATCAGATATTGCACAGCAAGTTTCAATATACTTCAATATGAAATATAACTAACTTAGTATATGTATATATGCAAATAACATTCTTGAAGAGAAAGAAGAAAAACTTTTATAAAAAGAAGAGTCTAGAAGTCAGAAAGGATATCAGTAGGCACACCAGGGTTGTTTGTCAAATGTTACAATATTATGTGTTGAGAACGCTTTCATTATGTCCCGACAGAAAATGTTCATTGCTAACCTTTCTAAGCAATTTCTTTGGCTTTCCACTAATAATTAATATAAAGCTGTTTTTAAAACAATTCTCTGGTGATTTGAAGGCAAACATATTTTGTGTTTGCCACAGTCCTATTATCCACATGTAGTATGAATATTTTGTATTTATACGTGATTTCGACCTACAACCGACATTTCTAAAATATAGTATGCTACTGCTATATTGATCTGCAAGTCTTGTGAACGAAAGCGTAAAATTTACTTTTACAATTGTCAATGCAAGTAGTAGCACTAGGAATTTTACCTGACTTAAAAGTTTGTAAAATGTTTGAATATTAACTTGAAGGACCCTTACAAATTATTTCTGAATAAGAAAGATAGTCATCAGATTCAAGAGGGTAAAAAACTTAGGCAGATAACATGAGGCAATTCATGCATGACAGAAATATTGAATGAACTGAATTTTTCAGAAACCACTAGATAAAACCTCTAGAAGCAACTCTTATATGAAACTAAGTTTTTCGCAAATTATTCTTGTATCAAACCACACAAGACCATATCCTGTAATGTCTTGGGCAGAGAAGCATCTGATGACACCATAAACTAAACTGCAGTAAAAACAAAAGTACATGTAATGCAAATCAAAGTGCTAACAATTTTTCATTTTACCTTATGTTTTAATCTTCACACTTCATGCACATTCTCTATAAAAATGCAGGAAGAAAATTTAAACTATGGCTCCATTAAAGAGTAAAAGCATGCCAGCACTTACTAAGGATTGACAGAAAACCTTCTGGTTCTTCTGATCTTAAACAGTCTCAAGTTATAGTATCTGTTAGATATACACAGCACATTCAATGTTGGAGAAATAACAGACAATGACTCTTCCTTAAAACATCAAGAATACCGCAAACTAAAATGACTTAACTAATCTACCTTGAGAAACCATTCTCTGGATTAAAGTTTGATTATGTAGCTATCAACTTTTTTGATTGCTTATTCGGTTTGAGTAGTACAAGGACGCTAAGCTTTTATGTAAGAGAAAAAAGTTAAAACACCTATGCACTGTAATCATTTTTTGTCGTCCATTTCTTCATGCTTAAAGGGGAAGTTTCAGCTTTCTTTGATAATCAAATCCACCTCAAAGTTCTAGAAAAGAAGTCCTTTTTAGCTTGTCCTCAATTTTTTACTCAAGTTTTTTTTTATCTGACAAGTTATCTGAAACAAGTGGTATTTAGTTGAAAATTGATAAGTGTCACAGTAGAAAGACAGCATGGGATAGTAAGAAAAGACCTATTCTATCAAATATCTTATGTAATACTAGCATTACTACTGATGTGTCAACTAGATAGCAAAGGAATGTAGGGTGGAATAATTACTTCTAAATAAAAACAAATAAATACTAGATTATGTAATTAGTATCAATGAATCATTCAAATCAAGACAACTTACGCAGTTCAAAATTAACAATTAACCAAAGAAACACATAGAAAGAAAATAATAGAGAAATAAAAAGGCTCTCTTCAAACATGAATTTCATTTCCAACATTCATTTGCAAAACATTTTCTGCATAAGATGGCTTATTTTAATTACTGGAGTACATTTTAATACACAGGCACACTTATGTATACCATCCATATGACATGCCTTTGATTCATGAACTATTATATTAATTATACCGTATGTTGTTGTTGTTGTGTTTTTTGTGTGTTTTTTTTAAGCAAATCCTTAAATCAAAAATTCATCAACTATAACACATCTTATTTTAATTTTCAAATACACCACTTGTCTATGGATTGTATACAAAGTGTCTATAAAAATTATGGACAACTGTTTCATATTTCTTAATATTCCTTTACAGTACCTTTTAAAGGATATCCACTTTTTATGACTAATTTGAAATAGTGCTTTTCACAAAATTTAAAGACTGTCAAAGGAAAAAGGCACACATCATAGCCATAATGAATGACTGATATGTTTTCTGAGCCCCAGTTAAAACAAAAACTTCCAAAATTGTACAAACAGGTAAAAAAATATCACATTAGCAAAAGCAATTATATGTGTATGCTGTTTTGCTAAGTCTTTTCTGCCAAGGGATTCAGCCAAACAAATACCCCAATAAGGTTTTAACATTTCTGAGTAACATGAAGTTGTACTCTATAATACACAGATCAATCAGTTGTCCATATTTTTTCTTCTGTTCTGTTATATTAGTATCTGGTGTGAACACACTCTGCCAGCCTTTTACCCTTTAGATATCGCCGGTTTTATAGGCAAGCTGCCATGGGAAGTACTTAGACGTCTAGAATGGAAAAGATTTAACAAAATACAATATGCTGATGTCAGGAATGGAAAAAAGTTTGAGAAGATACAACACATATACTGGTGCAAGCAATGGACTAGTCAACATACAATATACCAACATCAGGAATAAAAATATATCTTGTTACTTTATAACAAGATACAACAGGCTAATATCAAGATATTTATATGATAATATGGATGTCAAGAATTGACAGGATTTCAAAATTTCAAAATCATGATATCAAAAATGGAACATTCTTAACTGAATATAAAAGTTAGTCAAAAATGGATATGATTTGTCACAATACACTTTGATTGAGTGAAGAATGGAATAACTTTTACAGCATACAATGATAAACAGATAGGTGAACATTCGGTCTTTAATTTCTTAAAAATCGGCCAGAACTATTAATGTTACAAAGAAATAAAATTCATATTTCAGGGTCAGTGCATTTTTAATTCACTGTTTATTTCATCACTTCTTAGTACGCTAGCATAAAGTTCAAAAAAGTTTTTAAAAATCAGTTATCTGCCAAAATTGTGTGTTTTTAGAAATGAATTTGGCTATATTTTGACTATGGCTTTCATTTGTACTGACCCTGTAAGAATTCTCAAATAGCATTCATTCATTTAGATAGAACAGAAAGTGCAAAATGAAGATATAAAACATTTATAATGTCTAGTACAAAGATATTCAAAATGAAACAAACCTTTGAATCAAAAAGTGTTATTTTACTTAGTTATTTTGTAAAAATCTTTTCTGTGTGTGTGCTTTTTTATTCTAAATACAAAATTTGAACAACTGTATAGAAATTCAAGAGTAAAATGTTAGGAAGGTAAGTTCCTAATTCCTACAAAGATATGAAGTCAGCTGAAGGTAAATGGATGAAATTTGGTCAGTATAATTATACAGTGTCATTAGTGAAGGAAATCTTAATTACAGCAGCAGACACCATAGTTGTGTCATCATCTGATAACCCTTTTGACCATGAAACAGATACTATGTAATCAGGACAGCTGGAAAATCAATAATACATTGATTGCAAGGTGCACTTAGATCAATGTACATCAGCTGCCAATCATATCACTTGTAATAAAAGGACGTTAGTCATATTTTGTTTGAGATGTACAAAACTGATATTGTATTGCTACAACTTAGTGAAATACATGTAACTCAATTTAAATTTAAGTACCTCAACCTATCATTATTAGCTTGAATGTGTCTTTACTTTAAGACAAAAGAGTTTTAAAGATTTCTTCCCAGAAAAAAAATTGCTGAAGACCCTGGAAATTTAACTATTTTAATTTGAAATCCCAAACTGTCCAAGCTGCTAGCTGTATCATATACTCGTATAGTTATATATGAAAATCTGTGATAATTATCATGTTAATCACTTTTTATCTCTAAATGTTAACTGGAGAACTATGAAAAAAATTATTATACGTAGAAGAGAAAAACACAATTTTACTTTTTTACTAATAAAAGTAAGAACAAAGAAAAGTTACACTTTGAAAACAGCAGACTAAATTACAAGTCTTCCCTTATAGCAATGAGAAAACTACAAGTAACATAAACTATCCTGAAATGGCAAAGAAAATCTGCATCAAGTTAATAACTTTGACAGTCATTTTGTTAAAATTCATCTATTGTTTTAGTTTTAAGGTTGTTAAAGTATCAATGTTGACCAGACACTTTTAGAGAGAAGTTACCTGTACTCTTTCCTCTCTGTAGACTTGACGTTTCTAATATTTACCATAAAAGAATGTCAGGATGTTTTTATGTCACAAATAACTATCATTGACTTTTCATTAAGATGTCAGTACAAGTAATGAATAAAACACATTAACAATTCCATTTCCCTAAATGCAAAAACACTTGAACAGAAAAATGCAAAAACAAAATAGTGTCAAAAATGAAAAAAACAACACTAAGAATGCTCACAACAATTTCAAAAATTTGAACACTCTGTTTTATAAATAATATTTTCAGCTAGTTCTTTTATTTCATTCAGCACATCATCAGTAACTATTTTTCCTGAGAGGTCTATGTTGCACACTCCATTTTGTTAGCTCTGTTTTGTTTGCTGTACAGATCTTTTTTGTTTCAAATCAAATTCTAATTATTTTTCAACATTAATTTTAATAACATTTTTTTCCTGAATATAGTTTTACAATGTTGTTTATATACACTTTGAAAAAAATTGAATATTCTTTAATCTGTCTCAGTGTTAGTCTACTTTCCTTCGTGACTTAATTTTTCATGCTGTAACATGTGTTCGAATACTTATTTTCTGTTTAATCATTCGGATGTTTGCTAGTCCTCAATCAATGTTTCCCCACTGCACTGTGTTCAAGATCCTCACGTTGTACTGATGTTAATAAACTTTAAACTGTTTTCCTTCTTCACATGTATCATTACCTAAATTGTGTGACATTCTTCCAGTTAATATGATCCCATATTTTCATTAGTTTTTATTCAACAACAATTTGGCACAAACTTTTCTCCCATTGTCACTGAAGTTGTCATGTTGCTCCAAAGTGTTTTGAGGATTTTTCCAAAGAATTAACTGGTATTCATTTCAAGGATGACGTTTTTTTCATGCTTTTTTATATCAAAATCACCATCTTTAAGTTTCGTTACTCTGCTTCACTTTTTTTCACTATATCAACTCTTTGCTTGATTCTCTCTCATTATGCTGGTTTTTTTTCTTCGATCTACATTCAGAACAATATTTCCACATTTATTTTTAGATTTTCTCTTGTCTTCATTGTTAAATATATTGTGTCAAGAGTATCCGTTATCTTCTACAGGACAAAACCCAACCATTTCTATACTATCTCCATATTTTACCAGAAATCATTTCTACATGTTATGTTGAAATTCCCTTTTCTAAACTCTTACTTGATTTAAATTCTAGACAGCTTTGGACCTGAAAGCTGATACTCTAAAAGTTATTTTTTTTAAATTTCTTGGCCTAATTTCATAATATTTCTGAAGAAAGGTTTGATCTCCTCATCAATTAAGGACATAATGAAACTACATAATAAGGGAAAGTATACCAGGCTGAAACTCTTGGGGTCATTGTTTGGAACAAGCTCTTGGGGTCATCGCTTGGAACTAGCTCTTAGGGTCATCGTTTGGAACTAGCTCTTGGGGTCATTGCTTGGAACTAGCTCTTGGGGTCATCGCTTGGAACTAGCTCTTGGGGTCATCGCTTGGAACTAGCTCTTGGGGTCATCGCTTGGAACTAGCTCTTGGGGTCATTGCTTGGAACTAGCTCTTGGGGTCATTGCTTGGAACTAGCTCTTGGGGTCATTGTATGGAATTAGCTCTTGGGGTCATTGTTTGGAACTAGCTCTTGGGGTCATTGCTTGGAACTAGCTCTTAGGGTCATTGTTTTGAACTAGCTCTTGGGGTCATTGCTTGGAACTAGCTCTTGGGGTCATTGCTTTGAACTAGCTCTTGGGGTCATTGCTTGGAACTAGCTCTTGGGGTCATCGCTTGGAACTAGCTCTTGGGGTCATTGCTTGGAACTAGCTCTTGGGGTCATTGCTTGGAACTAGCTCTTGGGGTCATTGTATGGAATTAGCTCTTGGGGTCATTGTTTGGAACTAGCTCTTGGGGTCATTGCTTGGAACTAGCTCTTAGGGTCATTGTTTTGAACTAGCTCTTGGGGTCATTGCTTGGAACTAGCTCTTGGGGTCATTGCTTTGAACTAGCTCTTGGGGTCATTGCTTGGAACTAGCTCTTGGGGTCATTGCTTGGAACTAGCTCTTGGGGTCATTGTTTGGAACTAGCTCTTGGGGTCATTGCTTGGAACTAGCTCTTGGGGTCATTGTTTGGAACTAGCTCTTGGGGTCATTGCTTGGAACTAGCTCTTTGGGTTATTGCTTGGAATTAGCTCTTGGGGTCATTGCTTGGAACTAGCTCTTGGGGTCATTGTTTGGAACTAGCTCTTGGGGTCATTGTTTGGAACTAGCTCTTGGGGTCATTGTTTTGAACTAGCTCTTGGGTCATTGCTTGGAACTAGCTCTTGGGGTCATTGCTTGGAACTAGCTCTTAGGGTCATTGTTTGGAACTAGCTCTTGGGGTCATTGCTTGGAACTAGCTCTTTGGGTCATTGCTTGGAACTACTACTAAAGTCGGCTAACAGTTTTTCCAGAGAAAGAGAAAGTCTTGTCCTTAGAATTATTGTTAGAAACACTGTTTCCCTTCCTGTAAGGGTCATAAACTATGTGTCACAGACTGTTAAACCTTCTCATGTAGAACAATAAAATGGGTAGAAACAATTAAATGGGTAGATACAAGCATGTTTGTGTTTGTTTTGAAGCCACACTATGCCTGGTGCTCAATTATTGCATGTATAATTGATGTAGAAGTCTCCTGTGAGACCTAGTTAATACTGGCTAATGCATATCTGGTCTCATTATCACAGAACTGGCTCCAACAATTATCAGATAGTTTGAAAGCTATGGTCTTTTTTCAGGCAACCATGCTAGTTTTAACAAGTATGCTTTTTCCAGGAAATGGCACACTGTGATATATAACAGGAAATATAAAACTAGTTTTCTACATTAATATATCAAAAGATATTAAACAGCTGTGTTGAAAGTTTTTCTTACATAGATTTTTTAATGAAAATTTAGTGTGGAATGCTAGATTAAGCTGGAGTGTTGTGTATAAGACTAAATATATCTTGAATTTGGGATAAAATCTGAATTTACAGCAAGAGAAAACCATGTCCATGTATTTGCAAACTTTACCTTTGTTTCTATATATTAGCAAACTTTGCCATTTTGTCCAAATATATGCAAAACTTGGCCACTATTTCCATATATTTGCAACTTTGCCATTGTTTCTATAATTGTATTCACAAACTTTGCCACTGTTTCCATATATTTACAAACTTTTGCCATTTTGTCTATATACCAGCAAACTTTGCCAATGTGTTCAATTTGTAAATTTTTGCAAAGTTAGACATTGTGTCCTGGTTTTCTTCAGACATACAATGTGCCAATGTATATCTGCAGATTCTGACAATGAAATGATAATGTACCACATAACTTTCATTCTTATTCAAAGAATCATATAGAAGAAAACACATGCACACATAATTTGCACTTAGGAATTTTCTGAAGCTGACTCAATGAAAACTCTAATAAATAATATCACTATGTCGCAGTTTATAAAAGAGACACTTTAAAAATTTAATACAGATTTATGGTAGTGTTGTTGTGTGTGGTACTACTTTGTACTATTTCATAAATAACCACTTTATCAAATTCATTGATGTTGGTTGGTAAAGTACATCCTTTATCTACTTACATGTACCTAACTTTACACTTAGATATATATGAAAGGTCATTTTACTTCCCTTCACAATCATGTTCTTTGTTTAGGAAAAAAAAGTACAACAGTTTTTTAAGGTAAAAGAGAAGTGTCTTATACAATACTTCAACTATCATTACAATTATGTTTTTTGAGAAATTTATGATGTAAAAACTACAGTGGTATTTAATTAGCTGATTAAGACATTTCTGATATATTGTGGTATACTTCCCACAATAACAATGGCTCATTTTTGGACAACTGTCTCTTGAATCATACCTTTGTTTAGGTTAAACCTATCTATTTAATCAATTAAGAAACAAGTTCTTGCAACTTCTATTTATAGCACTTCCTGGGTTCACACCAGTGCTAGTACCCAAACAGTGGACTATAGAAGAAACAAGAGACTCTAACCCCTATGGAGATTCAAACCAGCAACCTCTTGTTCAGGACCACTGCTCCTCTTTAGTCAACTTGCACATATTTTTCAGATCCCAGTTCTGGTGATGGGTGCAAGTAAGTAAAGGGATGAAAGGTTTTCTAGAAACTATGGCAGTCATATCAACCATTTTTATAAGCACTCACTTTATGCATGGCATGACTCCATTCTTTGTTGATTTTTAGTATGCTGATTTTTATCATTTAGCTTTTTCATTTTACTGGGAGTCCTATATTATGTTGAGATGTATAACCCATTGAGAAGGGAAATATTTCGCCTACATTACCTGGTAATGTAGCAAGTAACGAGTGAGTCAGTATTATAAAAAAGCATCTAAAATCATTATACCTATGTCTACAATAAAACTCATTGTAACCAGATGGACCTGTGAATTAAATTAAAACAATTTTGCATCCCTTCATTACTGACAAACAGAATTAAAATATCTCTGTTCTTAATACATACAAAAATTACTTTGAAACAAATTGAGGGGTGAAAGTTCTTAGTGCTGCTAAATAAAGATATCTATCTCTCCAGCTCTAATGTGCAGAACTTCAATAACTTCAAAATTCTGTACAAGATACATGTACAAAATAATATACTACAATTAAATGACCCAACTTTAAAGAAGTAACAATGTAACAGCTGTTCACTTACTGTTTTGGAGCCTTCCTTCTCGACATATTTAATGAAATCTAGGTATTACAGCAAATATTTCCCACCAAACAGTCCTTTTTTCACAAACAGCCTTGTTTTTTTCCTCTGCTTGATTTTCTGGTTTCTTACTGCACAAAGAACTTATTCCGAGAAAAAACTAAACCCTTTGAAAACTATAGTGGTCACTTTTATCAGCAAGGCACAGACAGTAACTGAGACTACAAGCAACTTTACATCTCAAATAGATCAATTATAGTCACTGTTGTCAATCACAAGTATTGTAAATATATACTATAGTAACCAGCATAAACTGTTAACTGTCTATATCCGACAGGTTTTCCATCAATTAGTAATAACAACTATACTTATCATCTCTCATGCAAGGCGATATAATTGGGAAAAACAGTGAAGCATGCAATGTGAAAATTCCCTGAGGTTATTTTCAGATGTACTTGATCATGTGATCAAGTCATCTGATGAATTCAGTTTTTGAATTTTCTGCAAAATATTTATAAACCAATGGAGAAGAAAGGTGAAGGTAAAAAAAACATGTTTCAAAAATACAATTGGAAGACCCCAAAAAATGAAAACATTTATAATTCTAAAAGTATAGGTGATCTACAAGTACAATATTGGTACTTAGTTTAAAACCTAAAATTTAACGTAAACCATATCAGTCTAATATATCATCATACTACAAATGTATAAAAATTTCTAGAATAGAAAATTTTGACTGAGTATCTGTTATCTGTAATATATCACTAGATATGTTATGCCTGGAAAGCCCATGAAAATCTTAAAAGACTTATTTCCAATGGGGTCCAATACCGAACAAATACAATTATTTACAAACAAAAAACAGACAAACATGTAAAACAGAAAACAAGTTCTTGTAACTTGTATAAATCCTGCTTGATGTCTGTTCCTTGGATCAAACCAGTGCTGTTTGTAATGCCAAAAGTCCGTGGAGAACCACACCTACGGTAGGAATTGAACCAACAACTTCAGGACTGTGAGTCAAAGGTTTTAAGGGGCAACTCATGTGGAACCTCTAAGCACATTTCAACTCAATAAATTTATATCATAGTACCTAAATTTACCACGCTGCAGTAAACTGAAACAGATGCAACTTTTTATTCTTTTACTTGCCACTGAAGCATTCCTTTCGGAGTTTCCCTATAAGTATTTGTCGGTTCTCTCCTACACTATGCCATTTAAAATCTTAGGGACAAATGATACCTACTCCTCAATGGCAGTATATAGCTAACAATCATATAACAATTCATTATTTATGTCTCTTGAAAAGTTAACGCAGTCAGCACCTTCAAATTAAGACCAACAAATTATAAATTCACCAATTTTGGATTTAATTTGAGCCAGATTTATTATTTTCATGCCTAAGGTACGAAGATGATGAAGGTGAGTACATTAATTATGTATGTTTTAGATGGTCGTTTCCAATAAATATCCTGCGGCAACAATCAATTATCAATGTACTGAATCAAACTTTGGAATAATGCCCTAGATCACCAATAGAAACAGGCTCTCTATCACATGTGACTCGGTTTCACAGTTCCATAGAGTATTGATAAAAAATTGACAAAACTTTCATATCTTCAGTTTTCTTTGGTAAGCAATACAGCTGTTCAACCATTACATTGATCAGAGCACAGTCTTCATAACTACCTGGGTTCAAATCTTGTCAAGTGAAATATGTGAGATGTCGGGTGTTCAGCCACACAAGAGAGGTCAGTTTTCTGTATTCTAGTTGTCTCCTGTTTTATGATCACAATACTCTATCATCAGTGGACATACACTTGAAATATGGTTCAAATGTGCTGTTATTTGTCCATTGTACTTTGATGACTTTAAGTGAAGATATTCTCTATCATTATTAATACTGATACAAATATTATGAAGAAAACAACCAAGTTTTCATCTTCAGGTTTAAGACTTGCTCCTATGACCTTTTTTACTTATTCCTGCATTTATTTATCTTTTGTTATCGTGAATAAAATCTTTTTTTCACTATCATTATCTGTAAAAGATCTAAATGAAAGAGCACCAGGTACTCTGTCTTGGAAAGGAGTTGATCTTATCTTTGAGTTTTGGCTGATTGACAGCAATGTCAATCCTAAAAACAACAACATCTACAACATTATTGGTCCATGAGTAATATACCTTTAAATGAAATAGAAATATTTCCTTGGCCAACAGAACAATTTTCATTTTTCAAAGTTGTAACTGGTCTGTACACAGTACTCAAACTTTCACTGCTTGAAAATCATCACAATTTTTCAGTTTTAACATTAAAAGCAAACATATGTTACACTTGCTGATTTTCCATCTATCATATTACTGTTTCTGTAACATTCTGCATTGTTTACATATGTGAAGACTTTCTTCAGCTCCCATATTGTTGAAGCATGTCTTTTTTTCTCTCTGATTTTCAAGGGTATACTGCATTTTTCATTAAGGGAAATAAGTCTTTCCTGCCAATATCTTGTCAGAGCACATATTGTTGTCTCCCTTACTTTTTTTTTTTTTTTATTGCAAAATCTAGGGCATATCACATCTCCATTCCTGAGCATAACTTACTTACAAAATAAGATGCTACTCTTCATAAAAACCATCTTTAATTTTACTGCATCTTCTCTAAAACAATTAAGCTGCCATCTTTCATCATCTACTGACAATAGTTCATCTTGCTTTTCTCCATTTCAAATTTGTACTGTCAGTTTCATGACCATTTAGGTCTTCCAAACAGCATTTTCATTCATGTTTTCACCATTTTTACAATCTATTTTCTTCTTTTCACTTCTGTACATTTGTCTATATACATATATATTTCAGCTACATAATCTATATAATTTTTATCATTCAGGAAAATATATTATTCTAAAGATATACCTTAAAATTTAAAGCATTCATTCCATTCAAAATAATATAAATGCAAATGATATTGAACAAGATGTTAATAAAAAATTCTAAATTGTTGTAACAAGTAAACTGAATGCATATATATTAGTCTTTATATAGACAGTAACTGTTGTTGTTGAAGAATATAAAAGAAAATTCTGTAAACAATTTTAATTATGTAATAACTAAAGGTAATACTAATGACAACAATTTACACACACAAAACATTTATATTTTTACCAACAACACTGAATATAAATGATGTGTATGGGCGGCCCTGACTGTGTTACAAATATCTTACAGGGTATCCAATGCAAAAACTTCTAAAGTTCTCCCATATATACCAGAGTTCTAGTATGTATAGAACGCAAACCTAGGATGAAAATGAAATGAGCAAAATGTGAAAAAATAATGGTTAACAAGAAGTTCAAACATTTAAAATGTGGTGTTTAATGACTACTTCATTGATAGAATCTGTAAAATGAACTGCTAAAACTGATGGAATATATGTAGAGTTAAATGTCTCCAAATTTTTGGGCCAAAGCTAATATGACTAAACTCAATTCAGCGAGTGCTGAAAAAATTCTGACATACTGTGTTATAACTGCAGAGTAACATTCACCCAGCAGTGTGCAGTAAATCAAACATATATATATACATTTACTGTAAATGTGTTTCCCATTATCTTATACCAACATCTGAATGCTAGTAAGGTGAGGAAGAGCATTTGTAAAATCTTAAAACAGAAATAAATGGGTACTCTGCAGTTATAGCAAAAGTATATCTGAAATATACACTTCCAACGTTCTATAAAAAATCTTATTCTCTTAGGAATAAATGGTACTTCACATTGAAGCCTATGCCATGACTGAAGTAGAATAAATCTGACATACTGGTACTTAACCCTTTACCACATGGTTAAGTGTTAAATCTCATATGCGACTAGTGCAGATCCAGATCAGCCTGCACATCCGTGCAGTCTGATCAGGATCTCCACTGTTCGCTTTTCAGTCAGAAATACTTTTATGGATATATAAGCGAACAGTGGAGATCCTGATCAGACTGCACGGATGTGCAGGCTGATCTGGATCTGCACTGGTCGCATATGCCTTAAAACACGCATCTATGGAGTAAAGGGTTAAACATACAGCTAGAAATAGATCAAATGCATGGCGAATTTCATACATACATCTTAACAGTTCACATGGAGATCTCATACAGATTACACTCTATAAGGAAAGAAATATTATCCTGTTATAATATTATATACACTACAATTTCATTACAACACTTTATTCTATGAAACTGATAAAGTAGTTCTTGTCAAACATGCATGTAGCATGCATGTCAAGGCTCATTTTCAATCACATGTATAATATTATATTAACATACATTACATAATTAGCTCAAAATAAAATACCTACTTAGATTGATTAAGCTGTGAACTTGCACTATGAGGTCTCTCTTTTTTCTGCCCCTGTGTATCTGTAAATGAGAATTTTAAACATACAGATATATGGCATTTTTAAACAGAAAATCCATCTGCACATTTGAAATGAACTTTGTAAAAGGAAAACTATTGTAGAGAAAATTTAGTAACAAATGCACTGTGCATGAGAACATAGTAATGAAGGAAACTTCCAACATTAATTTCAGTGCATCTTTCTTTGAATACCATCAATATGTGCACTAATCACAAATGTATTAAAATGAAAAATTTAAAGGTCAAAAGATATGAAAACTTTAAAAATTTGGGGCTAAATATTCATCCAATCAGAGAAACTTGTCCGGTCGGAATTTCCCCGATTGAGCAAAAAACCAACAATATGCACTTTGTGTGCATGCAATACATGTTAAATGCATGACAAACTTCAATGTGTTAAAATTCTGTTTTAAGCGCATTTAAACATAGCAATTCTCTATTCTTGTCTGCTTGACTGTACAAATGTTGGCAATTTAAGCACTAATGTTTAAAAATACTTAAATCAAAGTGTTAGCTTTAATCGTGAACAGCTAGGTATAAACTAAATCAAGCAACAATTGTTTGAATACACAAAAAAAACACATAATAGACATGAAAACAAAATTCATTGAAAATTCATATATACTTCTCAAGTTACATCATGATTCAATTTTAAATCAATTAAATACCTTATAGAGAACCACTGTACACTACCATTAAGTAATATTTAGTTGGTTGCACGAAGTTTAAGGCAAATATCTGCACTATTTCAGTAATCTTTGCCTCCATATTAAACCTCAGAAAGACCAGTACTAGACTACAACCCTCTGTAAGAATCTGCCAACTTTCTGACATAAATAGACATTTGTTATATCTTAACAATGGCAGTACCCTTACTCAAAATAATCACCTATCAGGGTTTCATACCTTCTGTTGATCCCCATTTCTTCATTGTATTTGCTGAGGCCCCTCTTGGGGTCTGCCTGGCAGAGCTCGGTGCACTGGAACGAGGTGTGAAGTTTGAGCTCTCTATCAACTGGGACTTGGGTCTCTCTTTCCTAGGTGCTGGTGTCTTAAATGGCCTGGATGGCAGAATACTATTTTGTGCTGAAAGTTTAAGAAAAAAATCCATTTTAACATAATCTCTTTTAATTTGACAGCTTTTTCATCATTCTAACATGGTAAAACTAACAAAATTTTAATGGCATACTATAAATGTGGAAATGTGTAATCTAAATATTATTGTTCAGTTTTTTAAGTAAGTCATAGCATCATCCTTTTCAAAGAATGATAGTAAAATGAAAGCAGTATCAAATGTTTTACGTGTTTGTCTTAATGTCTAGAACATAACTGATTAGAAGTGTTTTGCTGCATTCTTTCATGTACTTTCTCAACATATAAATTATACTGAATAAGGTTTTGAAATCAGCTGTTACTATATGTATTCTGAAACAAAACATACATTTGGTAGATTCCACTTGTCCAATACGTCGCATGACATCGGCAAGAGCAGCTTTAAGACAAACAATTTCATTTTCTTGTTCTCGGACACGTTTTTCTAGGTGAGCAACTCTCTCAGACAACTCTTGTTGGTCCTGGCTTAGCAGACCATCTGAAAATATAAACAAGAAAGCAAACATTTTAAATATCACTGAAATGCAATTTTCTAATGTTCACTTCATAAGAATTCTGGAAAGAGACATGGAATATGAAGAATTCAAATGAGAATTATCATGGTCTTACACTACTGTACTACAAGAAGTTATCTATGCTAATGGGAAAAGGATGCTTACAAGCCTTTGAAGAGCTGAACAATCATTAGACGTAAATGAATTTTGGTTTAACTGCAGCCTAAACATAAATATCAACTAAATACATTCTTTCATTACCTAATGTCTTCAGTAAGTGCATTGTCAAAGTGCTTCCACATGCATGTATTAAATGTTTTATTCTAATAGAATATGTTAACAAGAGAGCCATGATGACCCTATCTAGCTCACCTGAGTCTCACTGCTCTAAAAGACAAGGAGGTAAAGGTCAAAGTCAAGTGGAGCATTTTCATATTTCCCTGTACAAGTCTGTGTAAAAAGAAATGACCCCCGGATATGTGGGACCAGTTCTGCCCCAATGGGCACAATTTGAACAATCTTTGTAGAGGGCCACTGTATGATGCTTCATGCCATGCATCTTGTATTCCAGGGCTTGCAGTTCTGGACAAAAAAAAATTAAAAAGTTTTTGTTTCCATTGCTATGGCAACCAGAATTCTGCTTCATGAAAGGAAACCATGCATGGTATAATTTTACTTAGTTTCATCAACTTTGACCAGGTAGATACACTTTGAAGGATATTATTGCGCAAGATGAAGCACGGCAGAGGTGATCACAAAAGCTCACAATGAGCACCATGTTCTCAGAAGAGCTAACAAATTTCTGTTGTTGAAAGTTAAGCATACTAAAAAAACTTATGTATATAAGATTTCAAATGTATGAAACCCACTCTCCTTTACTGCAGTTAACAGTTTATTAAGTTCATATTGTGACTCCAAGGCCATCAACAAAATAATTTCAAGTTGACTGTCAAGGATGAGCTGAGAATGCCTGACTGTCAAGGTTAATATGCAGATGCCACAGACAAGTTTACCTTGTAGATGCCTTACTATGAAAGTTACATTATTATCACTAGACATTCAAGGTCTCAAGATAAGTACTATGATGCTAGACTGTCAAGGTTAAATGTGGATACCAGCAAGTCAGTATTGTCTACTAAAGAATTTCAACCTGACTATTGGATAACGAGACTGTTAAGGTCACCACCTCAATGCAGTAATGTCATGGTCACTATCTGGATGCCACATTGTCAAGGTCACTTTTAGGACAACACACTGCCAAGTTTGTTATAAGGATGCCACATTGTCAAGGTCATTATCTGGATGCCACACTGTCAAGGTCACTATATGGATGCCTGTCAACAACTCACTGTGTTTTTGAGGCTGTAAAGGTCATATGAGAATGCCAGACTATCAATATAACACTTAGTTTTAGAGTCTGAAAAGGTCAATACTTTGATGCCAGACTGTTATATGTATGTGGATAGAAGAAAATAAAGGTCACATTTTGGCAGCCAGACTATCAATATAACAGTAAGTTTCAAAGACTGAAATGGTCACTACTTTGGTTCCAGACTGTTCTGTATAATATATGGATGCCAATGTATAGAGGTCAAACTTTGGCAGTCAGACTGTAAATAATCAGTTTTGAATACTGTAAAGGTAATTTCTTTAATGACAGTCTGTTCTGTTTAATATAGGAATGCCAATAGGATAAAGCTGACATTCTGGCAGCCAGACTGTCATGGATTTATGTGAATGCCAACTACTGATGCCAAACTTATAAAATCACTTTCTCAATACTCTGTAATGGTTAATATCTGGATGTCATACTGTCAAGGTCACCTACTGAGACAAGAATGGAATTTTCAATGTGTATGTAAAACTGTCAATGTCAAATGTTGGATACCTCATTGGTCACACCGAGGATGTAGACTACCTAAGTCAAAATGAGACTCTTATATTATCAAGATCACAACTAGTTCACTGAATGAGTAGGTTTAGGGCATAACAGCTCAGTTTTATGAAGAAGTTCAATGGGTCTTAAGGCGATTCATTCTTTTCTCTTTTTCTCATTAGGATAATACTAAAGCATATGCACATCAAACTTTATAGGAGGTGCCAAATACTCAACAAGTAAAATATAACATAAGCTGTTTTAACTGAACATAACAAGCAATAAAAAAATAAATGGAAAACGAAGCAACTGACATGCTATTTGCTAAACAGATTTATTTTTGAGATGCTGTGCCCTTTTCAAAAGATTCTGTTCTGATGGATTAAACTTCAAAATAGAAATCATAAGAAAAAAGAAGCCTTCACTGTATTAAGATTGACTTAGAAATACTTTGCAAATTGAATAATTGCAAGCTAAGCTTCATCTTTTCAGGTCACATGATTCAACCTACCTGGTTGGTAATATGTCACTTAAAAAATCACTATGCTGTGGAAATAACAACATTATATATACATTTATTATGTATAATATAATGAAATAAAATGCCATAAATGCTGCAAACTGCCAATACTAACAAAATGTTATCTAACACAACACAACTTTCCTGACTTGAAATGCATGCCATATGGAAGACTGAGTAACTAAGTCAAGAATTTACTACTCTGTGTTAAAAGGTGTTCACTACTTTGTGCTTAAATGTAAGTAAATGATGGTATGAAAAATTCCTTTAAAACTCTACATAAACACTGATTAAATTAAATCAGTGCTATTGTACTATTTGTTTCCTTGTCCTACAAAGTTCTCTCTTCCTTTATTTACAAATTTTCTTCAGTCATTATAAATTCAAGTGTAACAGGACATTGCAATGTATACAATCCTTTTTTTGCCTTCTCTTAAAGATCCTGTTTCACTTAAAAAATTACAGGAATGTCACATGTGCTACAAATATCCTTCTTGTTAGCATCAAAATTCAATAGCAGACACTGGACATTATGTTTGTGATAAAATTAGATCTGCCAAGGGTCTCGTGACTACCCACATGACTGTAGCAAATTTGCATTTAGTTGATGTATCATCCAGTTAGAGAAATCATTTATGTTTCCTGAAGATTTTTAGAATGTACCTGGTAGTGTTGTATTTAGCTGTCTGAATGATGGAAATGTTTGTTAGAAGCATTATAAGTAGTAACATGTATGTTACTCCTGTGAAACAGATCTTTCACTAGGATGTTATGCTGCATGCTCCTAATTTTACGAGACAGTTTTCACCTAGAACTGAATACAGTACACGTACAGTCAAATAAGACATTAAATCTTGACTGGTGTTGCCTAGCACTTGACATCTGAAGCTTTCAAACTTACCATCACTCGTTTTTTTTAGGATGGAAGATATAATTCTTTTCCTATTACATTTTCTCCTTTACAAATTTCTTAATATGTTATTTTTTTAACATTTCTTATTAGTGAAACCCCCAAAAAACAGCCAAACAATTGGGTTCAGTGCTGGTTTCAAACATTTTAGTTGTCAGATACTAGTCACTTCATGATTAGGGAAAAATGAGCCAAGCATGTGAAAGTTATATGGAGCTATCAATGGTTACAACCTAATTAAACTAAAATAAATAAGAGTAACTGAAGAATTATTTAAAGATTTGTCATGCAAACATGAAACTTAATGCATAAATAAAACTAATTTCTGTGCCTAACAAAACAGTGCTGTGTTTTATCATAATGTTAGCTAGTGTGATAGAAATAAACAAACATGCAATGTTTTTAACGATTCAGAACAAGGTTTTAGTTGAACATAGCATACAAATTTTATGAAAGACTCTTTGTATTAAAAACATTCACTGTCTGTGGTTGGGGTGTGGGGGGTACGGGTGTGGGGCAGGGGGCAGAGGGCAGAGGAGGTGGGAGGTTGGGTGTCAAGGATAAAAAAAGGTGACTTTTGTAGAGTGTTTAACATGATTTAATGGCCTTCCCTACTTAGGTCTAAAACTACACACAAAAATCACTTGTTTTTTCTACAGTATTTCAAAATGACTGTTACATTCTACACTAGTTCAGTTAGTTATTATGAAACCATCTTATAGAACAATTCTGACCCTCCACCATCAAACAGATGTTGTGCATTGTACATTTTGGTTTTCTCAGCCCTACCCCACTAGGTGGTTTTTTCACTCGGGTCTCTCATACCATAAGCCTGGGTAGTTACTCAGTCTTCCTCAACAGTTTACATACCTAGCTGCTCAGTGCAGAATCGTATACTTCTCTTTGATGGAAATACCTCTGAATTTTACAAATTATAACACTGTTTGAAACAAAAATAATTGCTATCACTGACAACAGTTTTTACATTTTGTTCTGTACAAGAGTAAATCAGAGGGTCTTCACAATGATGAAGAATGATACTTCCAAGTACTATGTCAACTTATTTACATAAAGATATTTCACAACAAACTGACTTAACATGGGTAACTTTCAACAGACTGGCTACTTTAAAACATTCTCTAAAGACATTCTACAAAAGACTCTCTACTTAAATACATTTTACAGCATACTGGCTTTTACATTTAGAACATACTGTCAACTTAAATATATTTTACAACAGATGGCTACTTAATACATTTTACTACAGACTGGCTACTTAAATACACTTACCGTAACAGTAGACTGTCTCTCATATTTTGGAACAGACTTGTTTCTTAAATATATTTTTTAATGGACTGACCACTTAAATACATTTTACAACAAACTAGAGCTATCACTAAATGTGATTTATACCCCCGCAAGACTGCTTCGGAGCTGAGGAAGTATTAGTAACAGAATACTTTGTAGAAGAATTGAAATAGAGTTATGGTTGTGGGCAATAAATGATAGTTGTGGTTCTTGTTCACTGCAATTCCTTTCACTGTGGTTGAACATTGTATGAAGCTGCATTGAATTCCAACTAAGTAGTTTTCAAGTTATGCTCAAGACAAGGAAAACCAACTGAAGGGCAATAACTCTGCAAATACTGAAGATGGAGTTATGACTCTTGTACACTGTACTTCCTCTCATTGTGCTTGAATATTGTATGAAGTTGCACTGAATTCAAACCATTAGTTTTCAAGTTATACTCAAGACAAGGAAACAGACCGACCGACCGACCACCGGGTGACTCCTATATAACCCCCCAAACTTTGTTTGGGGGGTATAACTACTTTTTAATTACATTTTAAAAAAGACTGGATACTTTTCTATCTAACATACCAAAATAACACTACACCATGAAAGGCTAAAGTAGAGTGATGTGGAGGGATGAAGAATCAAGCTAACTACTCACAGTAACATTTTAAATGCTATAATACCATTAGCTTATTAAATACCAGAATGGTAAGTTAGTTAATCTGTTATAATATTATTCTTTACTGGCTAATTCTTTCACCATACCAGTAACATTTTGCCTTATTTACTTGTCATTCAAAGACAGAATTTGTTAAGTAAGCACTTTTATTTAGATTGAAAAAAAGGTTATCTTGACACTTTCTTTCCTTTTTATTTTGCCAATATCTTTTTCAAAGAGTATTATAAAGTTTTCCTTGATGTGTGAACACTTAACCTTTACCTAAAATCATCTCCATTTTTTGCAAATCTACCTTTTATGTTATATTTGCTATCTTTTCTTTATATCTCACATTCACAGTATTAACCAGTAGATAAAAAACTTGCAAAAATATTTTGGTAGTTAAAATTCATTTTTGTTCTTTGCAGTGTAGCCAGGATAAGGAAATATTTACAATGGTTTATTACTAAAGTAATGATATTTAATCAATATTACTTTATTTGCATACTGATATTGAACAAATACAGAAAACCTTTCATTGTGGTGAATACAGAATCACAGTAACTCAGAGAGAAGAATTAACACATAGAAATTTAGTAGGCAATGTTTAGTGAAACCTGATTTGGTTTTCATCTTCTATCTTACAGCCACAGCTTCTTAGACTGGCAGCTGTGCCTGTTCCTATACCCATGTTATAGGAAGACACCCTCTGTAAGAAACTTTTTTTAAACCATTTTTATAAAAAATAAAATAAGTAATAAATAAAATTCTTTTAGAGGGGCTTGAACCAATGACTCTTCCTCCAGGAGAAGTAAGAGTTTTGTAAGTCATGGACCCTTAGCACTCAACCAAGGAGGCAGTCTGTGATAAAGAAATCAGTTTTTCACTGAAATAAATTTTAACTGTACTTCCTGCCTAGGTTTTCAATATTCACTAGTATGTACATTCACCTGACTGGTCCAAGACTAGAGATTTTTTTTAAATCTTGCCTGTCAAACAAAAGATATTTTACATGGCCTGAATAGGATTCTGTAGTTTTGAGGTTATACATCACTTTCAATATGACTGCTAAATTTGTATACAGATTACTGTGAATAATATTGTAATTGTAAACAGGACCTTGAAACGTGATAAATTCATGAACAAATATTTATATAATTAGCTGTCTGCAAACTTGTAGTTCTTTTATCTTATATGTTCACATATCAGTACTAGCAAGTTTTGACAACAAGTACGAACACTCCTACCGACTTTATTTGATATGTGTAGTGCAAACTGATTGAATGAATATGAATTTAAGAAACCGGCACTTAATCTGAAAGCAATGAAAAAACTTACAATAATCTTCCCAGCTACTTGTGCAATAATCTTCAGAGACCTTAACCTTATTTCTACTAAATAGAAATGTACAAGTAAGTAGACTGGATGTACCTTTAACAGCACACTTAGAGTACTTTTTTTTCTTCTAATTTTTCCATACATACTGAATACAATATTAAAGCATAATGCATAATTGACATGCAAATGCATAGTGTAATAATGGGTAAGAAACATGTGATACATGAATGGCTTATATGGCTTAAACGGGACTTTATAATTCATACACCTACCATAATACCTCTTGCAATCTACATACAGACTGAAGTATAAATATCCATAAATCATTGTCAGTAAGTTAGATCAGGTATAATGTTGAGACGTTTTATTAGAAAATACTTGAACCTTGACGAACAGACCATGACCGTACTTATATATGGTAAAACATAAACCAAATGACTTTTATGATGATACAAAATATAGGATTGTACAAGAACAAACCAAGCAGACCTGATAAAAGCAAGGGAGATTATTTATTCATGAGTGGGGCTTTAACACAAGTCCTGCAACATCGTTTACTAGGTTTTGTTTCATTCTGTTAAATGCTTTTCGTTGTTACTGCAGTTTTATTGGTAGACAGTTTAGGAATATGTATCCGTCAGAAAATTCAGTTCCCGTAAGATCTGAACTCAAGTTTATCAAGTCAAGAATAACTCTAGACCACTTTTAAGTAAATGAACTGATTCCCTGATGGGTTGTCAGATATTGAATCTGAGCAAATGGAAAGAGGTGTGCACATGAATGAAACGTTTATAGCTGTTTTAACCAAATTAGGAGCCATAAGTTGTAAGGAAAAATTAGCGCAAGGAAGAAATATAAAACTTTCTGCCATAGTTTTTTGCTGACTTTGAACCTGGTTTTCCAAAAGCTTCTTTTTTATTGCAATATAAATTCTGAGTAAATAAGGCCTGGGCACTTAACACCATCAGTATAAAAATAATAAAATTGTTTGATTAAAATTTAGGAAAATATGGATATTTTTGTAGAAATAACCAAAGTAATTTATAAAGAAAAATACATAATTCTTTTGCCATTTACCAGTAAATGATATTTTGAGATACAAAGCTTTCGCAAAAATCCTGTAAAATGTCATTTGTGATTAGTGTGACACTTTGTACTCTATCTCTTTACACCTTCACAAATGATTACACTATCTTCGTGGTTATGCCTGAAGTTCAAATACTTCATTTTATCATGTATGAATCACCTGCCAGCAGTCAATTTTTTCCAACAATATCAGATTTCTTATATCATTAACCTTTTAAATTTAATGCAAACAATAAATAATTAGAATCAGAAAATGTCAATATATATTCAAGCCAAAGTGCCCAGGGGAAGTGCAGTTTTACACTGAGTGCTACAAAAACAGAAAGTAAGAGGAGGCCCTTACAGAGGCTGAGATGGCTAGCTTTATTAACCTTCTAAAATGTAGAAAATTCATTTCTTTTTACAACTTTTTACAAGTAAGAAAATAAATAAGCTGCCTAATTTTTATTCAGAATCAAATAATTAGACTGATTAGTTTTCTGTACACTAGCTCGTTTTAGATTCATTTATGTGTTTTAAGTATGTTGGCATATGGTTTTAGAAACAAGTATTTGTTGTCTCTTTAGTACCAGATTCTTAATATAATTGAAACATTATAATGCCAACTTTTGCAATAGAGACAGGGCATGTCAGGGCTTCTAGTCAAAGACTACCTCTGTGAGAAGTTTCAGTGCTTACAAGTACTGTCAGTGTTTTTCAAAATCAAGGGCCATAACTCTCTTCCACCTGGAAGGATAAGAACGAAATAAAACCCAGGTGCACAACTTCATTTATATGACACATACTTTCTGGTAGCCTTTTCACTAAAATCAAGGGTCATAACTCTGCTCTCCATAAAAGGGAGACTAACAAACCCAATGTTCACAACTTCATTTGCTGATCTATATCCCTGTGAAGTTTCATGACTGTAAAACAGAGTTTAAAAGTGTTGGCTGAGCGTTGGACACAAACTTTTGGACAGACAGACAAAAGCAAATCTTAGTGACACAAAAATGGAAAAGACAGTTGAACAGAATTTTTTACCATTATATGAGATGGTTTGGCTGCATATGTATAAACATATTTTTATGTCAAAAGGATTTTTTCCAAGAAAACATGTCTGACAAACCTGTTTTTACACTTCTATACACCTTATGATACACATTATTGTTAACGAAATATTTTCTCACAGTCTTAATCATACCTTGCAATAATAAAATCATTATTTCCTGACATTTACATTTCTAAAGTGTTTAAACTATTGATTGAAACCTATCTTTATATATTGAAATTCAAATATTCTACCAATACAAGTATTATCAGTTACCTTTATATTCTGTTTGTATATCAATGGTTTTTCTATCATATGTGAATTACTCTTTAAAACCATTTCTTGAGGTCTAACTCTAACCAATACTTATATGCCATAAGAGAAAGTGTGATATTTTAACTAACAACCTGGTGACTTGACCAGAAACAGCATGCATGACAAGATTTATATCATTATATTAGGGTGGGGATATGTGTTAGTCTCAATATTTTGACTTCAAAGCCTTTAGTTCTTTAGTCACTTACTAGCCTATCAGGCGGACATTTGTTATGTGCCCCTAATCCTGAAGGTTATTGCAAGTCAGAAGTATATGTAAAAATAAATTATAAATTATATATATATGGAATGGATGGGATACCTGAACTAGTCCTTTCAGGATAAACATTTTACAGCTGTCTACCATCAAAACAATTAGCAACATATTCATAAATTATATGAGTACAATTATTTGGACTTGTATATGTGTACTATATGTATATAATCAACCTCTCTCTATCTACAACTTTTTATCTACAATAAATGATTAACTCAATGCTACTTATCCTAGGGAATTCCCCCAAAGATGATAAACATAGGTGAACAGAGCCATAAACTCTATGTATGCAAAAAAAACCTCATTTTCCAGCTACCATAAAGCTCTTTTACCGTGACCCACTACAATAGATCAAACAAAAGCCTATCATGTCTGTTTTCATCATGTGATCTAGAATACTTCACAACATATGTAATACGAAAAGTGAAGAGTGCATATAAGAGTCTGTTACACTGTTAGTTAGTCTTCCAATTATACTTCAAACATATAATTTACTTATAATTATCTCCTACAACTGAATATTTTTTCCTTTACAAAAAGCAAATCAAAGTATAACTTTAATACATATCTCAACACTTCACACTGATTTTCTTAAAAATTATATTATATACATGGTTTTATACCTTCTTTAGCCTGGTCACTTTCCGGGGCATCCCCATTGGTTGCCACAATGACCTCTCCCTCTGGGTCCATCTTCTTTAAATTGTGTCCCTTAATCCAACCAAAAAAACAACCCTAAAGGTAATTAACACTGAATTAGTGTTAAATGTCCTAACTCTGACTTTAACCGTCAAAATCTAATTAACACTGCACGCTAATATCTTGATGGTCCTGCACTTTGAAATGGTAAAGTACTTGTTTACATCTAAAAACTAGGCTTGACTCAGCTATAGTCCCACATTACTTCACAGATAACACAAAAAGCAAACAACCTTTAGCTATCTTATCATGCTAATGAAATGTTTTACAATCCACTTGGTGTGCAAATTACAAAACCTTCTCTTTTATAAATGTCAAAATTTGCTAACTTTGCATTTAATATCACATTTGGCTTTCAACATGTGTATTTCAATATTCCAACACACCAGTAGTAATGTACAGGTACAATGACGGCTTTACTACCAGTTTATAGCATATACAAGCATAGCTAGGTCAGGGTTAGACAGTTTTTACCTGTCTGTTGTACAAATACAAACTTTAAGCTTGGCGGGACTGAATGAAATTAATCTGGTATAGTCTATCTCTATTTATCCTGTTTGTTCATTCATAAAGTTTAATCTCTGATTGGTATCAATAAATGTCTGTGAAAATACTGGGGAACTGCCCAAGGGTCAGTTTCTTATTCAAAGTATACTATATTACTGTTATATTACCAGTAATTAATGGGTTCTCTAAATTGACAATAAACCTGCTTCTGTGTTTGAACATCAAGTATTATGATACTGTAGTTGAATGTTGACAATTTTTTTCTAAACCCAACCTTACCAACTCAGTCTCTGCTCTAAACATTCAGTGTGTATACTAGCTATTTTGCCAAGCATTATGCATCACATATTGTTATTTATACACAGTTTATAAACGTGTCTTTACACAGCAATGTATCAATTTAGTACTGAAAGTAAACTAAGAGAGATAACTCTGCACAAATTATCAAACCTTTTTCATATTGATTAGCTTCCCTTAATTATATATTTATAGTCCTTTCTTCTGATTGGTCAGTCTTAATACATCTCATTCAATATGGGAGATAGAGCTATGTCTTCTGCTGTTATGCTCCAGAGGCAAATTTTGTTGATTTTAACTCACTGAAGTATTTCTAAAGAGGTAACTTTGACTTTCTTTACTTCCTTATAATTTTTTTCACTTTTTAACTAAAGACAATAGTGAAACAGTTTTTAGAAATAAACTGTGCAATAAAGATTTTACACACCATATTTCCTTGGTGTATGTAAAGTATTGGATGGTTATTTGTGCATATAGTTATCAGGTTATTGGGTTCGTTAGATTCTTAGGATAATACTGGAATATACATACTTTACTGTAAACTTTGTAAAGTTAGGTATGTTGTGGTTTCTGTTGGTAAAAACTAGTAAAAAGTACTATGTGAATAATAAGCAGAAGTGTTTATAACTTTGGAGCAGAAATTAATTCATAATTATACCATAATGTAAGATCTTGAAAACATAATTTTTGTAAAAGTTCAATTACAGATAGCGTCTTACACCTGACAACTAGGCATGACTGGGACAGACAGTGAGCTTTTAAATGTATGTGACTTTAACTGCTCCAATGCAAGTAGATCTAAGTGTAATTTAGGAGCAAGAAAAATCATTACTAACATTTGCTATATCCTCATTGTTATTTGCTTTAGTGCATAAATGCATAATATGAATTGTTACAAAAGAACTGTTTTTCAATTTTGGTGAATTCTGAAATGCAACTCCTTTCAAGAATTATTTTGTTTCAAACTGGCAATAGTGTGTATGTTCTTTTTTCCAGGTTTTTTTAGTTAGAGATTGTATGATAAAATGTGTCACAACCACAAGATCAAGTTAATTCATTTATAATATACTTTAAATTTTGAATAACTGGAATCGTAGTCAGTAATATTTTAAAATCGAAGGTAACAAAAATGGCTACAATTTTCTTCTATTTATGGTCTCTTTGGCTAGCTACATGTACTGAAATTTAAGGATTTTACTAAAAGTAGCTTATAAAATGTAATTACAGATCTGTCTTATGTATAATTTCAGCACTAAACTTTGGATGTTCAGCATGGAAGAAAATTCTGACAGCAATGAACCATCCACTTCTGCTGAGTCAACTATGAGAGGTCGGGTTCCAGCAAGTGTTGGGCGATTAATTGAGGGTTTTGTTACTGCATCAATGGAGGCTGATTCCATCTCCCAAAATTCTGACTGCTTTCAAAACCATCCTCAAGATAAATCAATTCTTGATTTGATAGACAAGTTTCACACAAGAAGGGCCACTCAGTGGGCACTGTTTAGCTGGAACTCTTGGAAATTTCTGAAGTCCCGTGAAGATTCAAATCAGTCAACTATACCTTTATTCTATGATGTTTGTGATCAGCCGGTGGAGGTTTTGGATAGAATTCTTGCCAGGTTTGTTACAGAATGCAAGAACAGAGACAATGAGGACTATACCCCAGAAACATTACGTGGAATCTTATTTGGACTTCAGAGGTTTCTTAAAGCTTATTGTACAAAAATGGACAAACAACCAATCTCTTTCATTAAGAATGAATACCAGTTTCCTCTCTACACAAAGGCTTTTAAAAAGAAAACTGAAGCTTTAAATGAAATAGGCGTAATGAAAAGAAATGCCCAAGCATTTGGAATTACCCCTGAACAAGAGAAGTACCTCTGGGATGTAGGAGCCTTTGGCTGTGACTCAGCCGAGGTACTCAGTGACACAGTTTTTTTCTATGTTGTTAAAATATTTGGTATTGCTTCATCTAGTGCACTGAGATTTATGAAACCAGACACATTTGTTTTTGGAGAAAATGAAATGGGGAAATATCTTGAACTTGAAACAAATTTTGTCAGTGACTTAGATATATATGATCAAACATCTTGTTGCCATAACATGGCGCTTCTTGTCCCTAATACTACAACAAAACTCCGACATTACTGCAACGAAAGTAACCCAAGAACATTCTACAACATACTGCAATATTATGTAGAACTGATCAAACTTGTTGATGTTCAAGAAAAAGCTCTTTTCCTCAAACCAAGGAATGAGATGATGTTTGCAAGCCAAGCCATTGGACGTCTTCAGTTACAAAAAAAGTTTGGCAAGATCATGGAGTCGGCCAATGTCAAAGGTTACTACACAACACAAGCTCTTGTCCAGTCATGCTTGGACAATCTTCAGGTAAAAGGTTTCATGGTGAGAAAAAAGCAAACATTCTTACCACAACAGCAGCTGGAGATAAGCAAACTTCTTGACCCACCCCCTGGTATTGTAAAAACTTTAGATGTAAAAACCCAGACCAAAGCTGTTCTTAAGCTGGTTAATGCTAGTCAGGGACTCAAGTTGCTTTCCAGTCCCAGCAATATGCGGTATGTGATACAGCTAAATCAAGCACCACAGTCAAGTAGCACCTACTCTGTAACTCAGAAACAATCTTTACCAGAGAAAACAACTTTACAAATGCCTACGTCTGTTAGCCAAGAAGTTTTAAATGCCTGGTTATGTCAAGGTTCCAAGGCAAACTATATGTCAACAGTTTCAAACTTTAACAACCAGCTTAGTGCTGCCAACAAAAACTTGCCTAAGACTGTAACTGAATTTGATTCTCTGGCAACAAGCACAGTGAAATCTGCTGAAGCTGAGCAAGTTGAAAGCATCAAGGTCAAATCTGAAGATGACTCTGTGAATTCTGAACAAGTGTTTCCTGTTCATCTGAGTAAGGCTGGGAATGATGGGCATGGAAAACCTGTTCAGGAGTCTGGAAATGATTCTGACGGGACAAGTGACTATGAATTTGAAAATATCATAATCAAAAAAGAACCAGCGGACTATGAAGGTGAATGTTTCATGGCAACAGAAGCTCAGTCTGTTGAAATATCAGAGGGTACAAATGAAAACCATACTGTCATTCCTAGAAAGAGGAAAGTAGAAACAGATGATAATGCCAGAAAGTCAGGCCAAAACAAAACTAGTAAGATCGACAATAGCAGTGTCAAAAGTAAAACACAAAAATCAAATGACAAATCTGACACAAAGATTTTCAAAAGCAACTCAAAAAGTCAGGAGGGTGCAGACCCTGAAGAGCAAAAGACATCAGCTAAGGAAGAATGTGATTTGTGTTCTGCAGAAATCGAGTACCAGTTTACCAATGACTTAACTAAAAAGGTAATGAAGCAGGAAATTTCATTGAAAGAGGAAGGTCAGACAATGTTTAACTTCAGTGGCACTAGTAAGATGGGGAGACATATGAGTGACCTTGACATTAACCTTGGAGATTACCTACCAGAGAATTGTACCATAAAGCCTGGGAACATTGATATAAAGAGGATTATTTTACCTGATGGTGGTAAAATGGTGATAAATCTCAAATACAGTCTTGACAAATAAAACCATTTTGTCAGATTAATCTTAATGGAATTAAAAAAAGAACTGCTATATACTGCAGTTTTAACAACTGAAGCATACAATATTTCAAAGCTACTGTGTTTGATGGCATGATGTTCTGAAATGACCTTTTAGCAGTCTAACTGCATCAATGGCTGAAAAGGTCAAGCAGTATAAAAATAAAGCCTTTAGATTGTTTTGTCAGTACAAAGTGTGCATCTTAAATACTATGACTGTTTCATGAGTACATTAGACACACCATATTTACTTCTATGACTGCATCATTAGTACAAAATCAGCAATAGTAAATGCATCAACTGTTTAGTCTTGTATTTCAGAATGTTTCAAGTAAGTTCAAGCATTGCCATTTCATGTAAAATATCACAAGTATTTCAGTAGTTTAAAACAATCTAGAAGTTTTCATGATTGTTTGAATATTATTGTACTTGATTTTTTACTGCATTTATGTGCTTATACTTTCATATGAGTAACAAAATTACATCTGAATAATTATATGATTTGAAACATTAGCAAATGTTTTTCTGTGGTTTTTACTTTATTTCATCAACAAAATAAAATATCACTGAAGGACTTCAAAAGGTAAGGTAGACTTCAATTAAATTGTTTTCAAAGTTTGTGTCATATTTTGAGTGACATACTACAAGTAGTCTACAATGGTTTTTTTCTTCTACAATTTAGCTATTCACTTAATATTCACAGTAACCATTAAATAGACAGGTAAAAGACATCTACTACAAAACAGAAGTTAAACCATACTGACTTCCATCTTGGCACATTACAATAATGTAAGCACAAAAAGATTCAGTTAGTTTAAAAATCATTTGTGCAAGTTTTTTTTTTTTTTTAATTTTATCAACAATAACATTAACAAACCATGTAATGTTTTGTGGTCTGTTAATTGAAGTTAGGATTGAAATCAGAGAGGACGATAAATTGAAGCTATGAAAACAAAACAAGAAATGTTTTTGATACAGAAATGATCACTTTGTAAAACAAACCCTGCATCAGTATAGCTAATTTATAACCCTTGTGCTAGGTTAAAAATTCCTGGCTTATTGGCAGCTACTTCAGTAACTGTTGAGGCCCGCATAGAATATCAGGGAAACCGAATGCGTAAGCCTCATTAAATAAAGACATTACTTACTTACTTACTAACTTGTCCAAGATCTGTCAGCTGTTAACTGCAATGAATGCCAGGCTTTCAATCAGGAGGTAACTGATTTAAATCCAAACACGGGAGTAACTCTTAACACAGACATTCCATATTGAACACTTCTGGTGCAAGTACTGTTTGAACCATGTGGTCAAAGAGTGGAATTAAAATAAGTGGTAAGGATGTTTCCAAATCAATGTTCAATATATTGTACATATCTTTAAGCCAATTTATTAAGAAATGCACATCAGGCTTTAATCAGATCTTTAAATCTGTTGATATTTTGAGGTGATGACAGTCAAACCTTGAAAATAGAACTTTGCTACAAAAATTCACTTTACAGACTTCATTTGATTATGATCAAATTCAATGATATAATGTACTGGTCTCTGAGATGAAACTAATACCTGGAACAATCCTGTTTTGTAAAACCATTAGACTGGAGAACCACTTACACTTAAACCATCTGTGGTAACTGACCACCATACAGGCCATGCCTTACTATACTTAAGATAAAAAATGTTTCTGATGTCATTCTTAAAAAAGTAATAAATTAACTCTCAGATGAACAAAATGTTTTACCAAAAAATGGATATTTCTAAACTGAAGCAGAAGAATTCCATCTATAAAAGGTGTTCAAAGTTTGGTTAGGTCTGATGACATTGACCATGCTTCAGATGGTTTGGAAGTCTAGGTTATAAATTTGGATAACTCATAAAAAAAGAGCATAGAAGAGTTACTTTTCTGTTACATATCTTCCTAAATAATGTGAGAATTTTAGTTACAGTATTTTTATACATAAAGCTGGCAAAAAATCGGTCCGGACAGTGCATTTTACTCTTAAAACAAAAAAATGGGAACAAGTGTTTCCTCCACAGATTAAAATCTTTGTCTGGTTTAGGCAAGAGACATTATTCATGCAAGCTTTTAATAACTGTGTTATGCTGCAAAGTTCAGCCAAAGGCACATGACTAGTCAATTTTAAGAATCTAAAATCTCTACATAAGTCACTTTACAAACCTAAAAGATTCCTAGTCTCTGAAAATATATCCATTATCTAATATCACAGCAGCAGTAGTTTACAACAGGTAGATGCACTGCATTACACTGATTAAATCCAAGCACTTTTTTATTTTTCCAAGGATTTGTCTTCATTAACACATGGCTTTCATCCTAATTAATTTCCATTTAATCTTCAAAAACTCTTCTGCCATTTTGATTATAATTACATTTGTCCTAATCACATCTTCAAAGATATCTGAAATCTTTATGTCAATTCTGACAAGCGGAAATTCAAAAGCCTCTGTAAAATCCAAGTGTTCTTGAAATATCATACACTTCTACCACTGATAAAGCAACTCTTTCAGTGAGGTATTTGTACATATATTTTGGCCTATTAATGGTGATGTAATGTTTAGTGGTGGTAAATAAACAACATGTGAGCACACTTCATTCCTCTGGGATGCCACAATCAATAGAGCGGCCAAACTGATAATATTATTAGCACTTATGAAACAAATAGGAAAAATATCCACAGGATTATGAATTGTAAGATAAGTTGTATTTATTAAGACCAAACAAGATAACAGTGTGTTTCTGATGTTAATGGTGGTTTTGTTAAAACATCCTACATTGTGTATAAATCAGCTTTTGCAATGTTTTACCACAAAAGTAATATGAAGTCTATATAACACTAAAACTGATGCAAAAAAAATGAAAACTGGTACATAATTTGAGCATTCATGTCAGTAAGCACTTATAATGAAACAGACGGCTTTGGCCATTTCGTTAGCTTTTAAGATGAAAATGTCTTATTGATTAAAATCTCTGTGGGTCTGTCCAGTCCAGCTTAAGATCTAGTATTGATTGATGCACCAGTGGACAAAACTGTTCTCAGAAGCGTCACATGGTTATAGTTTCAGCACAGCTGTTGTCAAATTTTTATCTAAATAACAGTCCAATCAAATCTGTACTCATAAACATAATAATTGCCTTCGTTTAGAACTAAAAAACTGTGCTAAAACAAAAGAAGATGCTTGCTATACTGAAGCATATAATTTATTATGCAAAATGAATCTTGTATCCCTATCTCTGTTCTGATTTCTAACTGAATAAAACATTGAATTTCCACTACGCAGTACTATGTTCTATACACATGACAAGATGTACTTCATTATCTATGACTGGTATGTCCTTTTATGTTGACCATATCACTTTATAAACTTATAATTTAAAATTATAAAAATAAAATTTACTGTAATACCTAGCTAATGCTAAGTTCTAATAAAAGTGGTTCTCCCTATTCTGTTTTACTGTTATGTTCACAAAAAATGCTACCACAAAAGCTGAAAGCCAGACCACTTGGCTCTGCCAATAATCTGGATATACACCAGTTAATTCTACAACAAACACTAAATAATTACATTATAGTGCCCTGCATGGTGTGAGTTACATGTGGTGGATATTTGCCAGACTTCATACTAAGTTCAAGGTGGTTGTCTATCTAAGGCATGTTTGTCTTACTACCAACATCTCACTACAGGCCGATATGCCTTGAGTTTAAATTACTATCACCTTATAAATCCTTTTAAATGTACTAAAACCAGAGACATAGATAACAGAGATAAGCAGCTCCTATTTACTCCACTGAAATAGCGCACATGCCTCTCCAAAAGTGAAAAAATTAGGCATTTTGTAGCAATTAAAACTCAATGGCTATTTGTTCGACCCTTTTAAGGTATACATCATTTGAAAGCTTAAACAGTCATCTATAGCTGCAAGTTAAAATATTGGCAACTTTCTAGTCCTTTAATTTAATATAACTTGGCAGAATATACCCACTATCCCAGTTTTTCACCATCTTTAAAGTTTTGTGAAAAATGATTAAGTTGCAGTTCTCTTTAACACATGCTGCATCATTTATTTTTACCAGGACTAAAATTATTTTACCTGCAGCAATAGACAAATGACTAGGCTTTCAGAAAATGTATAATTTGTTTCAATTTGGCAACTAGTTAACAAGTTATACTTGCTACAAGACACTGTCTTAGCAGGCACGCGTGAGACCTTAACTAGCTAGGAAGTTGCCTATCTCTGTTATCTATGTCTCTGCTAAAACCAAATATCCACTGAAGCAATCTCTTATATTTGTTCTTAGTCTTTTTTTTGTAAGTGCAGGTTTTTTTTTATAATTTACAGAATTTTTTTTATGAAAATATCAAAAGCCAAAAAAAAAAAAAATAAATAAATAAATAAATAAAAAAATGTATTTTAGGCTTTTGACATGTACCCAAGTCTCACTAGATCTATTTCGTCTCCGAAAGTTGAACAACTAAAAAATATCTGATAAAAGCGATTAAACTCTTTAAGCATAATGAATAAGACAAGGTATCTAAACGCAATCTTGGAAAACATTAAGTTAATTTTGACAATTTTCTTGAACTGAATATCCGCTGGATACCTCATACACGCTCCATTCACCGTGGGAGATATCTACTATTTTGTTTACATTTTCGTCACACGTGAGCAACACATGTGTAAATCCGGGCACTCAGCGTGTGCGATCGATGACGTAAGAGCATTTAGAGAAAACCAAAGGGTGAAATCATCAGCCATTATATATTATTTTGACATTTCATTGGTTTTAATGATCAACTGCTGATTCTAAATCTTAGAAACATATCGAGATCTTGTCATTTCTTTCGGGTTTTCAGTTGTTAAAATATAAACTGAGTTACATATGGCGGGAAATACAAATCCATCACATTTTCGTACTTTAAATATTTCGGCCCAAGGGGTTCAAATAGTCTTGTTTTTTAAACGTGGCAACATTTACGAAGCTAACCAAACTCTGTTTACGTTTGATTATTTTGACTAGGAGAAGGAGTTAGCAAAGAATTCGTTATTTTTTATATTGAAGTCTGTCAGTTAGCAAAGAATTTGTTATTTTTTATATTGAAGTCTGTCAGATCACTCAGAAATACTTTCTTTTATTTTTTTTTACTTATTTGTATTTGTCATTTTGCTAGAGAATGTTAGAAGAAAAAACAAATTATACCAGACATATACAATATTATCAGTATATCTAATATGATTGTTTTTGTCCTTATTTCAAATGGCATTTTCTAGTTCAGCCATCAAATCAGAGAATCTACAAATATTATTTTCAGTCAGTGTGATATAAAATCATTAGCTATGAATACATGTAGCTCTTGACCTACTAGCAATCTGCTAGAATCCATGAAATGAAGCTGTCTCTTTTATTTTCAGCAGCTCTAATATCTACAAGAATCATGGATGACCATTTTGATATTGATCAGTCTCCAAGCATGTACACATTTTTTGAGGATATTGATGGTGAAGATAGTGGAGTTGAGGATTTACCTTTCAGCAGTTATGTAGAACTGGATGGCATTATAGAGAGAGCTGAGGCAAACAGGGACATGTGTACTGAGACAGGACCTATGTTTGATCAAGATGAAGATGAACTTGCATTTATTGATGACGAAAAGGATGAAGATTATAAGCCTAAAAAGACCACTCATATTTCTAAAAAGGTATGTGTTAAAAGTATATTTAAAGATTTTAAACCTTTAAATGCAGCTTTTTTTTGGTCACTACTTAATATATATTTTCATTATCTAATCAAGCAGATGTTTTGTATCAAAAATCAAAATTATCTTCACTCGATTCCATTTCAGTGGTGTAGTGTTGCAACAAATAGAAATAAAAGATTCAAGCTTTGAGAGAAACTTATATCATGTAACTTGTGTTATAATGGATTAACTTTAGCAATGATGGTCAAGAGTGTTTGTAACTTTAGAGAGACATCACATAACACAGCATCCATTTTATTCTTGCTAAAACCACCTTTAAAGAAGTCTCCATCTTAATAGGAAACAGGTTACTATTTTGTTGAAAGAATACCCTGCAAATATAAACCACCTCTCAACAAAGACCAATCTCTTTTTTACTTATTAGTCTTTGAGAACATCTTTGACTGTGTACTTAGACATTGGTCTAAGATTAGTATGTTTCTCTGCTACCAGCAACTGATACCACTGGGTATTGCTGTGAAAATAATAAGCACTTATAATAATGTCTAATTATTGCAAAAAAAATGAATGGCTCTTACCTAGTATATTTTCTTCCTCCATGAATATAATATTTTCCAGTGTTACTATATAAACATCCCATACATGTATATATCCATGAAGTTGTACATGTACGATTCCTATAGCCTGTTTCCTGTGACACAGCCACACATTTATAACCAAAAAAATCTATATCATTCCACTATAGGAACTGTCTAATACTCCTTGCTGGTGTATATTCACAAAACAGCTGAAGGTTATCATCGATGAATGGCACCAAATAACTGAACAGTTTGTTTTTTTGCCAATAGTTTAATAATTGCTCTTTGGCATAAAACAGCAAGAATTTATAATTCCTGAGAGCCAAATTCTATACTATTTTAGTCACAATGACTTTTTTCCAGTACAGACTTGGAGATTAATTTGCTATTTGTCATCTAACAAGTGTAAGAAAAAAGAAAGAACCTATATTTATCAGGATGTGAATGACATTAAAGAAATTACGTCTATAAAACCACAAAGCCTTGAAGCATTTTGTACTAGAAAGTGAACTAGACATTCATCCATGTTCATCTTATATGTCATTGACATGTAATACATCAGTTAGCATTCATCTTTTTATTATTCAAATATAAAACAACTGTATCTTTGTGTTATTAATGTTAATTAGATTGATTTTTGCTCCAGGAAATTAATTAATGACACAAGCATACTATCAGTCATTAATTAATTGCTAGAAAAACTAATCAGTTAATTAATGGTACAGATAGAGATGCCTGCTGTAACTGCACAACAGTGTAGTGGTATATAACTGGAAGATGAAGGCTTGAAATTTAAACATAAATCATTTACATTGTTAATTTCAGTGTAAGTTATATTCTAAATGTAAGATTTTCCAAACAGTACAGAAAAAAAGTATTTAACTTTTAATTTTAATTTATTGTGTAACTTAAAAAGTTTTAGTGGTTATAAAGTTTTATTACACCTTGGGAAACTCTTTGAGTATTTAAGAAATTGCACTGTATTTTAAGATTAAGTATTCATTACAAACTTTCCATGTTTAAACAAAATGTTTAAAGAAAGACTTTAAAGCCAAACAGTCCCTATTTACATTTTGAGCAAATTGTTATGATTGAATTAGCATTGACTTAAAACCATTTTGGCATCTTTCACTTGCCTTTTTATTAGAAATTAAGAGTTGATATAACAACTAACATGTTAAAAAAGTTATTTAAGTTAAAAAAAAGGAAAAAAAAAAACAGAATCAGGTTCCTTGTCCATACATATACATGAGGCAAAATAAAATACTATCATTTTTTTTTTAAATTTCTTTAAGAATGAAATATCAAGCATAATGTTTTTAACAAAACATTAAGTTAAAGGTAGTCATTAACTTGCGGCTTTGAAAATCCATAGGACAATCTGAGAAAAAACTTAAGATTTATTTTTCATTTAATTTTGTTTCCTGAATACTGTTGAGTTTTTGATACCAGGTAATGTTATTGATAGTTTAACTGATAAATTATCGAAAGATAGTGAGTCCTACCCTGAATTTTTTCACTTATTTTTTTTTTTTGTATAAACTCAAAATTTTACCCAAAACATAAACAGAAAAATAGTTTTAAGCTGTAGCAAAATTAGTTAAAAATTGAGATTTTTTTTATTATATATTTTGGAACTAAGAATTTTATATACCAGTACTTCTGAATTTAATAAACTTCTCAATTTTATATACTCACTTTTACAAACTTCTCAAGTTTATATTAACTTCTCATTTCAAAAAACAACAAAGAAATTATGCTAGGAGTAATCCACACTTGCTCAAACAAAAAATCCCTTTAAAATGTAACATGATTTAGAAAGGATTTTTAACTACAATGAAATTTAAATCCTCAGATGAAAGAGGACAAACATGGCTCAAAGGGGTCTACTGTGTCACTGATTGTGGACTTTGTAAAACCTTAAATAGCAAAAGTCTGATTTGCATTGAATATTTGCATTTTAACATTACAAAAAAAAAGAACTTGAGATGTTTGATTAGAGAATTGTACTATTTTGATTGCTTGTCAAGTATTTAATGTGAGGATGAAATGAGTATAAATTTTACAGGTAACAAGATATGTGTGACTGGAGTTTTCAAAAGAATCATTTCTTTCTAAAGCGATGTTTGAGTCTCCATAAGAAGAGCACTTTGATTTGCTCTTGTCCTTCCATCCAACCATCTGCCTGTCTGTCTGTCTGAATGTTTGTGTCATGCACTCTGCAAAAACTTAGACCTATTTAGGCTATGTAACTTAACATGAGTAACAATCAGCATGTGAGCATCAAGGGTTTCACCTCCCTAACTGCTAAGGAATAAAAGAGTTGATGGCCCTTGATTGATTGAAAATAGGTAGATTTGAGCTTGTTGAGGAAAAACTACATAACTCTGGGTTAAGAAACTTGAACAAGAGTGTAGTTAAACCTTGAATTGTGTGTTCTCCTATGCCGAGGAATTACAGAGTTACTGAGTATGACTTTTTATTGATTAAAAATATGTATATTTCAGCTTGTCCCAGTTCTAAGGAAAAAAAATTGCCCCCAGGATGGGCCCCCATTAACGGGGCACTTAAATTTGATGTTGTCCATATGCACTTCCCACCATAATTATAACTGATATTTTGTTGAAAGTGGCATAAAACATTTGCCATCATAGGGATTACAGTGTTTTAGTCGAACTTCAGTTAGGTGGAGGTAATTTCCAATTTCAAATAATTGAGTTTCAGCTGCATTTAACAATAAATCTGTCACCTAAATTTTGAAAGTTGTGACAATTTGCTTTTAACCCTCCACCCTACCATCCCTCCCAAACCACCAAACTGTCCCTCCCTAGTCAAACGACTAGTTTCATACAACCATTAAAAGACAAGCAGTATAATTAGAGCAGTCCCACAGCAGGGAGGTGGGCTGACAGGGTGTCTTGACAGCATCCACAGGTTGTCCACTTCCTTAGTCAAAGACTTTTAATCCCATCTTTACCCTACTTGCTGATAATGTTTGTCAGTTATATTCAATAACCAGTCTAATCCATCCAGACACTACAGAATAATGGCTTTTGAATTATTCAGATTTACTAAGCTGAGCAGAAAGTAGTGGTAAATAATGATTAGTTCCAAAATTATGTTGGTTGTTATCAGTACAGAGTTAGTATGGAAAATAAAATCTCTGATTATCCAATATAACATTGTATAATCTATATTCTGATCATTGTAAATCTAATTTAAGGGACATGCAAAACCAGCAAAAAGGCGACAGTATCCAAACACATGTTTCACAGGGAAGAAGGTTTTACTGTTGACACCAGAGAAGCAGATGATATCTACATCTGATACAGATAGCAACTTGAGTCTGAGACATTATGCAAGGAAGGATCGCACACCAAACACTATCAAGAAAATGATGGAGAGGCATAGGGAAAGTGAAAGGTGAGGGTTCTGCTTTTTCAGTTTTTCACAAGTAATAAATTTTGTCTTTTATTTGACAGTGTTATGATTCAGGTTCCTCAGTATTACAGCTATATAGTGTTAGTGAGCCAAACACCACTTAAACAATAAGGTTTGAATCTTTGACCTTTCATCAGTGTCAGAGAGGTATACTATGCTTATGCCTAGAGACTTTTTAGTCGGTAGATAGGTAGGGAATTTTGAGTCAAAGAACCGTAATGTTTTTGAGATCACTTGGTCCAAGGACAAGTTCATTTGGGCATGCACTATGAAAATGGATTTCAGTCAGTCAAAAACAACTAAATCTAGAACCAGAACCTTCAAATTTTACAAGATGATTAGGTTAGACCTTCAGATAGAGTTGTTTGAAAAACAATAATAAACCTATTCTACTAAATGGAAGTGAAATTTTAGAGCATTCTAATACCGATGTCCTTGTAATTTAAAAATACATTTAGACAGATGTACAATACAAAGGCCCCATTTGTTTAAATTCATTAATTTATTTTCCAGTGACAACTTAAAGAAACTGGAAAAATTAAGTATGATGTGTGAACAATTAATGAATTATTACAGAAGAACAAACTGTTTCAATGTTTTTCTTTTTTGTGATTTATTTCATTTTTTAAAATTTTATTCCCATTACAAAGTACCAATACATGATGCATAGTTATTATCTAAGACATTGGAGTATTAGTTTTTGTTTGTGTTTTCCCAAACATGGAGACCGAGTTTGACAAGAGGACAGAATTTCTCTAGACCTTTGTATTCATCTTTCTCATTATGTCTCCCCCCAAAAATGGGGGAGACATATTGTTTTCCCCCCGGTTGTCCGTCCGTCCGTCCATCCGTCCGTCTGTCTGTCCGTCACAAAATCGTGTCCGCTCTGTATCTTCCAAAGCCCTAGAAGGATTTTTATGAAACTTGGGTCAGATGTTCACTTCATCAAGGCGACGTGCAGAACCCACTTTGCGGGTGTGGTGTCTCAAGGTCAAGGTCACACTTTGAGGTTAAATGTCAAATGCCACAAAATCGTGTCCGCTCTGTATCTTCAAAAGCCCTTGAAGGATTTTTATGAAACTTGGGTCAGATGTTCACCTCATCAAGGTGACCTGCAGAACCCACTTTGGGGGTGTGGTGTCTCAAGGTCAAGGTCACACTTGGAGGTTAAATGTTAAATGCCACAAAATCGTGTCTGCTCTGTATCTTCAAAAGCCCTTGAAGGATTTTTATGAAACTTGGGTCAGATGTTCACCTCATTGGGGGAGACATATTGTTTTTCCCCGGTTGTCTGTCTGTCCGTCCGTCTGTCCATCTGTCCGTCACAAAATCGTGTCTGCTCTGTATCTACCAAAGCCCTTGAAGGATTTTTATGAAACTTGGGTCAGATGTTCACCTCATCAAGGCGACATGCAGAACCCACTTTGCGGGTGTGGTGTCTCAAGGTCAAGGTCACACTTGGAGGTTAAATGTCAAATTATACAATCGTCTGATTCAATACTGCCTGCAGCAACTGGCTGGGGGGAGACATGTTTTTGTTCAATCAAAAACCATTTCTAGTTTTGTGATGTTTTTGTAAATATTGACCTCATAAGATGCTGGTTTACTCATTTTAGATATACGTAAACAAAACAAAAAATGAAGTAGCGATTTTCCTTTTGAATAAGTGACAGTTGACATCTTGTTTGTACAGTAGAACCCCTCCAAACCGGACCCCCTCTAAACCGGATCCCCCTTTAAACTGGCTAAATCGCCCAGTCCCAGTTTGTTCTCTATATAATTTACCCTTACAAACTCTGATACCCCTGCATTTCGGATACCGGATGATTTTGCAAAAAATTAGTAAATTTCAGCGTTAATCTACCTCTGAAAACTGGTCATGACTAACCCTGGCAAAAAATCGGTCATGCATTTCCGATTATCAGACTTGCCAAAATCAAGTTCTTTGTCAAATAAAGAAAATAAATGTTTCTTTTCTTTCTACATTTGGAGGCATTTATGGGTTTAAATTTCATTACTGAAAATTGTTTGTTTGCAACTTTCTACAGAAGCTGACAAATTTCCATTTTCATTGGCCATTTCCAATTAAATACACTGCGTACAATATACTTTTTTCTTTGATTTGCACCGCCTTAAAACAACCATTCAGTGTCCAGTTTCTTTTACCAGTTACCAAATGACAATTCTGCAGCTGTCATCAAAAAATGCAGTTGTGCAAAAAATGACAACAACCCCAGTTTAAGTCTGTGCAGGTCTCTGTTTCCAAATATAGAAAACCCCTTCAAACTGGATACCCCTCTAAACCTGACAAAAAGCCCGGTCCCAAGCTCGTACGGTTTCGAGGGGTTCTGCTGTAAAGCTGAAATATCTAACTATCATTGGAACTTGGTGAGTAGATGAATGACTTGGACCCACTTGGTTAAAAGTCAAGCCCTTAGGTGCCCATGTAAAAGAGCCGAGGGAGTGTGGGGGAGTAATATATGATTTAAAACATCTCTTGTTTAGTCTTAATTTACATAGTTTGAGATCAAAAATGTGTAAGCATTTGCAAATACATTTTAAAGGATCAGTGTATTGCATTCGTACAGTATTTTTGAGTAAGCACTTGCTATTGAAATTACTCACTGTGAATTTTTGTTCTTTTAATTTTTTTTTAGGGTGCGTCATCACAGTCTGAATGAGTCACTAAAGGATGTTTGTATGAGAGTACCAGGTTATGATCCAAGTGCAAAGGAAACCAAGGTAGGTGTTTGTTTCATGATCTAAACATGAATCCTGGGGTGTGAATGATTAATTCAGGATGATTGTTTCCTATTTGTGTGTAAAATTACACATCTGTTGCTCACACAATGCAATCGTTTCATCCAAAGAATTCTAGAAAGGGGTAAATTATTAAAAATTGATGGATTGGCCCAAAAGCCATTTAGTTTTAGTTTAAAATAATCCCTGTTTTTCTTGTTTCAAACATTCTTTTTAGAAGAAAAAGACATCTATTCAGCAAACTAATTGAGATCAAACAAGAATTGTTTTAATAGCTTGTTGAAAGGATTTGGAGATGTATGTTTCAGGTTTGCATTAGTTTAAAGTAATGTGAATATGCATTTAACATTAAAGTGATCCTATCACTTCTAAATTTCTGGCAAGAAGAGAAAATTCATACTGCCCTCTGAATGCAGTTTTGTGCATAAATTGAAATTTTGATTCAGCTGGACTCCTAATGAAACATTTTTACAGACACATTCAAGAATTAGTTCCACCTCCAGTGCAGTATGTTGTCAGAAAGATGTTATTTCTTGATGAATATGGTTTAATGAAAAGTTAGTTGTTTCCTAGTAATGGTGCAGTAAATTTAACAGTTTTATTATCAGGTTATTCAGATGCAGAGGATCATCGGTTATGAATGTTTTCTAGAGAATACGTTCCGCAGACTTTGTGACCAGCTGGGTGTGCCGCCCAAACATATATTCAAGCTTAATACTCAGTTTATATCTGATGCTCTGAACAACACTGCTATAGGTAAGTTGTCTTTTTCTTACTGATCAAAATGCCTCAAAGTTTTGTGAGGATGTGGATTGAACAAGCAGATAGGAAGATGTCTTTCATTAACCGAGCTTGTGGCTTTCTTCATTCAGCTTTTATAAAATTGTTTATAGCTGAAAAATTTGATCACTTACTTACTTTACATTTATTTATTTCGGAACATTTGTAAAGAAAGATTTTACAGCTTATGATTAGCACATTAGGTGACTATATTTGTTTTGAGTTCTGCTTACTACACTCACAGCAAACAGCAATTTGAAAGGTACTGATACAGACTTTGGTGTATGGGTAGAATGTTTGACACCTGATGCTAGGTTTGAATGCCATTAAAAGTACTTGTTGTTTCAGAGGACTTCTACCAGCCAAGCAGTTACAGAACCAGTGATGCTGATGATGATGATGTTGATGATCAGGAACAGCTGGTTACAGTTAAACGCAGGGATAATGACCTGCCTCCTGGATGCAGGGTAAATATTTCTTCATGGTATTTGTTCTCTGCGGGCTGGAGCCTGCAGGGTATTGGTATGCATTTTAGTTTAGAGTGGTGGAGGACCATGTGATCTGTCATCGATAGATGGAGGAGCATGTGGTATGTCAACAGTACATGATTGGTTCAGTTTTTTTATTAGTCACTTTTAATAAATTATTAATAAGAATTGCACACATACTCATCTTTAGAAAAAAGAAAAAAAGAATATTGTTTTGAAATTAGAAAACAAAAAGAATAAAATGTTGTAAATTTTTATATTTCTATTATACAGAGTATCAGTACTTCGGCAATTTATCGCTTTACTACATCCCTCACGGTACCTACACTATGTTATCAGCGTATGGCGTCTGAAATCATGTGACATTAACATTATTGGCTGCCATATTTTGATGTTTAACTTTAAAAAAAAAAAGAGCTTATACAGTATTTCATGCAATTTATCAAATTATGTTTCTTTATCAACACAGATTATTGATCACAGACTATTAACATTATGCTTTAAAACTTTGAATATTTTCTTACCATCATGACCTCATTCCGAATTCATCAGTTTTGTTAGTTCAGTTCATTATTAAAGTGACTGACCCACAGATGGGCCAACAATGCATAAAAAAGAAAATGTTTATAAAATATAAATATAGAAATTTGGTTCTGGTTATAATCGTGAAGAACATATCTAAAATAAGTTACTGCCTCATTTTTTGTTAAAGAAACACATAAATAAAATAAAGTTTTACACACTTTTATCAGTAAAAAATTTACTATGTTAGTCACAGGGTAGATTCTTTCCATTTTATTATTAAATTTGACAAGTTTGTTGTGGCTCAGTGGGTTGGATCCCCGGTGTCAATTTTACTGGCCGGAAGGAGTATGGGTTCGATTTAATTTTTTTTTTCTTCAGTTTTCACGGTGAATAGAACCATAATATTATATTTTATCCATAGTATATTAACTTCTCTTTGATTTTAAAGAAAAAAAAGCTAAATCCTTTGAGTCAGTTGCTTTAATAATGGTTTCAACAAACATAAAAACCTTTTAGCTTGCACTCTTTATTGCCTTAGTCCAAAGGAAGGTAAACGTTACATTGTTCAAAAATCTATAAATCCTGACTGAATTGAAAGTTCTACTCTCTTTTGTTTTTTAGCCTTTTACTGTTAAGTACTATAGAGAAAACAATTCAGGTGTAAGTCTTATTTATCAAAAACTTTCATTCTGTCATATTTCTGATAGTTTCCAGATTCAGTGCAGATAATTATCTACAAAAGGATCAAAATATTACAGTACAAAAAGACAGTTTTCTCACTCTTACTGTGGCCCTAATGGTAATCTTTTGAAAAACAAAATTAATGATCACTAATTATTGAAATAAGTTGAAGTAGTCAAATTGATTAATGTTTTCAGTGAAGGAAACAGTTACTAGTATACCATTTTTAATTCTGATTCTTGCTCTTTCAGTTAATCAAGTCATCAAATATAGAAGACAATATCATTACATACCCGAGGGAGAAAATTTCCTCTCCAACAGTAGACTCCACCACAGACAACATCATACACCTGACCCCTGTGCCACACTTGGTCCCTTTCAGTGATACAGAAAGTACGCCAAGATATATTACAAAGTATGACTACCACAGCCAGTGGACTCCACAGACTGGTTTTAGAACTGTTGAGTCATCACAGGGAATGTTTTCTTCTCAGGAGTCAGGAATAAAAGTAGAGACACAGTCTAGCTTGGAGGATGACTGCCACTTTCATGGTAAACTTACAAATTTTCATAGCAGAACACATGATATATAATTATGACAGCCCTAAGTTTAGCAAAATAGAGGAGGTCTCTAAGATTTTTTAAAAATCTGACCACCTTACCAGAATGAAAGGAAATGACTTTATCTGTTTCATGCAATAAAAATAAGTCTACAGAATGGTAGTAATACTTCTAATGAGGCACATTTGGTTTGAAGTCATTATATATTTTATGTGTTGTGTATTTCAGAAATAAATAGTTTGATAGAAGAGGGACTTTATGATGACTCTGAACACCTAAGGACAGTGACTCCATCATTCATGGTTAGTTTAGTAGTCAATAGTAAACATTGATATCATAAAAAAACAGCAGTGAATAAAAATGCTCTTCAATTTTTTTAATTGGTTTATTAACTGCTGGTTAACTGATTAACTGCTGAATAGAGATGTCTGATTTACTACTGGTTAAAGATGTCTGATCAACTGCTAGTTAATGATGTCTGATTAACTGCTAGTTAAAGATGTCTGATCAGCTGGTGGTTAAAGATGTCTGATGAACTGCTGGTTAAATATGTCTGATTAACTGCTGGTTAAAGATGTCTGATCAACTGCTGGTTAGAGATGTCTGATTTACTGCTGGTTAAAGATGTCTGATCAACTGCTGGTTAGAGATGTCTGATCAACTGATGGTTAAAGATGTCTGATTAACTGCTGGTTAAAGATGTCTTTTCAACTGCTGGTTAAAGATGTCTGATCAATTGCTGGTGAAAGATGTCTGATTAAGTGCTGGTAAAAGATGTCTGATTAACTGCTGGTTAAATATGTCTGATTAACTGCTGGTTAAAGATGTCTAATCGACTGCTGGTTGAAGATGTCTGATCAACTGCAAGTTAAAGATGTCTGATTAACTGCTGGTTAAGGACATCTGCTTATCATCTCAGCACTGAATATAAAAGGCATTGGCACAGGCTGATAAATTCATTGTTAGATATGAAAGAGATATGCTGATAAATTCAGTGGTAAATATCAAAGACATGCTGATCAAATCAAAAGTTAATTTGAAAGTTACTTGGTTAATGAGTTTGCTGAACTGTGTAAATGATTGAATCTAGATAATTGCATTGTTTCACAGCGTGAAGAGACAGTCTCTACATCAACAGGTGTTGAGGAATTGGATGAAGGCTTTGACTTAACCAGTCCTATTAGAGTCAGAGACAGTGTGTTTTTACAAAGTCCACCTCTCGGGGTAAGAATACTGCTGTCTATATCAATTTTCTAATTCCATCACTGTCCAATTTTATGGAGTTTATTTATTATACTTCTTTTCTAATTCTGTTGTTTGTTTTACTGTTTACCATTAGAATTAGATGCTTTTAGTTTTTTGCATCAGTAAATTCAAAATTACACAATAAAAACCACATCCATTCAGTGGTATATTGAATTACTTGTACATTTTCAGGGTATTTGGCATTCTGCCAGCAAGCTTCATCTCCTAGATAAAACAGACACTCCTGGGCGGAAAGAGATGGAAAGTGTGTCACCGGAAAATATCCTGGAAACCAAACCAAAGGAAGATCACTCTATAGCAACAGCGACAGCTGGAGATGATTTTCAGAGCACTATTAGACCAATGACTGAAATATTGTCAGGAGATAATAAAGATACAGGAATTTTGAGCAGGACAAGTTTTCTTGATGTGCATGAAAAATCATCAAGATCAGCTAAGGAACCTTCAGATAATGACTTTGCAAGGGTAATTCAGAGTGATGGTTCAGATTCAAGATTGAATGCTTATGATAAAACTGAACTGAAAACTTTAAAGGATTCCTCATTGGTTTATGTCCCTTCTTCATCTTCTCTAAAAGGAGGGCATGTAATTAAGTCAGCTCAGATGAAAAACGTGAAGGTCAGAATCATACATGCTAGTCCAAATCAGAGAAATCTACAGAACAAATTGACCAACAGCGGTTCAGTATCTTCAACTTCTACTTTTTCCTCTAAGAACGTGTCTCCTAGAACACCCAAGGTTGTTCATGTGAATCCTGACTTGTTTGGTCGGACACAACAATTCATAACAAAGAAAGAAAACCAGACTCCTTCACAAGAGAATCAACTTGCAGTTACACAGCTCAAGAGAATTCCTGTCCCTGTGTTATCAGCTCTTCAACAAATACCAACCCCTGTGGGCTCTCCTTTGCAATGTATGGCAGGGTTTGGGTCACCAGAGTTGAAGAATAAGCGAAAACGGTACACACCATTCCGTTCACATTCACCATCCCTGGATTGTGCTAACAAGGACAGTGATGATGAAAGCTGGTCTAGTAAAAATAAGAAAATGAAGTTTAAAGACCAGGAGCTAGGTTTGGATGAAATATTTGGTTATTAAACTTTCTAGATAATAATGTTCCGTTTAGGCTAAAAAAAATTAATGTTTAGTTTCTCAGCCCATTTTTATCAGAATTATATGAGGGAGGGCGGAATTTTTTTTTATACCCTCATTTTTTTTTATTCATGATTTCGCACTTAATATGAGGTTTCATATCCCCAAAAATTCATATAAATACAGTTTTAATGATCAATGGCACTAGATATGTTGAAATTACCATCTGTATTAAGATGGTGTTTAATGTGTTGCAGAGTATTAACCTAAAAGATCTACTGATAGCATTCAATAAAATCAAATCATATTTTACTGTAACTGCTCATCAGTCTCTGTTGTATTAAAATACTTTATAATATGCAACACCACTTTTTATCTTTAACAAGACTTGCTAGAACTTTTTTCTAAACAGAAATAACATGTCATGTGAAAAAAAAAACACAATAAACTTTTTAGTAAGAATGTATTTCTACATTTACTAATTTGATACATGAATAATAAAATCCTAATTTAAGACAGTCTAAACACACGAAAATTAGTCTTAATCTTTTAAAATTACATCAAGAGAAAGGCATTGACAAAAGCATGGAATATTGTTCTGAAAATAAAATTTGTTTTACAAGCTTTATTTTTACCTATTTGTCGCAAATTTGTAGAAAACAAAAAACGTGGCCATATTTGAATCAATGTGTCGTAAACACTCGCTTGATCGAAGTTATTGAAACGCATATATTTGTTTGTTTTGGGGTTTAACGCCGATTTCAACATGTTATATCTCTGCGGTCAGTCCACCTAACCAGTAATTGCCAATTTCTCCGCAAGTGACTGACTACTGTTTTCCCACATGATCTACTCTGAATCAGCGGTGAGAGACAAATGAACATAAGACACAATGTCTGAGAACAATTGTCACGGAGAAATTTTGCCCTGCCCAGGGGTCGAACCAACGACCGACTAATCCAGAGCTCTACCTATTGAGCTAAGGTTGCACACCACTATTAACACATACAGAACAACTCTGGCGACTTCAATAAGTCACCTCGGAAATAATGTGGTAGGCGCCATATTGGACTATTTTATAATACAGGTGGTGTCTGCTAAACTAAAAACATTTCTGAATGCCTCTATCTGTCTTTACTTTAAATTAATATTTATTTTCATATTTTTCTAATGCATAAGACAGAAACTGCTTGAGTTCTGCCATGTTTGTTTATATTTAATAAAGCCGACGTGAATTACCATTTGGTGTATTCATATACTTACATACGAGGTCTTTATACGAAGTTGTCGGAAAAGGCCGAGTTGTTACGATTGCCATTAACATAAACAAACCGTTTACCGCGGTACTTCTTGCCACACCAGGAATAGTAAAAAGACTTTTTAATAAATAAAAATTTTTTTGCCAGCGATTGAAAATCGAAGCGGGCGTTCTAAAACGTATGCGGCGGGGCCTGAGAAACAAAACATTAATTTTTTTAGCCTTAGTGAATATTGTACATATTCATACTTCTTTAATCCTTTGGATATATAACTGAAGTCCATGTTATTGATTCTTTTTGTCTCCATAACAAATGCAAACAAAAACTACGAATCTAGAATTGAAATTCCAGAATCTTTTTGATGTAACTTGTTTTCATCTTCCAGTATTCTTTCTTCCAGTATTCTTTAAATTAGTCTTATTAGTTAAATAGAGTACCGGTAATAGTACTAGGAGACAAAATTCTTCTCATAAAGATATCATATATCATATATGGTGCAGACAGTTGTGAGATACCTTTCAAGTATCATCATTTCTGTATTTACACAATCAGGTACACAAGGAAGGGCCAAAGGGGAGACAACAGCAATGTCTGACATACAAGAAATTAGAAGCAGGTACCTTGATTTTCTTTCAAGATGGGTATATGTACTCTTATCTGCTTATATTTTATAAAAGGCGCGAGTATAATTTTATCATCATACTTAAGAGCTGCATTTACCTGATACAAAGAGACCTCATTGTCATTGTGATTTGTTGACTGAATCAAATATGTCTTTCAGAGAATTAGCTACAAGTCCTAGAAAGATAGACCATCGTCGGTCCACATGGATGAATGGTTTTATGATGTTTAGTCAGATAAATAGGCAGAAGTATTTGAGGTATGCTTGTTAGTCCTGATGAAAGAATTGTGTAACTTAATGTTAAACAAAATCTGACATTTTGAGCTTGGGACGGATTTTCTGATAGAATCTTTGAAACATAAGTGAAGTTTGTTCACACTCATTATTTAAAGACAGAAAAACAAACAAATAAGTGCATTGGAATTATACTATGTTGACGATTGCTTCGAACCTAATTCACCCACAAAACCAAAATATTGAATGTTATATATGTTATAAATTGTTTATTTTCAAACCAGTCAACAAACCTGCACCAAAATGTGTAAATTATCGAAATAATCAAGTTCTTATCACCTTCATTGATAATTAAGACATTTTCACCCATTGATAATTAAGACATTTTCACCCCTTGAAAATTGACATTCTTATCAGCAAGTCATCAATGTTGAATGAAAAACTTAGCATGATAATTGCAAGAAAACTTGATTTTTGGCACATTTGAGGCATAAATGCATGACAGAATTTTTAGCTTGGAGAAATCATGATTAGATTTTGAGGTAGATTTATATTGAAATTGACTGTTATTTTCGGCAGAGTCGTCCTGTATCCAGAATGTAGGGGTTTGAAGCAGTAAATTATATAGAGAAAATATTGGGTGCAGCTGATTGGGCTCGTGTAGAGGGGGAACAAGTTTGGAGGGGTTCTTTTGTAATATGTCAACCATGTTGCTTCTGATAAATTGTCAGAGTTATGACAGTTGAGACTAACTTGTCTGAGCTTTGTCTTATTAAATATTATTTTTACCTTGATAGAAACCCTTCAAAGCTGTGGGTTTGAAACTGTTATGCAAGCTATCATTTTTTTCAATATTACTCATACCAAATTTATAATACTGTAACAAAGCTACTAGTCTTGAATATATTGATGTATATGTAGTCATTATGTTGAATCATAATTTACAGAGATCATCCTGGGGCACATGTATCAGTTATACAAAAGCTTCTTGGTCACAGATGGAGAAGTATGTCATATGAGGAGCAGTTACCTTACAGGTATGAATTATAGCTGTCTGTCTAATCTTAATTATTGTCAGAAAAAAGACTAACCTTATGTAGGGTCATAAAGAGTATGGAAAACCAATGTTGTAGACTACTCAGTGGAAGAATTACTTTCCTGGCTTAGTTGTCGGAAATTTAATTTATACAAACATATGTAGGTGTTCACTGAACTGTAACATGATGGTCTCATAATTCTGTTTGATTTATCTGATTAAGAGATATCAGCACTGGTCTTTGTTAATATATATATTTGTTTTACATTGATTGCAAGGGAAGTTACCAAGGGTTATTTAAATTGCTGTAGAGATGCAACTCTTGATATAACAAGTAACTTGAGGAAAGAGCCAATAACTCATACCTACCCAGTGATAGAATAGGAAGGTACTGGTACCCATTCATAGCTGGGTGAACTGAAGTATGTGTCACTCAGATATATGTGCCATGACAGACCATTTGCTTTAGCTGAGATTAAAACCATGATCTTCCAGACTAGATCAGATGTACTTACCACTGAGCTGTGAAGGTCTACAAAATACATTTATAATGACACAATAAGCCAGTTAAAATTTCATGTAGTATATATATATATAAAAATGTCAAATTATGTCTGGTCAGTTGGGTTGTTGAATGGACTGTTGCCAAAGTTTACAGTGCTGCCTGCTATAACTGTCACAATCTGAAATGAAGGTAAAGACTGAAGTGATAGTAAATGGCACCAGTTAAACTTGAAAGTTGTTCTTTCATCATCTCGAAAAAAGTAATTTTATTGAAAGTGATATGTATCCTGTTGCAGGGAAAAGGCCCATCGTTACAGTGAGACTATCAAACAGTCTCAGACATGTACAGCTTCTGTTGCTGACTCCAGCACTGGTTCCCTTCAGGAAGGTCAATTTGAGGGAGCACGAAACAACACCCAACAGGAAGTAGAATCAGCTGTTCTCGCCATCAGTCCAGAATACTGGCAGCTCTAAATGTAATGGAGGCACTTCCTTGTATCAATTATTTTATCCATGATCCAAAAAGAAGCCTCAAAAAGTGTTTAACAAATAAAACAAGACATTTTCAAGCAGACTGAGAATATAAACCTTTAGACTTTATTCCCTTTGAAAACTGTTTATGATTGGCTGTTTACTTTGTTGCTTTATTTACATGTACTGACCAGCCTTCCATTGTTGGGTGTTTTTCTAAGCTCTTACAAAATACAGTTTTAATATAGACCATGTGTTTCTATATTACTGTTTTTGCTTCTTTCCTGTCATCTATAACATGTTATTTTGTTAGAAGGACCTTAAAGTACTTCATATGATTTATAATCGTTTATGGTGTGTTTTAAGTCCTTAAGAGGGCAAATATTTGAAAACAGTTGTATTAGAAAGACTTGTATTCTGATTTTTTGTCCATCATAGTTTCAAACATTTACACCAAACAGGTGTTTATCTTGCAGTTCTTAAATAATGTTTTAATTAAAAGAAATTTGTTGGTGAAATATATACACATTTGTGTCAGATTAACACTCTATCATGTGTACAGATAGCATTAACTTCACTTTGTTTAACTGCTATTAAAAGTTTTTTTTGTAACTTCAGTATCGTCTTATGTATTGCCGTTTTCTTCTTAAAAAAGTACCGATTACTGCTTCATTCAGGCTAAATGTGAGCTCTGTGTATTGAAGAAGTAGAAAGACTCGACATATTTAATTATTTCTAAGTTTTATCCATTTAAAACTTCTTTATCTTGTGTCATATCATATTCCCATTTTTCTAGTCACAACCAAACAAGGAGAAAGTACAGAAGGTGTTTATTTTGTTGTTGCTTGATTACAAAGTGCCAAGGGCATACTAAGTTATCATTTTCTTTAATGCTTGTTCTGTTATATAAGCCTGTTTTATGAATGATTAATAATGTTGCAGATTTGCCATGTTTAGTGAACTTACATGAATTTATTTAGTTTTACAGATAATGATTAAAATTATACATCAGCTCAAAGTGAGACTTTGTCTTTATTTTCTCCCGATGTTAAGTAATACTGTGCAACCTATGTATCACTTATATACACTGCTTACATATATAATTCCATTTGTTTTACTGCATGCATGGGTGCTAGTCTGTCTGAGATATAATCCAAACACTTGAGTGCTAATCTGAGATATAAACCACATGGTTAAGCACAAATTTGTCTGATATTTAAACCACATGGTTCTGTGCTAATCTGTTTGAGATATTAACCATATGCTTTAGTGCTAATCTGTCTGAGAAAAACCACATGCTTGAGTGCTTGTCTGATATACAAACAACATGGTTGAGTGCTAAAATATAAGAAACCGCCTGGCTGAGCGCTAATCTGTCTGAGATAACAAGGGCGATCAGAGATCACGTGTCACCTGATGATAGCCAATTAAACAGTAGTATTGAGGTGATTGGACAGTTTGAAGGCTAAAACGCATTTTTTTATTCAAGGGCCATAACTCAGCCAAAAATCATTCATCGAAAAACCTGTAAGACATGCGCAAGTACTTGAGGTATATATTTATCTGATATATAAACCACATGCTCGAGTGCTTGTCTGAGGTATAAACCACATTCTTGAGTGCTAGTCTGAGATATAAACCACATTCTTGAGTGCTAGTCTGAGATATAAACCACATGCTTAGGTGCTCGTCAGTCTGAGATATAAACCAGTTTGGGTACTCCAACAAAGAATTGTGGATTATCCCTAGACAATAACCTGGCTAAGAGTTACCTAACAAGATCTATCTTAACTTAATGGTAAAGTATTTGTAAATTGCCATCCTTGATGGATTATCATTACCTTTTTATTGCAAAATAATAAAAGCCAGTTTAGCTTTTTGAGAATATAGTTTCCTGTGCCCAAATGTGGTTTCACCACTCAGGAATTTTCCACCAAGCCAACCTTGTTTCATGTTCACTGTTACGAAGTTAACAAGCTGACAGATGACAATATTTATACCACATGCTTCAAATGTGCAAGGATCAGTCTGCCTTTCAAACAGTCAAGTTAAAACAATGTGGTCAGTATCAAAGGACCTTGTCTATCTACAATGTTTTTGCTTTCCTGGTTACATTTAACAGCCAGGCTGAATTTATCAGTGAAGACAATAATTACAATAAGGCTGTAAGGAAAACAAGCAATATTTAACACTTTTATTTAAGCTTTACTTTGGTACAAGAACAACGTATTTATGCGAAAGGTCACAGTAACAAAAATATCAAATAAGATCTCAAAGATACTGTCAACAAAAATATCATCAAAACATTTTTGTACTACCACGATCAATCCTTAAGAGCACTTGCATCATACTACTGTCAATAACAAGTAAGTAAGGCTTGTATGCTGACATTCTTTTAACAGTTTCTCTCTGATCTAGTAAAATTTCATTAAACAAGTTTCACCACAATACCTGATTGCAGTTGAGTGTTCAATCCCTGTTATTCTCCACACCAAACATGGTTATCTAAATCACAAATGCAATCCACCTTTAAAATGAAATGCAGTCTGGACTTCAAAAGAAACAAAAAAGACTGCATTTATGCACATAATTGTACCTCAGCACTTTAACCTATTGTCAGCAAACAACTGAATGCTTCTTGTCTTGGGTAATTATACTTTTGCACAGTTCTGACCAGCAGTTCTTACCACCTGTAATCTCTCCCTTATTCAATGTACCCATTTTGCTGCATGTCTACCCTCATACACCATTCCTTATTCTGTCTATTGCTAGTGCATGTCTCTTTGAGTGTTGCAACAGATGATTACTGCAGACTAGAGCAGTAGAGTTAAGTGCAAAATATCACATTCTTTACATAATGCCATTAAAATGGTAGTTCACTAGTATGCTATCTCCATGATTTTTTTGATCTCCAGTCCAAAAACTCATCTAGCATTTCTTCATTCAAATCTTCATCACTTTCTATGTCCTTCTTACTATCCATGGGAGCCTTCTTCATTATTTCTTCTTTCTTTGTCTCAAGCTCATTGACCTCCTTCCAACATTGACTGAAATCATTTGAATCAGTCATGATGATGTATATATAAGTTCAATATGAAGAAACATCTGCACTCTACAACTAAGGGGGATTCAGCAATATCTTAAAACAGTATGATTAAAGTTATGACAGGTGCTGGAGAGTACATTTCAGTTATTACTTATTTTACTGACACTCACAAGGATATATTAGCATTAACTTCTTACAAGACCTGCTATCTTGAATCCAGCTTTAGACTGAGACTTACCCTAACTCAAACATTCATCATGTGGCTTTACTATTTCTGATGTTCTTCTTACATGGCCATTAATTTCTTTTTTGTACTTATTATCTACTGTCTCTCTGCTTCCTTTTTGCTCTAATGAGAAAAATATACATCTTCCCTCAGTTTAACTGCTAATCCCTGGACCCCCTTTTTCCAGAGGAAGTTCTCCATAAAGTCTTCCTGTGACACTGGATTGTTCAGTTAAACTCAATTTTAAATAAGGGAGAAATGTTCATTGAATACTAAATATTATATTAATTTTGGAATCCCTTTTGATAGTTCTTTACACATGCTTTACTGAACTCATTATTAACTGTAACAATATTTTACTTACATTTGTTCATCTATTTCATCAATGTTTCTGTCCACATTCACCTGTTCATCTTCTTCCTCAACAATTGCCTCAGACACCTAAAAAATTTCAATGACATTTTAAAATTTTCCCACTAAAATCCATGACCATTTAAACAATGTTAATTTTTTCATGGCAATAACATAATAGTACTGTCTCTGACTAACATAAAATAGTTATTGTTCCCTGTTAATACTGATTTCAATGATAAACAAGAGGACCATGATGGCCCTGGATCGCTCACCTGATTACTTTGGCTGTAGGTTTGCTGTTAAGCAGTATTTCATTTTTTAATTGAAAATATATAAGTGCCTACAAACCAAATATGTAAAATATCAGTCAATAAATAAAGGCTCTATGACAGAAAGTAAAAATATCTATTATAAGCTATGGTGACCTTGACCTTGACCAAGTGACCTCAAACCCTACCCATGGGTAGAGGTCCATGCAAGTAACCTATATATTGAATATCAAAGATATTGGTCTATAAATGAAGGCTCTATGAGGTACAGTAATTAAATCTATTTTTAGCCTCCATGACCTTTAACCTACATGTAATCTAATTATTTGCTTCATGCCAAATTTCAAAATTCTAGGCCTTGTGGTTTCAGACAAGAAGATTTTTAAAGATTTCCTTTTTTACATATTAAGGGCCCCCGGGGCGGGGCAAATTTTGACCCCAGGGCCAACGTTTAAACAATATTGGTAAAGGTTCATAACACAATACTCAACACCAAATATCTAAGGTCTAGACCTATTTGTTTTGGAGAAAAATTAATTTTCAAGTTTCTCCTATATAAATCTATGTAAACCAAGGGAACCCTGGGGCGTGGCCAATTTTGACCCAGGGAACATAATTTGAACAAACTTGGTAGTCATCTACTAGACAATGCTACATACCAAATATCTAAGCTGTAGGCATTGAGGTTTCCAGTAAGAAGATTTTTAAAAATTGCCTTTTTTACATATTAAGGGCCTCCAGAGAGGGGCCAATTTTGACCCTGGAGCCAACATATAAACAATACTGGTAAAGGTTCTCTAAACAATACTCCACACCAAATATCAAAGGTCTAGTCCTATGAGTTTCAGAGAAAAATGATTTTTCATGTTTTTCCTATATGTAAACCAAGAGAACCCTGGGGCATGGCCAATTTTGACCCAGGGGACATAATTTGAACAAACTTGGTAGACACACACTAGACAATGCTACGTACCAAATATCTAAGCTGTAGGCATTGAGGTTTCCAGTAAGAAGATTTTTAAAGATTTCCTTTTTTACATATTAAGGGCCCCCGGGGTGGAGCCAATTTTGACGCCGGGGCCAACATATAAACAATACTGGTAAAGGTTCTCTAAACAATACTCCACACCAAATATCTAAGGTCTAGTCCTATTAGTTTCGGAGAAAAATGATTTTTCATGTTTTTCCTATATAACTATATGTAAACCAAGAGAACCCTGGGGCGTGGCTAATTTTGACCCAGGGGACATAATTTGAACAAACTTGGTAGACATCCACTAGACAATGCTACATACCAAATACCTAAGCTGTAGGCATTGAGGTTTCCAGTAAGAAGATTTTTAAAGATTGCCTTTTTTTAAGGGCCCCCCCCCCGGGCGGGGCCAATTTTGACCCCGGGGCCAATTTTGACCCCTGGGCCAACATATAAACAATACTGGTAAAGGTTCTCTACACAATACTCCACACCAAATATCTAAGGTCTAGTCCTATGAGTTTCCGAGAAAAATGATTTTTCATGTTTTTCCTATATAACTATATGTAAACCAAGAGAACCCTGAAGCATGGCCGTTTTTGACCCAGGGGACATAATTTGAACAAACTTGGTAGACATCCACTTGACAATGCTACATACCAAATATCTAAGCTGTAGGCATTGAGGTTTCCAGTAAGAGGATTTTTAAAGATTGCCTTTTTTACATATTAAGGGCCCCCGGGGCAGGGCCAATTTTGACATCAGGGCCAACATATAAACAATACTGGTAAAGGTTCTCTACACAATACTCCACACCAAATATTCAAGGTCTAGTCCTATTAGTTTCAGAGAAAAATGATTTTTCATGTTTTTCCTATATAACTATATGTAAACCAAGAGAACCCCGGGGCGTGGCCAATTTTGACCCAGGGGACATAATTTGAACAAACTTGGTAGACATCCTTAGACAATGCTACATATCAAATATCTAAGCTGTAGGCATTGTGGTTTCTGAGATGAAGATTTTTAAAGATTTCCTATATAAGTCTATGTAAAATGAAGTGACCCCTGGGGCGGGGCCAATTTTGACCCCAGGGAAATAATTTGAACAATTTTTGTAGAGTTCCATTAGAGGGTGCTAAATGCCAAATATCTAAGCTCTAGGCCTTGTGGTTTCAGACAAGAAGATTTTTAGAGTTTTTCCTTTAGATTGCTATGGCAATCAGAGTTCTGCATGGAATTGATTTCTTTGAACAACTTTAGAAGAGCTTCATGCAAGGAACATCCATGGCAAGTTTCATTAACTTTGGCCTAGTGGTTTCAGAGGAGATGTCGTTTGAATGAAAAGTTTACGGATGGACGGACGGACGGACGCCGGACAAATTGCGATCACAAAAGCTCACCTTGTCACTCTGTGACAGGTGAGCTAAAAAGTGTTGCTATTTATTTCTGTGGAAGGACCCTTTCCTTCGCTTAAAACATTTCCATTGTAGACCACCAGTCTTAAAACAACACAACACCCAAACTATCTAACCTCTAACGCATAGAGTTTCAGCTAAGATGATTCCTTTAATCTTTCCTATTCAAGCCTATGTAAAATCATGTGACCCCAGGGCAGACCCAATAATGACCACAAGGGCAAAGGTAGAGGACTTCAGGATTGTGCTCATTGCAAAATAACAAAGGTCTATAGCTTACATTTTTTCACAAGGAGATTTTCAAAGATCAAATATTTTACACAAGAATGACCCCAGGGGTGGGCCAATTTTGACCCCAGGAACATAATTTGAACACTTGGTAGAGGTCTTCTAGACTATGCAACATCAAAATATTATAGATTTTTAAAATCTTTCCTATATAAGCCTATGTAAAGTTGTGTGACCCTGGGGCAAGGCCATTAATGACCCCAGGTGCATAATATAAACAATTTTGGAAGAGAACATTTAAAAGAAGCTCCATGAAAAATATCTATGGTCTATAGCTTACAGTTTCTCACAAGAAGATTTTCAAAGATTTTATACAAATAGGACCCCCGGGGCGAGGCCAATCTTGACCCCAGGAACATATCTGAACCAACTTGTTGAGGTCCACTATCTGATGCTTCACGCCAAATTTCAGAACTCTAGACCATGTGGTTTCAGAGAAGAAGATTTTTAAAGATTTTCTTCTATATTTCTATGAAAAACATGTGACCCTTCAGGTGGGGCCTATAGTGACCCTAGAGACATAATTTGAACAAGCTTGGCAGAGGTCCACTAGACAATGCTTCATGCCAAATTTTAAAACTCTAGGCCTTGTGATTTCAGACAAGAAGATTTTTAAAGATTTTCTTCTCTATTGCTATGTAAAACTTGTGACCCCTTGGGTGGGGCAAACAGTGACCCAAGGGACAATACTTTGAAAATACTTGGTAGAGGTCCACTAATCAATGCTACACACCAAATTTCAGACCTCTGGGCTTAGCAGTTCTAGGCAAGAAGTTTTTAAAGTTTTTCATTCTTGCTGCCATAGCAACCAGAGTTCTTCATGGAATGGAATTGAATAATTTGGTAAAGTCTCATGCAAGAAACATTCCTGCAAAGTTTTATCATCTTTCACCTAGTGGTTAAAGAGAAGATGTTATTTAAAGTAAAAAGTTGACGGTGCAAGAAGCACAACGGACACAGGTCGATCACAAAGCTTACCTTGAGCACATAGTGCTCAGGTGAGCCAAAAAACAAGAACTAGTGCAGAAAGATGACAATTTCCCTGAAGTGGTGTTTTGACCTTTTAGCTCAGGACCACAGTAGATAAACTGTAGATCCTTCAAATGAAGTGTTTTTGTTTGTCGACAAGATAACCTCAAGGTAAAGGTCATTTAGAAGATATTTCCCAAAAGATTGTTGTGTGCAAACACAAACTAAATCTTTTGATTCAAAAGAAGTACTTTGTTCAGAAAATCTGCCCTCAAGATCAAGGTCTCTCCCAAAGGATTGTTGTATGCAAACATGACATGAATCTGTTGAGTAATAAGGGAGTTATGGCCAGTATTGTGTATTTTTGACAAGTCATGTCCAAAAGGGTGCTGTGTTCAAATATGAAATAAAGCTGTTCCCTAATAAGAAAGTTATGGGCAATGTTGAAGTTTTTAAACAGAATGACAGTTGGACAGGTCAAAAACTATATGGTCCCCTTTGGGGACATAAAAAAGTACTGGACAAATGTACCAAAACTCCATCACAAACTACCCCTAATTGAAAAATGTTTTAAAAATTGTTAAAAATGATAGGAAGCACTTACATGTGTTTCTTCTTTCATGGCTTTCTGAAACAGCTCCCATTCTTCCTCCATCTTGTCTATATACTCTACATTTCTCACCTGTCATAACAAAAAGAAAACTGGGTTAAAAACTTTAATGAACCTTTACGGCCTGTGACACAGATATTTAAATATGCTGGTAAAACAAAATGTATGTAACCTACTCTTGATGTTGAAATGCAAATAATATTAAGTGCTGAACCCTCGTAACCTAGTTCAATACTTTTTTATTGTTCTTGCCTATGGAATTGGATTAGGACCTATGGATTCTCTGAAGCCAAAAGGCTGAATGGCCTACACCTCTGAAAAATTATTTCACATACTGTACATGTACCAGTTACCAGTTATAACTGTTTTTGTTAAGCAGAATAAAGCTGAAATTGAATAACTGTCATTTAGAATCCTTTCAAGTTACATACACATATAAATCTATTTATTTTGATTTACTTTTGTAGCCAAACTTATCAAGTTCTGTGACGCATCTGTAAATTACAGATAATTAGAAGAGAGCCAGGTATACTGACAAAACTTGCTCAGGTTGTTAAATCAGTATGAAACCCAGTTGAACCCAGGAAAACCAATTTAGCTATGGGAAATTCTGTACTTGTGTCCTTTTAACCTTTGGATCTTTTGCTACAACACTACTACACATGCTATCTGAAAGTTGCCATAATGATTTCTGTATGTCCAAGACACAGTTACCTTGGCATCCATCTTGGGATCATCAAAGAAGCCTTCAGGTAAAACATCAGCCATGGCTGCAGGTTTTTTCTCTTCCTCACTGTCTTTTGATGTAGAGGCACTGGGCATCACCCCAGCATCAAAGAAATCTGAAGAAATAAGACAATAAATGTACCAGTACTTGTTTGTTTTATCAAAGGAAAGTTTTCATGCTACATCTTTATCATTTCAAAAATATACTTACATACAAGTAACTACACAAATCTTTTCATAAAAGTAATTTTACATGCAAAACTCTTAAAGCTTAGATATTGTTTTGAATATGTGATGTAAGCATACAATATTTCAGCACTTGAATTTAATAATTTCACCATTACCTCTGTCTCAATACTAACTAATTTTGATTACATGATAATAGAACATAAATCAAGACCACTGCATTTAACAATCATATTTAAATGCTACATAAATTAATCATTACCTGAAGGTAATCCTGAACTTGTATTTTTTGGTATTGTTGTAGATTTACTTGTTGATTCCTGGCTGTCCTCATCTTCACTATCTGAGGAACCATACCCACTAAGGAGAGGCTTGGCTGAGTTTTTCAATACAAGGGTAGTTGATTTTGCTGATAATGCAGACTTCTTGGAGTCAAAGAAATCTAAAGGTAATCTGTAAATAGAGTAATAAACAGCTCTTGTAATCCCAACAGGCAAACAGCATTTGTCTGGGCAACTTTTCTTGTAATCCCAACAGGCAAACAGCATTTTTCTGGGCAACATTTCTTATAATCCCAACAGGCAAACAGCATTTTTCTGGGCAACATTTCTTGTAATCCCAACACGCAAACAGCATTTGTCTGGGCAACAAGCTTCGTATGTAAGTCTTATTTATGTTTGCTTAACAACCTTAAGTTCTGATCAAACAACAAAAAATAATCCTAATCGAAAATTTCTTCTGCACCTGTTTTCTGTTTCAATTTGAAAAATTTTCTGGTGAATCCAAAAACCTTAATTTATAAAGATTTGTCTAAATACAATCTTACCCTCTGTTCCCTTGGATGTTTCCATTTGAACTGCCTGCAAAAACCCAATAACATAAAGAAATTGTAGAACAAATTATCACACATATGCTTTCATTGACAACAAAAAGAATATTTGGCAAATCAATCAAAATTATTCTCTGTCCCCTTTTCTTCTACATCATTGCCCTTATTAAATACAGTGATTGGTGGGATGTTTTAAACCTTGTAAGGAACTTAAATTATACACTAACAACCCACAAAACTTCTATCATTCTTAGAATTATGAGAGCTGATTAACTAAAAGAGCACTCCAATCAATTCATGAGATACAACAGACCCGATATCAACTTCAGTAAAGATATGGTCTTATGACAACAGACTCTGAGAACTAACAATAACTTTCATTTTCATCACCTTTTAATTTCTTACTCTCTCCTTGGTCCTGGACTTCAGAAGCCTTCCTCTTTAAACCAGCTGCCTCTTTGTTTTTCAAATCTAACAGTTTCTAAAACAGATGCAACATGAATTTCAATTTAAAAAAAAGTCTTTCACCTTATAGTTCTGTCAAAAAAAAAACAGGGATTTACCCAGCGCTAATTACAGTAAACTCTGCTTGTAATGATATTCAGGGGACCACCGAATTCATATTGTTACATCAGAGAGGCAACAAAACCAAATATAAGAAATACATGTAGGCAAAGTGCGCATGCTTAAGGCTAAGCATATAATATAGAATAGGTTCCGAATCAGATTTATTCATTTTTTATGCAATTATATACATTTTGTTACATAAAATTTACACCAGAAGTTATAAAATCAATAACCATAGAGAGAAATAAGTTTTGTTTTAATCAACTACACACACTTTCAAACGCACCAATGACAGTCACTTTAATTATACATTTTATAAATGTATGTTTTACTACTTTGCACTTATTAGAAAGATAATCTGTAATTTTTGTCTGTTTTAGTAACAGATGTGTGGTTACTCCAAAGTTTTCAAGTTTACAATAGCATCCTGATTTCTTTCTAAATAATTGTGCTCAGTGAATATTGTTTTATTCTGAAGTCAGCAGCAAGATCTATCTCTTTTTATAAATATTTTATCAAATTCACATATCATTTTATATTTAGATTCTTGATTAAAAAGTTTATGTTTTCGACTTGCAGACTCCATTTTTATGCATGCAGAAAATATAAAACTGCAGCAAATACATGAACAGGTAGGCAGAAATAGTTACTCAAATCATTGATCGCTAAGTAGCGCTCTTGTGTTCAAATGTTTACGTTAGGTTGTTTGTTTGATAATTTGAGCAATTACCTTTAATCATTTGAGCAACAATCATTAACACTTTTTACAATGCTAAATATCCCACTAAATGGGACAATTTTGCACTTTGGACCAGAAAAAGGCATCGTTACATGTGAAATAATGCAACATCTAATATCGTTACATGTAGAGCAAATGCATATAGAAAAAAGAAGGCTTGAGCTTGAACAGTGACAATAGCATCGTTACAAGCTGTATATCATAACAAGTGATATTGTTATAAGTGGAGTTTACTGCTGTCTCTGGATGAGGGTGGGTGCAGGAAGGAAAACCCCTTCCTCATGTCCAAATTTTTTTCAATTATGGGTAAAAAAATGCAGCTGTGTTGGTTGTTTTTTAATATTTTATAACAAACAAGAGCCATGTTATACATGGTTAATCCCCCCGCCGGGAAGAAGTTACCTGAAGGTTGTACTTTCAAAAACTAAATGTAATAATGTGCGTATGCAGTTTGAAGAAAATCCCTCATTAAAGGCAAGGTAGACTTATTGTTCTTAACACTGCACTTCCTACCAATGTGCTTTGTCAGTGTATTAAGTTTGAAGAAAATCCCTCTAGTACTTTTGGAGTTATGCTCTGGATTTTTTTTCAAGTAAATCGGATAAAGGGGAATAACTCTAAAAGTAGGCAATGTAGAGTTATTTTGCTTGCACACTGCACTTCCTACCAATGTGCTCTGTCAGTGTATTAAGTTTGAAGTAAATCCCTCCAGTTCTTTTGGATGTACACATGTAGCTTCTACAAAATTTTTCAAGTTAATCTGATAAAGGGGAATAACTCTAAAAGGAGGCAAGGTAGAGTTATTGTTCTTGCACACTGCACTTCCTACCAATGTGCTTTGTCAGTGCATTAAGTTTGAAAAAGATCCCTCAAGCACTTTTGGAGTTATGCTTTGGAAATTTTTTTACAAGTAAATCTGATAAAAGGGAATAACTCTTAAAGTAGGCAAGGTAGAGTTATTGTTATTGCACAATGCATTACCTACCAATGTGCTCTGTCAGTGTATTAAGTTTGAAGCAAATCCCTCAAGTACTTTTTGAGTTATGCTTCCAACAAAGTTTTTCAATAAAACCTGAAAAAGGGGAATAACTCTAAAAGTAGGCAAGGTAGAGTTATTGTTCTTCCACATCGCACTTCCTACAATGCACTAATGTGCTCTGTCAGTGTATTAAGTTTGAAGTAAATTCCTCAAGTACTTTTAGAAGTACTGCTCTGAACAAAACTTTTAAAGTAAATCTGATAAAGAGGAATAACTATAAAACTAGGCAAGGTGGAGTTATTGTTCTTGCATAGTGCATTTCCTCCCAATCTTCTCTGTCAGAGTATTAAGTTTAAAGAAAATCGCTCAAGTACTTTTGGAGTTATGCTTCAGACAAAGTTTTTCAAGTAAATCTGATAAAGGGGAATAACTCTTAAAGTAGGCAAGGTACATATGTAGAGTTATTGTTCTTGCATAGTGCACTTCCTCCCAATCTTCTCTGTCAGTGTATTAAGTTTAAAGAAAATTGCTCAAGTACTTTTGGAATTATGCTTCAGACAAAGTTTTTCAAGTAAATCTGATAAAGGGGAATAACTCTTAAAGTAGGCAAGTACATATGTAGAGTTATTGTTCTTGCATACTGCACTTCCTCCCAGTGTATGAAGTTTGAAGAAAATTGCCCAAGTACTTTTGGAGTTATGCTCAAGACAAAATTGGGAAGGACAGACAGAGACCATTTCTAATATCCCCTCCGCCTTTGGCGAGGGGATAAACAAGCATGTCTTTCACAGGAGAATAATTTCTTTATGGCTGGATCACATCACTAGAACTACTCACACCACTAGAACACACTTTACTGTCACTCAGAGTAACATCACTATCATTATGACTGTCACTCAAATTACTCAAAAAGAAAATTTTATTTGCTTGTGAACCAGGAGCTTGACTCATTCTTAGACATTATGCAGAGTTTTGAGTTTGTATGATAATATTAACTTAGATGCTAATGTAATAAAGTGCTTGTTGATGTATATATTTACAAGTGGATTAACCTGGCGTAGAACAGATTAAAGACTTAAAAATATGTGAAAAGCATCAATTTAAGTTAATTAACAAGATGTCAGGTTGGTGTTGTGTAGTTTTACTGTAAATCTATTTATAGTCAGCAGTGTTCCTTTTCTACAAATACCCTGTTTCACGCATTTGGTATCAATGTTTGAGTCGTACAAAACAAAACTTTTTGACGCCTCTTATTTCTGTCAACATTGTCAAAATAGAAATACCCATATAGGGAATAATCTAGAACCCCAAAAAGGGCAGGGTGCTGCAAAATTAGGGCAGGGTGCTAAGGTGTAGGGGCAGCACATTACTGTGCGCGTTCCGACTTGAAAGCATTGTTATGTCTGCATATTTCCAGGTACATGTACTTGTATAGGTTTTGTGCTGTATCTAACAAAAATATTTGTCAACGATATTGAATATCTCATTCAATGATCATGATTAAATCGATTTTTAAGGAAAAAGCATGGTACATGAGGTGTAGTTCTAGTTTTCGCTTTAAAAAGCAGGCGGTGTCTGAAGTTTGTAAAGTGACATAATGTGAAAATCATTTAGGAGAGTTTTCATGGAAAATAACATTCGCTCAAAGTTAAAGGTCATATATTAAGGAACCAATTTAAGATTGAGACACAATATATAATGCGTGTACAGACCATTTTTCATGAGACCAACAACTAATATTGTGTAATTTTAAGTCAGCTGTCAAAACGTTACTGATCAAAATATAACTATTTTAAGGGATCCTAAAACAGCAGCTGGGCAATACATGTGGACAACTTTAATCGGGCTAATTGGGATGAAATTACAGACAAGTGAAAGAAACATCAGTGTAAATCTTCAGGCACTAACAGAATTTTAAGTGTATCCTGTTTTTAGATTTTGAAATTTAAGCACATTGTAGCCTAAGGAAATCCCTGAAAACTATAAATGCAAATTCAGATTTTTTTATGAAGCCTTTTTAATATAAAAAAAGCATTTAAGTTATTTTTTATTAAACAACTGAAAAATTCATTATCTACATTAAGTTACATGTACATCTTTATTCTTGGGTGTGATGAAAAAATCTCTCAGGAAAATTATCTGGTGTCTCACACTTTTTAGGATATTCAACAAGAGCTGTTACAAAAAAATATCAGGAAGATGTAAATTCTAGAATAATGAAAACTATATAGCAAACAGTTACCTCCTTATGAAGTTTACTCTGAAGATGGGCAGGCCATAACAAATCTGACTTGACTGACGTATTACACAGCACACATACAAGCTGGTCCAAACTGTTATATCTGCAATAAACACCCCAAATACATGTACTAGGTATGCAAAACCCTAAATAATAAAGCATTATTCTTATGCGTAACAGGTGGCATGTCGACGTTGCTTTTAAATGAATGTTGGATGTTTCGCACCAGAGTCTTTATGCACCTGGTCTTTAAGGGCCACTTTAATAGACGTTATGCACCACTATTATGTTAGCCTGTCTTTATTTAATATACATTTAAATGAAATCATGCATGATAATATGGTGCAATATCCCCCACTAATATTTCATTTTGTATTTGGTGAAGAAATTTTTTTCACTTAAATAAATAATTATAATCAGTGGTAAAACAAAGTACCTCAGAAAATAAGTAATTTAATTTGGAATAATGTCAACTGTATGAATTTTCACACATGCCTTTTGGTACCACTACTCCCATTCACTATCAATAAGGACAAAACTATCAATAGTGGTGCATAATGTCTTGAAAGTGGTGCATAGAGAATGGAGCATAATGCCTTGCATTTCTTTTGAACAATTCATGAGTTTCTTAAATCAGAGTTCACTGAAAAAAGCCCACTGCAGGACTGATACAGTACAGCTCAAGCAATTTTTCCACTTTCCGCTCTGTCACCGCGGACACTTTTAACAGCGAGCGGAAAATCGCGGGGGACATACTATAGTCAGCCGCGGTGACAAATCACCGCGGACGGGTAGTAAAAAAACACCGCAATCCGCGGTGAAAAATCACAGAGATTTGCCGTGATTAATTCGGATATACCTGTAAATGTTCACGTAAATGTACAACATAATCTTCTTTTAAACAAGAGGGCCATGATGGCCCTATATCGCTCACCTGAATATGACTGCTTTTAACAAAGCTGTTATAGACCTGGTTAACTGACCCCAGATGACCCATATTCGAACTTGACCTTGAAATTATTGAAACAATCTTTCTGACAAATTTCAAGGTTGTTTGAACTGAAAATGTTACCTCAATGCGTGTTAACAAGGTTTTTCCATATTTGGGCTCTGTGACCTAGTTTTTGACCCCAGATGACCTTTATTCGAATCTGAGCTAGAAATCACTAAAACATCCTTTTTGACAAATTTCAAGAATATTTGGACTGAAAAGTAGCTTCTAGAGTGTTAACAAGTTTTTTTTCTATTTTTGGGCTCTGTGACCTAGTTTTTGATTTCAGATGACCCATATTCAAATTTAACCTAGAAATCAATGAAACAACCTTTCTGACAGATTCTTGGTTATTTGAACTGAAAATGTTACCTCTAGAGTGTTAAAAAGGTTTTTCCATATTTTGGCTCTGTGACCTAGTTTTTGACCCCAGATGACCCAATTTTGAACCTGAGCTTAAAATCATCAAAACAACCTTTCTGTCAAATTTCTGGGATATTTTGACTGAAAATGTAACCTCTAGAGTGTTAACAAGGTTTTTCTATTTTTGGGCTCTGTGACCTTGTTTTTGAACCCAGATGACCCATATTTAAACTTGAGCTAGAAATCATAGAAACAACCTGTCTAACAAATTTCCAGATTATTTGGACTGAAAATGTTACTTCTCCTTCTACAAGAAGATTTTCAAAGTTATCACTATATAAGCCTATGTAAAACCAATGACCCCGGGGTGGGGCCAAATTTGACCCCAGGGGTATAATTTGAACAAACTTGGTAGAGGTCCACTAGACAATGCTACATACCAAATCTTAAGGCTTGGGGCCTTGTGGTTTCTGACAAGAAGATTTTCGAAGTTTTTCCTATATAAGCCTATGTAAAACCAATGACCCCAGGGTGGGGCCAAATTTGACCCCAGAATTATAATTTGAACAAACTTGGTAGAGGTCCACTAGACAATGCTACATAACAAATATCTAAGCCATATGCCCTACGGTTTCTGACAAGAAGATTTTTAAAGTTTTTCCTATACAACTCTATGTAAAACAAGTTACCCCTGGGGCGGGGCCATTTTTGACCCAGAGGCCATGATTTGAACAAACTTGGTAGAGGTCCACTAGACAATGCTGCACACCAAATATCTTAGCTCTATGCCTTACGGTTTCTGACAAGAAGATTTTTAAAGTTTTTCCTATAAACTCTATGTAAAACAAGTTACCCCTGGGGCGGGGCCATTTTTGACCCCATGATCACAATTTGAACAAACTTGGTAGAGGTCCACTAGATGATGCTTTATACCAAATATCAAAGCTCCAGGCCTTGTGGTTTCTGACAAGAAGATTTTTAAAGATCCAACTTTTAAAATCTGTTTTTAGCTCCTGTGATCCAGAAATGCAATGAACCGTAACCATTTGAACAAACTTAGTAGAGCTTCATGCAAGGATCATTTTAGGCAAGTTTCATTAAATTTTGCCCAGTGGTTTCAGAGGACATGTTGTTTGAATGAATTGTGGACGACGGACGGACGGACGGACGGACGCCGGACAATCAAGGATCCTAAAAGCTCACATGAGCATGCTCAGGTGAGCTAAAAATCAATAAGACTTACAATGTTACTGTTGATTTTAATCAATAAAATTATTTAATTAGCTCGGCGATATTAATGTACATTTACCGGGGAGAATCACATCACAAAACAGTTCAATAAAAAAAGTTTCAAGAAAACGGAAAAACGATCCAAAACACGTCACAAGGCAGCTTTTTGTGTTCCATCCGGAATCTATGAGTTCAATAGGATGCCTTTTGGTCTCAAAAATGCACCTATGTCATTTCAAATGTTAAAGACTAAAGTTCTAGGGTCAATCTTACGTTGGCGCCAGTAAAATTAACCAATTAAAGATTTTATGCGCCAGAATTAAAATTTTGGCGAGCGACAGCGGGAACCCTGTAACAGTCATGATCAATATGTTTATTTAGGTGAATAAACATGATATAGCAGTTGAGGAAATTTCACACGCAAATCTTTAAATTTTGTAATTATTTACATACGACAGGTGTTACGTTGTTTAAATACATAACATAAAGGGGTGTTGGTCGTTTCGCCAAACTTATTTTTCTGTACAAAACAGGTAGTTTGTTCGTCAAACTTAATTTTTAGAGTAGATAATTACCGATTTTACCGAAGTGTCAAACAGATGCAATTACATGCAAACAGACTATTAACGTTAAAGCTGTTCACATTAAACGTCGCGCAAAGGTACCGCTGATTAATTGTTTGTCTTATCGGTAATTATACAAATTAGATTATTATCCCGCTTATTAGGTTGATTGCACATTCATTTTAATGAATCACAAACACACTTCAGCAATCAATTATAATTTTATTTTAATAGGTGTGAAATACTATATATTATTAATTTGACGAAACGACTTTTTGCTTGCTATATAAAATAAGTTTGACGAAACGACGGTTTGACGAAACGACCATAATTCACATAAAGTTTTTTTTCTTAAAAAAATGTGTTTGAGTTTGTTATACTTTACAGACGTACAGTAATAGAAATAAATGTCTCCGTGTAATAAATAAATAAATGGTCACCTGAGAGAGTGAAATACCGCTGCAATATTTCACAGTGATCTGCGGCGACGATATCCCACAGCGCAAATTACACCCGATCGAGTGGACGAGCGGAAAGTCACAACTGTCGCGGGGACATCGCGGTGACAATCCACCCGTAAAAAAATCGCGGGGATCGGCGGACTTTGGAAAAATTGCTTGAGCTGTACTGTACTTGTTTTAACAAAAATGAAATCTGCCAGCTTCATAATGCACTGTTTTCTTTTCTAGCAGAAGACACCACTGACCATGGTCTGCAAGTACCAGGTACGTGCCTAGCACCTGTGCCCTAGTCTAGACGGTTGACAAACATTTCACCCCCAAGACATTTCCTTCTAAGACATTTCACACACCCCCCAAAGGATGTGAAAAGTCTGGACTTATTTAGACTTTTCACACCCCAATACAGAATAATCATAATCTGTATATTTAGAAATAATATATCCATGATAATATTACATTTTAAATAAACAAAATCAACTAAAAGATAGTACACACCATAACCATTTCAGTTCATATCATATTTGGGTGTGAAATGTCTGGTATAATGAAAAACTGGGGTAGAAAAGTCATGGGAGGAAATGTCAGGTGATGGTTGTTTCCTCAACCAACTGTTTCATCGACCGGATCATGTATAATAAATGAAAAGTTGTTTCATCAACCTGAATATTCAATAATCGGAAAGAGTGAAATACTTCATTCACACCTAATTACTAGCATATTATTAATGATAGTTGTTTAATGCAGGTGTATTTTGCATTTAATCAATCAGCAGAAAACTTATCTGATATTGAGCACATATAATTAGATTAATTAACTCTAAATATAGTTGTTAAATGCAGGTTGATATGCCTTTGAAGTATCCAAATATCAAAAAGAACACAATCAAACCTGTTAAAAAATAAACGCGTATGTTTGTGTGATTTTGTTACAAATACGCTTTCTTTTGTAAACAGAGCGAAAATAAGCAGAATAACGAGTGATAAAAAGTGTTTGCTTATCCATCCTAAACTAGAAATTATGTATGAATGATCCTCACTTCGGAAAACAATATACACGTACATTAAACAGAACAGAAACAACTATCATTAATCAATATTATTTCTAATGAGGTTAAACAGTTACACATGTGTGAGTAATTTAAATTAGGTGTGAATGGCTGTATAAAAATATTTCACACTTTCCGCCTATTGAATATTCTGGGCTATGAAATGACTTTCCAATAGATGTTATCCGGAACTCGGCAAATGTGGGTTTTCCCCAGCTAATCCGGGGGTACAAACAAACTTTTACAGTTGTGGCTTAACGGTGTACAACCCTTCACAAAAGGTTGATCAATGTGTTGCGCATATTTACGCTGTTGAAACTGTAAAAGTTTGTTTGTACCCCAGATAAGCTGGGGAAAACCCCAATATTCTTTGTTCCGGACTAAGTCTATTACTATACGTAATCGGGTCTATGAAACGGTTGGTCGCTGAAACGTAATTAGAAATGTCTTGGGGGTTGAAATGTCTTGGTGAGGAAAATTCTTGGTGGTGAAACATCTGGAAATCTGTCCAGACCAGTGGTAGTCTCAATACTGCGACTTCAGGCAGGATGCTGCCTTTCTGTCTCAACCAGAAACCACCAAAGTAGTAGTGGAAAATATATTTTGTGAACTGATTTTTCCAAACTGATTAACGGTCACTTTTTACTTATACATTTGGAAACTTATTCATATACTGTATCCGTTCTACAAAACCCCCCAAAAAGCAAAAAGATGCTTTTAAACCTACATCAGTCTCTTGTTTACATCAGCCTTATCTGATGGAGGTGTGCGAGCACTGACTGACTGAGAATGCAATAGCAAATGAAAACTGCGCTCTATTTTAAACTGTCAGTAAACCGTTATGAAAGCTAGTTTCGTGCGTGTAATCCGCCTTAAGAAAATTGCAGCTTAAAAATAAGGATAGATTTAACAACCATAATATCAATTCACAGTACAGGGTTCACATACAGTTAAATGTTTAACTCTGTGGCCATTTTTCCAATAATGGATTTAAGTGTGTTAAATCTGTAAATTTCTTATCTGCCACTATGGACATATTTTTCAACAAACTTATTTGAAACATTTGTTATCTGAAGCAGAAAATTTAACTCTTTCACCACATGTATATTTTTGCTCATATTTTTCATATTTTTTTTGCAAATCGGTGCCCAACAGATTTTGTTGAGCATTTAAAACATATGCAAAGAAGGAAAAAATTCCACCACATTTTGAGTCCTTTCTGGTTTGTACTCTGAAGGAGGATACCGACTATTAAAAAAAAGCACGATATTGAACGTTTTAAGTACAATTATTTAGACTAGACCGGTAGCGGTGCACATCATCATCATTTTTAATCAAGACTTTATGTAAATAAGAAGAGAATGTATTTAAAGAAGCAATTTTCACATACTTTGCAAGTGGATGTTCAACTTTTTTAACGTTTGTTTTAACAACTGATTGCTTCTCTTTCATTAAACGTCTTAAATCCTCTTTTGTCACGACTTTTTTCTTTTTGGTAGCCATTTTGAAACTTTCGTATGTAGCCGTAGTTGCGAATTTGATTTAGAAACCCCTTTTTCATTCTTTTTAAAAGGGTAATATAATCTGTAAACATTATTTAATGAAACACTTCATAAAACCTTATTTCATAATCCAGCTTTGAATATTTGGCTTGAGAAAAAGTTGTTGAAATTTAAAGCGAATATTCGAAATTGACAAACTGAAAGTAACTGGCGCGTGTTTCATATTTTTGTGCTCATTTCCTACAGTGTCGTCAGCTTTCGGCGCGTCAGGGAGGCTGATAAAGTTACATCTCGAGTATGCATACGTTTTGTTTGTCAATCTGTCTGAGTTTATGTTTCGTCGATACCTTTTGCCAGCTAAGCACATTATATCCTAAAGACAAACGCCCAAAAACTGTTTGAATTTGTTCATTTTGCAGTTCTGCCTTAAAGCAAACAAACAGCTTGAAGATTTCAATCTGAATTAAAACTTTCAAGATTTTACAAGATTGCATTTAATTACATTCAAGTCTTTTGACTTTTCCTTCTTTTTTTATATCATTTTATCAGTTAGAAGTATGCACATGGAATCTCACACTGCAAAATGGTATAAACAGTTCAGTGTATGATAATTTTGCAGAGAACATGATTAATCATAATCTTGAACAAATGGTCAAAGTTCCCACACAGGATAAAAATATCCTAGATCTCTTTCTCACTAACACTCCGGGTCATGTTCATGACACAAAAGTCTTACCAAGCTTAGGTACATCAGACCATGATATACCTGGTAGTCTTCCATGAACTTAAGGTCAAAATAGGGCGAATCAGGCAAACCCCACGACTGGTCAAATCATACAAGAAAGCAAACTGGTCTAACCTCAAAAATGACTTGGTCACTTTCAGTAGTATGTTCAACCAAAATCAAAATGAAGACCCAAACCAATTATGGGACACGTTCAAAGCTGAGATCAAAAGGTTACCATCCAAACACATATCGTCAAGACAATGCAAAAATAAAGCTGATTTACCATGAGTTACTCACGATATTGTTAAACAGATTAGAAAAAGGAACAAGCTCTTCACAAAAATAAAAAGGTCTCAGTCACAGAATTGTCAGAACAAAAAGAAATTCAATCATCTTAAGGCATTAGTGCAAAAACAAATTAGAAATGCTTATTGGTCATAACTAGAGTCAATCATCTTCTCAGATAATACAGATCCAGGTCATAAGAAAAAGTTCTACAACTTTATTAAACACAAAAAAACTGAAAACACAGAAATTGCACCACTCAGCACTGATGGGCATACTTACAGTGACCCAGTGTCAAAGGTGAACATACTAAACAAACAGTTTGAATCGGTTTTCTCAAAGCCTTTACCACTCGGTCTCAAACAAATAACTAAAAGCTCAATGTCTTTACTTGGTCACCCGCCTATGGCTCCCATATCCATCTCAGTTCAAGGAGTTGATAAGTTATTGACAGGACTAAACCCCCACAAAGCTCAAGGTCCAGATGAGATTTCACCTAGGTTACTCGAAGAGCTACACACAGAGATAGCACCAATCCTTAAAATCATATTCCAAAGATCACTAGACACGGGTATTGTTCCTAAGGATTGGAAACATACCATCATCACACCAGCTTACAAAAAAGGGTCAAAATCAAAACCTAGCAATTACAGACCAATATCACTCACAAAGTCATGTATAGCATCAAAACTAAAGGAACACATCATTGTTTTAAACATGATGGATTACTTTGACAAACACAACATACTTTGCCCACAGCAACATGGATTCAGGTCAAAACATAGCTGTGAGACACAGCTCATTGTAAAAGAATACAATAATGCATGACACAAATTTGCTCAGTGACATGTTACAGCTATTTGCCATTTATCTTCTAATTTCTAAAATTTCAGTGTATTTCGACACTGATAGAGTTAATTAAGCAAACTGTTACCAACCAGCTCATGCAATTTAAACAGTTTTTAGCAGTTTTGAGTAAAATTAAGATCTAGCTTAAATTTAAATTTAGTGATACAAAGAACTTTTATGTGTGATTTTATTAACAATTTTCCAAAAATAAAGCTTATTTCATTCAATTTCATGATTTTAAAAAAAGCTTTAACATGTCTTCAAAAAAGGTTGATGTATTATATTGAAAGAAAATGTACATGTAAAGGTCAGTTCTCATTGCTCTGACAGGTTTTTGTTTTGCCATACGCGTAACAATTTTAGTTTCACATAATTAGAGGCTTGTATGTTTCCGCAAAAAAATTTGCTACAAAATTGTCTACTGTACAAAAATCATGAAATACAGCATCAGCGAAAGTTTCGGTAGGTGTTTTACGGCCTAGGCAGGGTTATGTTGATCAAAATCAAGGTGACCACCTCTGTTCAGAAAACCTTGTGAACACTAAAGGTTACTTTTAATTCCTTGTCGTCTTGGATCTTAGAATATTTTGCCTTGGTGAATTTTTTTATGAATTTAAACTGGCTAACAAGATCATCAGCTCAAATAAGGTGAACATCTAACAGGTCATAATTTTTATCCAATTCATGCTAGGCTTGGTCAGAATAACTTTCTGAATAGTAATTGAAACTGGGTCATGTGATTTAAACTAAATTTCATGGAATTAAGAACTATGTTGTCAGAAACAGTGTAACAATCCTACCTCTGTATGACTATATATTAAGATTATATATGACCATTATATTTTTAGTAAGGACAATGGTACTTGGGTGAACAATAAAGGGCCATCGTGGCCTCCTTGTCTGTTATTCAGGTCACCAACATGGCTCATCCAAATACCTTGATGTCCATTGCCAGAAAGTTAATACCCACAAGCCAGAAATACTCGACAAAAGCTTTCGATATAAAACAGATTGCAAGGGCAAACAGAGAAAATAGTTCCTTAGATGGTGTTAAAAAGACAGTCACACAGAAACTTAAAAAGACTAGGAAAAGCAAAGATACCGTCTTAGAGAAACCAAAGATAAAGGAAGAAGTTCCAGATTGCTTCAGTGTTCTTCTGGAATGTGCAATGTATTCAGGTGCTGAAATCAACTCGAATGCAAAACAAGCTGAATTTAAGGAATTTGTAGAAGGACTTGATTTGTCATTTTTACCATCAGTGAGTACTGTGTTGGATAAAACTAAATCTGAGAAGAGCCAGGAAGTGCTGAACAAGTGGAAGGCCTCAAAAACTAAAGAACTCGGAGGTGACATGCAGTTTCAGGATCATATGAAAGGTAAGACACTCATGTGTGACTGACCATTAAGTGGCTGACTAAAACATTTGATAAATCTCAAAGCACAGAAACATTTGCTACTCTGTTAATTATTTTCCCCTGCCCCAACCCCCCAGCCCACTCCTCACATTCATCGCAACTGATGTCAGTTTGTTGGTCAGTCATTCTGTCTGTTGGTCAGTCAGTCAGTAGAATACTTTGATTAGGATTGATAACTTGAGAACACAATGGGTGCAGAGACTTAAGATTTGCAAGGTTGTTTAAGTGTGATCAGTAGATGAACCCTGTTGTTACTGGGCCCTCCAGATTAAAGGTCAAACTCCCTGGGACCTGCACTTATAAAACAGTTCCTGATCAAAAACTCAAGAACAACTGCACCCAGGACCTTCAAACTTTGAAGAGTGGTTTGGCATAATGAATAGATTAACCCTATTGTTCTGTGCCAAGAGTGAAAGGTCAAGGTCACAAGGACCCCACACTTAAACTTTACAGGTTGGTTTAGAATGAGACCCATAGGGTCTAAGGGCAAGCTCACAGACACCCATGCCTAGAAAGTGGTTTCTGATAAAGACTCTGAAATAACTGCTTCCTGGACCCTGAATAGGATGGTTGGGCATGTGTAGATAAATCCTATTGATTTTGTGCTCACTGTACACAAGGGCTTGTTCTTCACAAGTGAGTTTTAGATCAATTTATCAAAAATGAGAGAATCCAGGAAATTTTACCTTACCTTAGCTTTATGTGTAGATAACCCTGCATAACCCTGCAACCAGTTGTTTTAAGCTCGTGGTGCTGTGTCAACATTCTTTATTGATTTTGGAGATTTCTGATGCGCATAAGGTGGGTATCAGTGTCATTCTGATAGCTCATGTTGTTTCAGAGCAGTTCAGAAAAGGTCAAGTTTGAGTGTATTGATTTAGTGCTTGACTATATAAAATCAACTAGGCAGTGAGGAGAGGTTATATTAGAGAAATTTCTTAAAGTTTTAATGCACTAAAATCTTAGATTTCCAAAATTTAATGTTAGCACTATGTTATATAATTTCAATTTCATATTTTGAAATTCAGTTTGACAAATTTATATCAGTTATATGAAAATCTTACCGGTATGTAACAACCTTTATGAGAGATGCATCTTAAGAAGTATCATGGTTTGTTTTCTCTTAAAGAAATAATTGACAATGGACTTGGGCTGCACAAATGTATAGAACATTATTTGAAAGGGGAGGCAGTCACAGAGGTCAAACCTGGGAATGAAGGTCATTGGAAGAGTGTTCAATCGGTGCTAGGGGATGTTCGTAATGTCCGAAGTCTGGAATGTGACTGTGTTCATCCAGAGGTGTTCTATAGAGGAAAGATTGACTGTATTGCTGAAATACGGTAAGCTAGTGTTGGTTCATCAGCTTTTGTCTCATTGAACCAAAGAGTCCCTCTGAAGTTCATATAGTTTTCTTAAAGATGCTTGTAGTTCTTTTCTAGGTCTTCTAAATTCAGTATTAGATCATAATATATTACATGATGTTGTTTACAATTTTTAAAATCATATGCTAAAGGGTTGCTATGTATTGCAAGCAAAACTATATCAAATATCAAATGGTAAGATTAAAACCTTCATTCAAAAAGGTGAATGATACAAAAAGTGTTTATACCCCCAAAACAAAGTTTGGGGGGGTATATAGGAGTCACCCGGTGGTTGGTCGGTCGGAGCGGCCGGTCGGTCGGGGTTTACCTTGTCCAAAGCATAACTTGAAAACTACTGGTTGGAATTCAATGCAACTTCATACAGTGGTCAAGCACAATGAGAGGAAGTGCAGTGTCCAAGAATCATAACTCCATCTTCACTATTTTCAGAGTAATTGCCCTTTATTGGTTTTCCTTGTCCGGAGTATAACTTAAACTGGTTGGAATTCAATGCAACTACATACAATGGTCAAGCACAATGAGAGGAAATGCAGTGTCCAAGAATCATAACACCATCTTTACTATTTTCAGAGTTGTTGCCCTTTATTGTTTTTTTTTTCTCCGGAGCAATACTTGAAAACTACTGGTTGGAATTCAATGCAACTACATACAATGATCAAGCACAATGAGAGGAAGTGCAGTGTCCAAGAATCATAACTCCATCATCACCATTTTCAGAGAAATTGCCCTTTATTGGTTTTCCTTGTCCGGAGCATAACTTAAAAACTACTGGTTGGAATTCAGTGCAACTACATACAATGGTCAAGCACAATGAGAGGAAGTGCAATGGCCAAGAATCATAACTCCGTCTTCACTTTTTTCAGAGTTGTTGCCCTTTATTGGTATTCCTTGTCCGGAGCATAACTTGAAAACTACTGGTTTGAATTCAGTACAACTTCATACAGTGGTCAAGCACAATGAGAGGAAGTGCAGAGTCCAAGAATCATAACTCTATCTTCACTATTTTCAGAGTTATTGCCCTTTGTTGGTTTTCCTTTGTATGGAGCAAAACTTGAAAACTACTGGTTGGAATTCATTGCAACTTCACAAAGTGGTCAATCACAATGAGAGGAAGGGCATTGTCCAAGAATCATAACTCCATCTTCACTATTTTTAGAGTTATTGCCCTTTATTGTTTTTTTTTTTGTCCGGAGCATAACTTGAAAACTACTGGTTGGAATTCAGTGCAACTTCATACAATGGTCAAACACAATGAGAGGAAGTGCAGTGTCCAAGAATCATAACTCCATCTTCACTATTTTCAGAGTTATTGCCCTTTATTGGTATTCCTTGTCCGGAGCATAACTTGAAAACTACTGGTTGGAATTCAATGCATCTACATACAATGATCAAGCACAATGAGAGGAAGTGCAGTGGCCAAGAATCATAACTCCGTCTTCACTTTTTTCAGAGTTTTTGCCCTTTATTTGTTTTCCTTGTCCGGAGCATAACTTAAAAACTACTGGTTGAAGTTCAATGCAACTGCATACAATGGTCAAACACAATGAGAGGAAGTGCAATGGCCAAGAATCATAACTCCATCTACACTATTTTCAGAGTTATTGCCCTTTATTGGTATTCCTTGTCCGGAGCATAACTTGAAAACTACTGGTTGGAATTCAGTGCAACTACATACAATGATCAAGCACAATGAGAGGAAGTGCAATGGCCAAGAATCATAACTCCGTCTTCACTTTTTTCAGAGTTTTTGCCCTTTATTGGTATTCCTTATCCGGAGCATAACTTGAAAACTACCGGTTTGAATTCAGTGCAACTTCATAAAGTGGTCAAGCACAATGAGAGGAAGTGCAGTGTCCAAGAATCATAACTCTATCTTCACTATTTTTAGAGTTATTGCCCTTTATTGTTTTTTTTTTGTCCGGAGCATAACTTGAAAACTACTGGTTGGAATTCAGTGCAACTTCATACAATGGTCAAGCACAATGAGAGGAAGTGCAATGTCCAAGAATCATAACTCCATCTTCACTTTTTTCAGAGTAATTGCCCTTTATTTGTTTTCCTTGTCCGGAGCATAACTTAAAAACTACTGGTTGGAGTTCAATGCAACTGCATACAATGGTCAAACACAATGAGAGGAAGTGCAGTGGAAACTTGTGGTTGGAATTCAGTGCAACTTCATACAATGGTCAAGCACATTGAGTGGATGTGCAGTGTACAAAAGCTATAACTCTGTCTTCACTGTTTGCACAGTTATTTCCCTTTGTTAGTTTTCTTTTGTCTAAAGAATAACTTGAAAACAATGTTTTTGGAATTCAGTGCAACTTCATACAATGGTCTAGCGCAATGAGAGGAAATGCCATGTACAAGAACCACAACTATCTTTAATTGCCCACAACCATAACTCATTTTCAATTTTTTTACGAGGTATTCTGTAACTAAACTGATAACTTTTTCTGTTCTGAAGTGGTGTTTGGGGGGTATTTATCACATTTAGTGATAGCTCTAGTTTTAATAGGTTTCAACTTACAACACATTCATATGTCCTTTTTCTTTAGGAATACGTTGTGTTTAATAGAGTGGAAAACATCAGCTACACCAAAACCAATTCTCAGTGCTACCTATGACAACCCAGTACAGGTGGCTGCTTATATTGGTGCTGTAAACAAAAGTGGAATGTTGAAGCAGTTTAATGTGAGTACAGTAAAATATTTAGAGTGAAGGTGGTTGCACTGTACTGAAGACTGGTTGCTTTGTTTTGTTTGTTTGTTTTATCAGTTAATGTTTGAGGTACATTCCAAATTACACTATGTTTATAAACACAATGTACATAATTTGGTTACTAGTATGAAAAGAAAGGTGTAGCAGTTACCAGGTAGATATTCTTTAATTGATTTTTACTTTAAGTAAACTACCTACTTAACTCCTACATTGTAGCATATCAAATAGACCATTGATTACTTTCAGCTGGAATTTTTGTCAGAGCTTTAAATCCCCCAGTCATTTAGTGTCAACACCCACCTTAAGGAAATATAGACTAGATAAAACCTTTTTAGCTCACCTGAGCTGGCTCAGGGTGAGCTATTAGGATCGATGAATGTCCGTCGTCTGTCGTCCGTCGTCCGTTCACACTAAGTTCGTTAACACTCTACTGGTCACATTTTTGCTCCAGTTGTTACGAAACTTGGTCAGGATATTTGCCCCAGTAGTTACTCGAACGAGTTCGAATATTGGTCATCTGGGGTCAAAAACTAGGTCACTGAGACCAAATATGGAAAAACCTTTTTATCACTCTAGAGGTAACATTTTCAGCCCAAATATCCTGGAAATATGTCAGAAAGGTTGTTTTGATGATTTCTAGCTCAAGTTTGAATATGGGTCATGTGGGGTCAAAAACTAGGTCACACAGCCCAAATATGGTAAAACCTTGTTAACACTCTAGAGGTAACATTTTTAGCCCAAATTTCCTGAAAAACTGTCAGACAGCTTGTTAAGATGATTTCTAGCTCAAGTTCGAATATGGGTCATGTGGGTCAAAAACAAGGTCACACCGCCTGTATATAGAAAAACCTTGTTAACACTCTAGAGGTAACATTTTCAGCCCAAATATCCTGGAAATATGTCAGATTGGTTGTTTTGATGATTTCTAGGTCAAGTTCGAATATGGGTCATCTGGGGTCAAAAACTAGGTCACACAGCCTGAATATGGAAAAACCTTGTTAACACTCTAGAGGTAACATTTTCAGCCCAAATATCCTGGAAATATATCAGAAAGGTTGTATCAATGATTTCTAGCCCAAGTTCGAATATGGGTCATCTGGGGTCAAAAACTAGGTCACAGAGCTTAATTTTGGAAAAACCTTGTTTACACTCTACAGGTAACATTTTCAGTCCAAATATTCTGGAAATATGTCAGAATGGTTATTTCGATGGTTTCTAGGTCAAGTTCGAATATGGGTCATCTGGGGTCAAAAACTAGGTCACAGAGCTCAAAAATAGAAATATCTTGTTAAGGCTCTAGAGGCTACTGTTGCAGTCCAAATTTCCTGTCAGTTTGTCAGAAAGGTTGTTTGGTTGTTCAAATTATTAGATTAGGTTAAAGGTCACAGAGGCTAAAAATAGATTTATCTACTGTACCTCATAAAGCCTTCATTTATAGACCAATATCTTTGATATTCAATATATAGGTTCCTTGCATGGACCTCTACCCATGGGTAGGGTTTGAGGTCACTGGGTCAAGGTCAAGGTCACCATAGCTTATAATAGATTTTTCTACTTTTTGTCATAGAGCCTTTATTTATTGACTGATATTTTACATATTTGGTTTATAGGCACTTATATATTTTCAATTAAAAAATGAAATACTGCTTAACAGCAAACCTACAGCCAAAGTACTCAGGTGAGCAATCCAGGGCCATCATGGCCCTCTTGTTTTAGGCAGAGTTGGTATTTCTCAGTTTCTGTAAGAAGCAAGCCCGTTACACTTAACACACTTTCCAAAACAGAAGAACTATTGTTAGCTCATGTGACTAAAGGTCAGGTGTTGCTTTTAGTATGTTGTTTTGTCCATTGACCATCCATTGTTCACAACTGACTTTAAAAAACATTTCCTGTACCACTGGGTCAGTTGCAATTAAAATTTACAAAAATGATCCTTGTATGGTCCTCTTTCAAAGTCGTATTAAAAAAATGGAATTATGTTCACAACTCTGGTTGCCATGGCAACTGAAATGAAAAACTTCAAAAATCTTGAGTGAAACCCCAAGGCCTAGAGCTTACATATTTGGTTGATAGCATCATCTAGTGGACCTATACCAAAATTACATAAATTGCAGAATTGGCCCGAGCCCAGGGTTCACTTGATTTTACATAGACATATAGGAAAAATTAAAAAAAATCTTCTTATCAGAAACCATAAGGCTTAGTGTTAATATGTTTGGTGTGTATGATTGTGTAGTGGACCCTTACAAGTTTTTTTACAAATCATGGCCCCTGAACCAAAATTGGCCCCATCCCAGGGGTCATTTGATCTTACAAAGTGTTATTTAAGAAAAAAGTTTTAAAAGATCTTCTTGCCTGAAACCAGAAGGCTTAGAGCTTACATATTTGGTTGATGGCATCATCTAGTGATGATTTGGTTGATAGCAACATCTACCAGAGTTGTATAAATCATGGCTGTATGGTCAAAATTGGCCTGAGCCAAGGGGTCACTTGATTTTACATAGACTTATATAGGAAAAACTTAAAAAATCTTCTTGTCAGAAAGATATATAAGAGATATTTGTTTGTATCATTGTCTAGTGGACCTCTACCAAGTTTTACATTGAGTTATACAGGAAAAAGTTTTAAAGAAAAGAAAGTGAAAGGCCTTGAGCTTAGATACATATGGTTCAGCATTGCCTAGTTAATTAGATGGGCTTTGGAAGATCTCCTCCCCCACCCGGCGCCGGAAAAAAAAACATTGGATGGGGTAGGAAAGTACTTAACCATATCATCTGTCTTTGTACTTGACCTTCATGTGACCTACTGACCTACTTCCTTGTTTTTTGAAGCTACATCAATGAAATTTCAACTATTTGCTATATGTATAAATTTGTATGCACATTTCAGCTTTCAGCTTGGCTGAGCTACTTCCTTGTTTTTGAAGATATGTATTTAAAATTTTTACCTATTTGTATAAGTATGCATACAGACTTCAAATTTGACTTTGGTTTAACTTGAACCATTGACCTTTCTTGGATTAAATTTTTTTTTTCTTTTTTGATATCTATTGTGGTATTTGAACTGTCTGCCATTTGACACATACCTTAGGTGCCACCACCACCCCCTACCCCCACTTCACCAGTTGTTTGGGAGTTTCGTTTCAGGTGAGGGACGCAGGACCATCTGGTTCTCTTGTTTTGTATATTTGTGCAATTTATTTTATTAAACCTGTTTTATTAATAGAGTAGATGATTTAATATTGTGTTCTTGCTCTTTTTAGCTCACCTGTCACGTAGTGACAGAGTGAGCTTTTCTGATCACCTTTTGTCTGTCGTCCGTCCGTCCGTCCACAGTTAGTTTGTTAACACTCTAGTGGTCACATTTTTGCCTCAATTGTCATGAAACTTGGTCAGGATGTTTTTCTCATTAATATCTCGGACGAGTTCAAACATGGGTTATCAGGGTTGGAAAACTAGGTCACAGAGCCCAAATATAGAAAAACCTTGTTAACACTTTTTCAGTCCAAATATCCTGGAAATTTGTCAGAAAAGTTCTATAGATGATTTCTAGCTTAAATTCTAATATGGGTCATCTGGGTTCAAAAACTAGGTCACAGCCCAAATATAGAAAAATCTTGTTAACACTCTAGAGGTTACATTTTTAGCCCAAATAATCTGGAAATTTGTCAGAAAAGTTGCTTTGACGATTTCTAGGTCAAGTTAAAATATGGGTCATCTGGGGTCAAAAACTAGGTCACATAGCCCAAATATTGAAAAAAACCTTGTTAACACTCTAGAGATAACATTTTTAGACCAAATAATCTGGACATTTGTCAGGAAGGTTGCTTCTATGATTTCTTGCTCAAGTTCGAATATGGGTCATCTGGGTTCAAAAACTAGGTCACAGAGCCCAAAAATAGAAACATCTTGTTAACACTCTAGCGGTAACATTTTCAGCCCAAATAATCTGGAAATTTGTCAGAAAAGTTGCTTCAAAGATTTCTAGCTCAAGTTCGAATACGGGATATCTGGGGTCAAAAACTAGGTCACAGAGCCCAAAAATAGAAAAATCTTGTTAACACTCTAGAGGTTACATTTTCAGGCCAAAAAATCTGGAAATTCGTCAGAAAGGTTGCCATGAGGATTTCTAGATCAAGTTCGAATATGGGTCATCTGGGGTCACAAACTAGGTCACAGAGTCAAAATATGGAAAAACCTTGTAAACATTCTAAAGGATACATTTTCAGTCCAAATAATCTGGAAATTTGTCAGAAAGGTTCTATCGATGATTTCTAGCTCAGTTTTGAATATAGGTTTTCTGGGGTCAAAAACTAGGTCAAAGAGCTCGAAAGTAGGAAAACCTTGTTAATGCTCTAGAGGTTACATTTTTAGTCCAAATGTCCTTGAAATTTGTCAGAAAGGTTGTTTCAATGATTTCTAGCTCATATTTGGATATGAGTCATCTGGGATCAAAAACTAGGTCACATGGCCCAAATATTAAAAGAACCTTTTTAACACTCCAGAGGTTACATTTTCAGTCTAAATATCCTAGAAATTTGTCAGACAGGTTGCTTTGATGATTTCTAGCTCAAGTTAAAGTATGGGTCATCTTGGTTCAAAAACTAGGTCACAGAGCCCAAATATGGAAAAACCTTGTTAACACTCTAAAGGTAACATTTTAATTCCAAATGACCTTGAAATTTGTCAGAAAGCTTAATTCTATGGTTTCTAGCTCAAGTTTGAATATGGGTCATCTGGAGTGGAAAACTAGGTCACAGAGCCCAAATATCGAAAAACTTTGTAAACACTCTAGAGGTAACATTTTCACTCCAAATGTCCTGGAAATTTGTCAGAAGGGTTGTTTTGATGATTTGTAGCTCAAGTTTGGATATGGTTCATCTGGGGTCAAAAACTAGGTCACAGAGCCTAAATATCAAAAAACCTTGTTAACACTGTAGAGGCTACTTTTTCAGTCCAAATATCCTAGAAATTTGTCAGAGAGATTGTTTCAGTAATTTCTAGGTCAAGTTCAAATATGGAACATCTAGGTTAAAAAGCTAGGTCATAGAGCCCAAATATGGAAAAACCTTGTTAACACTCTAGAGGTAACATTTTCAGTACAAATAACCTTGAAATTTGTCAAAGAGATTGTTTCAATAATTTCTAGGTCAAGTTCGAATATCGGTCATCTGGGGTCAATTAACTTTGTTAAAAGCAGTCATACTCAGGTGAGCGATACAGGGCCATCATGGCCCTCTTGTATCTGTTCTTTGCCAGAGAATTATCAGTTAATATATTCCCAGCAAAAAGACTGACTGCCATTTACTGAGTTAAGTTAATGAGTCAACAGCAGCCACTGAAGCTTCTATGACATAAATGATTAAGTTTGATTCTTCATGAAGTAAACATTTAGGAGCATGTATCTTACAAAAAGCAGCATATATTTTGTTTGTTGACAGATACCCAACTTGACAAATGGTGCTTTGGTGTTTGCATACCCAACAGGGGAACCGGCCACAGTTCATATGATGTCCCACAAAGTGTGTGAGAAATACTGGAAAAAGTGGATAGATAGGCTTTACATGTACTGGGTGCTGCAGTATACTAACAGACAGACAGTAGAAGAGTGATACTACTCATTTCACTATTATCATAGAGTGGCACTGGAAAGTACTAGAGAAATTGGATGGATGACCTTTATATGGCCTTGATGCTGTATTATAATAAAGAAAAACAGTGGGAAGTGGAACTGTTTGTTTCTGTTTAATTATAGAAACAGTGTACACTTTTTCTATCAGGACAAAGTAATTTGGTGTTCAGGGTGTTTTGTTGCAGCCAGTGGAGGCATAAAACTGCATTTTTCATGGATCCTGACATACAGTCTTCAAGCATTTATTTGCTGAGTTGCTTGACAGTGAATGGGTCTTGTCTGATTGCTGAATTATCAGAATGTCAGTTTTATGATGTCAGACGGACCATGTACTTTCTGCAGGTATGACCATAACCTGACAAATATTTTGATTTCTACAGTTAAGTTTAAACCTGTAATTCCTTTGCTATCCACATATCAGAAAGTGAATGCAAAAAAGATTGAAATGTTTTAATGTTAAAAAAACAACAGATAGCAGGCCTCAATATTATACACTTTTCTTTCACTACCTTTGTTCAGTGTTCGTTTGGTGCTGAAGCATTCGAATATAATGTGATAATCCCTTAATGCATGAGGGGGTATAGGAATGGTCTTTGTCTGTCTGTCGTTCCACATTCGAGTCTGCTCCATAACTTTCAGACTATTGGGAATATTTTTAAATAACTTGGCACAAATGTTTACCATCATGAGATAATTTGCAGAGCACTACATTAAAATTCCCTTCCCCCATGGTGAAGGTCACACAGGACCATAACTTCCTCGTGCTTTTCGGTGTCCACTCCATAACTTGGAAACTATTTTAAAAATATTAAAGATAACTCTGCACAAATGTTTATCATCATGAGAAAATATGCAGAATGCAAAAACAGGTCCTGTCCCAAGGTCAAAGTCACACTTAGAGGGTCGCAACTTCCTCAAATATGAAAGGCTTTGGAAATAACCTGATACAAATGTTCACCATCGTGAAATGATCTGCAGTGCACAACTTCCTACTACCAACACCAAGGTCACACTTAAAGGTTAAAATGTCCAAAAAAGGGCCTATTTCACTTGTTCAGGCCATAGCTTCCTTAAGCATGAAATGGTTTCAAAACAGCCTTGCACAACAGACCTCTACAAATGTGTAATATCACCTGTTTCAATAAGTGATATCTCTTATTCAATCAAGGGATATCACCTATTTGAATGGGTGATATCACCTATTGAAATAGGTGATATTACAGAATTCAGTTCACCCCATATTTATGCAATTTTCGAACTATTCAGTTTCAAATTAACTTGAGCGCTAATCGCCTAACACTACACAGTAGAACGTTATCCATCACCTCGCAATGGCACAGATAATAAAATTAAAAAATATCTAAATTTTGAGGGTTGTTTGCAGTATCTCCTTTGCTACCCTCTATTACTAACAAAAGCTTTAAAACCAACCCTCATCATATGGATGAATCGGCAGGAGGGGATATAGCTGTCATTAAGACTGCTTTTTGTTGATTCAGAGATTACAAAGATCACAATGTTTTTTATATGTGACAGGATATTATAGCAGGGTATTACCTAAAAAGGTGCTTTGTTATAAAATATTTTTGTTATGCAGTTCATATATATGTACATGTGTCACAGTATATTAGTCTTACACCCATATGTTCAAAGAGAAAGGTGCAGAAAATATATTACCCAGATTAAAACAGGTCTGAATGTAAATACATGTAAGTGATTTAGATTTGCACATTTTGCACTGTATGATAATTTAAATGTGTTCATACTTGCATAAACTGTAATGTGTATAGTGTGTAGTGTGTCTTGCGCATGTCCAGGGTCACTTGGGCCAAAGTCATAATTTTGATATGTTTGATTTTTGTCAAGCCAGCTTGTGGATAGCTCGACATAGTCGTCACATTTGGTATCGCAGTTTGGTGTATGTACATGCGTGTGTCGATGCGTGCATCCAGATTGCCTTGTCCGAGCGATAACTTCTCTGTGCACAGAAGGATTTTGAAATACCTTGGCACATTTTCTCTTGATGCGATGGTGTGTTGCCTACAAGACCCAAGTTCTCAGCTCAAAGGTCAAGGTCACAGTGTCAGGTCAAATGTCCAAAATTTTGATGATAGACCTTGTCCGGGCCATAACTTCTCCCTGCATGGAAGGATTTTAAAATACCTTGGCACATTTGTTCACCTTGATGAGATGGTGTGTTGCATGCAAAACCCAGATTCCTAGCTCAGAGGTATAGGTGACAGTGACAGCTCAAAGGTCCAAAATGTTGATGATAGACCTTGTTTGGGCCATTGCTTCTTCATGCATGGAAGAATTTGAAAATACCATGATAAATTTGTTATGCTCCCTGAAAGAGACATCATATAGGCCTGCCTTGTCCTTCCATCATCATCTTCCCACAGTTTCCATATCACCATAGGCGGCTTTCCATTGGTGGGCTCGACATGCTGCCCATGGGCATTCTAGTTATTATACAGGTCATAATTTTGTCATACATGGATGAATTCTGATATCTTAGCATAAGTGTTGGCCACAGTCTTGATGTGTTCCTCATGCAACTTTGTTTGTTCAAGTTAATGTTCACAAATCTTTGATATTTCCTGTCTAAAATTCAAAGGCTGTGGGAAGGCCAAAATTACGGGTCTAATTAGAAAATATCACAACCATATGCTCAAAAATTACTATGTCATTTGTTTATACTTTCATTTGTTTGAGTCATTTTGGTTTTGAAAGTTTTAACATTAGTTTTAGAGCAAAATCTGAACCTGTTGTGTAAAAATAAGTCTGAAATATGGAACCTGGTACAGTGGAACTTCCGAAAACCGGACCTTCTGAAAACCGGAAACTTCTGAAAACTTAACGATTTTCTCAGTCCCGAAATTTCTCCTTCTGTTTTCTATGTAAATTATACTTCTGAAAACTGGAACTTCCGAATTCTGAATTCTGGACGATTTTTCTGTAAAATTTAGTTTAAATCAATGCAATTTTACTTCCAAATACCGGAAAAATAAAAAGGTGCAAAAAACAGACCTAAGAACACAAAGCCTGCGGCAAAAATTACACGTCTATTGTTTACCAATTAGCGGTGATCGTTTATTTTGACATGCGTTAGAATAACAGTGTGTCAATTTGAAATTGACATGCAACCGAATATATCGATAATTAGATAGTGGTAAACAATCGAAGCGATTAGTGGTTTAATAATAGATGTTTAGCTACAAGCAACTTTAAGGATTAAATTGTAATTGGGGTGTCTTAACAGGCGTAATTAGTAAGCCAACACTGGCCAAAGTGTAATATATTCTAATTTGCGATTTTTGTTTTTACAAACTGTTTTTAAGGTTGCAAAATGTAGCTTTGTTCTTACACATAGAAGCATGTTTGCACATAATATAGTATACATGTATATGTATTTGACACGATATGACATTTTTTTCTAAAAAAAAATATACATGCGTAAAATATGTTTTCATTAATTTTAATTTTGCATTATGTTTCCCATGTTACAAACACTGTTACGCTAAACAATACTGACTGCATTCACTATCATAAAGAACCACAGGTGTTTGACACCTGTACATGTCCAGATCGTTCGTACTTCTAAATTCCGGAAACTTCCAAAATCCGAACTTTTTGACCGGTCCCGTGGGTGTTCGGTTTTCGGAAGTTCCACTGTATGTGGTTTAAAATAAATTCCTGTGAAATTAAACTAACTGTACTTACAGAATTATTATTTGAATAACAGATCTGGGTATATTTTATTGGTGTGTGTTCAGGTTAAAAATCTTTTAATTCTGCATTTGTAAAAAGGCTGTGTTCATATTTGAAGTACCTTGTTATAAAGATATAAAGTTTTAGATTAGAGATGATATACATGAAGGTTTGTTTATTTTTGCAGTATGTGTTTGTCATTAAGATTTATGGATATATCAGTTTCTAGATCTGAGTTCAATGGATTATGGGCATTTTGTTTAGAACAACATGACTTTAACAGCTTCATGAAATAGTTAGTTACATTTTTAACTGACTAGTTATTTTCAGTTTTACAGGGCAGTTCCAGTTTTCAAACTTGCCATTTAATTGTTTGTATATTTAGATTGATTTGTTTAATTGTAGTTATAATTTTGAATTTGCCTTGCCTTGTTATAAATAATATACTTGCTAATTTGCTACACACTATTCTTATACTTTGCCATTTAAGGTGTGAGTAAGTGAGTAAGTTTGTTGTTGTGTTTATTATATGCTCGAAGGGGCATATTATGTTATGGTCCTGGGTGTCCGTCCATCCGTTCGTCTGTAAGCAATTTGGTTTCTGGAGGATAATTTGAGAACTGTTTGGCCTACAGCCTTTTAACTTCATGTGATTATTGCCCACATTGAGTGCATGACCCCTATTGATTTTGGGGTCAGTAGCTCAAAGATCAAGGTCACAGTGACATAATTTTTTTAATTTGTCTATCCATCCCTTAGCAATTAGTTTCTGGAGGATAACTTCAGTGCTCCCAAGAAAATTTTCTAAAAAGGTGGAGTAAATTGCCCATTTTGATGCATTTTAGGCATAAAAATAAAATGAAATTTGTGTGAGAATTTAGGAGAAATATACTGGTATTCTTTGAAATGTTCAACTAAAGCAAAAAACAAAATACGGTATGACAAGTTTTAACTTTTTTATTTTATATTTATAAAGTCCTCTGAAACAAATAATTTATCAATAAATTAATTGGCATAACAAATAACATTGTCATCACAATATCATCATAATCATACCATAATCATTCTTCAGAATCATACTTATTCATTAATATCATTAAAGAACCATCACAAATTCAATCATCATTATCATCACCATGGTTGTGAGGATTTGATATGGCCCACCAAACAGATAGTCGTCCCATACTTTTTTACAAATGGGCAAATTTAAATCAATATTAATTTGAGTCATCTATGCCATCTGGTTTTCACAGCTTTTTCACCAAACTCCACACAGCAGTTACTTCCATTCCATATCTTTCCAAAGAATGAAGTGGAGATCACTGCGAGAAGATTGCTTTTTCAGCTCTCAAGGCAACTGATCATGGTCATGTCAAGGTTAATAGAAGCTTGAAAACTATACATCATGATCAGTCTGGAGAACTCTTGGATAATCAGTGCCACTGAATATACGGTACATTGTATAATATACACAAAGTTCGCAACTTAATATCTGGGTCAAAACTGGCCCCGCCCTAGGGGTCACATGTTTTACATAGTATTAAAAAGCAAAAAACTTCAAATATCTTCTGGTCACAAACTGTGGGGTCATCCCCCCCCCCCCCCCCCCCCAAAAAAAATTTTTTCTTCTCATTTTTTAAGTTTTTCGCTATGGCAATAAAATTTGGACCATTTGTACAGTTTTTCAAGATGATTTCAAAAACATTCCTTAAACTACATTTTTGACCTATTGACCTACTTTTTTGTTTTTGGAGCTGTGGCAATGAAATTTGGACCATGTGTACAGTTTTTTGTTGTGATTTCAAAAACGTCACAGCATGACCTATATTTTTGACCTACTTTTTTGTTTCAAAGCTACGGCAATGAAATTTGGACTGTGTGTACAGCTTTTCATTTCGATTTCAAAAATGTCGTCTCGTGACCTATATTTTTACCTACTGACCTACTTTTTGTTTTTGGAGCTATGGCAATGAAATTGCATTGGTCCATTTCTGTGATATGCATCATTACATTCATAAAAATTTCTATCATCTTTGAACCCAGGTGAGCGCTTGAGGGGCCATTGGCCCTCTTGTCTTTATTTTTCAAATGGGCCAGCTGAGGGGGCTTGCTTCCCCCCCCCCCCCCCCCCCCCTGGTAAATCCATGATTGATGATAAAAATCTATAAAACTCTAAAATTAAAATTATAAAATGTTAAAATTCAAAATATTATAAATCAGAAACAAAAAATTCAAAATTTAAAGCAGATCATTTAATTCCAAAGCTTAATGTTTCCTTCCTAATAACACAAATGCATCTTACTTAAAAAAAACACCCTTTGGGCATATAATGCTCCACCCAGCGGTGCTCTTGTCTTTTTTATCCATACTACTAAAATCTGTTGAAGTTTGTCCATGTGATGACCCTGAACTTGTCTTTAAAAGATCTGTTGAAGTTAGTCCATGTGTTGACCTTGACTTTGTCTTTAAAAGATCTGTTGAGGTTTGTCCATGTGATGACCCTGAACTTGTCTTTAAAAGATCTGTTGAAGTTGGTCCATGTGTTGACCTTGACTTTGTCTTTAAAAGATCTGTTGAAGTTAGTCCATGTGTTGACCTTGACTTTGTCTTTAAAAGATCTGTTGAGGTTTGTCCATGTGATGACCCTGAACTTGTCTTTAAAAGATCTGTTGAAGCTGGTCCATGTGTTGACCTTGACTTTGTCTTTAAAAGATCTGTTGAAGTTGGTCCATGTGATGACCCTGAACTTGTCTTTAAAAGATCTGTTGAAGTTGGTCCATGTGATGACCTTGACTTTGTCTTTAAAAGATCTGTTGAGGTTTGTCCATGTGATGACCTAGACTTGTCTTTCAAAGATCAGTTAAACTTGGTCCATGTGATGACCTTGAACTTGTCTTTAAAAGATCTGTTAAAGTTGGTCCATATGATGACCTTGAACTTGTTTTTAAAAGATCTGTCAAAGTTGGTCTATGTTATGACCATAAAGTTGTCTTTAAAAGATCTGTTGAAGTTTGTTATAACCCTAATCTTGTTTTAAATGTCATTTTTAGTTAGGTTAGCAGTATAGGGCCAGTGGACTTTCTTGTTCTGCTCTGTCAATGTTTCAGTCAAATAAAACAGAAACATATCCAGTTTACATTTAAATCTGCTAAATATTTTTTTTTTTTTTTTTTTTTTTTTTTGTAATTTTTTTCACATACTGTGGAATAATGTTTTATAATGTCAGAACTTTAAAAATATTAACATGCAACTCTAGATGGCATGTCAAACGCCATTTCAATTTTTATTGTAATATGGAACTTTTTATTTTTGTACTGAATGTTATTGACCTGTCTTTTGTTACCGGTAATTTGACAGCCAGAAGACCTTGTATCATAACTGAAATGATATCAGATTATTCTGAACTAGAAAAGAAATGGGAAAATAGGAGGGTCTGATATATCCATGATCTTACCCTCTTAGTGAAGGCATTTATTATTTACTGTAAACTGTTGTTTATAAGATTTTTTGTTTTTAGCTCACCTGAGCACAAAGTGCTCAGGGTGAGCTTTTCTGATCGGTCTTTGTCCGTCCGTCCGTCGTCAACTTTTCATTCAAATGACATCTCCTCTGAAACCAATGGGGCAAATTTAATGAAACTTGCCTGGGATGTTCCTTGCATGAAGCTCTACCAAGATTGTTTAAATGGTTCTGGTCCATTGCATTTCTGGTTCACTGGAGCTGAAAATAGATTTTATAAGTTGGATCTTTAAAAATCTTCTTCTCCGAAACCACAAGGCCTGGAGCTTTGATATTTGGTATGAAGCATCATCTAGTGGACCTCTACCAAGTTTGTTCAAATTATGTCCCTGGGGACAAAACTGACCCCACCCCAGGGGTCAGTTGATTTTACATAGAGTTATATAGGGAAAACTTGAAAATCTTCTTGTCAGAAACCACAAGGCCTAGAGTTAAGATATTTGCTATTTAGCATTGTCTAGTGGACCTCTACCAAGTTTGTTCAAATCATGGCCTCTGGGTGAAAAATGGCCCCGCCCCTGGGGTTACTTGTTTTACATAGAGTTATATAGGAAAATCTTAAAAAATCCTCTTGTCAGAAACCATAAGTTATAGAGCTTAGATATTTGGTGTGTAGCATTGTCTAGTGGACCTCTACCAAGTTTGTTCAAATCCTATCCTCTGGGTCAAAAATGGCCCCGCCCCAGGGGCCACTAGTTTTACATAGAGTTATATAGGAAAATCTTAAAAAAATCTTCTTGTCAGAAACCGTAAGTTATAGAGCTTAGATATTTGGTGTGTAGCATTGTCTAGTGGACCTCTACCAAGTTTGTTCAAATCCTGGCCTCTGGGTCAAAAATGACTCCGCCCCAGGGGCCACTAGTTTTACATAGAGTTATATAGGAAAATCTTAAAAAATCTTCTTGTCAGAAACCGTAAGTTATAGAGCTTAGATATTTGGTGTGTAGCATTGTCTAGTGGACCTCTACCAAGTTCGTTCAAATCCTGGCCTCTGGGTCAAAAATGGCCCCTCCCCGGGGTCACTTGTTTTACATAGAGTTATATAGGAAAAACTAAAAAATCTTCTTGTCAGAAACAAGAAGGCCTACAGTTAAGATATTTGGTATGTAGCATTGTCTAGTGGACCTCTACCAAGTTTGTTCAAATCCTGGCCTCTGGGTCAAAAATGGCCCCGCCCCGGGGGTCACTTGTTTTACATAGAGTTATATAGGAAAATCTTAAAAAAATCTTCTTATGAGAAACCGTAAGTTATAGAGCTTAGATATTTGGTGTGTAGCATTGTCTAGTGGACCTCTACCAAGTTTGTTCAAATCCTGGCCTCTGGGTCAAAAATGGCCCCACCCCAGGGGCCACTAGTTTTACATAGAGTTATATATTGAGGTCACTGGATCAAGGTCAAGGTCACCATAGCTTATAATAGGTATTTCTTCTTTCTGTCATAGAGCCTTTATTTATTGACTGATATTTTACATATTTGGTTTGTAGGCACTTACATATTTTCAATTAAAAAATGAAATACTGCTTAACAGCAAACCTACAAAGCCAAAGTACTCAGGTGAGCGATCCAGGGCCATCATGGCCCTCTTGTTTGTATAAAGTTCTAATTCTTCAAGAATAAATTCTATTTGTAATATTGTTATGTTAGTTTATTTTCAATGTATCATTGTCAGAATTCATTGTCAGAACTTACGTTGGTCCCTTAGAACAAATCAAACATTACCATGTAAAAAGATGAATTTATGCTGAAAGTTAACATAATGTTTTTCATTAAACATCTAGGAGTTATTGATGTTTATTATGCCCCACCCTGCAACCATTAATGGTCTGGACTTGAAACTTTGAGGATAAAAAGATTTAAGGATAAATAGATGGCATCTGTTAAAAAACCTATAACTCTCACATTGCTGACTGCAGTTATTGTTTAATTTTTTTTCTAAGACTTAACTCTTTAATCCTTAAATGTACTGAACTGAAACTTGAGAGATGGTTATTGCTGTTTATTTTATTAATTGTCCAGTTAAATATTTGTTTGCTGCTAAACCTTTTAACACTTTGGTGTGTTGACTTAAAATTCTAAGGCTAAGTAGATGGCATTGAGGAAAAGTGAAGTTCACGGGAGCTTTAAAGTTGCAGTGTTACTGCCCTTGATTTGTTGTACAGGGACTGAAGTAACCTGTGAATCTAATTCTGTTTGTAGAGTTTCTGCATTTAGCAAGTTAAGATTGTAATATAATTGCACTTCATACTGACTTCCAATTAAAATCTGATACTGAATTTCAAATCAATTTCTGATAAAGTTGATTAATATAGTTATATTAACCCTTAATCTGCTGGAACCGAAATTGATTAGCCTTTGCCACCAGTATAGAGCCAGGCCAGCCTGAACATCCGTGCAGTCTGACCAGGCTCTATACTGTTGGTAGCTCAATTTTTGTATTTTCATATTGAAATCCCTTAAACTTTGAATGGACTGTTCCGAATTCAAAGCTGGACAAATCCATTACAAAATTTCAGCATGTTCAGGGTTAAAGGGAGAAAACAAACACTAAGCTTCTTGGTTAAAAAAAATGTTGTTTTAACTGAGATTTTTGTGTTCTTAAGGGATGCCAATGTCACACTTGACACTTGTTTATATTTTAGTCCTGCATTAAAATGATGACCTAATTTGGAATTTTGCTGAAACGACAAAACTTGAGATCATTAAGAAAAGATAAAGCATGGTTAAACTGTTGTGCATGCAAGGAGATGAAAGATAAAGGAACATCTAGCCTGTTACTGGTACATGTAAGTCGAAATCAAGCATATGGTCAGTGTCAAGCTGTTGGTTCAGATACCAGCGTTAATGTAAAGTTGATGTCAAGGAGTATCGCCTATGATGTCTTTGAAAAAAACATGACTATGACCTTAACCTTGGCATTCTCAAGTTAACGATCTAGGACCTGTTAAACTGGGTTTCTGGTTATGAATACTGGCCTTTTTCATCTTTTTCTTACAGGATCAGAACTGATTAAAAAATCTGAAAAAAAGTGTCAAGAAATCAAAATTTCCTTCCTTGCGTCCAGGTACGTATATTAATACACGAACCTGTAACGTCTTTCAAATGTCAGCATTAGCATCACTTGAACTTGATAACTCAGTAATATTGTACTGCTTTTAAATGTATAAAATATAGAAGAACTGTCAGTCGTGCATTTTGGACGAGGCATTTGTCATTTACAAGGGTTTTCTGCACACTGACTGAAAAGTGATTACTGCAGATCATGATCAGAACGACTGAATAGTGATTACTGTGTATTATAGGGATGCAAATAAACGTTCGGACCCGATACCGAGCGTTCGAATGTAATTCGGGCATTGGAAAAAAATAGCAACATTTTAAATTTTTTATCTATTTTGTTTTCTTACAAAATTAAATCAAGAAGAATGGAAGAAGTGATAAAGGCGTTTTAAGCAGATAAATTTACACCTATTGTTGCTTTAACTATGACCTGTGACCAGTAATGTTGGTGGCCAGTAATGTTTTTGTAGCAACTGTCACCTACATTTGGTAAGATTTAAGATACTGGTATGTCCGTGTCAAAGAGAATGTTCATTTAGGGATCAAACTTGGAGACAGAATGATTGTGTCACAAGAAACCAAATACTCGAACGTGTCAGTCAAATACAATGTACTGCTTTACTTTCATTGGCTCCATTTTGGGTTGATTTATTCTCTAGCAGAATTCCCTCACAATTCACATCTATATCGTAATAAATTAATCCTCATACCATCTTAAGTTTCTTTAAACGTTTAGAAGCATTTCCATCATTCGCTTGTAAGAGTGTCTTTTGCAAACTATGCCACGTTACATTCTAGCACGCGACTTTCTTCATAGACGTCATTTCACGAATTATGCAAGAAAGATGCGACATATGAATAATATTAACAATGTTTTGCTCTTGGTCTTAATTTCTTTTTCTTATCGACCTGCTAAGTATAAATTTAAATCGAAAAGGGAAATACTCAATACTGATACCGGAAACCGAGAAATATCCATTGTCCCGTGAATTGGAACCACTCGGATATTATTGAGGCATACGTAGTATGAGTTATTCGAACGTTCGAATGCAAAATGATCCAAACATTCGAATGCTGAAATAAACGAATTTTGCCACCCCTAAAATTTATGATCAGACTGGCAGGTCATAATCTGCAGTGTTCGCGAGGGAAATACAGGAAATAAAGTTCGTTTCTGTGTCCATATCCTAGAGATGATCATGGACGTTTCAAATCGTAGAAGTTTTACCTCCACTATT